>JAWDJD010000002.1:307597640-308197640 GCA_035047305.1 Bradypodion pumilum | reverse complement strand
CATTCATTATACCCACACAGCTCTGATTTCTAAACACAATCTTACCAGGGATGGTACAAGCCACTAAACATATGTCACTTGAATGTTCTTATGTGTTATCAAACTGCTTCCAACTTATGGAGACCCTGAATTGGGTCTTCAATGTATTTTAGATCTCAAAGGGCAATTCACCATTGCTGCCACCACCACCATTGAGTTTCCATAACCATATAAAGATTTGAACCCAAGCTTCCTGAGTCCTAGAACAACATTCTACCCACTACATCACATGAGCACAAGAATTGTCTCTAGTTTTTATCACCCACACAAATTACATAGGGAAGATTTAGCAAACCTGAATTGTGATTAGCACAGTAAAGAGGGATTTTTTTCTTTTTTTTTGCAGGGTAGGTGTGCAAATATAGACTAGCAAGTCAATTCTGTAGATTCAGTCCACACCAACATTTCTTTACTCTGGACAGGGTTCTTAGTACAGTACTATACTGTGATTTGAGCGATAGTAATCTAACTTTCCTAGCTGGCTTGACTCTGCTATGGCAATAAAGACAAAATAATTCTAATAGAGATTCACCATTCTTTGTCTGACTGAGACAGGCCTAGTGATAATCTATGATAAGCTTGCTAGCTATGGTAGAAAACTGACATCCAGCCTGGCATTGTATCCACATTCCATAGGGTACTTTCAAACAAAGGCTGTTAAAGGGATAGGGAATCTGTAGCCTTACAGATGATCCTGGGTTGCTGCTGTCATTGCTCCCAGCTGGTACAGCTAATGGTGAGGAATGATGGGACTTTCTTTAGGCCAGACCAAAAATCTCTGCTTCCTGTGCCGACAAAGCAGTGCTCTGTTGCAGAAGGAAATCCCACACTCACCTCTAGAGACAGGATAACAAAGGGAATGACTAAGAGTTGGTTGTCACCCAAAGCTTCCCAAAGTAACGACCTTGCTCTGCCTAAGGGTTGACCTGGCCTTGAGTTCACATTGCATAAGAATGTGCCTAAACAGCTGCAACAGTCACTGTCTCCTTAAAGTTCTTATCTGTGGGGATGCCAAATCAGTCATTTACATATTTCTACAGATTATAGTTCAGAAAGAGCAGCCAAAAAAGAAGGGCAGAGAGGAAGTAGGGCAATTTTCAGCAATTAAGGTAATCCAGGTCTTGATGGGATTTCTAAAAAGTTAAGACTTCTTTAAACATTTGTTGTAATTTTCCATGGCAAGGTATCTCAGAACAGGAATAATTCCAAGAAGTTCTAGTTACTAAATCTCCCCGACATGAGAGGAAAGAGCTTTTGAAAGAAACAATTGTTTTGGTCCCCAATCTGTTCTCCCTGCAACTGAAAATAATACATCCCTGCGAAAAGTGAGTAATGTAACAACAACAAAACCTGCTTTTCCTCACATGCATATCCTCACACGCATACCCCCCCCTCTCTCTCTCTGAGAACAAAACAATGCTTTGATCCTATGTCACCTATCCCTCTTTATCCATTAACATCCATTCAGTTCCTATTAAGAATGAAAGTTTTCAGAACTGGTAAGAGTGAAGATGTGACCAGCTAATTTGGAGACTTGAGCAAATGTAACCCAGTCTCTGCAGACAAAGATTTGATTTGAGTGGGCCTTCTGAAGATAGCTCATTTGTGTAAATCAGAAATCTGTATTCCTCCGCCCCCCTCCAGGACTAGCCTATTGTTGCAAAAACAAACAAACCATCTAATTATTTATTTCACACAGCATAGCAGAATACAACATTAAAATATAATAGAAAAACATTAATAGAATAAATTCTACAAACTTTTAAAACTTGCAGTACTGTACTGTACGTTCGGTAATTAGTAGAAATAGCTCGTGCTTGAGCAGTTGCTAAAGGGACAAAGTCTAAGGCTGGATGTCTAAATCATTTTAGCCATTGACCAACAGTGCCCTCAAGATGATGTAGTTCTTGCAGGGAACAGGAACCTTCTAAACAGGGATGTGTGATGCGATGTAGTTTGTGGGCCATATCCACAGCCACAATTAGAATTATCAAACTGCCTCCATTTATGTTTTCAATATTGACACCTTCCGTGGTTAGTTTGAATCCTCCTCGTGGTGCACCCTGAGGCCACATGACATTTTCACGGCTAAATTGTCTACACCAGAAGTTTTCAACCTTGAGCCCCCAGGTGTTCTTGGACTTCAGTTCCCACAAGGCCAAGTCAGTACACATGCTCATCGAGGCTTCTGGGAATTGAAGTCCAAAAACATCTGGGGGCCCAAGATGCTTCGGTCAGTCATTTGTTGCTGCTTCCCCTGCACAAGGCTTCCTGTTCATCCATCACCAGCTGCAAATCCACCAAACTCACTCCCAAACATCAGCGAAGCGAAGCCCCTTCTTCTCCCTCCATTTGGTTGGTTGGGTGGGCCGAGCATCCCAAGCACAAAAGCTCCTCCCACCATTCAACTCAGGTGCAGAGATCTTGGTGGTCCATCGAGGGGCCCAGGGTGCACACACACACCCGCCTTGTTGAAAGCTGGGGCAGAAAGAAGGAAAAAGAACAAACTTTTTCCCATTTGTCTAATTATTCAGGCGTTCTGTGCAAATGGGAAGATCTCTGCACCTGATTGCATCTGCAGCAATGGCATACCTGTCAAGTATCCCGTATTGGTCAGGATTTCTCACAATTCAGCGCCACTTTTTCTATTTTCCCGCCCGGACCCGCCGCCATCCCGTAATTCGATGGCAGGGGAAAGTAGTTACTACGCATCCCCTTCTGCGCATACGTAGAACCCTTTTGCGCATGGGTAGAACCCTTCTACAGATGTGCAGAAGGGTTCTGCGCAGAAGCCTTCTGCTCAGGTCACATATTGTCCGGAGCTGCGCTTGACAGGTATGAGCAATGTCCTCCAGCAGCAACATAAAAATCAGAGCTGTTCCCGAAGCAGGGATGGTGTGGGGACGGATTTTTAACAAACAAACAAACCGAATATTTAATTCTTTTCTGCACGACGTATCGCACGCCACTTCTAGCTAATTGACATTTTGAAGTGGTAGCTGTGTTAGTCTGTGCAAGCATATCAGGGAGTAACGAAACAGAAAGAAAAAACGTGATGCTGTAATGCCACAATGTTTGTTTTGCGTCCATCTCCATTTGCAACTCAACAGAACCAAACTTCACAGCACTAAATCTGAATACCAACCAGGAATCTTTTGTTATTACCGGTTGTAAAAAGCCACATTGATTTGTGCTAACCAACTATTATGTGACTCTGTACCTGATGTGTATAAATTTATGCCATAGTCTCCCTCTTTTGTTTGGCGAAATGGACTTGAGCTACAAAAACTAACATTAAAATATGGAGTTAGTCTTTAAGATGCCACATTTTTTCTTTTTGTTTTCTTTACTCTCTGATACACTTCTAGTTACACTCTCGAGGGCGGCAGCACGATTAAGAGAGCTATTCAGCCCAAGCCTCCAAATAATATCAAATCCCAGAAATCCTGAGAGATTCTACATGTGTCTGCACGTAGACTGAGTCACGAGTTTAAAAGGTACATTATGCATAGGGCTAATTCTCGACCAGTCTGGCTATAAAGGCCCTTAGCGTATCCAGTTCCGCGTTGTTCACACCGGAATAAATAAAATAAATCCATTCTACTTTAACGTCTCTCCAGCGATTGAAGAATCAAAGGGGTAAATCAAGGTGTGAGTTTATTGCTCAAAAATGCTCAAGCTTTGTGGCGGACCCATGAAGGGTTCTCTCCCAGTCTGTGGGTCTAGTTGTGGTGGGAAGTTCAAAGGTACCCAGTGGTGAACATCAGCAGCAGGTTCGCCCCAGTTCGCCAGAACCAGTAGCAGAAATTTTGGCTGGCCCTGCCCATCCAAGTTTTGAAATAAAGTAGTCCTAATTCAGGTGCAGCGCAAGGCTTTCCCCATGGCCATGGCCACCATACGACGCCCAGTGTGGTAGTAATTTTTTTTTTGAACCCACCACTGATCTTAACAATATTATTACCCCTGGGCAGGCGCTGAAGAGGCCGGAGGCAGACAAATTACCTCCTTGGATTAGTTACTTCCTTTCTTTCTCTAAAGTTATCTTTCTCTGTCACTGACCCCTCCCCCCACGGAAAAGGTCTCTAAGCCCGTGATGGCGAACCTTGGCACTCCAGATGTTCTTGGATTTCAATTCCCAGAAACCCAAGCACCCTGTGAATCCACACGAATGGGTTTACTGCAATTCATGGGCGCGTTTTACTTCTGCTTCCGGGAGTGACGAGGGCAGCGTGGGCCGGATGAATCACAGCTGTAAACCCATTGACAGGGTGTTTGGGCTTCTGGGAATTGATGTTCAAGAACATCTGGAATGCCAAGGTTCACCATCATGGCTCTAAGCAGAAAGAAAAGTACAATACTGTTGAGCAAGTCAATGTTTGTCTCGCTATGGAAATGTCAACAGCCGGAGCCTGGCGGAAACTGACTCCTCCTGTTCACACCGCATAGGGGCACCAGTTGATGCAGGCTAGGCATGCTCTGTTGCACCCGGTTGCCTATTTCCTCCTCCTTCAATTTATGCCTTGAGTTTATACTGCACCAGATTTATTATTTATTTCTTTATTGTTGAGGTTGTAAAGGTTTCCCTTGCTCGAAAGCCAGTCGTATCCGACTCTAGGGTTCAGTGCTCATCTCTGTTTCAAAGTTCCCTTCTCTATGATTCTCAGAACTGCCCTTGCGGCTCAGACTCACTGGCCGCGTGAGATACCATACCGAGGGCCTAAGAATCGCGCCGGGCCGGATCCTGCCAAGCGAACCCACGTGCACCTCTTGGCGAAGCCATTGGAAAAGAGTCACCGCCAGCTAGCAGGGAAACGCTCTCGAGTGAGGAGGTTTCCTCGTCCTCCTTTCACTTCCCAGCTCTGCAAACGCCGCCGCCGCCGCCGCCGCCACGCCCCCGTCGGACCTTAAAAGTAGCTGCCTCAAAACCGGCCGTCCCAGCCCCGCCCGCAGGGAGGCTCGCTCGCTCGCTCGCTCAGCCAGTTTCCAATGTGCCGGGAAGGATCTCTGGGACTCTGGGGGTAGCGCGGGTGTTTTGAGCGGTGTGTGGCTTCCGGAGTGCAAAAGCGAAGAAGCCTCCGCCGGCCCCTTTACGCGGGGGACCTCCCTGGAGCAACTCCCTCCCGCCGATCGTAGAACTAGTTGGGGAAGTTCATTTTGCGGCGACAGCTCGCAGAAAATTCCCCGGCCCAACACCACGCCCTGCTGGGCGAGGGAGGAGTCTGAGAGGGAGGTAAAGGTAAAGGTTTCCCTTGCTCGAAAGCCAGTCGTATCCGACTCTAGGGTTCAGTGCTCATCTCTGTTTCCAAGCCGAAGAGCCAGCGGCGCGCTGTCTGTTGCTGCAGAGGTTTCCACGCTGTTTACCTTCCCACCGAAGCAGTCCCTATTTATCTACTTGCAATGTCTTGCTTTCGAAGGAGGGCCGGCCAGACTGCCGCGAATCGCGAACCCCGAGAAGTCCAGAATCAAGCTTGATGGGGTTGGGGGCATCCCTTGATCCCGGAAACAAAAACTAGACGCGTGGGAAAGGAGACCTCTTCGGCTGATGCTCCGGATTTGAGGTTAACATCACAGAAGGCTTCTCTGTTTTGCCTATCTTGCTCTCGCTCAGGAGCCCTGGTGGGGCAGGGGTTAAACTGCAGTACTGCAACCAGAAAGTTGTGGGTTCGATCCTGACGGGAAACTCAAGGTGGACTCACTCACTAGCCTTCCATCCTTCCGAGATGGGTCAAACGAGGACCCAGCAATGTGGAGGGCAAAATGCTAACTGACTTGTAAACCGCCCAGAGAGTGCACTAAACGCTATGGGGCGGTATATAAGTGTACTTGCTAATGCTATTGCTCTTCAAAGATCTCCCGCACCCCCGCCAACAAAGTTTAATCTTCTTCAAGCAAGTCATTCTCTCCTGCCTTTTCCGGGGTGTCCCCCCCCCCCAACTCAATGTTTTACCGCCCGCCCCGTCCTGGACTGGTAGAGCAGCACTGCAGCAGCAAGACTGACCGACGGCCCCTTCCCAAAAAACCAGCCCACGCCCACCACTTGCCTGGAGTTTACGGCCACCCACCACCTGAAGCGGACGCCGGTCCCGGGCCTCCCGTCCCGGCTGGCTTCCCCGGCCGCGGGTGTCGCCGTGTGTCAGTAGTTGCCCCGCCCGCCTCCCCGGGCAGGCCTGGCGCTCCCTCCTTCCTCCCCACCATCCTCGCTTTGGGAAGGGAGAGGGAGGGAACGTCGCACAGACAGGGCGCTCCCGCCGAAAAGGAGCGACACCCGAAGGCCTGCGCGGCGAGCCCAGGTGGGGAAACGCCCACGGAGAAGTCTGGCTGAGTTTCACGTCTGAACCCACCCACCTGAGGAGAAAGACTCTGTTCAGGGTGTGTATCTCTTAGGACCGTGATGGTGAACCTTGGCACTCCATAGGTTCTTGGACTTCAATTCCCAGAAGCTCAAGCACCCTGTGAATCCACACGAATGGGTTTACTGCGATTCATCTGGCCCACACTGCCCTCGTCGCTCCTGGAAGCGGAAGTAAAAAGCGCCCCGACGGAGGAAGGCTTAACCCGGAAGAGTCTTAACTGTACGGGCTCTGTGTGTCCCCTCTGGCACACATGCCATAGGTTTGCCACTGCTGCCCTAGATAGCCCAGAACATCAAGTAAATTAGAAAGCTTCAGCATAATATTGAGTATACTAAGTCTGTGGTTGCAAGGAAATCTTTTTGTGGATCTTATGGCAAGCATAGTAACCAAAGACTGGTTTACCCCACAGGTTTATCACATATTCCAACATTTCGTACCCACTTACTGCAGGAGGAATAAAAATAGCAGAAGTATGATGAGTATGGCTTCACACTGGATACACAAGATCCTCCCTGCCCCTACTGTGAGATGATGCTTTTCGGGAATTCCACTGCAACAGAGATGCATGCTCTTGTCCCAGGCACTAAACATTAACCATGTTTCTGATTTCACACAAAATGTCACACATCACTGGACTGAAATATTTGCAGCAGGGCAAAATTCCCTAGCTTTTATAGAAATGAGTCTTTCTGTGTACCATTTGTGCCATAGATACCCAGGGATCATTCAGTCCCCATGATTCAGAGCTGCCAGCTACCATAACCTAGGGCAAAGACAAGGGAAATAATCCCCTCTAGCCATTACATAAAATGTTTGTGGCAAGCTTGTATAGACAAACTCTGCCCTAAATTCTGCACTTGATGACTGGAGGCAAAGTGACCTATAAAAGGTACTTATTATGTTCTTGAGAAAACTGATCTTTAGAGCTCTGAATAGGCTCAAAGCCTTTCATTGTCCAGAAGGAATTCTACCAATCTTGATCTACCTCTAGACAGATGCAGTCAGGTCGTCTGTAGCATTTCGCAGTTTCCAAATGGGAACAGACAATTTGCTGTCTTCTTGACAGCAATACATGTGTGGGCTGGGAAGCTGAACTTTGTGATGTCACCCATTTCCCCCTCACAAAAGTGTAAACAGCGCATCTGTGTGCACAAAGGCCTGGATTCCAGTACCTGGAAGCAAGAAATGAATGAAAGGAAACTAAATGGACACTAAAGCCCCAGGGTGTGGAGAAATGTAACAGCTTTTTCTGACTATACAGTACTCTGTTTCCATCTGGCTTCATGATTTCTTTGCCTCTTGTGATTTTTCCCAAGAAAGGTGTCAAGCTCTGGACACTTTACCCTTCTATTAGTACACTACTTTTGACTAATTCCTACTCTTGGCACAAATCCACCATCCTGGATTTGTGATGTGTAACCTAATCCTATGAATTATTCCAAAGGAAATCCCAATGACAGAGAAATCCTCCATGTGCTTTACTCAAGGTAAGGTTTTTTTGTTCCCAGGTAAGTATGTATATGGTTGCAGCCTGAGTTAGTGGTAAGCATGTGACACTGCGATCACCCACAACTTTGTTGAAACTTGAAGTCTCATTACATTCAGAGGCACCTACTTCCCAGGGACTGCGATGGCTTAGTGGTTAAGATGCTGAACTTGATGAGTGGAAGGTCGGCTGGTCAGCAGTTCGAGACCCAAGTGCTGCATGATGGTGTGAGCTCCCATCTCTGTCCCTGCTCCTTCTAAACTATCAATTCGAAAGCAAGAAATTGCAAGTAGATAAGTAGGTACCACTGTGGTGGGAAGGTAAACAGTGTTCTGTGCACTCTGGTGATTAGTCATGCCTGCCACATGTCCACGGAAATGTCTGCAGACACAGACATCATTGGCTCTTTAGCTATAAACAGAGATGAGCACTGAACCCTAGAGTTGGAAACAACTGTCTTTCTTGCAACGGCAACCTTTACCTACTTACTTCCCAGTAAATGGGCATGGTAATTTCATGTGACTTCAAAATGTGGTTACTGTTTGTTCAACACTGGGATGACAAACCCCCGTCCCTAGAGTTGAATCCAGCCCTGGGATATGGATCTGGCCCTTTAGGCTCCCCCAATGGCACGTCTCCCATCATTTATTGGTTTTTCAAAACCCCATATAGATTTCTAAAAGTTTGAAATGTTTCTTCTAAGATGTAAATCAAAGGCTTTGAGATGAAATGTGTCGGTGCTTTTGGTCACAGCCTTTGCTTCCATCCACAAATGGCATACAGTTTCTCTTCCAGCTCTCTGAAACAAAATTTGGCTCGTGTCTGAAGAAAAAAAATGTTCCCCACCTTTTATGTAATAGAAACTTCAGCACTGCCTAAGCTACTGTGGGATACAACTCTCGATTTGTCATAATTAGGAGGCAAATCCTTGGTCCACAGCTCCCCACATTCCAGAAAATAAGTGATGTGACCCAACTCTGCACCTTTCCCCAAGTGGTGTCCCAAAAGCCACAATGAGGGCTAGAATAAGTTTCCATGGACAGCAATTTGCTCGTTAACTAGCATGGGGGGCTAACAAAGCTATACTCAGTACATCTGTAAAGGTGAATTGCAGTCCTTGGATGCTTACTACAAACAAGACATCTGTAATGGTGCCATGGTATCCTTTGACATTTTTGTGCAACAAACTAACATGGTGATCCCTCTGAAATGTTGAAACCCTTGGGGATGATTAGGTGCAGCTCTGCTGGCACTGAAGACAAGGGAGAGACCTCAGTCTTCCTAAACCACTGGTGGCTAACCTTGGCACTCCAGCTGTCCCTAGAATTCAATTCCCAGAAGCCCTGATCAGCAGGAGTGCTGATCAGGGCTTCTAGGAATTGAACTTCAAGAACAGCTGGAGTGCCAAGGTTAGCCATCACTGTAAACCTAGACTCTCTTTTATCTGCTCTGATCTAGCCTTATCTTACTTTTGTGTAGCCTGTTATTCTTAGGGTTATGGCTGCCACTTCCACTCCTTCTCACATTCTCTCTTGGACCTTGCCTTGGAGAGGAGATATCATTGCTTTTTTTTCATGAGAGGCTGGAAGCAGTCGTGGGCCCCTGCACCTCTTCCTTAAGTTAGGTAGAACTATGGCTCCTAAACCTCCCATAGTTCAAAGTGATTTTCTAAGATATACTACCTTTCTTACTTTCTCAAGAGTCTGAATGTTATGCCCTTCCAAGGATGAGGTATCTATCCTCCACTAACAGTTCTGGTATGATTAACTTTGTCCTGGTAGAATAAAATCTTTCTATACATTATCAGAAGCATGGGTGGCTGGCAGATAACAACATCAGGACTACCAGGTTACAAGCCAAACAGTAACCATATCTTAGTCCAGAGTCCAAAACCAAATCAGGCCAGGGAAGCAGGATTAGTTCAGATAATGAAAGCATAGTTCAAAAGAGACAGAAGTCAAATGACCAGGAGAACAGACAAAGCAAGGAGTCTTCAAAAACAGGGCAAGAGATCCTCTAGAAACCAAGAACAAGGCAGAAAATCTTCCAGCAGGCAGGAACTCAAAACAGCTGCCAATCTACTGACCTTCATTGTTGGGACAACAGCTAGTAAGAAAGGCTGGTTCTTATATAGCTACTAGCTACACAGGGTCTCCAGATGGAGTTTATGACAGTCTGGAAACTTCCCCAGGGCTCTCAGGTGAGGCTTAGGAGCTGCTTCTGGGCTGAGGTTTTCAGTCCTGCAGGATGTAGAGCAGCTGCTGGAGATCCTGACATATATTTAGAAACTAGCTTCTGTTCTCATTAGCTGTCCCTTCCCAAATGTTTTATTATAATCAAGAGTATTTTATTAATGCAACACAATTGTAGTGGAGACTAAACACTGAAGCTTGGAAGCATCACCACAAGCACAATTAGTCATGTAACAAGTGACAGTTAATGGCAGTCAAACAACACCCTGTGATACAAAGAACAGCATTTATGGAAATGGATGGGTAACATGAGGCAGGCACAAACTCACCATTTCCAGATGTTCATTTCTGAATGTACAGTACTTTCAGATAGGAATAAGAGGCATCTGCCAAGTTGACTGATCTGCCTGCCACCAGCAATTCTCTCCCTGCTGGGCTGAAAGAGATTCCAAAATAATCTGCTGCAGAAGTATGGATGGGTGGGTACTCAGCACATGCTTTCAAGGCTGACCATAATTAAGGTGACACACCTTCCTGTAAATAATAGGGTTCTACAAGAAAGAAAGGAAGGTGTGATTCATGTACAGAGGCAAAAAGGTTATTTCTCTGAAGGATGAGATGTTGCATGGATAGCATTGCTAATGTCTGGCTTGTCTTGGAGGTGAAATTACTGTATCCATGAGTAGTGCTTGTTTTATTTACAAATACCCAAGTAATGCATGAATAGAGCTAAACAATGTAATCTCGTCCAGCAAGCAGCAGATCCACTGCCCCATTCTAAGCCAGAGGGAAAGTTAGGTGTGTCTTAAGGTGTTTTTTTAGACATAGCTAGCTAACTGGTTTGCTTTCCTTCTCTTTTTTTCTGCTTCCATTTGGGGAATGGCTGGAGCTCAGTGGCAGAACAAACAACTATGCAGACAAAAGGACCCTCAATGGCTGGCATTCCCAACCTACGGCCCATGGGCCAAACCTGGCCCCTGACGCCCTCTCCGATCCCAGAAGTGGAATTAAAAAGTGTTCTGCACATGTGTGGCATGCATTTTACTTCCACTTCGGGGGGGGGACCATGTGACCAGCTCGATCAGCAGTCCAGGAGGAGTGGTCAGGCCCGCAACCCGAAAACTTTGAGAAAGCCTGCTCAATGGTTTTATCTGTGATTGGTTCCATATTATCTCTGGTGGCAAACAGAGGATACTAGAGATCATAACACAGAAGGGAGGGTGCCATCCCCCCCATGGGCTTCCTATATATATGGCCACTGTGGGAATATACTACTGGACTAAAGATGCCTTTAGTTTGATCCTGCACAGCTCTTCTGCTGTTATCTCAAGGGCGGGTGGGTAAAACCTTATCTAAAATCATAGAGAGCTGTTGCTGATCAGTACAAAGCAGCCTACTTCAACAAAATTAAACCATTTAGATTGATTTAATCATTCCATATACTGTATCTCAGACCCTGGTAAATGATTTAGGCATCCTTCTCCCAGTAATCATTGGTTTGTGGCCTCACCATTTTTTTTCACCATCATTATCAGCTTATTCCTCCATGCCATAGGATGTGTCTGCAAAGAATTGCCTTTGGCATGTCTTTTTCTAGCAACAAATGAGAGATCATTATAATAAAACATTGGCACATTCTTTCAGAAATTCCCCACTGTGAGCAACATCCTAAAATAGGTCTTAGGCGCACCAGGACAACATGGTGTCTCTTAGTGACACTATAATACTGCATCCGAGGGTTGAATTACTAATAGGGCACTATAAGTGCCAACATTGTGAATTTTGCAAATATTCATGGGAGACCAAAGAGGTTAATTTCCCAGCCCTGGGTTTTTCACGTAAACGCCACAATTTCAGTAATTGTAATACTGCTTCATGCGTATATTTAAGGATATGTAAATGTGGGTTAATTTATGTTGGTAAAACCATGCGTCCGCTAAAACACCGTTTAGCTGAACATATGTCTCGGATTAGGCATCGAAACATGTTGGCTCCTCTTGTGCAGCACTATATTGAAAAAAATCATTCCGATAGGGACTTTAGTTTCGTAGTCATTGAGGTGATTAAACCAACAGAGTATACCAGATTGGACTTGGATAAGATCTTATTAAAAAGAGAGGCTTATTATATTCATACTTTGAATACTATGATACCATCAGGACTTAATCAATAGTTTGATCTTCAATGTTTCCTGTAGGTAATCTTTTCAGTATGGGGGTCACTGTTTATTTACAATTAACATTGAGGATTGAATATTGCTATGCAGGATCAGGTCTGTGTAAAGGGCAGCATCAGCTGGATCACTATTCAATAATTAGGTCAGGTATTAGAGCGTGTGTCAAACATTAGTTTGTAACGTCCATAGGCACACAAAGAGTTTGCTAGAGAGGCCGTAGGGATGCGGGAAAAGGGTAAGCAATGAATTGGAATGTATAAGTGATAGCGGGTTGATCTATGACTGTTTTCATTAGAAGTTTTGAATGAACAAACTCTAATATTTGTTGTAACGGAAGGGTCTTTTGCAAGCACCCTGAAGTTTACTCTCACACAGGCATACACACTTCAAACACACACAAGTCCTGAGACAGAGACACAAGCTGTTTCCTTTCAGGCTGAAGGGAGGGGAGGGGAGGGGAAGGCCTCTGAAGCAGGCCCCCCTGATGCATTCACACACAGTCACCCAAAGGAAACACACAGAGACATGGAGCTTCTTGCTGAAGCCAGCTGGGAGGGAACAACTGAGACAAAGGCAACCCAGATGGTGTTATTAGTCATAGAGTTCTATGCATGAAGTAGGTGTAGTCTCAAAGGTGATTGGGTTGTCAGGTCATGTGACATTACATATTGGCTGGGCAGTGATACAAGTCATGAGGAATGACATCATGTGCTCGTGATCCAGCTTGGTGAATAACAGGGAATTAGGTGACCCTCTATTTTAGGGGAGATGAGTCATAGAGCTGATCTTCGGCCAAGTTTTCATGGCCTCGTCTTTGTAAGCTATTTCCACCTTTTTGAAGGCAGCCCGGGATTCCTACAAATATTTTAATATAATTTTTTGTCTTAGATACAATAACATTGCTCCTGAGGAAGAAATTATCGAAAAATTGTTTACCGGAACAGATTTTGGGTTATGAGTTATACATACTACATGGGGGTTACTATATTTTGAAGGAGTTATGAGTTATACATTCTACATGGGAGTTACTATATTTTGAAGACAATTTGTAAAGTGTCACTGTCATCAATTTCTTTGTGGATACAGAAGTGATTTATTCTACTATACCTTTTTGACACCACTTGTGAATTTAACAAGAGACAAACAACTCATATATTCACAGAATTTGAGATCAATTATTTTCATTAAACCTTTTGGATTATATTGCATTTTTGTGCCTCGAACGGTTTTCTTGTTTCTGATGGAATAGAAGCAGGCAATATTAGAGACCACTTGGATAACAGACTCTAGTATGTGGGTTTCGCTTTGAATCACTGAGGCTGCAGGCCAGAGTGTGGAATTATAGCCAGCCAGTCTTGCTCAGAAATATAGAATAGGTTGCTGAGGACCAGTGATAACAAACCCAGGTGATTGTCCAGTAAAATGACAGACAGAGCTGGCCTTATCAGTTAGCAATTCAGACAGCGGATGATCAATGTTAGGAAAAGAATAGCAAAATGTTAGCTACTTGTTTTGGCTAAAATCTAGCGTGCTTTAACTGTGTGTGTAATGGACTTGTCATCGCTATTTATTACCCCCTTGTGCATCCAGGAAAACCCATTGCTTTGAACAAGGTGATCTCTGACTTGTAACTGCAAGCTAGAAATTGAATACACTCACCAAGCATTTATGCTTAGCATTTGGAGAACACGATTCTAGCCTTTTTAATGTGATATATTTATGGACAAAAATGGGAAGGTGTTCCTGGGTTTATTTTGTTTTTTGCAAGACTGGTTTTGGGTGTACTGTTCTGTTCAATTTGGCTCAGAGACACCATCTTCCACTCAACCTACAGCAATAAATTGTAACAGGCTCTTCCTATATCACTGTACTGATGTGGATCTAAACCACTTGGACATCTTCACGTCTTCTCATGTGAAAACTGCCATCAATTAAATCTTTACCCATTGTCTTCCTTACACCGTCAGAAAACCATTTTCTTCCGATTCCAACTGCAGACTGCCAAGCTGAGGCCTAAAAAGATGAAGTATGCAAGATCTGATATTAGGATTTTCCAGCATTTTCATTTTACCTAAAAGAAGCCACAGGAAGGGTCAACTTGCACTGAGCAATAATACAAGCATGGAAAGTTTAACACTCCCACCCCTGTTCAGTGTCCTTGATCTGTTTTCTTGAGACTTAATACTTTCTTCCCACTCAATTAAAAAACCCTTCCTATTAGAGATAAGTGTCTCCACAGTGGAAAATAAACAGGTATCTTTATCTCTCTAGTTATTTTTCTTTCTGCAGAATCAGCAGGAACTCCAAAAAAGAGGTGAAAAGATTTGGAACAGGGAAATGATATTAGAGAAGGATTTGCCTTCCCAATACCTGAAGTCTCCTCGTAAATAAAAATGAAGTTTCAGCAGGTGGGACTCTTGCATCTCAGTTTGTTTGAGCTCTTGGTTTGATCTTACCTCTTGCAGTCTGCTTTCAATTCCCCTCCCTTTGAGTTTGGTTACTTTAAAGATAAACCTATCAACAATTCTTTCCCTAGTGAAGTATTATCTGTCTGTGTTTAGGCTGCAGCTTACCTCTTCCTGCTCCAACCAGTAATTTCAAAGCTTGGGGCAAACCCTCTGTTCAGCACACCAGGAACTGGCACCAGGTCAAGTAAAGGTGCGTAATGGCCTTTCATGGGATAGTGCCATGTGCTCAGCCAGCCTGGCCCTGCTCAGCCATTCTTGGATGTGACATCTGTGGTTTGCTGGTTATCCACATCACCAAGCTCTAGGGGTGATCCCACTCCACTGTCATTCTAACTTAAACCTTAAATCCATCCAAGAGCCACTGTTGTTGTTGTTTTGGGGTATCATGTTGCAGTCCTGGTTTTCCTCATTTCTGAGGGGTCGGACCCAGTCGGTGTGGTTGGAGAGTGAGAGGTCCAGCCCTAGACTTCTCCAATATGGGGTACCTCAGGGCTCGGTGCTCTCTTCTCTCCTATTTAACATCTACATGAAGCCACTGGGTGAGATCATCCGTTCCCACGGGGAGCGGTACCATCAGTACACGGATGACACTCAGTTGTACATCTCCACCCATGGGGACCCCAGTGATGCTGTCAAAGTCCTTTCCAGGTGCCTGGACGCTGTTGGGGTCTGGATGGGGGCCAACGGGCTACAACTGAATCCAGGCAAGACTGAGTGGCTATGGATAAGGGGTCCTGCGTTATCCCGGGAGCTACCATCTTTGGTTCTGGATGGGGCTATTTTGCCCCAGACAGACCCGGTGCACAACTTGGGGGTCCTCTTGGACTCACGACTACTGCTCGAAGAGCAGTGGCAGTCGTGGCCAGGAGGGCTTTCGCCCAACTTTGGGTGATTCCCCAGTTGCGCCCGCTCCTGGACCAGGACTCCTTGCTCATGGTCACACACGCTCTGGTGATCTCCAGACTAAATTACTGTAATGCGCTCTACATGTGGCTGCCCTTGACGACCATTCGGAGGCTACAGCTGGTCCAGACGCAGCAGCCCGGGTGGTGATGGTGTGTGGACGTTATGCCCGTGCCTCACCACTGCTTCGGGAGTTGCACTGGTTACCAGTTTGTCTCCGGGTGCAATTCAAGGTGCTGGTTTTGACCTTTAAAGCCCTTTATGGTAGTGGGCCAGGATACCTAAGAGACTGCATCACCCTAAGGACGTCTGTCCATCCAACAAGAGCGGACCGGAGGGGCTCTCTAATATCAGCCAGAGGGGCTCCCCTCTCTGCCACAAGGAGGAGGGCCTTCTCCGTGTCCGCACCAGCCCTCTGGAACCTCCTGCCAACAGAGTTACGTCTCCGGACGGAATTGCTGCCTTTCAGAAAAGAACTCAAAACATGGCTGGCAGGCCAAGTATGGGGTGCAGGTGGAAGGGTAACCTCTATTGTGTGGTTGGTATAGAAGATAAGTCCTTCCCCCATGGTCCCTTCAGTCCCTGCACCTTTTTTAAGGGGGTGGGTAGTTTTAATTAATTTTATTATGGTTTTATCTGTGATTGTGAACCACCCTGAGTCGGCCTAGGCCGAGTGGGCGGTGTAGAAATTGAACGATTAAATTAAATTAAATTATGACTTGTGGCAATGTTATGAATTAATGACCTCTAAAAGGCCCTAGCATTAATAATCTTGATTGCACTTTGCAGACTACAGACTGTGGTTCCATTATCAAATCAATCCATTTCATGTTTGGTCTTCCTCTTCTCTTACTGCATTCAACTTTTCCTATTCTTGTTGCCTTTGTTAGTGAGATATCTCTCGTTGCCTTCCCTTTTTTGTTATTTAATATTTACTAGTTTGGTGCCCGGCATTGGCCAGGGAAGGGCCTTTGCAGGCTATGGCTTGCACACCGCCCCCTTCCCTCCCTCCCCGGGCACACACCCACACCCCGTGTGTCCATATCCCCTCCCCTTCATTTTCTGATGCGCGCGCGCACACACACACTCATACACAAACACCACGGCCACCCATCTCTCCCTGCTCTTTCTCCCTGAGCACTGACACACACATACCTACACACACACACACTTCACGTTCCTCTTCTCCTCCTACCCTGCCCTTCTTGGATTTATCTGCCCACACATTTCGTTGGTTCGCCGTTTCTTTCCCTTTCTCCCCTGCACACACACTTACTCACACACACATCTAGTCCGCCCGTTCAGCACCCTCTTTCCTTCCCCCTCTGAACACACACACAGTTAAAATCACATTACAGTATATGCAATTACTGTATATTAAAAATATGATATAAAAGGATGTGATATAAAATGTATCTATACCTATAAGGAAGGGGTATGACCGTGCGTGTGCAGAATGCGTTTCCACACCCGTCAGCCTATCCCGTGAAGCGCCATGCACACCTACCTTTTGTCCCCAAGATCAGCGCTGTGAGGGTCTGGGGGCCGAGGGTGGAGCGTTTGCCCCACCAAGATGAAAAAATCACTGCACGCGCACAAATGGGGGGGGGGAGGTCCGCATGCCTTCGTCATTGAGATGCGTGCACAAGGTAAAAAGAATTCTACGTGCAGCACAGTCTGCACATGCCCAAAAAAGTCAACAAACGCCCCGCGCAAAACAGGATGTGGGCGCAGACCACACGAAGAGCAGCCGATACGGAAGCCCCACACCAGCAGCTGCCTTCCAGCACGGACCCGCCAGAGGTACCAACCACACAGCTGACAGAAGCCACACCCGCCAAAGAAAATGAGGGGGTGAGCGCAAACACACACACACCCAGCCCGACATACCTTCCTTGGCCCGGTCTCGCTCTCCCACCTCCTCCAAGAGCCTCAGTTCTTCGACGGAGCCTTGCAGCGGGGGAGCCGGCACGCAGGTACATTGGGCAGGGGGGTGCTCCCCCGGCCCATTACCCCCTCCCCCCCCGGATCACAAAGATAGATAGATAGATAGATAGATAGATAGATAGATAGATAGATAGATAGATCTTTATTGTCATTGTCCTGCATAGAACAACGTGATTGGGGGGTAAAACACTTAACAACCCAACAAAACCTAAACAAAATACAACTATACAAAATTATCAACATACTTCCACCCCACATATACACATTTAACCCCTAAAAGCTCTAAAACTCTAAAAGCTATATACAGAAGCTCCCTCATCAACTGCAATGCACTGTATTCAAAGCCAGAACCGCTTTTGGGTAGAAACTATTTCTCAAGCGGCTGGTCCTGGTCTTTATGACCCTATACCTTCTATTAGAAGGCAAAAGCTGAAAGAGATCATTTCCAGGGTGCGTACTATCTTGCACAATCTCTACAGTTTTCTTATAACACCTGGTGGCATAGATTTGATCTAGAGTGGGAACAGTACGCCCGATTATCCCCCCCTTTACAACCCTGGACAGCACTGTTCTTTCCCTAGCTGTACATAACAAAGCCCACCAACCCCGGCCCTCACAAAACTCACCAGCCTCGCAGGGATCTCCCTTCCCCGCCTCCCGCACTCATGAGGCCTCCAGGACACCAGGGCCCGAACCGCTGCACCTGCTGCCTCCCCTCTGTGTGTGTGTGTGTGTGTGTGTGTGTGTGTGTGTGTGTGTGTGTGTGTGTGTGTGTGTGTGTGTGTGTGTGTGTGTGTGTGTGTGTGTGTGTGTGTGTGTGCGCGCGCGACAGAGAACAAGACAGCAAGTGGAAGAGAGAGACAAAAAAGGGAAAGATAAAGGGAACGAGAAAAGGGAAGAGACAAAAAGAGAAAGATACATAAATACAGCAAAACAGAGAGAGAGAAAGGCAGAAAGAAATGAAGAGAGACAGAAAGACAGACAGAGAGAAAGGGAGAAAAAAGAAAGAGAGAGAAAAAGAAAAAAGAAACAATAAAGACAGACAGAGAGAGGGGTAAAGAAAGCAAGAACGAATGAGAAAGGAGAAAAGAGAGAGAGAAAGAGAGAGAAGGAAAGAGAGAAAGAGACAGAGACAGAGACAGAGGAAGAAAGATAGAAAGACAGAGACAAAGAAAGAGAGTGGAAGAAAGAGAGAGAGCCAGATATAAAAATACACACAGAGAGACACATATACACCTATCCACAATAAAAACCAAAATCAATAACCCCCGGCAAGGCCGGGCAATCAGCTAGTATCTACTAAAATTACAATGTGTAAAAATGCTAAGACACACACCAATTTATTACAATGGTTTCATTTCTTGTTTTACTATTTTGTACTCACTTCTTACATTCTATGTTCCAATTAAAGGTGCTTCAGGCTTTCCTTTTGCCTAAGCACATAAGCAACCAAATGTACATTTGGTTGTAATCATATTGCATCATTAGGAGGAATACTGTTTTCTACTTATACTTTCTCCCAGTAAATGATTGAATACCTTCCTACCTGAGAGCCTCATTGACTCACCATAGTTTTCAATGTATAAAGTTGGCAGCAGAGGCTTGCCACTGCCTTCTTCTGTGCCACACTGATAAAAGTTATCTTGAGAGTTACTACCTTTGTCTGTGAAAGATCCTCAGTCTCCCTTACTCGAAAGCCAGTCATAGCTGTCTTTAGGGGGCGGTGCTCATCTCCGTTTACAGCCAAAGGGCCAGCGCCTGCATCTGCACACATTTCCATGGTCATGTGGCAAGCATGACTGGATGCTGGAGTGCATGGAATGCTGCTACTTTTCCTGCTTAAGCAGTACCTATTTATTCATTTGCAATTCTTACTTTCGAACTGCTTGGTTAGCAAGAGCTGGGACAGACGGCGGGCACTCACTCCATCGTGCAGCACTTGGGTCTTCAACTGCTGACTTGCCAACCTTCCAGTTACCAAGTTCAGTGTCTTAACCACTAATCCTTTATGTGGGAGAAACTTAAGGGACAGGTTTCCGTTTCTGTCCCCAAAGAATACAGTCCTATGAAGAGATCTGCAGCGCCTTGTCAAAGAGGGAAGGAATAAGAATTGCAGTCAGAAAGCGAAACCTTGGAGGCCCCTCCCAGGTGGCAGCATCGTGAGGCCTGCTCACCCCCTGCTGGTGGGAAGGAAGATGCCAGACAGAAGCAGGGTGAGCCTCTGCAGTATGTATAGCAAAGGTGGCATATAACATGGATTGCTTTGTGCCAGAACTGAGCATCAAAAATATGTTCCAGGATGAATGGACCATTAACTCTCTCTCTCTCTCTCTCTCTCTCTCTCTCTCTCTCTCTCTCTCTCTCTCACACACACACACACACACACACACACACACACACACACATCTCCCTCTGGAATGCACAAAAGATGGAGGTGTCATCAATTGAAGTTTGTTTATCATGAAATGAAATACTCTGCATGGCTCCACATAACATGACTGGTGAAAATCCATACACAGACTCATGCAGCTTGGCTCCCACGAGGTGCTTTCTTTCTCTGGCGCTGCAGACCAATGTGTGTTCATATGCAGGGATTACTAGGGCCTGAATTTGTTGGCTCAAATCAGCCGGAAGAAACCCTGGTGTGGCATTCCTGGCATGAGCATTGGCCATCATAGCCTTCGCAATTCCCACTACACGTACAGCATATCAGGGTCTAGATTGGAATCTTTTAGGCAGTGCGGGGTAATGTTTAGGACTACAGTATTTGGGCATTGGACTGGAATTTGGGAGGTTGAGGTTCAAGTCCTTACTGTGTAACCCAGTATCAGTAACCCTGTTCCCACCATCTTATCATGGTCAGATCATACTCTGCTGTAGTTCCAAATTATGACGTTAACCCTCTCCCGTGGGGAGCCAGGACCAATTAGAATGGTCTGCCCACAAAGGCTGATGGATCCAATTGGTTTCAAAGCAGCCTTGGGTGGGTTTCCAGCCGACTTGGCCGGCGCTTCTGTCGATGCTCAGGTTGCTAGGTGGTATGTGGAGGCAACCAAGGTGGTTTACACAATCGCTCTAAACGCCCTCTCCACTGCACAGCTCAGTCATTCCCATGGTTCACAGAGGAACTACGAGTGATGAAGCAGTGAAAGAAGGCTAGAGAGCAAGTGGAGAGCAAGTGGAGACGAGAACTTGAAACTAGTTAGCAGCATACCTGTCAAGTATCCCGTATTGGCCAGGATTTCCCGTAATTCAGCGCCACTTTTTCTACTTTCTCACCTGGAGCTGCTGCCATCCCATAATTTGACGGCGGGGGAAAGTAGTTACTGTGCATCCCCTTCTGCGCCAAACCCTTCTACGCATTCGCAGAACCCTTCTACGCATGCACAGAACCCTTCTACGTATTCGCAGAACCCTTCTACGCATACGCAGATGGGCTATGCGCAGAAGGGGATGTGCAGAAGCCTTCTGCGCATGCGTAGAAGGGTTCTGCGCAGAAATTCGATCATATTTCCCCAGCCTTGGCAGGCCTGCACTGGTTACCTGTTGCCTACCGTGTCAGATACAAGGTGTTAGTGTTACCATATAAAACCCTATATGGTTTGGGACCTTGTTATCTGTTGGAGCATCTTTCCCTCAGAGCAACTCCCTGCATCATCCGTTCATCACAGTCTGCACAGCTCCAGGTGCCGACCCCGAGGATAGCTCGAAAGTCTATAACTAGAAATAGAGCCTTCTCAGCAGCGGCACCAATATTGTGAAACACTCTACCGGTGGTTCTGCACCAGGCCCCATCACTGGCTATCTTTAAAAAGCAATTAGAAACTCTCTTGTTCAAGGAGGCCTTTCAGGGTGTTGTTCCTTTAGCTATACCCTCAGATGCCAGTTATTATTTTATTTTATTTTATTTTATTTTGAGACGTATTTGTCAGTTGTCTGTTTTGATTTTTTGTGTGTTCTGTCATGTTACTTGATATTTGCTTGTACACTGCCCAGAGTGGGATACCACCCAAGTGGGCAGTATAGAAATGTAATAAATAAATAAAATTAACCCCTTATCAGTAGTAACTCAGCCTGATCTACCTAATCCACCTTGCAAGAGTGTTGTAAAGATAAACAGGAAGGAGGAGAGTGACATATGCCAACTTCCAGTCATTGGAGGAAAGGCAGGATATAAGCATGTAATAAAAATAAAGGGTGGCCTCTTTGCCTATCTGGCCATCTATAAAGAAGTTGTAAGAAAAATGTTACAGAGCATCAGGTACCGATGGATGGTATACTCGTTGAGTTGAAATGGCTGTGTATGGCAGCAATTAGCAAGCAATTAGCAATTACATTTATATACTGCCCCAAAACCATTAGTGCACTCTCTGGATGGTTCACAAGCTAATTAGCATTTTGCCCCAAATATGCTGGGGACTCATTTTACCAACCTCAGAAAGATGAAAGGCTTGACTCAGCCTTCAACTCTCTCAGGATCAAACTCAGATCATGAGCCATCCTCCTTTTTCTCTATGGCTTCCTTGTTTACTAACCGTAGGCACACTATATACGTTTACTTAAAACATTGACCCCGAAAGGGCTCAACAAGAATTCGACTTAAGATGTTTTTTGTAAATATATCAAGGGTCGAGAACAATGGTTCAGTTTTTGCACCCAACATCTTCTCATATTCTCTTATATGCTCTCATATAATTTCTGATTTTTAATCGCGGGCCAGCTCAAGATTTGTCAAGGAGTGAGGCAGGTTGGAGAATGTGGGGTTTTGTTGCTGCATTCTTAGCATGTTCGTGGTCAGGCAAGTCTCCCGCTCAGACCATTCTGAGTAATATCCACAAGTTAGAACACAAGTGTTTTCAACTCAGAAATCAGGTTAGGTATTTTAACAGATGAATCCAACATGCGGTAACGTCCTTAAATCACGGTGAGAACAAGCTAAGAGAGGCCATTTGGATGCGGTTTTTGGTAAGTTCTGGGATTATGGGTTATGCAGATATGTTTCGATATAGAAAAAATTATTTGATGTTCTGATGTTTAGAATAATGTTTATTGTATTTTAGAAATATTCACGTCATTCCTGAGGAAGATTGTTATCGAAAAATCTATTACCGGATTTGATTTTGATTTTGATATGATGACATCTCTGCATGTGAATTCAACATTGACAAGATATTATTAACACCTCATAAGCAAGATTTTGGATTATTTTCTCTGTGAAGTAAACAAGATACATTATTTTCAAAGAAAACCTATTGAATTAAAGAGACTTACAGATTTGACATATTGGAAGTTTCGATTTTGTTTCTAGCATGCCTCAAACAGTTTATTGGGTTTGTTCAACACATTTCACCACTTGGCCTTTCTTGTTTCAAGTGGGAAAATGTCTTGGACTGGTTCTGTTTGTTATCTTGGTGGCTGTTCTGCCCTTGTTGACAGCCAAGTAGGAACAGCCACAAGGTGGGGTCCTCATACCATGATCAAGCTGAGCTATGCATGTACATGCCTAGGAGAGAATCAAATAAAATTAGAGAATAAACAAAACAAAAACGCTGAAGCACTTTACAGACTAACTGTTATATTTCAATGTGAGCTTTCATGGATCAAGTCCACCTCATCAGACATGGGAGTGAGGCTTCATGGTATCAATTTATACACATCGGGTACAGAGGTACAGAGTGATTGGTTAGCATAACAGATAAGCCTACAAATAAATGTGGCTTCATACAATTGGTAATGACAGATGATTTCTGGGATTTATTCTCTGATATGGGGCCATTCAACAATTACGTGATCTTTGAAGGGGGGAGGTGGTCTGCTATCTGAGTTACGGGGAAATTATGTGGGGGTGGGTGTGGGTGTCAGGTCAAAGATTACATAATCTATTTGGAGCTGTTGTTCATTAGGCACCAATAGTGAAAAGCTCTAAAAATTAGAGTTTCAATACAAAAGCTCTGGATTATGTAATTTTAAAGGGGGGAAGGGGGTTGAAGCAAAAATTACGGTCGGATTACATAGGGTGTGTGTGTCATTTCCCCCCAAAAAATGGATTACATAATTGTTGAATGGCCCCTATTGAAGCACAGACTAACACGGCTAGTATTCCAAAAAAATTCAAATAATATTGCAGATGATGATAATAATCATAATCCTGGAATTGCAGAGTTGGAAGGAGCACTATGTCAAGGGGTCACAGTGGGGAAACAAACCCCCAGCCTCTCCTAAACCACAGAAATATCCAGTAGTTCATTGGAAAGGTCTGGTCTAACCTGTAAAAGGTAAAAGTCTCCCTTGCTCAAAAGCCAGTTGTAAACGACTCTAAAGGTTGGTGCTCATCTCCATTTAGAATTAAAGAGTCAGCGCTGTCTGTGTCTGCAGATGTTTCTGTGATCATGTGACAGGCATGACTAGACATCAGAGTGCACAGAACGCTGGCACCTTTCCTGCCGAAGCAGTACCTATTATCTACTTGCAAGTTCTTGCTTTCAAACTACTAGGTTGGGTTGGCCCTTAAAATGACACACAAAAGATCAGGGCATCTATTGTGAGTGGCCCCGTATTTTCCCTTCCCCAGTCTGGAAATCAAGAGAGCTGGTGATGATCCCTAACAGTCTCAGGCAGAAGGCATGCTAAAGTCTTCTTCTTTTGTGTCCAGATCAAACTTTAAACTACCACCTCCTTGGCTTTGTCATTGGACAAACTTAAATCCTCACCAGTACATGTTTCCAGTAGTAATCGGCAGACCAGCAAACCAGCCGGATTCTGTGTCTCTCCACATTCACACAGCAGGTTTGCTAACTGAGAAGCATATTCCCAAAAGTAGATGGTGGCGACGGCGATGACAACGAGAATGAGCTGTTGAAGTTCAGATGAACTGGGCTGTGGAATTTCTGGGCGAAGGCAGAGCCAGAGGGCCAAATTCTGCCCATGTTGACAGTGTTGGCCTGAGTGTTGCGCCGTTATTAATAGGCAGCCTGTTTATCAGGGCTGCTTTTGCAGGTAGGGATCGGGTGACCAGGCTGTGCTGACTGGCTGCCTGATGCCAAGGAGCTGGTAATTAGATCCCTGGACCAAGGTCCCAGCATGCCCCATTTTTATCCTGTTCATAGGAAACCCTCAAACACAAACAGAGTGTGTGCTGTTCATAATGGTTCTTGGAAACCAAACCTTCAGAAATAAAATAGAACTGGGCAAGGGACTAGCCTTATAAGCCCTGCCATGCTGCTATTGCTAGAACAGCAACCCTCTTCTCCCACAGTCACAAGCAAGTGACATGGAAGAAAGTGAGAACTACTTCTGAGCAGACTCATGAAGGATTTCACTGTATATTGAAGAAGAGAACATGTGGCCATCCAGATGCTGCTGGACTGGATCTCCCCAGGAGCCTTTGACAACATAGCCAATGGTATGGATGATGGGAACTGCAACCCAACAGCTTCTGGAAGGTGACACATGCCTTCTGCTGATGTAGATTCTACCATGCAAACAGCCCTATTAGGCTAATCTTTGTTTAAACAAAGCTTATTTTATACATGCTAAGTAAAACTAATTAGAATCAACTAATTAGAACTAATTACAGGCTGGCCTCTAAGTCCCTATTAAATCTTTCGCTAAATTTGCCACTTATTGTATCCAGGGTGTCACCAATATTCTTGCACTCATATACCCACATACTTGTCACAATATGCTCTTCAAGTGTAAATGGGCTTAAATCGGCCATATTTCTCTGGGGGAAAATATAATACATATGGACAGGTAGGGACTTATGGGCTACCCTGTAGAACTAATTAGCTAATATGTACAAAAGCGGGGCTGAAATTTTAGAGTGAGGTGCTTTCTTGCTCTGACTATGACTTCTCATTAGGAACTATCAGTTGAGGTTGTTACATACCATCAAGTTGCTTTTGACTTTTAGCACTCCTAATAAGATAGGTTTAATAAGATAAGTACCTGAGATATTCAAGGAGTGCTTTACTATTGCCAACCAACTCCCCTGTGACTTTCCAGAGCCAAGCAAGTCATCAAACCCAGATCTCCTTAGTCCCAGTCTGACTCCTGTCCACTACACCACACTGGTTCTCAAGGGTTTTAAAGGTGTATTAGATGCTCAGTGAGTCATTGGCCAATGCCAACCCCCTGTGACTTTCCACAGCCAAGCCAGGATTTGAACCCAGGTCTCCTAAGTCCCAGTACAATACTCTACCCACTACACCACTGCTTCACATAATAACCAGTTGCCTGCAATTAATTTTTTAAACATAAACTAACACTTAGTGAAGTTACCTTACTATTGTAAACTAATGAGAGATAATTTCACACTCTTTGGGGTGCATTGATAATGTTTAATCAGTTCTATAGTTATTAAACAGCTGTGGTCAAACTAAATGCTGCGGTAGGCTATCAGGTGGTTCAAGTAGTGCTGTCTTGTGTTCTATTGTGGGAGTTGATGTGACAGTGAGGAAGATGGGAGGAGAGTGTGGTATATACATCAGGTTAGTGGTTTGCAGTATTTAGATACTGTTGGATTTATAGAAGTACAGTACCTTAAAAGAATTATAGTTACTTCTGAGAAATTGCAGAATTAAGCATTACCTTTAAAATACAACTATTATAGCATTAAGCAAGTTTTGCAGGTCAAGTTACTTTTGGAAAGTAACTTCCCAAGCTGCGCCAAATGCCTTGTTCCAAACTTCCAGCTGTTTTTAGTTATGATGCATTTTAATCACTGGAATGAGAAGTCAAATGATAGAGATGGGAAGCTGGAGGAGAGCTGAAAGTCTCTCTGCCAGGACTGTGTGGTCCCCTGGACCTTGCCTGATCTCTTCCTCTGGTCTTGCCCATCCCTCTTGCCAAAGTTTCCCTCAATTCCTCATTTGTCCCAACCCAAAGCAAACCATTCCTCTCCCTGGTATAGTATTTGATCATGGAATGCTTCTCTCGCTCTCATTTCTTAGAAACGGTGCTTTTTCTCTGCTGAGAGGCTCCAGAACAGCCGTGTTGGCAGCCTGGCCGGCCGCACTCCTGCCTGCTGACATGCAACCCCTTCCGTTCCCCTGGAGTTGGTGATGTTTACCCACATCCACTCCACAGAGGAGGAGGAGGTGTCAATGGCCAGCAGGGTGGAAAGGGAGTTGCTTGCACACAGGCCCCTTTGTCCGAGAGGGGGCTTTGGCCACAGAGGAAGGTGCCTGAGGGTTTTGCAAGCATCCCAGGAATCCCACAACACACACACACAGCTGATAGATATAGAGTGTGTGAGTGTGTTGGGGATAGAGAGAGAGGAGGGAAAGGGAGAAGTGGATGAGGAGAGAAGCAGGGAGAATTCTGGTGGCTTCCTCTTTGTAAGGTAAAGGTAGCCCTTGCACCAAAGCCAGTCATATCTGACCCTAGGGTTCAGTGTTCATCTCTGTTTATAACCAAAGAGCCAGTACTGTCTGCATCTGCAGATGATTCCATGTACATGTGGCAGGCATGACTTAAGACACCTCATCACATGGAACACTGTTTACCTTCCCACCAAAGTGGTCCCTATTTATCTACAGTACTTGCAATTTCTAGCTTTCGAACTGCTAGGTTGGCAGGAGCTGGGAAAGAGAGGGAGCTCACTCCATCATGCATAACTCGGGTCTCAAACTGATGACCTTCCAGTCATCAAGTTCAGTGTCTTAACCACCCAAAGGGATGGCAGCGTCACTCTGTAGTAACAAAAGCAAGCCAGATGTCCTGTGTCCCCTTAAAAAAATAACCTATTGTAGCATTTACTTTCATTGACAACAGCCCATTCTGTCAGGGGTATGATATTTGTATAGCTGCTTGCTTTGTTTCCAGCAGGCATCAGGAAAGGATCAGGCCCTTTCTCTTCCCAAGGTATGAAAACTGAACGTAGCTCTGTCTAGTCATCTCCAAGCCCCTGGGTCAGCAGTGGGGGTTCTTGTTTATAGGAAATGTTGATCCATGTTCACTACTATAAGACCCTGCCTGCCCTTGCATACGTTGGCATCAGGACTCTGACCTTACCTGCTCCCTGTGGCTGGCAGATTTCTACCTAAGCCCTGCCTTCAGATTCCCAGACTCCCCAAGAAATATCCTGGGGGGTTGCTCACTCTGCAGGGTCAGGCCATCCAACACTCCCTTATTCTCTAAATCCCAGCGCTCTACGGCAACACTAAATGCTCTGTTTCAAATAGGGAACGGCAAAGGGCACGTCTTTGCTGTGTTACGGAATGATCAAGGATAGAATAAGATCTTCAAGATCCAAAAAGAGCTGTATGCAGCTAAAGTACGAAACACACGGTTTATTCATTTGGGCCAAGTCCAGGAGGCTTTCATTTGGGCAATAGAATACTGTAATTCACAACACCTAAATGATAGTATGCCAGATAGGAGAGAGATTTTGCTGTCTAGGATATGCATGCATGAATGTGCTTGTCCAGAATTGCTTTCATAACTCTCTTATATGGTAATGGACATGTTTTGCCTTATTAATTAGCTTCTCACACCTGTACTAAAAGAGTGTCTTAATGAAAATGCCCTTTAGCCATACTGTGCTTATATTATTTTCATAATGACTAGGTATATGTTTACTTCTTGAACAAACCTCCCTCCCTCCTTCTTGTTCTTTGGTACTGTATTTCTTTGCCCTGGCTTATTCAGAAGCTGTAGATTAAATCACATAAGCCTTAAACCATTGGCTTCTACAGCATGTAGAATTTACATTGTAGATAACTTTCACAGAAGTACAGACAGTAACTCCCCGGGGTGGTGGTGGGGACTGTGCTAAATTAGAACTAGATGTATAGACATTATTGAATGCTGCTGTATTTCTCTTAAACTTATTTCATTATCTACTTAGAAAATAAATATACAGTATAGTAAAAGTAACGGTTACTAAACTGAGCTTAGAACCAATGTGAAATCTGGTTAGCATTCAGCCTTCTGCTCTGCATTTTGGCAACTGAATAATCACCTTAAGGCAATGAAAGGTTTTAAAGCCAGTATTTTTTTCCTTTTTAAAAGCTTGTCTGGCACCTACGGTAAATGACACCAAAGCTTAATGCCCTTGGGAAGGCATTCAAATGCTTGAATGCAGTTTAATTTAATTTGATTTAATTTTCGCACTTTTATGCCACCCAATCAGGGAACCTGACTCAGGGCGGTTCACATGGTAAACAAACAACATACACAATATACAATACACAATATACACACAAGTCAAATCCAATACAAAACAATTAAAAACCCTTAAAAACATAACAATATTACAACCCCCATGCCCCCCCTGTAGTTACCAAAAAGACTTTCTCCACCTTTGCTGATGAAGAGAGTCATTATTTGGAGAGGGCATCAGCAGTGACCTTACCATGATGACAAGTTGGGATAGGAAGAGATGTAATAGCCCATGGTGTGTGTGTGTGTGTGTGTGTGTGTTTGTTTGTTTGTGTGTGCGCGTGCGTGATGAGTTTTGTATTAAGTTTTGTTATGATTGGTTTTGATTGTCTTTTTTGTCATGTATTATTTTTAAAATAATAATTAAAAAAATTTAAGAAAAGAAAAAAGGAAGAGATGTAATATAACAATTATGTGCAATCAAGTCAATTCTGACTTTTGGTAACCTTTTTGAAGGGTTTTCATGCACAAAAAACTTAGAACTAGTTTGCCATGGGCTGGTCCTTCTTCCAGGAGGCACATTAGAGAATCAAATTCCTTAACTTTGGCTCCTCAGCCAGGTGCTGTGCTATCACTGAGCTATTCAAGATACTTCTTCAAATAATAGGACCCCAAGCCATTTAGGATCTCAGTGGTAAACACTAGCAGTTGACACTGGCCCTGAAAATATACAGGCAGCTATTAAAAAAACTGTACTATACTTCAGACTGGAGCCATATAATCCAAACATGTAGTGCTAATTAGAACTCTGATTACTCCATTCTGAACTGGCTGAAGTTTCTGAATTGTGACTTTGTATAATTGATGCTCCAATTAGGATGTTACAAAGGCAGGGACAACTATGCCTAGCCTATAAGCCTGTGATGGCGAACCTTGGCACTCCAGATGTTCTTGGACTTCAATTCCCAGAAGCCCAAGCCCCCATGAATCCACACGAATGGGTTTACTGCAATTCATCCGGCCCATGCCGCCCTCATCACTCCCGAAAGCGGAAGTAATATGCGCCCATACAGTTAAGACTCTTCCGGGTTAACCCTTCCTCCGTATGGGCGCGTTTTACTTCCACTTCCGGGAGCGACGAGGGCGGCGTGGGCTGGATGAATCGCAGTAAACCCATTTGTGTGGATTCACAGGGGGCTTGGGCTTCTGGGAATTGAAGTCCAGGAACATCTGGAATGCCAAGGTTCGCCATCATGGCTGTAAGCATACCGAGATCATATTCTGATTCAAGGCTAGTAAAGTTGTTTTTAAACTGATCGTCATGCATTTCCTTAAGCTTCCTATCCTGAGTGGTGGTGCAAATATTTACTTTGCCTTTGGGAGAAAACTGTGATAAAGATGATAAGAAAATTAATGGCTCATGCGGTTATTCTTTTCATCTGTGATGAACTTAAGCATTGCTTTTTCCTGTTCTGGCGCATGGCCCCTACAGTCCTTGCTAAAAGGAAGAGAGACACCCCCCACGTCTCTAAGACTTTTTTCTTTTCTTTTCCTCAGATTCTGGCTTTGCCTTGCAATCAATACCGTCTTGCTAATCAATCTTCTTGTAAAACAATAGAACATTTTCCCTTAGGATTCCTGAGAGGCAAGTTCTCAGCACCTAACACACAATGATTTGTATGTCCCAAAATGCTTGTTACCCTTCCCATTTCCGACTAGTCCACCTTTCCCTAGCCATTCAGACTAGTATTCCTACCAGCCATATGACCCATGGCTGGGCATGAGGGGAACTGCAATCCAGATTATCTAGAAGGCACCCATTTGGAAAAAGTTGGCTTTGTGCAGCCAGCTCAAAGCTGAGTGCTGTGTGTAGTTCCCATGTGTCACAAACGGTGCTCCTCAAAATTCTCCTCCACAATCCAAACATTTCTGTCATGGTGTATCTTACATGAATTTTTATAAATGTCTTTTATTCAGTGATGGAGCTTCCTGCACATGTGCATGCACAAGCACGCAAATACCTCTCATGAAATGTTTCTGGCACAAAAAGAAATATATAAGGAACTGTACTTAGGGTATCATTACTGGAGAATATTAGAAACACTTTGATGACACAGTATAGCCAATGGATTCCTTCCTACCCCAGCAAAGACTCCTGGAACTGAGAGAGCAGGTTATATCTCATCTTCTCTCTGACCCAGCAGCTTTGGAACATGTGGTCCCAAATGACACAGGCAAGAACGTGATCATGGATCAGGGCTTCAGCAGGTGGTTTTGGCTATTTTTCTCACTTTTCACTTTCTGCTGGTTCTCACTAGCTTCATATAGATGCTGAACAATGCTGTAATGAACAGTACCCCAGAGCACACAACAGGAGCCCATGAACTATCTCTAAATACTTCTTCCTGAAATGGATTCTGTTGATAAGACCAAGATAAATGGAGAGAAAAATTCTTCAACACAACCTGCAAAATCAGTTTAAGAAGGTACCCCAGTCAATCACATCCAAACAGCTGGAGATCTAGGAAGAGCAACAGAGTTTCCTCACACCATTTCTTTTCCAATAAAGGTCCTGCATCTTCTTTCTTCAGGTGCCATATCCATTCTGGATATTGGCTATCATCATAGTGATAGTCTTCCTGTTCTTTACTCCTCAGAACAGTTCTTCCAAGGACATGCCACACCAGTCTCTCAGGTTCTTCAGCAATGAAGTCCATCTGTGTCCAGGGCCTCTCTGCCCAGGAATCTTTCATTGCAGTGCGAGTTGGTGTATTCTATACTTTATGTTGTTCCTCATGATTTGGCCAAGGTATTGGAGCTTTCTTTGCTTAATGGTCTTAAAGATTTCCTGTTTTTTATCCAATACTTCTATGTTAGTCACATGGTCAACCCATGATATCCTTAGCAGCCATCTGTAGATCCATATTTCAAAAGCTTTGATTCTCTTTTCAGATGCTTTAGTCAATGTCCAAGCTTCGACTCCATATAGCAACACTGGGAACACTGGGAATCCTGCATTAGGGCAACCAAACCTCATTCATTCCCTCTAACTCAGTGTTTCCCAACCTTTGGTTTTTCGACTTAAATTCCCAGAGTCAATTCCCCAAAGCACTAATCAGCCAATGTACTGATTTAGGCTTCTAGGAATTGAAGACCCCCTGTAGGGCATGTGCCCCACGTTGGGAACCACTGCTCTAACTGGATCTGGACCCAGATTAGAATAGGTGGCAATCTATCTATCTCCCAAGAATGACCACGATTGCCTAGAGTCCCTAAAATAGAGTAATTGTGACAAAGAGTTGCTGGTGAGAGATTAGAAATACTGTAGTAGAGATTATATGCCTAGTTGACCACAGTCCATCTAAGTACTTTCTTACCATTTGTGGCGATATATCAGAAATGGCAGCTAGGATGAGCTTTCCAAGTCAGGCAGCATACTGAGTTATTTACTGAGTTATTTTCTGTCTCCTTGTCTCAAGTCAACTGCAAGATAACGGCATTGACAGCCAAAAGGTTATCATGCTTCCCGGTATGAATATATGACTACATTCTCCTATGAAGCATAAAGCACTATGCCATCAACTGATAAATTAAATGATCAATACACACATCTCTACACTTATCCTCAGAGCCATAATGTAAAGGGTGGAACTATGAAGAAGATAGGCTCTCTCTTGAAGGTACCTAGAAGGCTGGTGGGAGAGAGACTGGTGTTACTTGAAATTTTTACAGTTCCCATGAGACTGTGTTTATCAAGAGATAGGGAGGTGATCCAGGACCCCTCAAACCATATTAGATGGGGATGCAAATTGTTTATAATTGACAGCTGCCTTTTTGTGAGACATAAAAATGATTACATACAGATGTTGTTAAAGATTTAGGTAGAGGAACCAGGAGATTTGCTAAGGAGAGTAATCTGAAGAAGGGGCAAGAAGAACAATTAAAACCCAGAGCAAAGGAGGACCCATGTGGCACAACATTTCAGTACATTATTATGCTGATGAGAACGGCACTCTGTGTGAACTCAGTAACTTCTCTTTGCCTCAGGTCCTCCACACAAGTATATAATGCTAATCAAATTTTGTATTTTTATTTCATTCTCTGAGTTATTTCTCTGTGATTAATGCAATTGGAAATTTTCTGTTTATTGGCATTGGTTTGTTAATTTTTTGCTTTTTTAAAAACGTGGTCCCCCCTACTCATACTAAAATAAAAATCTTCCATGTTTAGGTGCTTCTTGAAATGTAGTTAGCAAATGATGTGACCCTAGATCCAGAGCTTGGTCATTTTAATTGCTATAAGATGGGATCCACCTTAAACAAATTCATGCCAGTGACATTTTCCCTGCTTCAGGAAAAAAATGCATTCTCGGAAGCGAGTTGCAGTCAAATTATACTTAAACTAGCAATTGCAACCCGGCTTCGCCGGTTGGGTCACTTGAGCCCTGCGGAGAGGGAAGGTGACTGCCAAGCTGCTCTTTCTGACCAGGGACGCACATCCCTGGACGGATAGCAGGCTGTCAGCCGGCAGGGATCCATCAGGGAAGGCTCTCTCCCTGGCGGATCGCTGGCTGCCGCCTCTGCATTTTCCCTTCCGCTGTTTCAAGGACAGGCTTGAAACAGCAGAGGGGAAATGGCAATGGCGAGAGCCGTCAGACTCGGCTGAGGGCGGGAGGGGCAGCAGGGCAGTGGCAGCACCTATGGCGCCGCTTCGCCCGGCTGTGTCCTCATGCGGCGCAGAAGGGGCGGCAGGCAGACCGTTCCCTCAGCCCAGGCTCTGTCTGCCTCGGTAAGTCAGGGCCCTGAGCTGTATTGGGCGCGCGTCGGCTTGACGGTTTCCCCCCCGCGTGCGCTGGTTGTCCCACCTCCTCTGCGCTCAGTCCGTCCTGCCTGATTGGCTGAGGCGTGCTGCAGTGCAGAGGACGCCGAGATTCGTAGGTTTTTTTCGTTCGCATTCGTGGGCCGTTGGCTCCACTCTCAGTTTCCGGACCCTTGCGGGGATGATGTCCGGGAATTAAGGTAAGTGTGGACAGCACATTTCAGGATAGGATGCACGTGTGTGGAAACGCATTCCACACACACATGGCCACATCCCATTCTTATAGGTATAGAAGATAGGGTTTGGTCTTTCTTGCAGGGACAACAATTGCTGGTAAGCTCAGGCTTTCAGCACTAAACTGGGCCTGGCTGGATATCTGTGGGGCTTTAGAGGACTCAGCATGGCTGTATGAGAAAGCTTCCTAATACCATTTTGTTGTGGGTATCATCACAGGGATGTTCCACTAGTTTTATCTTTCCTCAAGCAAGTTGTTACCTTTGGAACATCTTTTGTGCTGCAACCATTCTTACAAACCAGTTGGACTTGAGAAGGGCAAGAGCTGAAGCAAGAACAAGCAAATGCAAAATGTAGAACAGGGATTCTCAACCAGCAGCCCATGGCTTGCGGTGCCATTCCATGTGTACCCACCCCTCCGCCTCCCCATCTGGAAGTGTCATGTGGTGGAGGAAGAGCAAAACGGCTGTCCAACCCCCCCCCAAGCTGTCTGAGGGAGCGTTACCTGGCCCCCGGCTTTAAAAGGTTGAGAACTCCTGATGTAGAAGAACCTGCCCAACTTGGGGCCCCTCATGGCTCAGCTCTGGTCCTCAAGGCAGCCAGTTTTGTCTTTCTAATTCTAGCCTGCCCTTTACAAAGATATTAATGGACAGCAGTTCCTGTGTGTATGGGACAGACAGATCAACAGAGATGGATGGAAAAAAACAACAACCCTGTATTTTGAGGAGGCTGGAGCTAGGAATAATCATTAGGGCTGTGTGAGTTGTTAGCAATGTGGCAGTTTATTATATTTGGCCAATGAATCTATGAGATTGCATATCAGAGAGTAAACAAAACAAAACAAAAATGTTGTGGCACTTTAAAGACTAACTGCTGAGCTTTCATGGATCAAGACCACTTCATCAACAATGGGAGTGAGACTTCCTAGCATACATTTATACACATCAGGTACAGAAATTCGAAATGGTTATCATAACAGTGTTGTTGTTGTTTTACAACTGGTAATACCCATTATTTAGACTAGTGGCGAAGCTTCACCCTGTTGAATTGCAAATGGATGCAAGACAACCCTTACACGTTTGCAAATGGGCTTTGCCCTTCAGGCTTAGCATCTATTATGTGAGTGGCCCAGGCCAAACACCTGGTTCTTCCTTTGTTCTGAGTGGAAACCCAAAGTTGTGGATGAGAATTCCACTGAACTTTCTGTGAAGCTGGTATAATATAATAACATATGCTGCAGTGAATTTGCAATAAGCTCACTACCTTTAGACAGAATCAGACAAAGATCCTTTGCCATTCTTCTTGAGACACCCCCACCCATAGAGCTACTTCTCTCTCTCTCTCTTGAAGGACGCAGCTGTTTGTGCCACACAGCTGTCCTCCACCTGCTAAAATAGTTTGTGTACTCAAGGTTGGGTGAACGGGTGCCATCACATGTCAGTGATGAAATACATTTGATATGCCAATCCAGCCAGGCTCTATACATGGTACATGCAGGTGGAGAATTTTTAGAATTTTAAGTTATCTGTTTGCTTAAAATATATATATATATATATATATATATATATATATATATATATATATATATATATATATATATATATATATATATATATATATATATATATATATATATATATATATATATATATATATATATGTATATATATATATATATATATATATATATATATATATATATATATATATATATATATATATTTGTACATATATATATGTGTGTATATGTGTATATTTACAATTTTATACATATTTTTTTACAATTTTATACATATTTTCAGCCCATTCTGTTGATTCTGAAATTATCTCCAGCAATAACAAGGAAGCTGTCATGACTGAAAGGAAGGATTGGATCCTCAATAGGGGGAGTATGGGGGAATCCCATCCTGTTAACCCCACAGATTTAGCCTGTTTTGAATCTGGTCTCACAAATAACTTATTGGACATCACTGATTTACGATATGGGAATCAGTCCTAACCATCAACGGTACCAAAGCCAGTCTGCTTCAGTGGAGTGCAGCTAATCTTGCTGGCAAGGAGGATTTCCGGTGAACTGTCGCATTGGAATCATTCTGATATTTGGAAGGAAACTTATATTCACACCTGTGGCCTCTTGGTTTGCGATACCCCTGGAAGGTGTCGTCATCGGTCAGGCAGTGAGGAGACACATTGAATGGCCAGATTAAGTCAAGGTCTCCCTTGCTTAAAAGCCAGTCGTATCCGACTCTAGGGGTTGGTGTTCAACTCCGGTTACAGCCAAAGAGCCAGCGCTGTCTGCGTCAGCAAACGATTCCGTGGTCATATGGCAGGCATGATTAGCTGCGGGAGCGCACAGAATGCTGTTCTCTTTCCCGCCGAGGTGGTACCTACTTATCTACTCGCAATTCCTTGCTTTCGAAGTGCTAGGTTGGCAGGAGCTGGGGCAGAGACAGGCGCTCACTCCGTCGTGCAGCCTGGCAACCTTCCTCCAAATTAAGTTACATTCATGCAAACCTACCTGTCTGACCGTATATTATCCATTTCTCTCCCCTCCAGGGAGCTCCGTGCGCCCCCTCCCTCTTGTATCCTAACAACCCTGAGATAGGGGGGTTTGCCCACAGCCTCGTTCCCTCGGGCTGCGCTTGTCTGAGGGTGAGGCTTCGGCGGCTCCCCGTGACACTTGTTGGGGAACATGGCGGAGTCCCCTTCATTTCAAAATTCAAAAGCGCTTCCTTTCCAGATTATGGCCTGGCCTGGTGGCACAGTGGTTAAACTACTATACAAAAGGTTCTGAGTTCGATCCTGACCAGGACTCAAGGTGGACTCATGCTTCCATTCAGTGGTGGGCTCCAAAAAAATTTACTACCACACTGTGGCCGTGGTATGGTGGGCGTGGCCAGGGGAAGAGCCCTACATTGCACCCAAATTAGGACTTGTTGCTGTTCGTTGTTGTTCAGTCGCACAGTCGATTCTGACCCTTTGCGACCCTATGGGCCATTGTCCTCCAGGTGCCTCAGTCTTCCACCATCCTCCTCAGCCCTCCCAGTTCTGTACCCACTGCATCTACAATACCATCTATCCATCTCATCTTTGGCCGCGCCCTACTTTTTTTGCCCTCCACCTTTCCCAGCATCGAGGCCTTCTCAAGTGAATCCTCCCTTCTCATTTGATGTCCAAAGTACTTCAGCTTCATCTTTACTATTCGACCTTCTAATGAGCAGTCAGGGTTGATTTCTACGTACTTTATTTCAAAACTTGGATGGGCAGGGCCAGCCAGAATTTCTGCTACGGGTCTGGCGAACTGGTGCGAACCTGCTGATGCCCACACCAAAGCTTCCATCCTTCCGACGTCGGTAAAGTGAGTCCCAGGCATGGGGGGGGGGGGCAAAATTTGCTAATTATTACCTTGTGCACTGCCCAGAGAGTGCCCTAAACGCTATGGGGCGGCGGTATCAAAGTCTAATTGCTATTGCTAGTATGATGGCAGACTTTTAAGTCGCTTGCTGTTGCCGCCAGGAGCTGCACCGCCTTGGTGCTTTGCTTCCCTTTGATCTGGCCGGCGCTGCCATTCGGAAAACGTGGCCTTCCTGCTCTTTCTCCTGGGATTCCCTTCGGCGTGTGTTTCCTGCATGTCAGGCATGATTGCGGCCGGCGCTGCTCCTCACACTGCTCGCCCTGTACCCTGATGGGCCGAGGCGAGAGCGGGCAGGCAGGCAGGCAGGCAGACCCTTCCCCGCCTCCTCTCTCTGCAAGCGGAACACCCCCAGGCCCGCGCGAGCCTCCACCGCACGCCTTGCCTCGGAATGCGGCTGCGCCGACTGGCCCGCTCCTCTCGCTTTTATGAATGATTCTATTCATTCGGCCCCACCCACCTCGCCCAAGCCCCTCCCTTGGAATGTTTGGAAGAGCTGCGCCGTTGCTATTGGCCAATCAGAAGGTTCCTATTGGCTCCTCGCCTGGGAAAGAGGCGTGGCTCCCGGAGAGCTATAAATACCGAGGCAGCGCTGCCGCTGTGTTGCTTTAGCTTGGCTTGGCAGCAGTGAAGTAAAGGTCTGCGCGGTCGTGTTGGGTAGGCAGGTGCCTATAGAAGCGAGGAATCTAGGGGACGAATTTTTTTTTAACAGCCGTGCATCTAAGTTCTGTTTTCCTGCAGAGCCCTCGAGAGTTTGAGTCTCAGACAACTTTTTTAAAAAGTTATTTTGGCATTTTTTCCCCCCTGCGCGCGGGTGTCTTGTCTTCCTGGCCATCTCTCCTCCTCGGGCAGCGCAGCAGCAATGCGGCTCGCCACTCTCCCGAGCGTTGTCCTCCTGGTGTGTCTGTCTCGGGTGAGTAGTAGCCCTTGGCCGGTTCTTCGGTAAGAGGACTAGGGGCAGGCGACGACGTGGACGATCGGTGGCAAGCCAGCAATGGCTTGCCGGATCCCGGCGCCAGAGATCCTTAAGGGATTTGGGAGGCCAAACCTGGAGGGGCTCCGGCTAAGACGCAGATCCGAACAGCCCCCCCCCCCGTCCCCCACTCGGTTGACGCTGATCTCTCCGAAGCCATGGGCCGCGTCCCGGCAGGTAGAGTTCCCCCGCGTAGCACACATACCTGCCTGCGGGCATCCCGAGCCGCTCTGCGATGCTCTTAACCAGTAGTGGGCATCAGCAGGTTCGCCCCTGTTCGCCAGAACCGGTAGCAGAAATTCTGGCTGGCCCCACCCATCCAAGTTTTGAAATAAAGTAGTCCTAATTCAGGTGCAAGACAGGGTCCCCCTGGCCACGCCCACCATACCACGCCCACAGTGTGGTAGTAAAAATTTTTGAAGCCCAGCACTGCTCTTAATGTCGCCAGTCCCTCAGCCGCTGCGGCGAACCGGGAGGTTCGGATCCATCCAGCGGTTTTATCGCCCTCTCCTGACTGAGCGAGGTCGGGAACCGAAGTGCTCCACCAAGCCGAAGGGGCTGCGGTGGCTCAGTGGTTAAGAAGCTCGCCTTGTTAGCTGGAAGGCCGGCAAGTCGGCAGCTCAAGACCCGGGTACTGCGTGACGGATTGAGCGACCGTCTCTGTCCCAGCTCTTGGGGAGATGAAAGGAGCCTCCTTCGGGCGTCTCCTGAGTGGAGTTTCTCCAGCAAAAAACCCTTTCAACCCAGAATAATTTGTGTCACGAAATTATTATTATTATTTTACTGAGCCGAAAGGGAGACTTTCCTCCCACCCCACCTGTTGCCTCGGCAAAGGGCGCTTAGAGATCGCGGCCGGAGGTTTCTTCGGGACGGAGGAGAGGGCGCCCCCCGGGATCCGGGGCGGGGGGGGGGGCGAGAGGGACTCCGAGATCGTAGGCGCCCTCGAGGGAAGTGTTTTGGAGGGGCTGCCTCAGGCCGATCGCTCGTGACTCGATCCCACCAGCCGTGTGGAGCGGAGCTCCCCCCCCCCCGAGTCGATTCCCACCCACCCACCCGTGCTTCTCCCTCTCTCCAGGTGGCCGGCCGCTGCCCCGTCCCGTGCCTCTGCCCTCCTGGCCCGCCCCGTTGCCCCCCGGGCGTCAGTCGGGTGCTGGACGACTGCGGCTGCTGCCCGGTGTGCGCCCGGCAGCTCAACGAGGACTGTGACAAGCTCTCGCCCTGCGATCCCCACAAGGGCCTGGAGTGCAATTTCGGGGCCAACCCCAGGGCCCAGCGAGGCATCTGCTGGGGTAAGAGATTGCAAGGGGGGGGGGAGAAGGGCGGGTATCCTTGGGACCTCTTCAGTGCAGAGGTATGGCTAGACATGTTGGCACAGGCACAAGCATCATGGTAGCCCATCCCCACTCTGCCCTGAGAGGAGGTTGGGAGGGCAAGAAAAAGGGAGAGAGCCCACAGGCCAAAGAAAGTGTGCACCTTCCAAAAAAAGGAGGAGAAATGAGAGTTTTCATTAATTCTCCTAACACTCATCTGTAGCTTCGCCTCCAGATGTTGGTGCCCGATACCTGTTGGTTCCCAACATCCAGTTGCCCTGCCTTAGCTACAGATCTGCTCCAGTGGCACTTACAATGTTTCAAGAAATGGAGGGTCAGTTGGAAAAGACGAGTGAGTTTCTCATCACTACAGTTAATGAAGAACATTTTGGCCACATTTGAATATTTTGTCTGCGATGATGAGTAATTTATTTTAGCTCCTCTTGTCCCCTTTTAATTTGAAATTAAATTAAATGGTAGTAAAAATAGCATCTCCTGCTTAATCCTGATCCTGATGGTGGTGGTGATTGTTAGAGCTGTTTGTTGTGGTGCCATCAACAAAGCGGTGCTGAAAAATTATCACTGTGGTGGCCAGAATCATGTTGTTTATGTGTCATGTTGCATAACTTGCCAGTGGTTGGTTGACAGGGTGCCAAGCACACCTCAATGCACAAGTGAGCCCCTGAAAAGGAATGTGACCAAGGCACAGCCCCAGCGGTTACTGGAACCTCAACAGGATTCTGGCCGATAATTATAACCACCAATGGAAAGAAAAGGGTGGGTGAAATGGCCTAAACCAGAGGGTTCGGGAGAAGAGATTTTTTTGAGCTTTTAGGCATGGGGAGCCATGGAAAAAGAGGACACATCTCTGAGGACAGTGATAGCTGGGGCCTTTCATGGGTGTTGTGGTGGAAGGTATAATGGACTATGGGTGGTGCTGGGAGACAGGCAGAGCCAGAACATGAGTGGGAACTCATAAACACAGGCAGTCACGTAAACACATGCTTTCATGTGTTCACATGCACATGAAGACAGGGATTGACTCACATGTTTCCTCCTCCACCCAATTCATACCCATCACATCCTCTATGGCTGGTTTGAAAGCTAGGCACTTGGCTTCCTTGTTTGCATTTGTTCTCTTATTTCCTTTCTCTTGACTTGCTCTTTTGTCTCTCTTACTCACTCACACACACACAGAGCATAGTGAGGCTGGGAGATGGGCAGAAAAGGAAAGGAACACAGGCAGGACTTTGACCCTTCATCTCTGGTAGGAGGCAGGGAGGATTAGTGTGATTGGGGTGGCCTGAGGCTGAGGTGAGACAGGGTCTCTGCAGTTGCTTCTATCCTTGGTCTCTGTATAGCTAGTAAAAAAAGATTTCTTGCTTTCTTTTTCTTTCTTTGATGTTTGAGATGACATTGGGAAGAAGGCAATCATTCTATTATGCCAAACATAATGATCTCATTTGCTATCAGAAGTTAAACAGGGTTCCACTCAGTTAGTACATGAATGGAGACCACTTGGGAAGGACACACCAGGTAGAGCTAGGGAAGAACCTTGGCTAAAATCCTGGAATCACAGTTGACAACTGTTGGCTAGATGAGCTGTTGGTCTCACTTGGTATAAGGCAGCTTCTTGCGTTTCTAGCTTTGTTTCTGTGAGACCATGTGCTTTTCCTGAGACGTCTTCAATGCTATATATACTGTAGAAGTCATTGTACTGTACGTAGGACCCCTTCTTCCTCTACGTCTGAGTGCTGTACTATGCTGGAAAGTGTGAGAAGGGAGGTTATAGCTCTGGTATCCATGATATGTTGAGGAGAAGACAAGTAACATGAAGAATCATGGCATCTCTAGAAGCCAGAGTAGCTTTCCCAGGATCTACACTAGGGGTGCCCAAACTACAGCCCATAGGCTGGATCCGGCCCCCAATGCCAATTCATCTCACCCACAACACCTTTGTCACTCCTGGAAGTAAAACACGCCTGTACATTTTTGCCTTTTTTGATATGGACCCTACAACTTCAGTTTTGTAGGTGAACAAATTTTTCTCATTTTGGATGTTGGTGCCTTGAGGACTCCTTTGTTTTTCAATCTGCAAATGGTTAAGGATGACACTTTTAGATACACTTTGACAGAGATGAAAAGCGGAGTTGTAGTCCAAAAAAACCAACTTTCCATGATCCAATTCAGAATGGATAGACCTCTGGCATCCAGGTTCTACTCCCTCCATTATTAGAAGCCTCAGAAACCATCAATCAAAGTCTGATGCAAAAGATAGCAAGGAATTCTGAGCCAGGAATACTATTCATAGCCCTTCTGTACAAAAATCTACTGGCTATTCTTGGCTGTCTTAATTTCTGCCATATACATTTAGGGCTAGAAAGGAATCCTGTTGTTGCTGTTTTGTTTTTTAAATATCCAGGAGCAACAAAACACTCTGTCCATTTTTAAAAAATGGTCCCGTGAGGTACCTGGTCAATCCAGAGCAATGGCTTACCACTCCTAATGTTGATCACTCTCTGGTTGGCCTGAATTTACAGGATTGTAGGGACAGGACTCAGTCTTCCCACACATGGATGTCTCAAGAAGGGCAGGGCAGGCACTTGCCCTCCAACTCCAAACTTATTATTTTAATGTACGCAGATAAACACACTATGGTATGCACATAAGCAATGCTAACATACTGCCATGCAGTCTTGTTCCTATCCTTCCTTTCCCCCCCTTTTTTTTTTGGGGGGGGGGGAATCCTGAGGACAGTTTTGTCCACATCTCCACCCACCCTGTAAAAGCAACAAAGACTCCAGTGGCACCCAAGAGGTTAAAGGGCAGAGTCTTGTTGGCAGACACAAGGAACAACTGCGGTGTGGGCAGAGCGCTCCACAACATGCTCTGGTGATTTCTGACTTGCAGTTACACAAGCAGGAGACGGCCCCATTCACAGAACTGGGCTTGCCATTTCTGCAAGAGGTTGATGGATTCTCCATCATATAAAAGCAACAGGAAAGGAGGAGCTGTCTGTGTAAAGACAGTTATGCACATGGTGATGGGTGACCAGGATTCTGGCATACAAGCTGTTGTGGACTGTTGCAGCCTTTAAGTTACCATAGGCCTTTTCTTTTAAAGACAAAGGGTTAGGGAGATGTTGTGCTGAAGGTTAAGGTAGAACCCTTATTCCAAAGAACCACTACAGTCAAGCTGTACTGGGTGTTTTCCCTACAATGCACTAAACACAGTCAGAGGAAATGTATCAAGTCTCTCTTGTAAGCATCTGCATACATGATTAACTAGTATTACATTTTTTTAAAAAGCTGCCAAAATAAAATAACTTGATTGACTGCTTGAATGTCTCTTCCTTCTTAGCCAAGCAAGAAGGCCGGACCTGTGAATACAATGGCCGGATCTACCAGAATGGAGAGAATTTCCAGCCCAGCTGTAAACATCAGTGTACTTGCATCGATGGGGCTGTGGGCTGCCAGCTGCTCTGCCCATTGCAGCTGCCTCTATCCTTGCTGAGATGCCCTAGCCCCCGGTTTCTGAAGGTCTCTGGCCAGTGCTGCAAAACATTTGTGTGCAGCAAAGGACCCAAGAAGTACAGAGGGGTGACCTTTGACTACAACTCCCATGGAGAATCTCATGCCAATGAACTCATTTATGTGGGCAAAGAGGGACACTGGAAGAACTTGCCAGGTAAGTGGGCCAAGGAAGTGATAGTGTCAAGTTACTGCTACCGAATCTGTATCTATAGGGTGAGCACCACAAATAGACAGGACAAATCAGCTACCTCAAACATCAGACCTTGGGGTGGCCCCCACTGCTCAAATCTGGGTGCATAAATTTCCATCACAGTTTTGTGCCTATGGGGACTAAGGTAGGAGGGGACCTTACCTGCAAGAGGGAATCTGCTCAGTCTCAAGTGAAGCTGAAGAATATACTGTATACGCCAGTCATAGGAGTCCTAACGAAGGCATATCCAGGACACTTTGCTGCCAGAGGTCACCGATCAAGTATGTTATACCCAGTGGTGGGATTCAGGTTTTTTTACTACCTACTCTGTGGCCGTGGTATGGTGGGCGTGGTCAGGGGGAAGCCCTGCGTTGCACCCAAATTATTTCAAAACTTGGCTGGGCGGGGCCAGCGAGAATTTCTGCTACTGGTTCTGGTGAATTGGGGCGAAACTGCTGAATCCCACCACTGGTAATACCCAGTCAGTCCAATAATTTTAAGACCTGAGGCATGAAACCCCAGAAATCATTTTCCCCATCCCTAGCAGCAAAAATACAATAATAACACTTTTTAATTTCATAACACATCTTGATGTTTTCGTATTTAAAATCTTATGAAGTGGGCTGTAATTTGAAGGGGAAAAACACATGCCGAATAAATGTATATGCGGAAAGCACCACAAAACTTTTTGTTTTCAATGACAACAAGGAGCAAAAGCAATTTGCTCCCTTTTCATGACACCCCAAGTCTACTGCCTGCAGCAGCCATCTCAACTCTACCTAATAGTGGGGCTGACCCCTGTTCTAGCCACAGCCATGTGCAATCCTTTGCCAGGCCCTTCCATTCACCTCTGTTTCTTATCTTACTTTTCCTTCCTGGACTCCCCTCTCTCTACATTTCTTCTCCAAGGAATGGCTTTGCCTACCTCTCTTCCTGCAATTATCATTTTAAACAGCAGGGCTTTCATGAAGGCAGGTCAGTGCAGAAGAATGTCTTTGTTTGGTCAGGCTGTGCTGCATATTGATATGATTTTGAATTTCAGGTCCTAAGAAAGGTCAACTACATACTCAGGCTGTTGTCTGCCGTTTAAGCATCTGAAACCCCTTTATTTTAAAAAGCCCTTTTCAGTCTTGTGTTTATTTGGCATCATGTAGGGGTTCTAAGCTGTACATTAGCTTTCTTTTTGTTCCTGCCTTTAAATCATTATATAAGTGATCTAATGGGATTTTCTCTCTCTTTCTCCAGCATGGAGGCTGCCCTTCCAAAATCAGATTGTAAAACAGCAGCGCAAATGCTTGGCTGAGACCACAAAGTGGTCGCCATGCTCTAAGAGCTGTGGCTTTGGCGTTTCTACCCGCATCTCCAGTGACAACCCCCAATGCAAGCTGATTAAAGAGACCCGCCTGTGTCAGATCAGGCCCTGTGAGAAGCCTGATTTTACCAAGCTAAAGGTGAGGTGGATGGGAGAAAGAGAGAGACATTACACTGCTCACAGCTAAAGCTAAGCTTCAAGAACTTGCCTTGTGTGCACTCCCAAGCCCTCAAAATTGGCTTTCTAAATTCCAGGTCTAGAAAGTCTAATACATGGGTGGGCGACATGAGGGCAGTGGGCCTCATGTTGCCCTTTAGGGGCCCATGTGTTCTCCCATAATTTCTGGACCACCTCCACCACCACCCCAACATTACCACATACCCAATTTATTTTTAAAACTAGACTCTATGCCAAAAACTTGATTTCCCTGAATTGTCAAAAGGGAATGAGATGAACTTAGTTATGGAATGTATATGGATGCCTGTACTTGTAGGGCTGGGAAACAGTGTTCTTTATATGTTTTAAGATTTAGTTCCCATAATCCCTCACCATTTGTTATTTTGCTTATACAATTTGTAGGCCCAAAAGATTTGCTTGGGACAGAGAGGCGATGGGTTCCACAGCTGTATTCTGACACATACTTTATATTAGGCTATATTAATTCAACTCAGGATGGAGTGAGCGCCTGTCTCTATCCTAGCTCCTGCAAACCTGGCAGTTCAAAAGCAAGAAATTGCAAGTGGATAAATAGGTACCACTTTGGCGGGAAAGGTAACAGCATTCCATGAGCTCTGGCATCTAGTCATGCCTGTCACATAACTACAGAAATATCTGCAGATGTAAACTTGCTCTTTGGCTATAAATGCAGATGAGCTCCGAGCCCTACAGTAGAGTCATATACGATTGATTTTCGAGCAAGTGCGACCTTTACCTATATTAATTCAAGGATGGATGACACTATGTAGTTTGAATGGCACATCCCATAATGTTTACCTATTTGCTTGGTTTACTGGGGTTGATGGGAACTGTAGTCCATAACTACCAACAGGAGGACACTTGGCTATCAGCTCCTGCTATGTCACAGTTTTTCTAGATCATGTTGGTCAGGCTCTCCACCAAATGGAAGTCAATCTGTCTGTGCCCTAACTGCTTTCTTTTTCTCTCTTAGAAAGGCAAAAAGTGCCTGAGGACACACAAAGTGCAGGAGCCAGTGAGGTTCACGTATGCTGGCTGCAAGAGCCCAAGGCGTTATCAGCCCAGTTTCTGTGGGACCTGTCTGGATGGGCGCTGTTGTGTGCCATTGCGCACTCAAACCCTGAGCGTGCCCTTCCATTGCCCGGATGGGAGCTCCTTCTCCAAGAACTTCATGATGATCCATAGTTGCCAGTGTGGCCCAGCTCACTGCCCGCCGCTGAGTGAAACAGCCATGGGCCCACAGTACCAGCTAAATGGGGACACTCACAGGTTCTTAGAGTAAGTGGGCCTATCTGCTGGTGCTGCTACTTCCACCACCGCTGCTACTCCTGCTTCCTCTGTTGGCAGTTTTTGAGCTGAACTGAGCTCTCAAATGCTTTTTGGACAACACCCCTGAGGCCCATCCACTTGCAACTGCTCCAGACCTGCTCCTGCGAATATGGATATGACTAAAACTCTGACGGCAAAGTGGATTTGGGAGTTGTACTACTTCCTCAGAGCCTGGGGAATGTATTGTGCCCTGCTGGGAGCCTGGATAGCTAACATTTCTGAGGAATGGATATCATGCATTTGTCCTTTCAGTCCACCAGGCTCAGGCTGGACCTAGGCCTAAGGTGGCCCTTGGAAGAGTCAAACCAAGAAGTCCTTCTGTTGCCATCCATTATTGCGGTCCTAGTTATTGGCAGGAGGCAAATGCATGGCCTCTCTTGTTCTAGACCAGTGGTTCACAACCTTTTTTTGGCCATGCCTCACTTAAGCATCTCTGAAATCCTGATCCCCACCCTGTGACATATAATTCTTATTATTCAAAAAGTGAACTATTCATGTGGAGGAAGCCTAAAAGGCCATTCACTGTTAGTAACTCATTCTTGAATTGCCCCCCATAAAAATCAAATTGCTCCTCTGTGGGGCATGTGCCTCATTTTGGGAACCACTGTTCTGGGCTTAGCTGTAGGATCTCCTGTTTAAATTGCCACATCCCAAAGAGAAAAGCATTTCATCTCAAAAAGGGGCTCAGGTCTACCAGAGGTGTCTCTAGAATAATCATGTAGATTCGGCTCTGCAATTGCACCCCATGAGTATAGCTAGGAAGAGATCTGGTACAAGTATTTATTTATTTATTTTTACCCCAGAATTGCTTGAGGAAGTGGCCATAAGTAGGGAAGCAGGGATAGCTTCCCTGTCTTGGAGCCATTTTCACTCAATTGCCTACTGGTCTATGTCTGTATTTCTATTTCAGTTTGAACCCTTGCTTTACACTCTTGAAGCCAAAAGGCTGCTTTGCTTTCGATTCATAGACATGAATATTAAAGTTTCCTGGAGAGATTTGTGGGCAATAATCTTGCAGAGTTAATATACTTTTGCAAGTGATTGTACATATTGCACACTCAACCTCTTCCTCCAGATTGTGCTTCAAACGTTTGCCAGATCACCCTGTTCAGAGCTGCCAAAATATGTTCTCTTAGGAAATATGGATATATAAGCTTAAAATCAGAGACAAAGTCACAGTACATAAACACATTGTGAACTGGACACATTTGTGAACTGGACACAATAGCAGAATTATTCTTGAGACCTGAATGAGGTTTGAGAGAGAAATTGTTGTTTGCAATGTATACAATTACTACTAAGGATGGGCTGTAATAAACAGGTTTAATAGGGTCTCTATATCAAAAACCCACAAAAACGATCCAGAGATTACAAGAGCAATATAAGGATATATATTGTTGTATGCCATCAAATTGTGTATAGGTCATAACCAACCTATGGTGACTCTATGAATAAGAGATCTCCAAAATGTCCTATCCTCAGTAGCCCTGCTCAGTTCTTGTAACTCAAGCCTGTTGTCTTTTTTTTTATAGAGTCAATCTATCTCACATTTGGTTTTCCTCTTTTTCTCCTACCTTCCATCTTTCCTAGCCTTATTGTCTCTTTCAGAGTCTTGCCTTCTCATCATCTTCTTTCATGTCCTGATCAAACCCTGGACTGCCAAAATGAAGCCACTTTCTTGGCTTTGTCATTGGCCAAACTTAAGTCCTCATTGGTGCATGTTTCTGGCAGTAATCTAGACTAGTAAATGAGCCACATTCTGTATCTTTCCACAGCCACACCATGTCCACCAGCAGCCTCCACTTGAGCATGTTGGTCTTGCAATTGAGGATTCTGACTCTCAGCCTATTAAGGGTCCTCCAAGTGATGTAGGGGATATCGAGTTCCTCAGCTATATCCTCCTTTAATGTTATTCCTCGTCCAGTGAGCTCCTTCCTCCATCTTCTGATTTGGTTTTGCCCTTGTGTACCATCAAAAATGTTTGTTCTTGCCATAAAATGATTCAGTTGCCTTCTCAAGATGTGCCCAAGTAGGAGAGCCCTAGTTTCGTTATTTTTTGCCTCCAGAAACAGTTCAGGCTTGATTTGCTCTAGGACCCGCTTGTTCATCTTTCTGGCAGTCCAGAGTATCTGCGAAGCTCTCCTCCAGCAGCATATTTTTTAAAAAGCCAGTTTCTCCCCTCTCCTTTCCAGCTTTCATGCCCATATATGTTGAGCCAGAATATAAGAGTGTGGATGATCTTGGTTATATGTATATGTGTGTGTGATAAGTCAAACTCTGCCTCCCCAAACAAAACCCCTTCCTGCAATTATGAAAGCACTTTTAATTCTTTCTCTGTTCCCTATGTTCCTGGAGAATAGCAAAAGGGATGGAGAGAAAAAGAGAATGGAATGTCGAAAAGGTTTTGAAGCTTGTAGTCATTCTTGTACTGTTGGGGGTGGGGGAAATCTATATTTCTGATTGCATCAAATTAATCTTTGTTAAAAGAAAGAGATATTGTTTTATGTACTGTACTTTATTTCCATAAAGGAAAGCTTCTATGCTAGGTTGGAGTGATGGTTACTTTGCTTCATAATGAAATGTCCCTTGCGTGTGACACCCCCCTCCCCTTGTGATTTGTATTATTTAAGCAGCACATCAGTCCTATCCTTCTGATGTAGGTTCTTTGCGGTGTTAGGATGAAGAGTGACATGTTTCTCCTTTAATTTTCTATTTTATGCCTCTTCCTGACAAACTGGTAAGTTTAATGTGAGGTAAATAAAAATAGTGCACCTTCTAAAATGAAGAGGGGAGGGGGAAAAGACAAACTATGAAGAATACCAGGAGTTCTCAACCTTTTAAAGCCAGGGGCCGGGTCACACTCCCTCAGACAGCTTCAGGGTTGTACAGCCATTTTGCCCTTCCTCCACCACATGGCACTTCTGGGTGTGGTGGCGAGGCAGCGGCATGGCGGCACATGAAATGGTGCTGTGGGCCACAGGTTGAGAATCCCTGATCTACACTGAAGAACTGACATACAGTGACTCTAAAAAGGTTTTCAAGGTAAAAGAAATATTTAAAATGTGGTTTAGCAGTTCCATGGCTGAGTGGGGATTCGAATTCAGGTCTCCTGAGGCCGAGGACACCTATATATCTATTGCACCACACTGGGTATCTATCCTTGTTACTAGTAGACAGTTTATTTGTTCAGAAGCAGTTATGGCAAACTAACTTTTTATTTAACAAGTTAATACATTTGGTAGATGGTGAGTATGTAGTAAGTGTAGGGAAAGGGAAAGGTCACCCTTGCTTGAAAGCCAGTCATATACAGCATCCAAAATGGTGGCGCTTTCATTATTTCCATAAACAGAGTAGACATGAAAAGCAAAGAAGTTAGAAGGCCCAGTGCATGGTAGAACACTGTCCAACAGCTAGAGCTAAGTGCTGATCTGTTAAGTGATTATCTCAGGTCACTGCTGTTCATGTTCATATTAATGAGCTTGAAACCGTAGAGCTTGGGCAAGATCAAATTAAGGATGAATTTTATAGGGTTGGAATACAGGCCTTCAGATATTTTTGTATTAAATCTGTTTTCCCACCCGTGCTGGTCATGCTGGTAGGGCTGATGGGAATTAAGTCCAACAATATCTGGAGGCTTACTTGTTCCCCATACCTATTTAAATGACAATACTAAGAATATATAATTACAGACATTATGCAAATTGTCATCACATGGCATCTCTGAAAATACCAAGATTAGATCTCAGACACTGAATATTTTACCACAAAGTATGTAAAGCTCCATGATGAACATGAGCATAAGAAGCTGCTTTATATGGTCTGACCATTGATTTCCCCCATGATTTTACATATCTAAGAACATTATTCTTTAATCATACTGTGAAAAGGTAAGCTGTTTCTACACTGAGTTTCTGGATCTGTAAAATACCTTCCCATGGCATGAATCAATAAGGCTTAAAAGAAACGGGAGTTTATAGCACTAATGTAACTTTGCTGCCATCTAGAGGCCACTCTCTGATAGAGCCTGGTTTTTGGTTGCCTGAACGGGAAACATGATTTTCTAGAATCAGAGGTCAGAATATCTGGTTTTTAAATCTACCAACATATAAGCCAGGGGTGCCCAAACTACAGCCTGGGGATGTTTTACTTCCGCTTCCGGGAGCAACGAGGGCTTCATGGGCCGGATGAATTGACATTGGGGGCTGGATCCGGCCCCTGAGCCATAGTGACCAGCCCCCTGAACCACATGACCGGCTCGTGGTGTGAAAAGTTTGGGCATCCCTGATATAAGCAATGGGCAATACATTGTCTCAGACAATCAGCACCCAGTTCTAGACTTCTAAAATTATGTCTGCTCTTAACAGGAGGACCCTCTCCACAAGGTTCACCAGAATGTTCACTTGTCTTCTCAAATGCTTCATTTCCCTTTTGTTGGACATAAAGAAAGGCGTATCTGAATTGCAGGTGCCAGGAAATAAAGCCAAATTCTCTGCACCTGCTTGGAAGCAAGACATTTGCAAGAGAACAAATGTAAACCATCATCAATGGAGTTTGCTCATCACTGAAGCCCAGAAGCCTTTGTGTAATATGCAGCTAAGCAAACACAAGTGAATACACTTAGAGCTGCAATGGCAGAGTGCTTTGCTTGACAGTGCAGCATAATCTCTGTGCCCTTTGCCAACATGAAAAATATATGAAACACATCTTTTTTATTTACACTGATTGTAAATCATGCCTAGAGAAGAGGAAATTAAAATGGATGGTACTTAGATTTCCAATTATCAGTAGTATCCCTTTGTTGTCTCTTTCTTGAACCCTCTGGCTCACTGAAGAACCTAGACCACAATCCTACCATGGAAGCGGATTAATGTTCATTATGAGAAGTTGCAAAGGCTGCTATGGTAGAGATATGTTCAAACATACTGAGATGCACAGCTTTGGAGAACGTACTGTCAGCCGCTCTAACAATGCTGATCCTTCTGGGTTGGAGGGGAGAGAGAAGGGGACGCACAAACCATATAGCTATTGGGGGCCACTGGAACTGGGACAACTCTTACCCTGACTGATGAACATATCTTGAAGCAAAGATGCAAATATGCAACATGCTGATACATTCTGAGATTTTTTACTGCCTTGTGAAAGATGAGATCCTGAGACCTCCCTGTGGTTTGTGAAAAATTTATGAAGCATAATGGTTAATTGTGAGTAATGACTCCCTAGTTCTCCATTTATATTCTTACAGTCATGTTACAACTACACACTTCTCTTGTTCTTTCATCAAATTGCTTGGCTTTATTTTAATAGATCCTTGTATTACAGCTAGAAGTGTGGTTTTCAAATACTGTACTTACTTTTTAAAGAGCAACTAAATACGCAGTTCTAATAAGTCTACATTTTATAGATGGAGTAAAGAGACTTTAAGGCAGGGGTGGCCAAACATTTCGGGCCACGGGCCGATCACATGGTTAAGTAGGCTGGTCACATGGTTCCTCCCACCAAAAGCAAAATGCACCCATGCATGCGCAAAAAGCTGCCAAAAATGCGCCCATGACTGCCGTAAACACGTTTTCAACAGTCATGGGTGCATTTATGGCAGCGTTTTGTGCATGCATGGGCGTGTTTTACTCATACCTGTCAAGATGCGGTTGAGAAAATACGGGAAGCACTGCTGCCTCTGATGGGCACGCATGCGCAGAAACACTCACACATGCGCAGAAACTCCTTGCACATGCACACCTCCACCTCTGATGGGCGCGCATGTGCAGTAACTCCCCTCTGGCTGCTCCAAATCTGGGATGATGGCAGGACAGAGGGGGAAAGAGGGGTAAAATACAGGATTTCCCAGGCAGCACGGGACACCTGACAGGTATGGTTTTACTTCTGTTTCCGGGAGCAGCACAGACGGCATGGTCTAGATTATTAGGCACCATGGGACAAATGTGGCCCACAGTTTAGGAAACCCTGCTTTAAGGTAAAGGAGGCAAAAAGGAGGAAGCAAGAGAGGGACACTAAGGGGAACTTCTTTGTAGGTAGAAGTATCTTGCAGATATTTGGCTTATTATAGGAGAAGTGGAGGGCAGAAGAAGAAGGGGGTGGCCAAAGATTAGATGGCTAGATGGTATCGTTGATGCAATGGGCACAGAGCTGGGTGGGCTGAGGAGAATGGTGGAAGACAGAGGTGCCTGGAGGACAATGGTCCATAGGGTCGCAAAGGGTTGGAATCGACTGTGCAACTGAACAACAACAAAGGTCCTTCTGGGGTGTTTTTGTCCATAGCTTGAAATTTACTATGATGGTATCCTTCATCATAGGATAACTTAACAAGTTTCAAACATTCTGAGTGAGACTTCACTGACCAGAGCTTGGTCAAGAACTTATGTGGGGAGCTCTTTGATGATAAACTCTTTGGGGAAGTTAGATAGCAGTGGTGGTAAATGAAACATTTAGAATTAGATTTTGTTTCCGTTACAGGCTGTACACAGAGAATGGACCTAAATGTTCCACTTGCTGAAAACACAAAATGCTATTGATTTGGTAAAGCTACCCAAACCAAGTAGCAGCTGAGATTAGATGGAGACTCCATCTGCTTATTGGAAGAAGCCAGGATTTGTGTGGGCTTTGCAAATTGTCATCTTCTTTGGCACATTGGGGGGAAAAAATCCAAATCCCCAAAATGTCAGTATGGTTCTCAGCTACAGCAATGAGGGATCTATTATAACAATGACAGGAACTGCTTTTTCCAGTAACTGTCACTGAACTGGCAGTTCCCCAAAACATAAACTTCCCTTCCCCCTCGCTTTCCTCCATCAGGTGTCCATAAGACACCTGAGCCAACAGTGCTTCCTTCTCCCTTTCCCCTTCTTCATAGCAGGTGGGATTTTTGCCAGGGGCTCAGCAGGCCAGATAGGAAGGCCTAGTTGGCCAAAAGTTCCCATTACTGCTATATATGGTCTGAGATTGTTTATTTTTTTAAAAAAATCTTTATTTTAAAATATTTCTACTGTTGTGCTTTTGTAACAGAAAGTATATTTTTCCCAAAACAGCCCTTCCTGACTATAAAAGACAAGAAAAGTGCCCCAACTGGTTTTAACTTGGGCTTTCTTTGGTGGAGCGACTCTACTGGCACCCTGAGGAACAGTCTCCCATGTATTTACAGAATGTCAAGATAGCTATCAAGAAAAATGTACATTAACCCAAAATGTGCAGAACTGGTAAATAATCATTGTGCGCCACCAAGTCCATTCTGACTTATGGCAACCCTTTTCAGGGCTTTCTAGGTAAAGAATACATAGAAGTGGTAAAACATTTCCTCCTTCCGTGAGGGTTCCCTGGGACTGTGCAGCTTGTCCAAAGCTATATAGGCTGCTCTTCTTCCAGGAGGCATAGTGGGGAATTGAACTCCCAGCCTTTGTCCCCAGGGCCAGATACTTAAACCATTGAGCTATCTAGCAAGCTGGAACTGGCAAAACCACTCCTTAAATATCTCACTAACCTGGAAAGCTCTATTACGTAGGATTGCTATTAAATCAGTTCCAAATTTGACATCTCATAAGAACATTATTGCAGGTCAGTTAACAGAATTTTTGTGCTGCTCAATGACAAACATAGGGCTGATACCAACAACTTGGCATCACTAGGCCCTGGTGGATACTAGGCCAGACCTGGTCTCAGACTCTCCATGGAGCAAAAACACATAGATAGATCTATGTATGGCATGGTATTGGCCACGGGGAAGGGTGTGCTTCCATGTGGCTGCTGCACCTTCCTGGCTCTAAGAGCCCTGGTAGTGCAGTGGTTAAACTGCTGTACTGCAGCCAAAACATTGTGAGTTCGATCCTGATGGGACACATAGTTGACTCAGCCTTCCATCCTTCCAAGGTCGGTAAGATGAATACCCAGCATGTTTGGGGCAAAATGGTAATTACCTCTAAATTGCCCAGAGTGTGCAACAAGTGCAATAGGGCAGTACTGTATATAAGTGTAATTTCTATTGCTCTCCTGTGGACTGAACTGCACACCGGCCTCAAATGGGTAAACCAGGGTGCCCAAACTACGTCCTGGGGCCTGGATCCGGCCCTGACACCAATTCATCCGTCCCATGAAGCCCTCATCACTCCTGGAAGCGGAAGTAAAATGTGCCCGTATGGGCGTGTTTTACTTCCGCTTCCAGGAGCAATGAGGGTATTGCAGGCTGGATGAATTGGCGTCAGGGCTGGATTTGGCCCCTGGGCCATAGTGACCAGCCCCCTGAACCATGTGACCGACCCATGACCCAAAATGTTTGAGCACCCTGGGGTAAACCCATAGAGAAGGCTGGGCTCACCTCACTTTGCTACTCTAGAGAGTGCTTTGCTCAGGAGACTCTCAACCCTGTTGCTTTCAAGGGAGCTGATTCACACATTCAGCAGCTTTATTATGGCAGGAGGTAGAAGCATGGACTTGACAGAAGTTGGGGATTGGGGGCAATCAGTCAGTTTATTTCCAGTACCAACTGAAACTGCTGATTGCCGATAATTTGTATCTATAAAGCTGCCTATTGTTCAAGGCATCTGTGTTTGATAAAGTGACTCTCTCACCTTGAACTTACCTGTATTCTGATGTCATCATCTGAGACCTTCCTTAGGGAACTTTCTCTGAGAGAGTTTGAGAAGGTGATGGCATGGAAAAAGACCCTTTGATTTGTACCACACTACCTATGGAAATCTGCCTGGGCTCAATATTATAGTCTTAGCACTCAATTGTGAAATGTTTATAGCCACACATTCGCCTAGCGATGCCCACGCCTGCATGAAACCAGCCCTGGGTTCCCTTGTGGATGCGACGGGGTGGCAGTCGTGGCCAGGAGGGCTTTTGCACAACTTTGTTATACGCCAGTTACGCCCACTCCTAGATCAGGACTCTTTGCTCATTGTCACGCACGCTCTGGTCACCTCCAGACTTGACTATTGCAATGCGCTCTACATGGGGCTGCCCTTGGTGACCATTCGGAGGCTGCAACTGGTCCAGAATGCGGCTGCCCGGGTGATGATGGGGCGCAGGCAGTATGCCCGTGCTTTGCCACTGCTTCGGGAGCTGCACTGGTTACCGGTATGTTTCCGGGTGCAATTCGAGGTGTTGGTAATGACCTTTAAAGCCCTACATGGTAGTGGGCCAGGATACCTAAGAGACCGCGTCACCCTGAGAACATCTGTCCGTCCCACCAGAGCAGACCGGAGAGGCTCTCTCATTGTGCCATCTGCTAGGGAGGCTTGTCTCTCTAGCACCAGAAGGAGGACCTTCTCTGTCTCTGCTCCGGCCCTGTGGAACCTCCTGCCAATTGAGACAGACGGAGTTGCTGCCCTTCAGGAAAGGGCTAAAGACCTGGCTGGCAAAGCAGGTGTGGGGCACCAGCGATGGGGTGACCCCCTGCCTGCTGGCTGGTTTAGTAAGAACACTCTCTCCCTCTTTTAATCTGTAGGGGTCGGAGTAATTTTTGGTGGCAGTTTTAATGAGGTTTTAAAAATGTGATTGGTTTTATTTTCTGTGAGCCGCCCAGCGTCTTCGGAGTTGGGTGGCAATATAAATCAGGAAGAATAAATAAATAAATGCATAAATAAATAAATGCATAAATGCATAAATAAATAAATAAATAAATAAATAAATGCATAAATAAATAAATAAATAAATAAATAAATGCATAAATAAATAAATGCATAAATAAATAAATAAGGAGGCTGCCTAAGAAGAACACGCCGGCGGCAGCGGAGGAGTTAACAACAGCCTCCAGGCAGGGCCCCACCATTTCGGGATACTGACCAGCAGCTGCCAGGCGAGACGGGGCTGCGCTGGGCTCATCATGGGGGAAGAGAGAGCTGGCCCCGCCGGCCGACCTCTCGACCACCGCCGCCCGAGGACTACCCCAACACCCCACCCTCCTCCTCCTCCTCCTCCTCCTCCCCCGCTCCCGCCCCTTCGCGCGAGTGACATCATCCCTTCCAAACCCCGACCGGCGCCGCCATTGGCTGGCCAGGTAATTGAGATGGGCATTTCTGCTGTCTCTCTTTCTCTCTCTCTCTCTCTCTCCTAGTTCCCCCATAACCCTCGCTGACTCGGCGGGTGCCTTTTCACACGAGACGCGCCCAGCCAGACTACCGCCGCCCTTCTTCTTCTCTCCTCCTCTTGCGGAGACAACAAAGCCCCGCCGGGGCTCCCTTGGCTGGGCGGCGCCGGGGAAAGGAAAGAACGGTTGGCGCGAAGGAGGTAGCAGCCGCCGCCGCCAGCCAGGGGAGGGCGGGCGGGTGGGCGGGGGGCGCACGGCGCTCCTCTGGAGTGAGTCTGGGCTGCCTTGCCTTCCCCTCTCCTAGCTGAGCGGGAAGACGCGTGTCTCACTCTCACGGGGTGGGGGGGGGTGTGTGGCGGGAGAGGAGCCGCCCTGGGCAGCAGGTGCAAAGGGAGCGAGAGGCATCCCGGGTCCCACGGGGGGTCTCGGTCGGGGCGTGGGCTGTGAGGCTGGGGCGGTGGGTTTGGAGGGAGGCGAGACCGGGGACCTGCTGGGATTGGAAGTGCTTGGGGGAGGGGGGGCTTCAGGCGGGCACCGAGGGGGGGGGCCGAATGCTTGGGAGGAGCCCCCGTCTAAGGCCCTCCCGCCCTCTACTCTGCTCGACCGACGCCCCTGGTTTTGCAAGAGGGTCGTGTTTGCCGTCGAGTAACCTGGACGGGTTAAAAGCCCCCCCCCCCGCTCCCGTCGTTTTGGCCACCCGGAGGAAGCCAACAAAGCCTGCAAGGGCTCCTTTGGAGGGAGGGTGGGGTGGGGGTGTCCGAGGTTTAAATAAAGCCGGAGGGTGTGAATGAGAAAGAGTCTCCGCCGAGGCTTGAAAGAGGCTCCATCCTTATCCCTGGGGAAAAGTCGCGGGTGTGGGAGCAAGGGGGACGGTCCGCCCGAGGCTCCAGGGAAGGGACCCGCCCTCTTCTCTCTCTCTCTCTTTGTTGAAGGACGGGGTGGTGGTGGTGGTGGGGAGTTTATGCGGTGGGGCTGCCGCTGGTGGGTGCAGCGCCCCACCCTCGGCTGCTTTGTGAGAAGGAGCGCCCCCTCCCCCCCTCCCCGACGTGCTAAGGAGTGACTCTGTTGTTCAACAGGGAGGTTGCTTTGAGAGAAATCGCCAACCTCTTCTCACTTCTCTAGTGGACCTTTATTACAGCTGCCCTGTGTGGACCAGAGGTGGGTTTTGTGGGTTTTTTGGGCGAGTTGTCCCTAGTAGTCTTTAAAATGGCAGCCAATGGGGTGCTACTCCCCTCCTCAAAATTAAAAGTTCCTCCTCGACAGAAATAGCTCTAGGTCTCCTGTTTTCCTTGGACAGTGTTTAACCGCACACACACACCAAAAGTGGGTGGATGGGATCATTGGGGAGTTGGCAACTGGGAAGAGGGGGCGGGGGGGGGGAATATTGAAGGGCAGCTGACAGGTATTCCAGGGATAAGATGCTTCTGTGGGGTTAAAGTGGTCCCAGAAGGTCTTTGGGAGACATGGGTGGGGAGTGGAGAAATTGCAAAGAGAAAGAACTCTGTTCCAGGCGTGGAAGAAGGAGTACCATGAGCTCTCAAGGGTAAAGCAAAACACCTGGGGATTGAGTGAACCAGAAGCTTTTGGGGGTTAAAAGAGCTTTACACCAAGCTAGCACATAAGTGAGCTCCTGAAGGAAGAGGTAACCATGCTGAACTAAGTGCCTGCCTAAAGTGTAAGATTAAAGGCACATTGCTAGTGCAAATACTCTTGAAATTGCATGATTTATCAGCAGATTTATTAATGGTAGAAGTATGGACTTGACAGCAGAGAGGAATGGGGCAATCAATCAATGTATTTCCAGGATCAAATGAAACTGCTGATTGCTGATAGTTTGTACCTATAAAGCCGCCTACTCTTCAAGGCATCAGTGTTTGATAAAGTGACCCTCTCACCTTGAAATTACCTGTATTCGGGATGTCATCCTCTGAGGCCTTCTTTAGGGAATGTTCTTTGAGAGTTTGAGAAGGTGACGGCAAGGAATTTCGTGCGCACCTTTTAGGGGTGGGTTTTTTTAACTTTGTTTTATCATGTGTCTTTTATGTATTTACTGTCTGCTATGTAAACCGCCCTGAGTTGGGTTGTACCTGAGTGGGCGGTATATAAGCGTGAAAAATAAATAAGGAAAAACCCTTAGATTTGTACCACACTACCTATGGAAATCTGCCTGGGCTCAGTATAATTTTAGCATTCATCATTTGTGAAATGTTTGTATTTCCAAATATTTGAGGCATTGATTGATTGATTTTAAAATATTTGCATTATACCAATAGGTGTTTTAAAAAAAAGGCGGTTTAGATTTATACATTGTTGTTTTCTTGTTTTGTATAATTTAGCCATGCAAGATGCCATGAGTTTAAAAAGAAAAATGGGGCTTAATGCCTTTGATTTCTATTAATGATAATAACTAATCAACAGCCATAACCAAGTGCTTATACATTGATTCTTTAAAATGTCAACTATTTGTTACCTAACTTAATGTGGATAGATGTGATACTGGTAAGCAAGACCAGCTGATTATGATTCTGTTAGCAAAGCCATTCCTCCCTGGGGCATAGAACAAACCATGACAACAATGAAAGGCAAAATACAGCATTCCAAAAATGTTTCTGGCATAGTTCCACTTTATAAAGTAAAAAGAGAGAAAAATAGTGCAGAAAACAAGGTTTTAGCATCAAACATCTGGAAAAGCAACCGGTTTCCCCATGGGTTTGCTCTGTGCTCAGATGTGAACCAAACTGGGCTCTGCAGTTGGAAGTGATGCAGAATTGTAAATATGCCACACTATTTGTACTGGGTTATAAACTACTAAACAAAACATCTGAAACAAATAAACCATTTATGATAGAGTTAGTATAAAATTCATTTGAAAATGTAACATAAACAAGTCTTGGCAGTCATGTTGAATATGCTGTGGAGAAGAGAATGCAAACTTGTGTTTAATAGACAAAATGTATATGACCAGTACAGATTGCACAATACCAGTTATTATTTCAATTAAAATAGCTAACAATTATGATATATTAAGGAATTGCAATCTCTGATGGGAGGAAGATTTGAAAGACAGTTTAAGACTTCAAGACAAACATGCAGAAAGGCGCTGGAGAGGTGCAGATGTTTAAGAAAGGAGAAAGTTAAACTGCAACCTGATAGTTTTCAAATCCCAAAAGATGACCTGTAAAGCGAAATGACAAGAAAGAAAGTGCTCATTGTAAACCTCATTTTAAGATAATAGATGAGGACAAACTGCTACCTACCCTCCATGGTTTGGCAATGACTGAACTTAAGCTCTAAATCCTCTTGTCTTACAAAAGAGCAAGCGTTTTTTGTGTTAAGTATGGCTCAAGCCTAAGGGAATTGTGCTTTTGCAAGTTGTAGGTCCTAAGAAGGCACTTATGGTTGCATTGAGCTGCTCCAAAGGGAGCAGCTCAATGCTTGCAAATTCAGTTTCTGCCTGGTGAAACTCTGGAAGTGACCATCTGGCAGGTTTTGCAGTGGCTGGACTTTGAGGCCAGGTGGATTTCAGAAGGCCTTTAAAATGAACCACCAGATAAGGTGAAGGTGTGAGCAGTCTCTGCACCCAGCCAGCCCTATCATGGCAGTTTTTTCTTTCTGTTCTACACTTTGAGTGTTGGAATAAACTGTTAATGGTGAACAGAAGTTGTCTTGATTTTACGCTCACTTAGTTGCAGCCCTGGCTTGCTCTAAATGGGCAGTTGGGCTGTGGATTAAAATTTGGCTTGTGATGGCTTCAGACAATTGTATTGTGGCTTCTTGGAATTTTAAAACTTGGATTTCTGAAGAGTAGGAGACAATTTGTGACCATCTTTAAGCCTTTGTTCTTGAGCCAGTTAATGTTGTTCCTTGACCATCAAAGCAATATGCAGATTGGTTGGGTACTGATATCTCTGTACCCAACCAAAGCAACTAAAACAAGAGCCAAAAAAAGGACAGGGTAACAAGGGCTATGCAGGCATCTTAGAGAAACGTTGTCAAGGATGTCTTCATTTAGCTGGAGTAGATGATCCTAGATGAATGGATTTAAATCCTTCATTTAAATCAGGAGGAGAAAACCCTGATTTGAATTAGCTGGTTTAAATTAATCTTCCTCTTATACTTTATTACTTATTTCTTGAGCAAGGTTGCAAGGCTGATCACTATTGTACGTTAATTAATAACTCAGCAAAGTGCTTTACAACACCTAGGAGGAGGAGTTAATGGAATTTTCAACTAATGTAAGCTTACTCATTTCAAAAATTGTAGTGTGGAATAGACACATTACCTGTGTCAAGTCACAGATGATACATCTGTACAGTAGGCATGATTAGATGTAAATCACTTAAACACAAGCACAGTGGCTCTTGGTTTATGAAACTAGATCTGGAATATTACATAGATATTTCACATTTGCTGTTGTTGCATTGACATTGTCTGCTCTTGAAACACACCTGTGTACCTATGTGGCAGGCGCCTGTCCATCCAACAACATGTAGGGCAGGTCCTGAATTAAGGTTAGTGCACCTGTGACTCCCTGCCCTGGCTGAAGGTATTATTAAGAGTATATATTGCCTCTCTGTCTTTAACTTTTCTGCCTTGCTTGGCCCAGGTCCAGCTATATGAGCATGGTCTCACCAAACCTGTGTTTTTGATTGTCATGAAGCTTTAATATACAAAGAAAAAGAAACTTAAAAAAGACCAGAATCTGAGGCAAGAACTGGTAATTTTAATCCAGGATTGACTAGACTAGAGCAGGGAAGAGCAATTTCAGGGGGGCCAATTTTCCAGCAGCTCAGGGGGCAATAATCCAAAGGGAAGGTGATGGAGGGTGTAACCAAAGAGGGTAATTGGCATGTATGTATTGGTAAAGGTCACTAGTGTGGTTAATAGAAATGGATTAAACTTTAAACAATTAAGTGAACTATCTGCACTATATCCTCTAGTCTAGTGGCTATTTTTTAATAAAAAAATATGGAGGTATAGTTACCTAACTGACTGGATAGCTCAGTGATATGAAACACTCAGAATGATTGGGTTAATTCTTCACTGTGCTGCTTGGGAGAAGAGCCAATTATGCCTTTGGGCAAGCTACATGGTAGTTCCAGGATTCCCCCAGAAGGAGAGAATGGTAAACTGATTCTGAGTACTCTCTGCTTATGATTGCTATAAAATGGAATCACCTTGATAGCATGTAATGATTATTATTAAGGTTTCATTCTCAATGAATGTGTGAATTGAAGATGTGGTTGGCAAAATGGGTCTGGGGGCCGGGATTGTCAACAAACTCCCCTTTTTGGCTCGTCTGAGGCTTCCCCCTCCTGTAATTAATTTTTCAATGTTAAGGTTTTGTAGATTTTATATTTGTGTTTGATTAGTAAATGGTACATTGCCGGGGGGGGGGTATTGCTATGTTTTAAAGGGTTTTTAATTGTTTTATATTGGTTTTAACTTGTGTACACCGCCCAGAGTCCATTGGATAGGGCGGTATATAAATCTATTAAATTAAATGGGGCCCAACCATTAATTGATTTTATGATTTTGTAAATACAAGATTAGCTTGCATGTTTGTGGCAAGATTTAATTTTAAAGGTTAATTTTAAATGAGAGTCAAGATGCAAAGTTAGTGTTTTATTTATGAGTTTAGAAAAGCATAAAGCACCAAATTAAATTCTAAAAGCCATGCCAATTTTAAAAGCCAGTTTTTAATTTACTTTTTTTATGTAGCCTGAGTGATCATATACTAGAGCGGAGCATGACAATGTCGGCACTAGGAATGGTAGGTCAAGTGCCTGGTCTGAAGTTTATTGCTGGTATCTCTGTTTCTACTTTCCAGAACCCCCTCTACCAGGATAGTGGGTCACTATTCTCAGGGGCTTCCAAAAGAAGTGGAAATGACACTGGCTTCAGCATTGCTAAGTGTGAATGTTTGTCCCTATTGCTAGTGATAGATGGTTGGGAAGTTTACTGATGTACACATGTTACTCACATGTGATGTTGGTACTGCCTGGTGGAAAGAAGAATGTAGGCCTCCCCTCAGGGTGAAAATCCTTAAAACCTGAAAGCTATATTCGAATTCTAAACTGAGGCTTACTACAATCTTATCTTTCCAGGTTATCCTGCTAATGTAATAGAGTAGACCATACTGCCAGTGATTCAATGCCAATTGTCAGGTGGTGGTTAAGTAACCTGACAACCCTGAGGACTAATGGCTTTGGGTGCCAAAGTCTACAGGGAAGGGTGATGGTCCCCAAGTAGATTAAATCCCACTTGAATCCATCTTAATGGAGGGCAGCAGCTTCATCAATAATGGCCTGGGGCTGAGGAGGACTTTTTATGTCAAAAGGGCTCAGGACCAGAAAGTGACTCATGAAACTGGATCAGTGGTACTGGGGTAACGCTGTGATGTGGAAGTCAAATGGAAGGCCACTGCATTATATTGCTCACCATGAGGATCGCCAATATTTGGAACTAGATACAGCACTTGAAGAAGAAGGAAGATCTTATGTTAACCCCACCTTTGAAACCATTTCAATTTATCTACATTCCTTTTTAAAGTGTAGAGCTGGAAAGGGTGCAGTTCAGGTTGTTGAGTTTTAAGAATGACTAGCATAGATGCCCGTCCTTCGGACAGGGTGGGACCCATGCCGTCTCTCTTTTTCACTCACTCACTCACTCACCCACTCAGTGACACACACAGGCACTTATGCACCCAGTGTCTCTCTCACAGACACACATGCACACTCTCTCTCTCTCACTCACCAATTTTTCTCTTTCACTCACCCTCTCTCTTTCTCACACACAAACACCAACACACACAAAATCACACCCACATACACAAGGCAGCGGTGCTTGTGGCCCTGGCCTCCCGGGGTAGTGGCTTGTTTCCCCCTGGCGGTGGTGGCCGCGCGCGCCAAAGGCAGCCGCACTTTCGGCCTGTGTCCCCCAGGGTAGGCGCTCGCTTCCCCCGTGAGGCGAGGGTGGAACGGATCACCGGTTTTCGGCCTCACCTCCCGGGGAAGTGGCTTGATTCCCCCGGTAGGCTGAGGCTGAAGGCAGCCGTGCTTTGCTGCCCCCCCCCCTCGTAGGCGTTTGCTTACCCCCGGGATGTGAGGGCGGAATGGAGCGCTGTTCTCTGCCCTCACCACCTGGGGAAGTGACTCGATTCCTCCGGTGGGGGGGGGAGGCAACCGTGCTTTCTGTTTCTGGCCCCTGGGATAGGTGCTTGCTTCCCTCCAGGAGGCGAGGGTGGAACGGAGCGCCGTTGTTAGTCCCCGCTTCCTGGGGAAGTGGCTTGCTTCTCCTGGGAGGTTGGGGCCAAAGTCAGATGTGCTTCCCCCCCCCCCCCGCCCGGGTAGGCTCTCGCTTCCTTCCATAAGGCGAGGGCGGAACAGAGTGCCGCTTTCGGCCCTCGCCTCCCAGGGAGGTTGAATGGAGCGCCAACGGGCTGTAGGTATATGTTTGGTCTGAGCGCGCCCCCTGCCCCGCTTCTCCTGTGCTCGCAACAGCTAATCTGATTGGCTGGTGCGTGCTGCAGGGGCTCACGACAGCCAATCTGATTGGCTGGTGCGTGGCACGGGTTTGTGGGGCTTGTAGTTGTTTTGGTTTTTGTGGGGTGCACGACTCACCCGTGGCCCCTAGATTTCGGCTATGCAATCTGGGGTGCGGATGGTAGGTGTGAGCCAGGGGGCTGTGTGGTCTTGTCCTGGTGCATGGACACGCATTCGGGACTCACGGTCACACACTCCTGCTTTATTTATTTATACAGATATATAGACCAATTTTTTGCCAAGAGAACCCTATGGACCAGAACAAAAAGCAACAAAACAAAAGAGGCAAGTTAGATGAAACAGGAGGTGGTGAAAAATGAGATGGAAAGAATAAACATTGACATCTTGGGAATCAGCGAGCTAAAATGGACAGGGATGGGTGAATTCAACTCGGGAAACCATCACATCTACTACTGTGGTCAAGAAAACTTCAGAAAAAATGGAATAGCCATAATTGTCAACAAAAGAGTGAGAAAAGCAGTAATGGGATACAATCTCAAAAATGATAGAATAATGTCAGTCAAAATACAAGGCAAACCTTTTAATATCACTGTAATCCAAATATACGCACCAACCACGGGCGCAGATTAAGCCACAGTGGACCAGTTATCTTGGGAGATTGGAATGCCAAAGTAGGAAATCAAAAAGTAGATGGAATAACAGGCAAGTTTGGTCTTGGAACGCAGAATGAAGCAGGGCTAAGATTGATAGAGTTCTGTCAAGATAACACACTGGTCATAGCAAACACCCTCTTCCAGCAACACAAGAGGCGACTTTACACATGGACATCATCAGATGGTCAACATCGAAACCAGATTGATTACATACTCTGCAGCCAAAGATGGAGAACCTCCATACAGTCAGCAAAAACAAGACCTGGAGCAGACTGTGGCTCAGATCACAACCTACTAATAGAAAAATTCAGACTTAGACTAAAGAAAATAGGGAAAAGAATCAGGCCAGACATATATGACCTAGACAACATCCCTAAGGAATACATGGTGGAGGTGAGGAACAGATTTAATGGTTTGGAATTGATAGACAGAGTGCCAGAAGAATTATGGAGAGATGTGTGGGACATCATGCAGGAGGCAGCAAGGAAAACCATACCAAAAGAAAAGAAGCATAAGAAAGCAAAGTGGTTGTCTGATGAGACTCTTAAAATAGCAGAGAAAAGAAGGAATGCAAAAGGCAAAGGAGAAAAGAAAAAAATACAGTCACTTGAACACAGAATTACAAAGAAAAGCAAGGAGAGACAAGGAAATCTATTTAAATGAACAGTGCAAAGAAATAGAGGAAAGCAACACAAGAGGCCGGACTACAGATCTTTTTTAAAAAATTGGGGAAATCAAGGGAACATTCAAAGCAAAAATGACCATGATAAGGGACAAAGACGGTAAGGAGTTAGCTGATGCAGAAGAGATTAAGAAAAGATGGAAAGAATACACAGAGGAACTTTACAAAAAGGACCTCACAATGATGAGAACATTGGACTTGAGCCAGACATCCTAGAGAGTGAAATCAGAAAGGCCCTAAAAAGCACTGCAAACAACAAAGCTAGATGACGGTATCCCAGTTGAATTTTTCAAAGCTCTAAAAGATGACGGAATCAAATTACTGCATTCAATATGCCAGCAGATCTGGAAATCAAAACAGTGGCCACAGGATTGGAAAAGATCAGTATACGTTCCAATCCCAAAGAAGGGTAGTGCTAAAGAGTGTTCAAATTATCGAACAATTGCGCTCATCCCACATGCTAGCAAGGTGATACTCAAGATAATACAGGATAGACTTCAGCAGCACGTGGAGAGAGAATTGCCAGAGGTGCGGGCGGGTTTCAGAAGAGGCAGGGGGACTAGAGACCACATTGCTAATATACGGTTGATCATGGAGAAAACAGAAGAATATCAGAAACAAGTATACCTCTGCTTTTTTGACTACACCAAGGCCTTTGACTGCGTGGACCACAATAAAATGTGGCAAGTACTTAAAGAAATGGGAATACCAGAACACCTCATATGCCTCATGAGAAATCTGTACAAGAATCAAGAAGCAACAGTTAGGACAGAACATGGAATGACAGAATGGTTTGGAATAGGAAAAGGAGTAAGACAAGGATGCATTTTATCACCCTACCTTTTCAACCTATACACAGAGCACATAATGTGCAATGCAGGGATGGAGGAATCACAATATGGGATAAAAATTGCTGGGAGAAACATCAACAATTTGAGATATGCAGACGATACAACCCTAATGGCAGAAAGTGAGGAAGATTTGAAGAAGCTACTGATTAGGTTGAAAGAAGAGAGTGCAAAAGCTGGCCTGAGACTTAACATCAAGAAAACCAAGATAATGGCAACAGGCCCTATCAGCACCTGGAAAATAGACGGGGAAGAAGTAGAAGCAGTGACGGATTTTACTTTCTTGGGATCCAGGATCACTGCAGATGGTGACTGCAGCCATGAAATAAAGAGGCGACTGATTCTAGGGAGACAAGCCATGAGAAACCTGGGGAACATAGTGAAAAGTAGAGACATCACCTTGCAAACAAAAATCCGTATAGTCAGAGCAATGGTATTCCCAGTGGTAATGTATGGATGCGAGAGCTGGATCATTAGGAAGGCTGAGCGCAGAAGAATAGACGCCTTTGAGATGTGGTGTTGGAGGAGAGTTTTGAGAGTACCCTGGACAGCGAGGAGAACAAATAAGTCAATCTTGAAAGAAATCAGTCCTGACTGCTCCTTAGAAGGTCAAATAGGAAAGATGAAGCTGAAGTACTTTGGACACCAAATGAGAAGAGAGGATTCACTTGAGAAAGCATTGATGCTGGGAAAGGTGGAGGGCAAAAGAAAAAGGGGACGGCCAAGGATGAGATGGCTGGGTGGCATTGTGGACGCAGCGGGCACCGAGCTGAGTGGGCTGAGGAGGATGGTGGAGGACAGGGGTACCTGGAGATCAATGGTCCATAGGGTCGCAAAGGGTCGGAACCGACTGTGCAACTGAACAACAACAACAACATATAGACAAACAAGAATGAATTCAGAGGAGGCAGCAAATCTAGTTAGAGGTTATGGAAGCACAAGAATAATGAGAAATGGTTTAATCAACCAGATGTCTATCTCTAACTGGAGTAGAGAAGATGTGGTGAAGAACATGAAATCACACAAGTGGGCAGACGCTTGTTCTCTCCTGCGCCACATGACATTAGGTAGACATAAGGGATTTAGTTAGAGGAGAGGAGATTTTAGTTGAATGATATTGGGACTGCGGTGGCTCAGTGGTTATGGAACTCGTCTTGTTAACTGTAAGGTCGGTAAGTCGCCAGTTTGTGACCCGGGTACTGCATGATGGAATGAGCGCCCGTCTCTGTCCTAGCTCTTGCCAACCTAGCAGTTCGAAAGCAAGAAATTGCAAGTACTGTAGATAAAGAGGGACCACTCCGGTGGGAAAAGATCTTGGGGACTTGCAAGGAGCCTCATTTGGGCATCCCCTGAAAAGAGGTCCTCCAGCAAAAATCCTTTTAACCCAGAAAGCACCTTTGTGTGCTTCTAACACGATTGAAAAACAAAAGTTGAATTATAAAAATAATTTGACGGTAAAGAGTGGTTTGGCAATGCAACCAGGTACACAGGTAGAATATCTCTCTTGCTAGTGGTGCTGCACTGAACAGGATATTTGACTGACTGATGAGGAGAGGACCCTCCAGCTGAATGCATCTGGGTTTGTGTAAAGTACTTCTCCACTGATACCGCTCCTGTGTAAAAGGACACTCTGGTTGGAGACAGATTAAAGGTAAAGGTTTCCCTTGCTCGAAAGCCAGTCGTATCCGACTCTAGGGTGCAGTGCTCATCTCTGTTTCTAAGCCGAAGAGCCAGCGCTGTCTGCTCCTGCAGACGTTTCCGTGGTCATGTGGCAGGCATGACTAGACACCGGAGCGCACGGAACGCTGTTACCTTCCCACCGAAGTGGTCCCTATTTATCTACTTGCAATTTCTTGCTTTCGAACTGCTAGGTTGGCAGGAGCTGGGATGAAGACGGGAGCTCATTTCCATCCTGCAGTACTCGGGAATCGAACTGCTGACCTTCCGCTTCCCAGTCAGCGTTTTAGCAACTTGAGCCACTGCAGTACCCGGATTAGCTAGCAAAAAAAAAAAAAAAAAGGCTTTCACTTGCACTACTGGCTTTTGAGCAAGGGTGACCTTTACTAAGTAGAGTGCATTGAGGTGAGCAACCTCTGCTTTGAAATAAACCATTTTTCATGGGGTTCGGGTTTCAAGGTAGATGGTGATTTTTACAATGCATTGTATTGTAACATCCAAAGTCCTATTCTGTAAAAGACTCAGTCTTAGGGAACTTTACCTTGGCACCCTGCAGAGGAGGTTGGGCTGTTACTTCTGCCATCCCCAGCCAGTGTGGCTGATGTTGGATTGCCTAGTGGAAGTTGTAGTTCAGCACAACTGGGGAGCAGGCTGCAGCTTTAGGGAAGCTGATTTAAGGGATGTTATATAAAGGTACTCTTCACTCAAGGTATTGTCAGTGTTGTGCTTTATGGGTCCTGACCTACTCATCTTTTTCCACGAAGCCAGATGAGGAGAAAGAAGAAGAATTTTTTTCCACCTGCGGGTGTTCTTGGTAGTTTCTCCCTTAGCCACATAAGTGCAGGTTTAAGTGGGAAGACCTGGGACAAATCCTGTACATAAAATACTTTCAGGGCAGGGATCTGCATACAAAGTGGCCATTGCTCTTGGTATAGTGATGAAGTTGGGAGTACTTGCAGTGTTTAACCCTTTCAAAAGGTGAAAATTCTGCCACAGCTGTAGCTGTGAGCGACATTCCTGTCTTTGTCACCCACTCTTATTGCTTTGAGGTTGGCAAGTGGGACTGCAAAGTGGGCAAAGCCGGTGGTGGGCAGACCCAATCTAACGAACAGCCCTCCCTGGAGGGTCCCTTGGGTTTAAGCTAAGGTGAGCTGCTAGGCAGGTCTTTTTCGAAACAGCCAACCAATTAGACTCCAATCTGAGCTAGCCACTGCCATGACTAGTAGTCCAAGAAGACAATTCTGGTGGTAACATAGGATTGCTCTTCTGTGGTGGTGGTCTTGTTGGAGTCCGAAGCATGCCAGAGTGAGCTAGAGATTGTATTTTTGTGAACTGAGGGCTACGGAGAGATGTTTATTTGTGCAAATTTACCTGCCAAGATTATATTCCCCACTCCCTGCCCTACTTTTTTTGCACTTCAGTTCAATCCCCTGGATCAGGAGGCAAAGTTTGGAAAAGCAAAGCAATCACACTTATATACCACCCCATAGCACTTAATGCACTCTCTGGGCAGTTCACAAGAAATGTTCCTTTCTTGGACTACAACTCCCAGAACATGCACATACTCCCAAGCCAGCCATGGCCAGTGAGACCAAAAGCATAATTCCAAAAGCTGTTGAATAGGGTCTGTATCCCATAGATTGTCAGAGTTGACACAACCTCCCGTGGTGTCTTTTGGGCAATTCTGCCATGGGTATTGCTCACGTCGTGTCTGTGTTTTCCTCCTACAGCCTAAGCCCCAAAGTGAAGACAGAGCACTGTTTCTTGCTGGGCTCTTTTAAAGAATACAGACAACCTGCCTTGGTGCCTGAGGGTTCCAAGATGGATGGCCGAAAAGCTGCCCGTGGAGGCCCAGCAGCTTTACAGCCAAATGGCATGGCTGCCAGCAAGGGAGGAGGAGGAGGAGATGCACCTCTAGCTAAGCAGAAGCCAAACAAGAACCCTCAGCAAACAGCCCAGCTTCCTGGCAGGAGGCAGCCCATGGGCACGTCCTCTCGCCCACCCACAGGTCCTAGCGGTCCTCCCAAAATGCTCAACAATGGAACAGCTAGGAAACCCAGTGCACTGCAGTCCAAGCAGCCATTGCCCAAGCCCAGTGTTGCTGCCGCCACTACTGCTGCTACAGCTACCACCACCACTACCACCAAATCCTCATCTAGAATGACTGTGAAGAAAGGAGTCGGGGATAAGCCCAGTGAACTGAAGACTTCAGAAAAGCTGAGCCAAGAGAAGGAGGTGCAGCAGAAGTTCCTTAAGGGGACAACACAGTCAGCAGCTTCAGGTATCCCTTGTTTGCTCTGGCCTTCAAGAAGGGTATAAATAGTTCTTCATTACATTGAAGGCTTCCCTGGAGGGCAAGGGTTGTACTTTGGTTGAGGATGGCAGGGATTGAGGTAGAGTTCCTTCCAAAAGCAGCATTGCTAATGATGTCGTCTAAGGTTCCAGGTATGGCAGCAGAAATATAAACTTTGCATTGAGGGCCAAATTTCTGTTACAAGTTGTTGAGAAGAGCAAATCCATGAAAGCCTCTAGTGTCCTCCCCAACCCCCACCCCAAACTATGAACCTGTTTGGGTTTCATATTAGCTTGCAGAAAGTTCATTAAACACTGCCTCCAGAATTAATTCCTGGAACACTGAGGATTAGACTACTCAACTTGCCTCAGCTAAAAAACTGAGTTTCTTTTGGATGATCATCTCTAAACCTGCTTTTTATGGTGGAGGTAGAAGTGCAAAATGGCTATTTAGAGGAGAATGTTTTAAGTTTACAAGTATAAAGAGTAAACAATATAGAGATAGGCAAATGGAGGTGGAAAAAGAAATTAAAATCCTTCAAGCTAAGCATGCTAACTGAGGATAAGAACATTTTGGAAAGAATACAAATGTTGAAAAAGGAGTTAAATGAAAGAGATATAGAAAAAATTAAGAGGGATTTAATATACTTGAAAAGAGAATATTTTGAATTTAGTGATAAGAGTTCAAAAATGTTAGCAAAGCCAGTGAAGGAGAAGAAAGAGAAAAGGGAAATTGTACTTTAATAAGGGAAGGTGTTGTAAGGTGTAATAAAATATTGGATAAAGTTAAAATAGTTAAATTTTTAAATCAAAAATTATATATTGGTAAATTAGATAAGTTGGAAGAATATTTACAAAAATACAAGGGGGAACATAAAGGAAGAACACAGGAATAAAATGGAAGAGCAAGTGACAGAGAAAGAGATAATAGATGTGATAAATAAATTAAAATTAGGGAGAACCTCGCAAGAAGATGGATTACCCACTGAATTTTATAAAGAATTTAAACAAACTTGTCCCAAAATTAAAAAGGTTATACAATTATATATTGGAAGGGGAAGTATCTCCAAATTCCTGGCTTAGATCCCCAATAGTATTACAGTAAAACCCGACTTACAAATGACTTGTGTTACGAATGATTCGACTTACGAAAGGGGTTTGTGCTGAATTTCATGCCCTGATTTACAAAAATGCCCCGGTTGACGAAATTCAGCACAAAACCCTGACACAAGTCTTCAGAGATCTAAATAGCGCTGCTGCCATTTTGATCATTAAAAATTCACCCGCCCCCACCACTGGAAGTCTCATGAAGTGACTGAACATGGCAGCGGGGGAGGCGGCTGATCCCCAGGCGGTGCTGCAAGGCAAAAGGCCGGGGGGAAACTTCTTCGTTGGCTGCAGGTTTTGCCTCGCAGCAGCGCCTGGGTAGGTCGGGTGACATCGGAAACAGTGCGGATCATCTCCCCCGACCCCCCCCCCCAGGCGGCAGGAGTGGCGGAGAACCCAAAATAACCAAAAAAAATCCGTCACGATTGAGGTTTTTTTGTGCATTTTTTGCTCTCCGCCACTCCTGCCGCCTCGGGGGGGGGGGGGGAACCGATCCACGCTGTTTCTAACATCCTTCGACCTACCCAGGTGCTGCTGTGAGGCAAAACACCGGGGGAAACACTGCAGGTGTTGCCTTGCAGCCGCGCCTGGGAGGGTTGGAAGATGTCGGAAACAGCCTGGATTTGCTCCCCTGATTCCCCCCCCCCCCCGAGTTGGCAGGGGTGGTGGAGCTCCGGTAGCTATGCAGTTCCCACTTGGGAGAAGCACGTGGAAGCAGCAGCAAAGGTAAGGAGATCGCCTCATTTAAATTACATTTTTTGTTGTTGTTTTCTCTCCTTATGGGGATGCTTCAAGTTACGAAAAAAATCGAGTTACGAAAGATGCCAGGGAACCAATTTTTTTCTGTAACTCGGGGTTTTACTGTAATTCCAAAACCAGGAAAAAAATTAGAACTCGTGGACTCATATTGCCCAAGGGCCTTGATTAATCAAGATGCGAAGATTTTTACGGCAATCATGGCAAACAGGTTTAATAGTTGTATGGGGGATTTTATATATATAAAGATCAGGCAGGTTTCCTAAAGGGTAGATATATGGCTGACCTAACAAGGAGAGTGTTAAATTGTTAGAAATAAATAATAGAAAAAAATGTAAAATAAGTCTATTATCTTTAGATATTTTTAAGGCCTTTGACTCTTTACAATGGGTTACTATCAAGGAAATTATTATAAAAGGTGGATTTGGGGGAAAGTTTTAAAATGTAGTAAAAAAGCTTTATAAACTTAATTATGCTAAGGTAAAAGTAAATTATTCTACCACGGAGGATATTGAGCTTAAAGCAGTAATGAGACAAGGATGTCCTCTTTCCCCCATTTTTTTATCATGGCTATGGAATTATTGGCTAGAGCAATAAGGAGTGGTTTAAATATAGAGGGTATAGAAGGGGTAAAAAAGAGTTTATATGCGAATGATACGTTGATTATAATGAAAGACCCCCTAACAAATATGCATAGGATTCAAACTCATCTGTAACAATTTGAAGAAGTAACAGGCCTGAAAATAAATTGGGGGAAATCAGAAGCAATCTTTTGCAATTTGAATAATGAACGAGGAAAAATCAAGGAAAAATATAAAATTCAAATTAGGAAAAGCATAAAATATTTGGGAGTAAATATTACAGACAATATAGAGGATCTAAAAAAGTTAAACTATGGTAAAGTTAAAGATGAAATTTTAAAAAATTATTCAATAATCAGAAGTTGAAGACTTCTTGGTTTGGAAGGATTGCTATTTGTAAAATGAGTTTGCATCCAAAAATTAATTTCCTATTTGAGGTTCTCCCAATTAAACAAAAAGATAAAGAAATTGGAATTTCTCAAAATTTATTGAATAATTATTGTAATGGTGGGAAAATAGCAATAATATCTAAAAGTTTATGGTATAGATCACAGAAAGAGGGTGGTTTGTGGTTACCTAATATTAAAACTTATTACAGGGCGTTCCAACTTAAAGGTATGGTAAAATTATTGACAATAAATAATCTTACAGTATTTGGAAAGAAGGATAGCAATGTGTGTGGAAATGGAGACTTTTTGGAAGATGATGTGATAAATTTAAAATAAGAAGGTGTTAAAAGCAATGTTAAGTGTATGGGTAAGATTAAAAGGTGGATTGGTACCAAACATCTCACCAATTATAGAGTTGCAAGATATAAAGACATTTCTGATTTAAAATTTGGAGTTATTTAAAGGAATATTGCACAAATATGATAGTTTTATTAAAATACGTTGATGGTGTGTGAGGATGAAAAAAACTAGAATGGAGATTTATAAAGAGTTAAGGTATAAATGGCTTCAGATACTATCAGTGGACAGGTGGGATAAAGGATATAAAGAGAAGTCACAGTTTGTAAGACAATTGATGGATTTTGAAGAAATGATATACAGTGGTACCTCATACAATGATTTTAATCCGTTCCATAGGGCTCGTTGTTGTACGAAACAATTGCTATACGATACATGCATCATATAGCGATTTTCCCTTTGGAATGCATCATTCAATGATTTTTTTTTCTAAGTGGCTTTTCCCATTGAAAAATTGTTGTTCGATTTTTTCCATAGGGAAAATTGTTATGCGGGATGTCATTTCCCCAAAAAAACCTAATTGTTATACGATTTTGTTGCTATACAGGGTGATTGTTGTATGAGGTTCCACTGTATCAGTGGGGATAAAAGGAGTAGTGAGCAAGTTGTATAAAATGATAAATGGTATTGAAGAATGTGGGAAATAGATTTAAATATAAGCATTTCTGAAGAAAACTGGAAGAAAAAGTGGGGGAAAAAATTATGCGAAGCCTGACCACGAAGGTTAAAGAACATAATTATAAAATCTTGTGGTGATGGTATATGATGTCAGTTCGACTAAATCAAATAAATAATAGCAACTCAAAAGTATGTTGGAGATGTCAACAGGAAACAGGGACATATAAACAGATGTGGTGGGATTGTGTAATTGTTTCTGATTTTTGGCACAAAATTGAACAGGAGATAGCCAAAATTTTGGATATTAATGTAAAATTGAATGGGAAAATATTATTATTGACTGATTTAGATGATTTGAACTTGGATGAAAATAAACAGGATTTATTGGCTATTTTCTTGACATTAGCAAGACAACAGGTTGCCAGAAATTGGAAAGGTGGTTAGAATTTAGATTTGAGTAAATGGTACATTGATGTTTGGGATATGGCACTTAATGAAAAACTTACATGGGATTTAAATATAAAAGGTTTTTTTTTTAAAAAAAAACAGATTTTGGGACATTTGGAAGCCATTTCTGCAACACACATTGGAAAAAAATAAAGGAGAAAAACCTGTATCGGAGGTACAAAGACAATGAGTCTTTGGCAGAATAAATAAGTTGATGGAAGACAACTGGTAGATTCAAGGACTTAGGTTTAGTACACCAGGGTGTTTTATGTATTTGTATTTGAGAAAAACTGGAATACCATATTAATGAGAATAATTCAAATAGTTAAGAGAGTGGATGTATTGAAATGATTATTTAGTATCATTTTAATTTTTATTGTTATTTTTTCTTTTTATGTTTATGTGATTTTTGCATCTTTTTTATTATATCTATTTTTTTCTTTTGAAATACTTAATAAAACTTATTTTTTTAAAAAAATAAATGCAAAATGTCTGCTCCTGGCACCCCTTGGCCTGTTCAAATTCTCAGTGAGGTTCTCCTCCAAGAGAACTGATGAGGCACTGATCAGTCTCTCTTTTATTCATTCGCTGTTTGGGGAGAGTTTTCTGAGCATCTGTCCCATGCTTTCTCAAGCCTGGCACCTTTTGTTTTTCTTTCCTTAGGTCCCAAGACAACCACCACAAAACCCAAGAGATCTGAACAAGCAAAGCCCTCCAGGTACAATGTCTGGTCCTTCCTTTGCCCTATCTTATATTGGTGCAGTAGCTGAGGAGTTGCTATTGGAACTGGGGAGGGATCCTGACCCAGTTGTCAATGCTAGGCTTGCATTGGAAGCAGGGGCAATGCTGGGAGATAATGATGACAGTGCCTGCAGCCGGTTGTGTTGTCATGTACCTGCCCTTTCTTTCCCCCAAGGAGCTCAGGTTGGCCCTTAGGCTCTTCCTACCCCTACCTCCCCCCCCCAACCTATGATACTCTGTGAGGCTGGGAGGATGGTTGGCCCAAGGTCAGCCAGGAGCTTTATGTCTTGAATGGAGGATTTGAACCTGTGTCTTTACAGTTCAGTCATAGGGAGTGCCTAGGCCTACTCCTGGTCCAACCCACCCAAAGTGACTCCAAAACCATGAGGAGGAGGAAGTGGCTCATGGGGTGTGGGGGAGAGAGAGAGAGTGAGTGGAGAAGAGCCTCTTCTATAGATGACAGCCAAGGAGGACCTGGCTAGCTCTTCCTTTTTCGTGCATTCACAATAAGCCTTTTATTTTAAACACCTGAATGGGGAATCTGTGCTCCTGGCCATCGGAGGAGAGACCAGCTGGCAAGAGGAGGAAGGAACAGAGCGGCTTGCCTACACAGAGAGCATCAACACATGTGTAGCAGGAAGGGATCAGCCTGACATTAGAATGGGAGGAAGCCAAACACCTCGATGACAAGGCAGAGTCCTCGTCCTTTATCTCATTTCAAGCCAAATGTTTCCTACGTGCCTCCCACTATCTTAAACCGGCTCTGTGCACATCTAACAAGAGTGCTGTCTGTGCAGTAGCCCAGCAGGATATTAGGACACTCTTGGGGGTGACGTTACAGTACCTCGTGGTATAATACACACTCAGTTGTGGCTTCCAAGCTTCTCCAGAATATTACCATCAAACATCAGACTGGAACAAGCATGAACTTGCTAGTTGCTGCTCAGACAAAAATGGCTTCTAGTTTTTTCTTTAAGAAAAAAGCTTATTGTGATGATGGCCCCACATGAGTGCTGGAGTTTCCTGCTACCTGTTTGGCTGCAAGGGGGTCTGTATTGGGGGGGGGGGGATACATTGGAGGCAGAAGAGATACAGGACGAATTATGCAAATAAGAGGCAGAGGAATCTTCTGCTTATTTTGTTTAAAACATTGGATGTTTCCAGTCTAAAAAAAGTCATGGAGGAAGGGAGGCTATAATCTCTCGACTCAGGAGCTTGGATGGGCTTTAATTCATACACTGGGTGGTGGTGAAAAAGAAAAGCTAATCTGGGCTCACTTTCCTATCCTCTTTGCTTTGAAGACTAGAGCCTCTTTCAGGTCCAGAGAATAAAAGGATCAATAGAAGAGATGAAATGTAAGCTATAATCAAAACAGGAGGTGTCTGATTTTTTGATCTAATGACTGCAGCGTTTGAGTTTCTCTAACTGTAGCCTTTTCTCACTGCACGTGTTGAGTACTTGAAGGGTAACCTGTGCCCATTGTCCCACTGGATTGCCAAAGATTTGAATTGTAAGCATTTGCTTTAAGGCACTAGGATGCTGGGCACAGAAATCCCCTCCCACACCCTCTGCTGCCCCTTGCATGATTTTTCCACTTTTCTGATTTTAGGACTTGGTTGCCTGGGGCTAAGAATGCAACTGCAACTTCATCATCAGCCCTAAGTGGGACGCAGGCCAGTGACAAAAGTGTGGGCAAAGCTAAGCAGATGGCACCACCTGCTGCTCAGCATGTAGCAGTGCAGCAGCAGAAAAAGAGCCAGCCTATAGGAAGCGGTATGTATGCGTTCCCCATGTGAATTAGGGAAATGCTGGATTTTGCTGTGGGTACGTGGAAATATGCAACTTCCCCAGGAATCTTCAATATATATGCATGCATACATACTTTGAGAGTTATTAAGATCCAAGCAAATGTGTAGCTCAAAGAATCTTATAAACACTTAAACAATGGCTTTGAATGTGGAAACAACTTGGTTGTTACCACCTCATTATTATTCCTGTGTTGCAGAGAAGAAGCTGGAAAAGGGAGGGAATAATTTTCCTTGGTCCATCCAGTGAACCTGTGGCAGAGATGAAAACCTAGCAAGGGATTTTCTTGGTGTCATACCATAGTCCAGGGATGCCCAAACTTTTTGGGCTGCGGAGTGATCACAATCCTCCCACCAGAAGCGGAAACAAAACATGTCCATGCATACGCAAAATGCTGCTGTAAATGCACCTGCAGCTGTAAAAATGTTTACTACAGTCGCAGGTACATTTATGGCAGAGTTGTGCACATGCACAGGCGCGTTTAACTTCCACTTCCGGGAGTGGTAAGGGTGGCGCAGACCAGATTATTAGGCGCCATGGGCTGTACTTTGGGCACTCTTGCCATAGTCCTTTGGATAGAGTGGCTGAAATCTTGTTGCTGAGCTCAATAAGTTGCAACTAGAGTAGGCCCATTGAATCTGTGGAATTTATGAAGGAACTGACTCACCAAATCCCCACTGGGCCTCCTCGTTGTGACTCACTATATTAAAACAATTGGATGTCATACTCTAGTCCTTGCCAGAGAGCCAACACCTGCTGCTTTTTAGATATAACAATACACTTTTATGTAACATATCATTCAGTATTGTGGGCTATATTTCAAAATGGGCTTAGCAGCAGGTAAATATTAATGTAATAAGTGGGAAGGGTTGCAATAATATTAGGTTACTTTAATTTAATTTAAGATTCACATTTATACGCCGCCCACTCAGGTGAACCCGACTCAGGGAGGCATTACAAAAACGTTTAAAAACATGTAAAAAGACATAAAACCCCTAGTTATCCCAACCAACCACCCCAACCACTGTAAAAAAGAGACAGAGAGGGCTCCTGATTGCTATCTTGTTGTGAGCCAACAGGGGGGGGGACCGTATTCCCATTAGGGCCCCACACCTGCCCTGCCAGCCAGGTCTTCACACCTTTCTTGAAGGGCAGCTGTTTGTAGTCTTAGATCTGTTGGCAGGAGGTTCCAGAGGGCTGGTGCGGACACGGAGAAGGCCCTCCTTTGGGTACTAGATAGATGTGCCCCTCTACTTGATGGCACAACTAGGGAGCCCCTCTGATCCGTTCTAGATGGATGGGCAGACACTCTTGTGGCAATGCGGTCTCTAAGGTATCCTGGCCTACTACCACAAAGGGCTTTAAAGGTCAAAACAAGCACCTTGAATTGCACCTGGAGGCAAACTGGTAGCCAGTGCAGCTCCCGAAGTAGCAGCGAGGTGCTGGCGTATCGTCCGCACCCCATCACCACCTGGATCCCGCCGCATTCTGGACCAGCTGCAGCCTCCGAATGGTTGTCAAGGGCAGCCCCATGTAGAGCACATTACAATAGTCTAGTCGGGAGGTGACCAGAGCGTGACTGATCATGAGCAAGGAGTCCCAATCCAGGAGCGGGCACAACTGGCGACTCACCCAAAGTTGGGCGAAAGCCCACCTGGCCACAACCGCTACTTGTTCTTCTGGCAGCAGCAGCAAGTCCAGAAGGACCCCCAGGTTGTGCACCGGGTCTGTTTGGGGCAAAACAGCCCCTTCCAGAACCAAAGATGGTAGCTCCCGTGATAGCGCAGAGCCCCTTATCCATAGCCACTCTGTCTTGCTGGGATTCAGCTGAAGCCCATTGTCCCCCATCCAGACCCCAACGGCCTCCAGGCACCTGGATAGGACTTCGATAGCATCACTGGGTTTCCTACGGGGGGGGGGGGGAATGAGGGGATACATATAAGTGTGCATTAACAGTTACTATGTTTTGAGTGCTATGCTGTTCATTACCAAATCAGTTGGGAAGTATAAAAAAGGAGATCATTATGCAGTGCTAGAAGGTATGAATAACAGGAAGGGCTCAGGGAAGAGTCATGGCTACAGCAGGAAAAGAACAACTTGGGAGAGGTACCTCTTTTGGGCTTGGGAATCTCAAAAACCTCTCACCATGGTGGCTGGGGAATTCCTCCTGCCAACCTAGCAGTTCAAAAGTAAGAAATTTCAAGTAGATAAAATTGGTACCATTTCGGTGGGAAGGTAAACAGCATTCCGTGCACTTTGGTGTCTAGTCATGCCTACCACATGTCCACGGAAACATCTGCACACACAGACAATGCTGGCTCTTTGGCTATAAACAGAGATGAGCACCATACCCTAGAGTCAGATACGACTGGCTTTCAAGCAAGGGCGACCTTTACCTAATGAAGAAAATAACTTTTCTATATTCTTTAAATGAGCCCTCGCCTGAGAATTGCAGTGTGCTTTACAAGAACTCGAGGGACTGCGGTGGCTCAAATGGTTAAGACGCTGAACTTCATGGCAGCAGTTTGAGACCCGAGTGCTGTACGACAGAATGAGCTCCTGTCGTCTGTCCCAGCTTCTGCCAACCAAGCAGTTCAAAAGCAAGAAATTGCAAGTGGATAAGTAGGTACCACTTCGGTGGGAAAAGGTAACAGTGTTTCGTGCACTCTGGTGCCTAGTCATGCCTGTCACATGGCCATGGAAATGTCTGTAGACGCAGACAGTGCTGGCTCTTGGGCTGTGAACTGAGATGAGCACCATACCCTAGAGTCGGATACGACTGGCTTTGGAGCAAGGGTGGCCTTTACTTTATAAGAACTCTGTGTTAAGCCTAGCCTTTTGCCATTGATGCAGAAGACTCGAGGTGTCCTTTGTCGTTCCAGGTGCTTCCAGAGCTGCCAGGCCTGCAAGCTCCAACACAGCTGTGAAGATGCCGCCTGCCCCGAAGCAGTCTAAAACCTCTGGCTCCAAATTTCAGCCACCTGAGCAGCATCTTGGGCAAAGGAGTGCCACTGCATCCACAAACACTAAGCCTTCTACAAATAAGTCTTCGGAGCCCCCGAAGCCCAGAACTCCTGCCAAGACGACCCCACCAAGAGCCTTGCCTTCTGCTCCCAAGCTCCCACCTTCAAGAGGCAGCCCAGGCAAGAAGCCTCTGAAGAAAGATGCTGCTCTTCGTCATCAAGAGCACGCTCCCAATCAGAATAAACTTCAGAAGGCAACTGCCAAGGAGAAAGATACCAAGGTGATTGTTGGGCAGGCAGAAAGCACCATTGTAGAGAACTTGGAGTCTCTGAAAAAATTGAATGGCACAACCACGGTGGAGACTGTTGACCAACCAGCCTTTCAAGAAGCAGAGTCAACCGCCAGCGAGGTAGAAGCACTGGGGACTGAGCACATCATGCCCGGAGGTTTAGAAGGGGAGGATGTTTTTGGTATGGTAGTCCAGGAGATGGTCTCTTCAGAAGTGCTTCAAGTACCTCTGGTCTCCCTGGGTCCCCAAGATGAGAATGTCTCCTCTCCTAGCAAGGCATTTCACATGGTTGCCCCAGAGGGTCTGGAACTTTCTGGTGCTGGTGATGGAGGGATGGACTTGGAGACAGTGTTTCCCCCCTGTGAGATCTCCTCTCCCACTCATTTAGACCTTGCTGTCCAGGCTTCGTCTCCTCGTTCAGAAGCTTCATGGCCTGGCAGTGAAGACACAAGCTCCGAGAACTCAAGAGAACAAGGGTCTCCACCTCTGGCTGCAGCACTGGTTGATGCACAACCACACTTGTTCCCTGGCACAGAGCAGTCCTGTGAAGACATTCTCCTCCTCTCAGCTCCCCATCCGGACTTCAAGGTATCCTCTGAAGAAGATGTTCCCCAGCCAAGCTGTGAGGAGGAGGTTCCTTTTCTTGGCTTCTTGAGGTTAGAGGCTGAGCCTCTTGAGGAGGGCAAAGATGATAGTGGCTTAGAACTGTCCTCAGGGGCATTGGGTGAGGTGCCCACACTCCAAGTAGAGCAGTGCTCCTCTGCCAACCAGGTAGATCTTCCCCTGAAAACTCTTGCAGGATTTGTAACAGCTGAACAGGATGGGGAGCATTTGCCCACCCAGGGGGCAAAAGAGGGTCTGAGCCTCTCTGTGAGTCCAGAGGAGGAGTTGCAGGGGGATGTAGTATCTCTAGAGGGAGAGAATGAAAGGTTGAGGAGCCCTCTAGATCTTGGAGATGTAGATAACGTTGTGCAGGTGGCCTCGGCTCCTTTACAAATGGAAAACCTTCCTCTACCTGCCATTCATGCAGCAGAGGGAGGTCTGGAGGATGAAGAAGAGGAGGAGGATGAGCAGCTATGTATCACAGAACATCCTGTTCTCCGTGTGGTTCTCCAGGATCAGACTCCTCTCCACCAGCCCTCTGCTCCAGCTCCATTCCCTGCTGAGTCCATTGAGGAACCTTACGTGGGCTGTGATGACCACCATAGCTCTTTGAGTGAATGTCCCAGCATTGACGGGGGAGATGATACAGTCCTTTCAGAGGTGTGCGAGAGCCACCTGAAGAAAGAGGAAGAAGAAAAGGGTGAAGTTGTGGACGTCTTGCTCTGTTTTTCAGAAGAGATCTTATCCAGTGGTGGTGGTGACAAAGGCAGAGGGGGTATTGCTGCTCAGGTGTCAATGGCCAAACCCCAGAGCCTGCCCTTAAGGAGCCTGGAGTTGCAGCAGGAACAGCCTGCTCAGCTGCCAGAAGGGTATGAACTGCCGCTGAAGGGCCTCTCTCCAGAGAGGGGGGGCTCCTCGTCCAAGTCCAGCACTTTGAGTGGGCCGGACCTGGCGGGCAAGAGCAGCAGTGAGACCAGCACCCCGGAGGAGTTGCGAGAGTACGACAGTAGCTCAGGAGTGGAGTCCAAGTCGGACGAGAAGCTGGAACAGACCTGCCACCACCTCCTTGGCCCACTGGACCTGGGCCTCCCTGGGGAGCTGGACCTGGGCATCCACATGGAGAAAGGAGACGACGAGGCAGAGACTTTGCCGGCGGATGAGGTTCTGGGAGATCCCCCGACAGAGCCCACTGTGTCCTCAGGGGAGGAGGAGGAGGAAGCAGAACTAGACATCGATCTTCTGAAGGAGGTGGGCTTTGCCCAAAGGGTGTGCCTGTCAGCCTCTCCTCCCCCCGGCAAGCAGCCCCCCCTGCCCCATTCGGTGGAGGAGTCGGATGAGCTGGGCTCTGGTGATGCGGGCACAGAGACCCCGGCCTCGACCAATTCTGCCGCCTCTTCGGACGTCTTTGGTGCCTTCCACCTCCATTCCACCGACAGCTGCGGCAAGAGCCCCGGCCTTTCCTCCCTGGAGGGTGAGGAGCCTCCCACCGAAGGGGCGAAGGACCAGCTTCCCAAAGAAGCTGGCAGCAAGACCATCTCCTTCCCTGTGGATTGGGAGCCTCCCTTGCAGGCCCCTCTGGTTTCTGAGAAGATTGGAAGGCAGGACGAGGAGGAGGAGGAAAAGGCAGGCCAGCCTTTTGTTGCTGCTGCTGCTCACGGCTTGGCGGCTGCAGGTAATGTATAAAGGAACCTGCCCGTGTCTGTGTGAAAATGCCAACCTGTGGGTCTCCCATGTGCAATAGTACCTTGTTGGGAAGGGAGGTACCCCTCCTTCTCTCTTCTCTTTTTCTCTCTGTGTCTGTTCCCTCTGTGTTACTAGCCAAGCAGATCTATTTTGTCTCTGTGTGTTTTGAGGTCTTTTCTCCTCCATCCCTTTTACAGACTTCCTGAGGAGAAGCTGTGTGTATTTTAGGTGTTTCTGAGAAAGAAAGAAAAAACTTCTTAGCCTTCTGATGTGTTTAATAAAGCATCACTTTGTCTATCTGGTTTGCCCTGTCTTGTTTTTCCAGGTGACCTCTCCCATGCCCCCACACACCCCATGCTCTTGATTTGGGCTTGGAAATGGGAGACGGTGGCAGGGTTTGTGTGGGGCGGTGTGTGTGTATGCTAGGGCAAAATGATTGCCTTCTCATACCTTGCCAGAGACTGTCAGTCATGCTTTTCTGTGCACCAGGGAGTAGAAAGAGGACTCAGTCTCCAGTCATAGTGAAAGGTTGCTTTCTGTGCTGTGTTGCTCATCAGCCTGGATTAGATGTGGCAAAAGGGGGTGGGGGGCAGGGAACGAGGGATGTCATATCTGATGTGGGCAGGTATGTCTGGCACAAACAAAACTCAGAACCCACTCAAAGTGCTGGACTTGGACGAGGAGCCCCCCCCCCCTTTCTGGAGAGAGGCCCTTGTAGAATTGTATCCAGTGTGGAAAGAGGTGAACAGCCTAAGGTCTTTCAGATGTTGTTTTTTTGTTCATCTGGAATATCTAGGTACCTTACCTAGGTATTCTTACCAAAGAACAATGAAAGCTGCTTACCAAGGAACAATGAAAGCTGCAGTCTAGCCGCATCTAGAGCCGTGATGGCGAATCTTGGCACTCCAGATGTTCTTGGACTTTAATTCCCAGAAGCCCAAGCACCCTGTGAATCCACACAAATGGGTTTACTGCGATTCATCCAGCCCGCGCTTCCCTCGTCGCTCCCAGAAGCAGACGTAAAACGCGCCTGTACGAAGGAACAACCCGGAAGAGCCTTAACCGTACGGGGGCAGTGCGTACATCTGGAGTGCCAAAGTTCGCCATCATGGATCTAGAGCAATGTTCCTGTTCCCCAAACTATGGTCCGCAGAACCCTGGTGGACTTCAATTCCCAGAAGCCTAAGTCAGTACACTGGCTGATCAGTGCTTTGAGGAAATGACTTAGGCTTCTGGGAATTGAAGTCCAAAAAACCAAAGTTTGGGAAACGCTGATCTAGAGGACCACCATCTGATGTAGAATTTTGATGCATTGGCAGAATTTGAGTATCCTGCAGCACCCTTTTAATTTTCTTCACCCTTCTTCCGTCTAGCATCACTTTCATAACTCAAGTGGTCGGTAGCTTGGCTCCCTCTCACCATTGTCTATGATGACTCAGCCTTGGGTTCAGTTTTTTTGGAGTTGCAGTCAGTCACTGAATGGCTACTATATTGCTACACTTGATTTAAAGTCTTCTTTTCTTGAAGACATCTTTTGGAGTCCTGGTGGCACAGTGATTAAACTGCTGTACTGCAGCCAGAACATTGTGAGTTAAATCCTGACCCAGGCTCAAGGTTGACTCAGCCTTACATCCTTCTGAGGTCTGTAAAATGAGTACCCAGCATGATGAGGGCAAAATGCTAAATAACTTATGAACCACCCAGAGTGTGAAATGATGCTCTCATATTCATGCGGTGGGCCAAGAGTTGGACTGGTTGGCCAACAAGGCTCCATCTTAACCAATAAGATTCCTGCACTAGACAGGCTGGTTTTAATGCAGTTTTAATGCTTGAATGCAAAACACTAGGGTTTTTCAACCTTGGGCCTCCAGGTATTTTTGGACTTCAATTACAAAAGCCCAAGTCAGCACAGCTGCTGATCAGGGCTTCTGAGAATTGAAGTCCAAGAACATCTGGGGGTCCGAGTTTAAAAAACCCTGCTCAGCCTTCATCTGTGTTTCTGCAGGATGTGAGTGGTGTACCTTTGGCCATCCAGATGTTTGGCAGAACTCACTCCCACTCATCACCCTGTCTAGGCCTTCTGGGAGCTGAAGGCCAAAACTGCTGGAGAGCCAAAGATTCCCCAACTCGGTTGCAGAATAATTTAGCAAGAACTATATGGGCTGAGCATGGAAATGATAAAGTGAAAGGAAGGAAAGAAGGCTGTCGGAAGCATCAGGCCTTTCAGGGAACACCGTGATAAAATGCTGGCTTTATCGTATCAGGCAAGAAACAAAACAAAGATAACAAACAGTTATAAAGACAAAATTGTTGTGGCATCTTAAAGATTACCTCTCAGTTTTAATGTAAATTTTCGTGGATCAAGTTCACTTCCTCAATGTTTTTGTCTTTGTTTTTTGGTTTTAGCTTTCTTTTGTTCCTTGTCTGGTATGCCTGTACAAACCAACATGGTTACTACTTCAAAAACTATAGTGCTGGCTTAGGAAATTCTCACAATCAAAAGGTTCTTGGTTCCTTGATAATGATAGTGGTTGAGCGCCAGTCACAATACACTTCTACCTTTTATGGGGCAGTGTTGGATGAAGAGTCATAAATGAACAATTAACCATTTTTCTTTTTTTCCCTCCCTCTTTAGAACAGCCTTGACTATTAAATCTTAATTAATACACCTTTCTTCCCTGTTGGAGACTTCCTTGCTTTCACTACTCATTGGCTTAATTTAAAATCAAGAGATCTGAAGTATATATGGGAGGTCAGAACAAGCCAATCCTGAGACACTTGTCTCTTCTCTAACAGTAAATATTATGCATCTTTTCCACAAAGAAGGTTGGCAGTAGATAGGATGTTGTTCAGTAGCCTAGTGGAGAGTTTTAAATTCTTTTAAGAAATATAAATCCAAAATATGTCTCCAAAAGCCAGCTCTAACAGTTCACTTAGTTATTATCTTATAAGGAGAGCTGACCTAGAGGTGGGAGGTCCAGCAAGGGGTCTGAACCAATGTGTCCAAGACGTCTGAACCAAGGGGTCTGAACCACTTCAGAACCAATGTGTCGAGTCTACACAACCTGATTAGACCATATGTTGCACACCTTGACTTCCACAGAGCTGTAACTTCGGATTGCAGTTCTTCTCTTCCTAGCTGATAATTGTGGCCAGTCCACTGTCAACACCCTGGTCTCTTTCCTTCTGCCCTCCTTTTGTCCTTGTCTGTCACTTCCTCTCTTTGTTTGTCCCCTCTCCACCCTAAGGGCCACATTTTCCAACCCAAGCTCCTTGCCCTGTTTATAGGTGAAAGAGGGACTGGCTTGCCTTTCCCTTGGGGACCCTGTCCACCTGAGATCCTCTCCACTATCTATGAAGTAGAAAGTGGCGCTGAGACGCCTGGCCCGGATGAAGACGATAGGAGTTGCTGCTTGCGGGCCACCTCCCAAGACCAGGCTCTTCACCTAGGAAACATCTCAGCTGTAGTTGTGCAGCAGCTCATCAGCCGGACACTGCTGTTCTCTGCAGAGGCACCTCTGGGGGCTTTCGGTGGGAAAGGGGCGGTGAGCAGCGAAGCAGACATTGGCAAATGGACTGAACTGATTTCCCCTCTGGATGAGTCGCGTGCCAGCATCACTTCTGTGACAAGCTTTTCCCCAGAGGACATGTCATCCCCCCATGGGGACTGGACTGTGGTAGAGGTAGAAACCTTTCACTGAATAATTTATTCTTGCAACATTCGTTCTCCATTCTGGTGGGTGCCCTGGCTCTTGCAGCCAGTCGCATTTTTCTCAACCTATAGGTTTGATACAGAGAAGTCAAGAAGTGTCAGCTATCTAAAGTTCCCATAAGACTATATGTTCTCTTGGCTTCTACTGTCCTTCAGCACTGGTGAGTTGTGCCTAGTTTTGTCCTTTGTCAAAAGCAGCGAGTTCTCTCTCCAGGTGCCCTGTGCCTCAGTAAGACTTTTTCCAGCCCTCTGCATTTTGATCTTTCATCTGTGTGAAACAGCTTCTTACTACCCAATCGGTTGGCCTTTGGGACATGTTGGATTTTATCAGACCCATTTCTGGAGGGCCACCATTTCCCCACCTGTTCTGCAGCATAAGGGTCACAGTCACTGTATCATACTCCTTTGTTTGAGCCACTCTTAAACCTTATTCATTGCCTGGAAACTTTACAAAGCAAAAACCTACCAAGGTCCTTTTGGTGAACAAGCCGCACTGTTTTTCTCAGTGACAGCCAATCTCTGGCTGAGTGGAGCAGCCAATCTCACAAGCCCTAACATCTAGAAGGAATTCATTATCCACAAAAGGCTGAGACATTTTTTTCCCCTGTAGGTTAGCTGGAGATGACTACTTAGGAAGCCTCCAGAAACAAATAGCTTTTCCCAAAAGAAAGGTACGAGGTCTCTCTTCCCTTGAAGGAGAGGGAGTGAGTAGCACATGAAACTTCTCCAAATAAGGAGGAAGTGCTTTTTTAAAAAAAAGATGTCAGTTTCTGCATTTCCAATAGCAGATCTATCTCTTCTGCCTACATCCAAGAAAGTTTGGCTGCTGTGAGATAGCAGCCCACACACAGAGACAGAAGAGCCACTTTGTGGGCTGGTATGTGTAGGTTCTAAGGTACAGTGGAACCCCATATAACGAAAATAATACATTCTACGGGGCTTTTCACTATGTGATTTTTTTCATTGTAATATTTTTTCCTATACTAACGAAAATCCCTATGGGGAAAATAGTACAACAAAAATCGCTATGGGGGGAAATCGTACAAAAAAGTTTCCCCGCTGTGATTTTTCCCATAGAGATTTTTGTTGTACGATTTTTCCCCATAGGGACATGTATCGCATAGTGAGAATTTTTGTTGTTTTTTCTTTGTGCGATTTTTTCACTGTAGGGCCCATTTGTTATACAAGGTTCCACTGTGGTTGGAAATTTTTACCTTGTAAAGTGGTGAACAATAAAGAGGTTACTAACCATCCAAATGACAAAGGGTAGTTTCTTTGGAGCACGAACTTTGACCCAAAATATGTCTGTTTGGGGAGGAAGGTTTGTGCCTGACGCGGCTGGTTCTTGTACCAGTGCTGGCCCAGTTCTCAAAAGCACAGCAATTGGAGACTGCACTTTTGGAAGTACAGTATTGCTCACTATACAAATAGCTTTCCTGCTTTGTTTTTGAGCAAATGTATAGTACCTTCATTCCCTCCACCCCTTAAACTGGGGATACCACAGAAGCTGATAATGTGATGAGGTAAAGCTGTACCTTATTCTGGTAAGAGACTTGCACATCTAAGCCAATTCCAAATGGGACGATGCTACCACCCATAAGGGTAAACGGCAGCATTTAAAAAGGGCAGCAAGGTGATGCATGTCTCCTTCCCCAACATACATATTGGATCTTTCCTCTTACCATAGTTATCAGCTGTAGCCTGGCTGTCTTTTTCATTTCCTGCCATTAGAGTGGAGATGCAAGTATTGTGATGACATTCTGGTGTCCTGGAGAGATGTGTGTGAAGATTAGACTGCCTTTCTAAGGTTCTGCTACAAAAGGTAATAAGTGGGTGAGGTTTGTCTTCTAGGTGGTCAGTAACCCTATCAAGTCTCTGGCACTGAATGTGCCGAGGATTTACTGATTGATGTGCTAGAAGTAGCCACCTGCCCCAAACATAATGCTTCACCACCATCTTGACTCTTGTTTCTCCATAATGCAATAACTCTCTGATTATGTATCTTCATTATTAAGGCATCTCAATAACTTGTCTTTTTTTTTTCTGTGCCTGCCTTGCACACAGGGACTGACTGATTCTCCTGATTACTTGCAAGAATTATTTGTAATTGTGTCTTTGTAAACAAGAGCCTTATTCACTGTAACAGGGTGTTGATTTTAGGTTTATGACTACTTTTGTAATGTAGGAAATTGTTAGTGGTAAAAGTATGGTAGGCTTTTCTTAACATTTTAAAAATAAAGGTGATCTTTTGTGTTTTTTTCATTACCTGTCTTCAAAATTGGGCTATGAGAGGTGGTAGAAGAGTACATTACCTTATCATGGTTGTTTCATTTTGGAAGCTGTGAGGACTGGTTTTGGTCCCAATATCACTTCTAGGGGTTAGGTCAGTGATGGCGAACCTTGGCACTCCAGATGTTCTTGAACTTCAATTCCCAGAAGTCCTGATCAGCAGGAGTGCTGACTTGGGCTTCTGGTAAATTTGAGGTCCAAGAACACCTAGAGTGCCAAGGTTCATCATTACTGGGTTAGATTATTTTAGGGTGGAACTAGACACCTGAATTATCTCGGCTGGATAAGCAGAGTCCTTCTAAAATGTGGTATGTCATTTGGATCAATCCTTGCTTCCACATGCATGGATCAACCACACCATACTTCAAGCTCGATCAAGACTTTTTCTTTTTAAAGGGAAAGATTACAATTTCTCAAGCTTGTTAAGCAGCGGCTGGCTGTCCCTTTGTTAAAACCCCTTCACAATGTTGAGAAATGTAAAGCTTCTTTTCTGCTCACCTTTGGAGGGAAAGAAAAGTTTTGCATTTCCTTTTAATTGCCACTATTGTATCCACCATGCTTTGAAAGGTTTTTCTAAAAGCTGGCAGGCTATCTTTTTACTGAAGTTGGATAAACTTTTTGAGAAATAAGAAACTTCCTTTCTGCTCACCTGTGAAACAGAAGGGAAAAGAAGTTTTGCATTGCTAACAGGCAAGGTGCACCAGCAATGCTTTGAAAGGGCAAAAATCTTTCAAAGCATTGCTGATGCACCTTGCCTGTTAGCAATGCAAAACTTCTTTTCCCTTCTGTTTCACAGGTGAGCAGAAAGGAAGTTTCTCATTTCTCAAAAATTTTATCCAACTTCAGTAAAAAGATAGCCTGCCAGCCGCTTTGGTTCAAACCCAGTGCTCTCACATGCTGGAATCAAACCAGAATAGGGATCCTACCTACATACCCATAAATTCCAAACAGTAGCTCCTGACAAAAGGTATTGGTTAGGGGTGGGATGGCTTGTGGTGACATGTACACCACGTAGTCATTGAGGAATGAGCCAAGCTGGACAACCATGAGACAAATGACCATCTGACTAGACCCTTAATCTAATGCTCTATCAAACAGAAGTCATACCCTGGCAGATTAGTTTAAATTTCAGCTACTAGGTTACTGATTATTTGGGTGGCATACTACCTCATCCTCCTCCAACCTGCTGCCTTCCTGTTCTGGTGGACTGAGTTCCTACCCAGCACAATGTGTATGTGAGGGGACAGACACCACAGTTAAAGGGTAAGCTGTTTAGTGCAATCTGTGTGCCCATAATTCCTCTTCTCAAAGCACAGCTCACAAGATGCCTCCCATTAGAGTTCATCCTCTGTCTAGCCTCAGAGTTCCAGTCCTGTTTCTCTACCAGTCAGCAACCAACTGATCCTCAGCTACCACTCAAAACAGTAGTTGAGCAAAGGTAGCTCACATAATTCTAATTCTTCCACTGCTAGTGATTAAGAGCCTAAGGGCAGTGTTTATAAAGATGTAATCTGCACACATGCTACAGAGGCTGAAGATTAACATGGAAAGCATCTTGACTCCAACACCACTGTCTTGCCCTAGATGACCAAAGCACTGCCAGCGTTAGAGGACCAAATGAGGAAGTGGTTTTGAGAGGTTCTTTACTGATTCAACACTGTTGCTATGCTAAATATACTAAAGCAATCAGAGCATGTAGAGGACAAAATCCCACCTGTGTTGGGTGGGAAAGGCTAAGTGACTTCATCCCTTCAGTTAACATTTCTGGCATCTTTTTATTTATTTATTAAAAATGATACTTATTTCATGTAAATCCTGAACTCTTCTTGATCCATTTTTGTCTTACAGGTTTTTGTTAAGACAAATCATTTGACAAAGTGAAGTCACTTTGGAAGTGTCCAGTGACTTGCAAATCTGAAGCATCTTCAGAGCTTCCGCTCTGCAGATTAAGCAACCTTGTTTGCTTGCTTTATCTGGATTTCCTGTGCAGTTCTCTCCCTTCTTAACCTCCCATGCTTTTTCTGAATTCTGGCAAAGGCATGATTGGAACACAAGCAGGTCTTTTAAAAAAACTATTGTAGAGGCTACTTTTTGATGTACTGCATATACTCGGCTATAAATTGTCCCAAATATAAGTCGAGGTACCTAATTTGGACCTCTAAAACTAGGGAAATAGATGGACCCGAGTATAAGTCGAGGGTGGAAAATGCAGCAGCTGCTAGTGAGTTTCAATCAGGAAGCAAAGCAATAATTAGCCATCACACATCTATCCCTACCTATAAATCTGAGCATTAACTGTTGTGATTTGACAAAGGATTCCGCACCCGGCCATACTATCCTATACCGAGCATTCGTGCACTCGCCCAAACTGGGTACGGAGGTAACTGGGGGGTTGAGAAATGCGCTAGTGGGGCTGGAGACTCACGAACGCAAACAAAATGAAAATACTTCACTTCCCAACGTTCCTTGCACCGCGCCGCAGCCAATCAGGCTGAGAGGCGCGAGCAAAAAGAACGTTGGGAAATGTGACGCGGCCAATCAAAATCAAGCCACGGAAAAAACTGCCGCACAAACGGAAACCACAAATGCAAAACTACAAGCCCCAGTGGCGCAGAACGCTGAGGAAGTCGGCGCACAAAAAATAAAAATAAACACTGGGAGCGCAAGTCTGCTGCAGCCAGACACAGCGCCTTACAGGGGGAAAAGCCACAAAAACGGGGGGGGGCGGTCAAGGAGGGAAAAGCACTGGTGCCTTGGCCCCCCCTTGAAAGTGAACCCATTCCCAGGTAAGCAAAGCCAGCGGACGGAGCTCCGCCCGCTGACTACTTACCGCAAAAGTGTTTCGCTTTCAGCGAGGCCAGGCCACGGGAACCAAAGCCCCTCCTCCCCAACGGCGCCTGAAGCTCCCGATCAGAGTTTCCCCTTTAATATGAGTAGGTGGGGGGTTGTGATCCCCGTCTCTACTGTCTCCCCTGGGGTTTGGGGGGGACAAAAGGGGTCTGTCCCCCCCAACCCTTTCAGAGCCAGGGGACCTGGCAGAGAGGGGATCCTCCCCCCCCCCGCAGGACACCCCGTTATTAAAGAGAAGAAACCAAGTGTTGGGGGGGGATTTCCCCTCTCCGCTGGCTCCCCTGGCTCCGGAAGAGTTGGGGAGACAGACCCCTTTTGTCCCCCCAACCCTCCAAAACACAGGGGAGCCAGCGGAGTGGGTGATCACAACCCCCCACCCACTGATATTAAAGGGGAAACCCCAATTGGGTTTTCCCTTTTAATATCAGAGGGTGGGCTGGATTCAATCCCCTCTCCTGGGTCCCATGAATCTGGAAGGTTTGGGGGGACAAAAGGGGTCTGTCCCCCCAACCCTTCCAGAGTCAGGGGACCCGGCAGAGAGGGGATCCCCCCCGTTGGACACCCCGTTATTAAAGAGAAGAAACCAAGCAGTTTCTTCTCTTTAAAAATGGAGTGTTTTGGGGGGGGGGGAAATCCCCCTCTCCGCTGGCTCCCCTGGGTCCAGAAGGGTTGGGGAGACAGACCCCTTTTGTCCCCTCAACCTTCCCAAACTCAGGGGAGCCAGCGGAGAGGGGGATCACAACCCCCCACCCACTGATATTAAAGGGGAAACCCCAATTGGGTTTTCCCAACCAATTCGCCAGGAAGCAAAGCCAGTAAACAACGGCCAGAGCATTGTTCGCTGCCTTTGCCTCCTGGAGAAACACACCCACCCACAGCCTCCTCTCTAACTAAACAACAAAAACAAACACCAAAATAATTAAAAGAAACCATTAATAAAAAACAAAAACATCCAAAATTAACTCAAACCAATTACAACACACCTACAAAACACACCAAATAAACAAACATTAAAGTGAACCAAAAAAAACAAACAGAAAAAACTCGCTAACACTACAAAATAAAAACAAACCAAAAGAAATTAAACCAGACAACTCACCCGTACACGTCCTCCCTCCACGACGACCGGAACTGAAATGAGGAAAGAAAGAGACTACTTACCGGAAAAAGGGCCACCCAGAGGCCAGTAGAGAAAAAACAGTCAAAGTAAAAGAAATACACAACAGCCCAACCCAGAGGCCACAAGAGAACAAACAGTAAAAAACATAACATTACATCACACATTCACACAAATCACAAAATAATAAAATAAAAACATTTCAAAAATCCTGTGTAGAGTTTTCACTCAAAAAAACACACATCTAAACACAGTTTAAAAACATTGAATGTAAAAAAAAATGTACTTTCACATTTTTAAAATTATTATCCAAAGTACAACTTTTTTAAAAAATTCACATACTAAAACATTATTTGGTTAAAAAAAATAATTGTAAAAAATTATATCATCCTTTCCTCTTTTTTTAACCCACAAAAACAAACCCAAAAAAGCTGAACACAGTTTATAACAGCCTGTGTATATAAATAAACATTTTTAAAAATCACAATTATAGACTAACCTCATTTGTACAAACATTCACAAAACAAAAACCTTCCAACACAATTTAAAACAGCCCGACACCGCCGGGCAAAATCTGCTAGTACAGTATATTACCCCATAGTACTTAGTCAACTTTGAACCCCAACAGGATCGAACTTGGACCACAATCAGAGTCTTGGCTACAGCTGTACCATGAAGGTAACACACTCCCCCAGCAGCTTAAGCCACTGAATCCTCTTATAGGACCCAAGGCTTAGTAGTGATTCTCCCTTCAATCACAGTCTCGCCCCCCCCCCCCAGTGAATGAAGTCCTATGTTGCTAAAGGCAGGCATCTTTCAAGCACAACGAGTAATGGGCAACAGCAAAATCTGAATCTGACCTGGTCTGGAAGCTTCCTTCCATATGGTTGCCTTGCATGATGGGATTAAAATTCTCTGCAACCTCTTCCATCAGAAACAGCAAGATCTTAACAACAACACGAAAAGCTTCAGCGCTGCCTGCTGTTTGTTTCAAAATGAGAGAAATTGTACGTTTTATAGAATCACTGAGTAGTAAGTGGCCTTTTAGGTCAGGGGTGCCCAAACTTTTCAGGTTGAGGGCTGGTCACTATGGCCTGTAAACTGGATCTGACCCCCAATGCCAATTCATCCGGCCTGCGATGCCCTTGTTGCTCCAGGAAGTGGAAGTAAAACGCACTCATACGGGTGTGTTTTACTTCCACTTCTAGGCACAACGAGGGCGTTGGGGGCCGGATCCAGCCCATGGGCCGTAGTTTGAACACCCCTGTTTTAGGTCATCGAGTCCAACCCTCTGCTCAGTGCAAGAATCCAAATCAAAGCAGATCTGACAGATGATTGTCCGGTTCTTTAGTATTTTCCACTCCCTAAAAGGTGGAGGATTGTAAAGGAATTCTGCTTATCTAGGATCAAAGATTTTATCCACTTTTGCATCCTCTTAATCCCTGATGCCAGGTGGGTACATTTCTCTCCACAAGTAGCTGCTATTCTGCTTCCAAAGTCTTTGTTAACTTGCCATGACTTGGATCAAAACTTGAAAGAAGTTCTCTTTGAGCTACCAAAGTCACTTTTCCAATAGCTGAGCTACCAAAATATATACTGCTCAAAAAATAAATAAAGGGAACACAAAAATAAGGCATCCCATGATCTGAATGATTGAAATACTGTATTCCTATTGTTCACATACTGTAGTCAAATGTGCTGACAACAAAATCACACAAAACTTAACAATGGGAATCAAATTTATCAACCCATGGAGGTCTGCATTTAAAGTTGCACTCACAGTGACAGTGGAAGAAAACACTACAGACTGATCCAACTGTGATGTAATGCCCTTAAATCAAGTCAAAATGAGGCTCAGTAGTGTGTGTGGCCTCCACGTGCCTGTATGACCTCCCTACAACGCCTGGGCATGCTCCTGATGAGGTGGTGGATGGTCTCCTGAGGGATCTCCTCCCACACATGGACTAAAGCAACCCCCAACTCCTGGACAGTCTGTGGTGCAACGTGGCGTCGGTGGATGGAGTGAGACATGATGTCCCAGATGTGCTCAATCGGATTCAGGTCTGGGGAACGGACGGGCCAGTCCATAGCATCAATGCCTTCGTCTTGCAGGAATCGCTGACACTCTAGCCACATGAGGTCTAGCATTGTCGTGCATTAGGAGGATCCCAGGGCCAACCGCACCAGCATGTGGTCTCACAAGGGGTCTGAGGATCTCATCTCGGTACCTAATGGCAGTCAGGCTACCTCCGGCAAGCACATGGAGGGCTGTGCGGCCCTCCAGGGAATTGCCACCCCACACCATTACTGACCCACCACCAAACTGGTCATGCTGGAGGATGTTGCAAGCAGCATAACGTTCTCCACGGCGTCTCCAGACCCTGACATGTCTGTCGCATGTGCTCAGTGTGAAACCTGCTTTCATCTGTTAACAGCACAGGGTGGCAGTGGCGAACCTGCCAGTCTTGGTGTTCTCTGGCAAATGCCAAACGTCTTGCACGGTGTTGGGCTGTGAGCACAACCCCCACCTGTGGTCATCGGGCCCTCATACCACCCTCATGGAGTCTGTTCCTGACCATTTGAGGAGACACATGGACATTGGTGGCCCGCTGGAGGTCATTTTGCAGGTCTCTGGCAGTGCTCCTCCTTGCACAAAGGTGGAGGTAGCGGTCCTGCTGCTAGGTTGTTGCCCTCCTACAGCCTCCTCCATGTCTCCTGGTGTACTGGCCTGTCTCCTGGTAGCACCTCCATGCTCTGGACACAATGCTGGCAGACACAGCAAACCTCCGTGCCAAAGCTCGCATTGATGTGCCATCCTGGATGAGCTGCACTACCTGAGCCACTTGTGTGGGTTGTAGGCTCCATCTCATGCTACCACTAGGTTGAAGGCACCGCTAGCGTTCAACAGTGACCAAACCATCAGCCAGAAAGCAAAGGAACTGAGAAGTGGTCTGTGGTCACCTCCTGCTGAACCATACCTTTATTGGGGATGCCTTGCTAATTGCCTCTGATGTCCACCTGTTGTCTCTTCCATTTGCACAACAGCATGTGGAATTGATTGTTGATCGGTGTTGCTACCAGGGTGGACCATTTGATTTCACAGAAGTGTGATTGACTTGGGGTTACATTGTGTTGTTTAGGTGTTCCCTTTATTTTTTTGAGCAGCATATTATCCATATTCTTGGACTAGGGACAAATCTCTCCATGAAGCCAATTGTTACAATAACACCCACTGCTAGCCATGTGGGAGGCAATTATGGAAAGTCAACTTAAGAGTAATGAAAAAGTTTTCATCTGCCTGTCTTGAACTCACTGCCAGCCATAATTGGGCAACTCTACAATTTTTTTTTCCAAGAGGGCCAAGGTGGCTAAGATGCTGAGCTTGACGACCAGAAGGTTAGCAGGTCAGCAGTTTGAAACCCGAGTGCTGTGCCACTGAGTGAGCTCCCTTCATCTGTCCCAGCTCCTGCCAATCTAGCAGTTTGAAAACAAGAAATTACAAGTAAATAAATAGGTACTTCAGCAGGAAATGTAAGTGTTCTGTGCATTTTAGTGTCTAGTCATGCCTGTCACATGACTACTATGGAAACATCTAGAGACAGACAGTGCTGGCTCTTTGGCTGTAAATGGAGATGAGCACTGAACCTTAGAGTCGGACACAGCTGGCTTTCGAGCCAGGGAGACCTTTACTAAGATTCATTTCTTAGCTGTACAGCCAAACCCCTTTTGCTTTATTAAAAGGGGGCTAAAAATGTTATTTTTCCCTCAAAGGGCTCACTTTGGTTGTCCTTACTTTGCATACAATGCAGCATGCCACAGGAACTATGCAATTTGTCTCCTGACCCCAGGCAAAGAGCTTATATATCACTAAAACAAATGCTAAACAGAAACATCAGCCCATTCATTATATGCCAGGGTGACTTTTGGCTTCAGGCAGTGCTGCAGTTAACTACAGTATTTATACCTATGTTGTGATAGTACTGAACAAATACCACTTCTTCTGTAGATGATCCCATGATCAAAATCCACCTCCTTAGCTATTCAGTTAAGTTTCTTTTTTTTAAAAAAACAACCAAGTATACAATGATCCAGCATTACTCATATTTTCATTCACAGAGATCTTCATCACAGCGATGTCTGACACATAGCTGGAAAGTTGTGTTTACTAGAGCATGTTGTAAACATTCACTACCTGCTTCGCTTTTAGAGGGGAACATGGGCTTCACTTGGATCTCACTTCAAGGAAAAGCTTAAGATGTACAGTATTATGGGCATTCTGATTGCAGTTTACCATAAACACAAGGTACAACTGTTGATCAAGGACTATGAAACTTTTGGGTACTAGTTCTCAAACAAATAAGAGAAAGTACTTTTTCACCCAGAGGATTACTGGTCTATGGAACTCCCTGCCAGAAGAAGTGGTGACAGCTGTCAGTCTTGACAGCTTTAAGAAAGGATTAGACAAGTTCATGGAGGACAAGGGTATCAATGGCTATAATTATGGATACCCAAGGACAACCTCTGGGTTGGAGAGATAGGCAGGATATCTCTCAATGCCATTTCCAGGGAATCCTAAGCAGGTGAAGGCATCTCCTTGGGAATAATACCCTGAAGCAAATGGTGAGCCACTGTGTGAGACAGAATGCTGGACTGGATGGGCCTCTGTGGCCTGTTCCAGCAAGGCTGGTCTTATGTACTTTGGTAGAAGCTAAACTGCTGGCATAGCCTGGCTGCTCAGGTCTACTATCTTGGTCTTAAATGACACATTGCTTCTACAGCAACATGAGGCTCTAGCCAACTTTCTCTGCAAATAAAACCAAGCTTTAAAAGTTGAAAGAAGCATTTCTGATCCTTTTTAAAGAGGCTTAACAGTTGCAAAGCGAGAAGGTGCTGATGACCCCGCAGCCCTATCCCCAACCTCTGGTTTTACTACTATGTCCAAAATAGGTTTCAAGCAGTAGCTGCATGAAACTGTACAATCAAGAGCTGTACAAAGTGATGAAGCAGCTTCTGCAAACATCTGAACATGTAAAAGTACTAAAATGTTATTTTCCCAACCCTGAATAGGTTTGTAGCATTGGTGCCTGCTTTTATCAATAGAGCGCTATGATGAGTGCTTTTATCTTCATTAGAGCCTTCTCGTTTTGCAACTGTTAAGCCTCTTTAAAAAGGATCAGAAACACTTCTTTCAACTTAAGTTTGGTTTTATTTGGAGTGTATATTGTGTCTACCATAAGATGCATGCTTTAGGCACATTTTGAATTAAATGTGGTGTATTCTTCAAAGCTTACTCAACTCACAGCTTAGTGTTCTTTTTCAAGCCCCTTTTTATCTATGTGTGTTTTCAAGATTGTTAAGATGGGAGCTGATGATGAACATTATAAGACCAGTTCAGCACGCTGCTAGCTTGCTTTAGAAAAGGAGTTTCTCAACCTTTTAAAGCCGGGGGTTAGGTCACACTCCCTCAGGCAGCTTCGGGGGCCAGATGGCCATTTTGCCCTTCCTCCACATGGCACTTCTGGGTGTGGCGGTGGGCCACATAAAATGGCACCATGGGCCACAGGTGTAGAATCCTTGCTTTAGAAACTGTTGTCACTAGCACATGAATCACCATGCAGCTTACTCCTGAGCCTATACAACAGTGTACAATCAGTGTATCTGTGAAGGATCCCAAATAATAAAGCCATGATGTCTTTTCACTAATATTAGTCTTTTCTTTTTTTTTAGAATAGTAGCTCTGTTAATCATGTGATTCAAGCATATCGGAGTACACACACACACAAAAGACAAAAAAGTTGTGTCATCTCATCCAGAGCCTCAGGGCACCTCATAGGACAAAGGAAGAAGTGGGTGCTTTGCCTTAGGCCACTCACATCATTTTTAATAGATGGGCAAACTCATTGTTTGAAGAGCAAACTCATTAGCAAATGTGTAATGCCACAAAAAGGGACTATGGTGTCTTAGTGGTTAAGATGCTGAACTTGACTAGAAGGTCAGCAATTCGAGACCTGAGTGCTGCATGATGGAGTGAGCTCCTGTCTGTCCCAGCTCCTGCCAGCCTAGCAGTTCAAAAGCAAAAAATTTGCAAGTAGATAAACAGCTACCACTTTGGTGAGAAGGTAAACAGCATTCCTTGTACTCCGGTGTTTAGTCATGCATGCCACATGCCCACAGAAACACCTGCAGATGCAGACAGTGCTGGCTCTTTGGCTATAAACCAGGGATCCCCAACCTACAGCCCATGGCACCCTTTCATGTGGCCTGCCTCCATTGCCACTGCACCCGGAAGTGGAAGCAGGTGCGTTTGCGACAACCGTAAAACACACCTGCGCACGCACAAACATGGTTATATCAGCCGTAAATATCCCTGCAACTGTTGTAAATGTGGAAGCGGGTGCATTTACTTCCACTTTCAGGATGTGTGGGCAGGCCCAGTGTAAAAAGGTTGGGAACCGCTGCCCAAAGATGAGCACCGCCCCAGAGTCAGATACAACTGGCTTTCAAGCAAGGGCGACCTTTATCTAATGCTACATTGTTGGTCTTGCATTCATCTACCAACTATTTGCAGGCCCAAACTTCACAGCAAATTTGAGTAGCAGCCAGGGACTTTCTGCTATTACCAGTTGTAAAAAGCCACATTGATTTATATACAGTACTGTATTTTTCTCTTCTGCTAACCAACCATTGTGTCCTCTGTGCCTGATGTGTGTAAATTGTTGCCATGAAGTCTCACTCTGATGTCTGATGAAGTGGAATTGATCCATGAAAGCTAACGTTAAAATACATGAGTTAATCTTTAAGGTGCCAGTGTTTTTGTTTACTCTGATACGTTAGTCTTGTTTTGCAACACTTCACTAAAGCTCTCCCTATGTTGAATACTGAAGTCATCCAACCCAACTATGTTCTCTCCCAGGTCTCAGAGAAATTTTCAAACGCACTGTACATGAATAGTCTTATTTGTTGCATCCAGTCTAACCCAAGCCCTGTTCATCTAATAGTCTAGCACAGTGATGGTGAACCTTTTAGAGACCGAGTGCCCAAACTGCAACCCAAAACCCACTTATCGCAAAGTGCCAACACAGCAACAGGGAAGGAAGGAAATGCTCCCATTGGGCTGCTGGGCAGAGTGAAATCTGTGCTGGGGAGGAGGGAGGAAGTGCTCCCATTGGGCTGCAGGGCAGAGCAAACTCTGTGTTGGGGTGATTGCATAGGTGCCCAGGGAGGGGTCCGAATGCCACCTCTGGCACACGTGCCAAAGGTTCGCCACCACTGTTCCAACAGATCTTGGTTAAATAACACTGCTAAATAAATTTATTCCATTCAATATCCTTACTCTTTCCTCAAAATTGAGAATGCAAGGGACCCAGAGATACCTACTTAATATTGAGTCACCAACTCTGGTTCCTACAACATATTGCTACCACCATTTCAGACAGGCAGCTGCCAACAAAGAGAATACATGGGTAATGCATGTTAGAAGCCCACCCACCCCCAATTTTTTTTTATTGTGAGCTCTGAAAAATACTAATAACAGGATGTAGCGCAATAGGGGGCAACATGGAAGCAGTATGTAAGCCCCAGAGGCACTTCTGTGCTACAACATTGAAAACCTGTTTTCAAATTTCAGACAGTAGGTTTCTAGCCCTCAAGGTTCTATGGAAAAACTTAGGAATATAAATTTACTGTACTGTTGTCTAACTCTACACTCCTTTAGGTATGGTGTGTGTGGAGAGGTGTCTGTGTCCAGAGCATAGTAGAACAGGAGTTGTCCTGCCTCTTCATTGATGTTCTCACTGCACTAGAGGCCTAACTATTTTTAAAATTTAAACTAGTTTCAGACTTGATCTTTTGTGAGTCCCTAACGAGGAGTACTAGATAACAAAGCTCACCATTTGGTCGTATAAGCAAGAGTCCTCAACATCCTCTGCAGAAGCTCCGTTTCCTATCATTTTTCATGCAAAGCCATCACAGCTAAATTGGTTTCATCCTTATCTGTGGAATAATGCTTCCAAGTTAACTGGAATAACTTGAATTACGTTCAGCATTCCCCCTGAACACCAACAGTATCCATGTATTGTGTCTTAGTTAGATGACCCCTTCATCCAATCTTCCAAGTCTGAAACAAAAGCATTTTACTATGTTTGGTACACCACACCACCTCATGTCATATTGAACCCATCTTTATGGGCCTGATCTGGCATACCTGAGCAAGAAAATGTCAATGCCTCGTCTCCTAGACAGATAACAAGGCTCCTGGCCAGTTTCTCTCCAACACATATTTTATAAAAAGAACACCCAAATATTGCAGATATGGGCAGCTAGAGCCCCTATATAAGAGCACTAGCAGAGTTACTAGTAGTACAATTCCTATTGTCATCATAAAAAATTATTCCCCCGCCCCTAAGTCCTAAGAGTTTTTATTTTAGAACTTGTTTCACGTGTGTCGGTGCATTAATTAGTGCACTTTTACCACAGTAGATTACAATATTAGCAGCTGAGCCAGAAATCTTCAGGTCTTCTCCCTCCTCCCCCCCACCCCCATTGTGAGCTACTCAGCATAGGTCATCTTCTACCTTATGTTGAATCTTTTCTTTCCAAGGAGTGATTAACAGCACCACCTTAAGCAGAACACAGGATATCCTACACAGAGGCTCAAGTCCTCTAACTCGAGGATACTGGGTGTAGTGCAAACAGCATTCACTTTTGGCTTCAAGAAATGACAGTAGACATTACCAGTTGCCTGCTAAGTTGAATGACTCAGAATGCACCTCATCATGTACATAGTGATTCCCTAACCCGTGGCAATTTTCCTCGAAAAGTTACACCTTTTGCCGAATTACACAGGAAGATTTTGGCAAGACACTTTTATCCTTTAAATGTGCATTCACAAGAACTGTCCCATGCCCTTCTGCTGGGCTAACAGGTATAGAAATACTAAACCAATCCAGTATATATATATTTTTAGTTTTAAATATTTATATTTTTTTAAAAAAAAGAAAAGGAAGAAATAATAAAAAGCAGTCGAGTCTAGGCAACGACTATGAAAACTGGAAGAAAAGCCTACCCAAACCAAAGAGAATAAAAAGATATTGGATTAAAACCTCCCGACACCTCCAGCAGGCTTTCTCTCTCTCTCTTCTTTCTTTGTCTTATCAATCACAGCAAGGAAGAGGACATTTGGGGCCACCAAGTGCTCCTATGGTGGAGAAAGGGGGAGCAGTGGGTGGATGGATGCTGAAGCACAAATTATCTCAATTAAATTGAGGTGGGGTGGGGGAGGAGAGATGAGAAGCCATCTGCCTTTCCCGAAAGAGACAATGCACTATAGCGAGTGGAAAGCTTGGGGTAGGTTAACACAGACAGGACTAGAAGAAGAAAAGGGTTTTGCAGCTCTTCTTCCACCTCACAATATCCAGTCAAATCCTTGGCTCTGCATTTCCACCCAGATGCTTTCAGAGGCACAGGAAGGCTGGAATGCCTGGCGATGGCAGTCCCCATTCTCTCTTCTCTCCCACCCACTTACCCTCACTCTCTCTCTCTCTCTCTTTTCCCCTACCCCACCCCCTCCTCCACCAGCTGTGCCAAATCTCTCTTCAGCCCATGAAAGAGTCGCCCTCGTCCTCTTCAAAGTGGCACTGCTGCAGCACCTTGATGTGGTATTCATAGATCTTGAGGGCAGGTCCCAAGCGGATGGACAGGCCTGTCAGCACGTCGGTACGCTGCATCAGCAGCAGTGACTTCCCATCGATCTCCTGCAGGGAGAGGCAAGACAAACACAACGGGTGAGGGTTACATGGTGATTCCTAATGGGAATCCCCCTATTTTTTTCCTTTCTCCCTTTTATAGGCAGCAGAAGCAAAAAAGCAATCATCATCTAGACCAGGAGTGGGGAACTTGCGGCCTTAAACTCCACATGCGGCTTCCTGGGTCCTTAAGTGCCGCTGTTGTTTTGATTTTTTTGAAATTATTAAATAGCAATTGCAATTATATTTCTATACCACCCCATAGCACTTGGTATACTCTCTGGGCCATTCACAAGTTAATTAGCATTTTTGCCCCAACATGCTGGGTACTCAGTACATAGTAGTTAGATTTTTACAAAATAAGGTACATTTTTAAAGTATATCTAATAAAAGTTTCTTGAATGTTGCCTTATTTGATTACAGCTAATCTAATGTGGCCTTCCAACAGGAAAAGTTTCCCAATCCCTGATCTAGATACTATCAGAGGATACCTCGGCTAGTAACCTATTGCAGCAAAACTAAAGACTAAGTAGTTTGCTTTGCTTTTGACTTTTGTCCTAAGGTTTTTTTTAAATTACAGCCTATCTCTTCTAATGAAATAAACTACTTTCTCTCTGTGTGTTGGGGCACAGCTGGGAGATGTACTCTGGAAATGGACCTTGTTGCACCTGCTTTCAGGATGTATGCATATTTTAGCCTTCTTAAGACAGAGGGCTACTGTTTAAAATGCTTATGGCACAAGCAAAAATTGGGTGGTGTGGAATATAATTCCATTGGCTGATATCTACCATCCAGATGTTAGGAAAGGTAAAGGTCACCCTTGCCAGTGGTATCTGACTCTAGGGTTTAGTGCTCATCTGTTTCATAGCCGAAGAGCCAGCACTGTCTGCTTCTGCAGAAGTTTCCATGGTCATGTGGCAGGCATGACTAGACACCAGAGTGCATGGAACGCTATTTACCTTCCCACCAAAGTGGTCCCTATTTATCTACTTGCAGTTTCTTGCTTTCAAACTGCTAGGACAAAGACGGGAGCTCATTCCGTCCTGCAACATTCAGGTATCAAACTGCTGACCCCCCGCCTTCCAGTCAGCGTCTTACCACTTGAGCCACTGCAGTCCCTTAACCAGATGTTAGACCCCAATAATTTTATTTATTTATTTATCTATTAATTACATTTCTATACTGCCCATTTGGGTGGTATTCCACTCTGGACAGTGTACAAGCAAATATCAAATATCATAACAGAGCACGCACACACATACAAAAAACAACAACCAGACAACCAACAAATACGTCTCAAAATAAAATAAAATGCATCTGAGGGCATAGGTGATTAATCTGACTGACTAATTTATAGCTAAGACCTCCTTGGTATCCAAGAGCTGTCCATACTTCCACAAGACTTCAAAAATAAGTTTAGGTAAGAACTTTTGTTTTGAAGCAGCTATCACAAAAAGGCTTTATCAGTACAGTAAAACCCCGGGTTACAACCGCCTCTGTTTAAGTTTGTTGCGGTTTACAATGGCAAATCCTATGGAAATGCCGTCCCGGCTTACAAATTTTTAATGTATTTTTTTCGTTTTACAACGATCAATTCAGGACCATTTTTAAAATTTGTCAATGCATAGCTATGGATGTTTCGGTTCACAATTTTTTTGGGTTACAACCATACCCGTCAAGCGTGGCTCCTGGAAATACGGGAACTGCTCTGGCCCGGGTGCGCATGCGCCGCAACACCTCTGTGCATGCGCAGAACCCCTCTGTGCATGCAACAACTCATCTGCGCATGCACAGAACCCCTCTGCGCACGCGCAGAGCTCATTTGCAATGGGTGCGCGTGCGCAGTAACCCCTTTCCCCGCCGTTCAAATACGGGACAGCGACGGGAAAGGGGAAGAATGAGCGGAGAAATACGGGAAATTCCGGCCAATCCGGGATACTTGACAGGTATGGTTACAACCAAGGCTGTTGGAACTTTGTTCACAATGCACAGATGTCAGGATCTGAGGCAGCCTCAGGGCTCTACCTGCTGGTTGAATGTGAGAAAAACAACTCTGGTAGTTGCAGGATTAGACCCACAACCTACTGCAGCTGGCAGGGCCCTCATAAGCATGATATGGGATCCTTGGGGAAAGTGCTGGAAAAGATCTGCCTCTGCCCTCCAGAAGCTGTCTTGGCAGTGGAGGTTTCTTGAGCTGTTGTGGTGCTTTGTCCTGCTCCACTCCCTGCAGACTCTGTTCCTATTCTTGTTCCTGTTCTAGGCTCCCATTTTCACTGTCACTCCTGTGCATATTGATTCCTGTTATCCAACTTCTGGCCCGCCTGGACTATGCCTTGTCTACTGGACTGGACTTGCCTTGTTCTCCTGTCTATCCCCGCCTTGACTTGGATAGGATTGTTATTTGGACTTTAGTCTAGTTGACCTGTGCCTGTGTTGTTAGTTAGCCACCCATACCTTGTACTCTGACAAGACAATACTATGTGTACACTCCCATGTGAAATTCCCAGATTTTGGCATAACACAGACATATATGGCCCTAAAGCAGAGACGGCCAAGTATTGCCTGCAGCCAACAAAACAGACCAAACAGTTCCAGGTGCAGAACTCTGAAGAGTGAAACTTCAGCCGACTGCCAGTGCTCTGGGGTGACTTCATCAAGAAGCGCAATGGGGGAAGGCATAATGGCCTGGTATTTGGCAAAGGTTTAGAGGAGTGGAGCTTCCAGATAACTAATTAGGGGTCAATGGGCTTCCTTGATGGGAAGAGGTGTGAGAACACACACACACACACTCTGAACAGGGACATATAAGCCTATGTTAGAGCTGCCATTATTGTGCTCCGTCTTCCAGGCCTTTCCCATGGCATCATTTTAATGAAGACAATTTCTGTAGGTGCCCAAACCTAGTGGTTGTAGCACAGAAACACATACATACATACACACACATCAATCAAATCCCGTGGAGACCACAGTTCTGCAACCTTTTAACTATGGGCTAAGGTTCTTAAAACATGAAAATATTATGCACAATTAAGACTATATTTTATCTTCATCACTTTATTCTCATTTTTTTCTAAGACATAATCCCTTTTTAAAAGGTTGTAAAAGGGACCCTTCTGTTGGCTGGAGGAGATACTACTATAGTCAAGCCCTGGAACCTGAGCAAAAGCAAACACAGTACTGTACTTCCTTATTTCTTTCTCTTTTTTTGAAGCGAATAGCCTCACTTGAAGCCATGATGGATGACTAGGGCCAGAGGCAACGGATGTCTGAGCCAAAGTTTAAATCTTCAGTAAGCACATCTATCATTTATAAAACAAAGACAAAAGGCAGAAACTCCACAGTAACTTCTTTTTGTTGTAACTGTGCTTGTATCCTGGCTTGTGTTTTATTTTTAAACTCTACACAATCTACAACACATCTATATCACCCATCCCTGCTCTAAAAAACAATGTTTCTGCCATTCAGGGCACTGCATTTTACTGGATGTTCTGCTAGAATGTAAAGCTCTCAACCTTTCTCTGTATACTCCCCAGTTCTCACCTGCTCTTGAAAGGCAGAGGCTTGCTCAGGAAACCCAGCCTCTATGAAATAATCCACAACATCTCCCACCGTCCATTCGACAGGGTCAGAAGGCTTCTCCTTTACTGAGCTACAAAGAAGAGGGAGAAGAGAAAACAAAATAGAATAAGGGGGTCAAAGCTTCCTACTCCATACAAAACTATAGACTTCTCCTAAGCAACACTTTGGTATCAGAGTGCATGCTCATATCTGCGTGGTAAAGAGAATACACTCCAAGTCACACCTGCACCTTCCCCTGACTATATTAAATTAAGCATTATTTATGACATACAGTGTATTTGTACACCACTCTGCAGTTATATTTCCAACACAGTTTACAAGAATCATAAAAGACAAGTGAAGTGCAAATGCAAAGTACAGGGCAATTCATAGGAAGGTCAAGGGGCATTTACTACCTGGCCACTAAAAGCTGTCAAAAGGTCAAAAACAGCAGTTTGAGTTGGGCTCAGGAAATAGGCCAAAACACAATGTAGTTGGCACAGCACAAGATTAATGCAAATAATAAAATTTAATTCCAGCAGCCACCTTGTGTGCTAACTACAGTTTGTGAACAATCTTCCAAAGGAGCTATTAGAGCAGGTGTAAAGTGCAGATTAACAGAACATGGATAATTAAACCCAAGAGAACCATATGCCTAATTGGACAACTGGAAGGGAATGGCATGGGGTGGGCGGGGCAAAGCCAAAATGGCATCACACTAAGGTCACAGAAATTGCATGCCAGCTCTAACAAATATCTCAGTCCCACTGAATCAGTTTTGTAAACAAAATGATAGGAACAGACCTCTGTCTTCCAGCCCAATATAAATGGAAGAAAAGGGAGAAGAAACTTGCAGGAGTCATTTATCATGCATAATTGCTGGGCTGTTCTTGTACAAGAACTGCCTTTAGTACCAATGGGTCCTCCTCCCCTCTCACAGTGGTTTCCTCAGGCCCGAAACAAAATGTAAATAAAAACAAAACAAAAATGTTTTGGCACAACAACAACAACAACAACAACAACAACAATAATAATAATAATAATAATAGTTGCTGTTTTGTTTCTTGTCTGATATACCTGCACAGACTGACACAACTACCACTTCCAAAACCATTTCAGCTTGTGAAGCATCAAAAGACAAGGATCTGCTACCAGTGAAAACCAGCTGGCAAATGGAGGCGACCTCATTTGCAGTGGCACAAAGGCAAGATGAGAAGTGAGTTAGTTCTGCAAGATTCCCTAAATGCCACCATGTTCTAGTTACACCTGAAGAAAATCTTCCTGCTCTTGGTCAAACTCTCTACAGGTGAAACTTGGAAAATTAGAATATTGTGCAAATGTTCATTCATTTCACTTAAAAAGTGAAGCAAATATATGAGATAGACTCATTACATGCAAAGCGAGATAGTTCAAGCCTTACTTTGTTATAATATTGATGCTTATGGCTTATAGCTTATGAACACCCCAACCCTCCAATCTCATGTACCCCATAATCATCACATAATCTCATGTACGCTGTATGCCATGATCATCACAATTATAACGAATTAAGGCATGACATCTCTTGCTTTGCATGTAGTGAGTCTATCTCATATATTTGTTTCACCTTTTAAGTGAAATGAATGAACATTTGCATGATATTCTAATTTTCCGAGTTTCACCTGTAAATCAAACAGTAGTTGTGGTGGAGGAGAAATTCAAGGGCAGGTACATCACCCTTAAGAAGACCTTGTAATAAATTTAAAAGGGCTTACGAAGAAAGCCTAAAAATACATTAAGTTCATCTCCCATGCAAAACTTACGTGCAGCTGAATGGTCTCCCATCTGCCTGGATACCGGGTCTTCCAGGAGATGAGGGCACAGAGGGCTCAGCACCTGCGACAGCTGGTGACACTGTGTTGGTAGGGGGAGAGAAGGAAAAATGGGAATGCAACATTTAAGGTAGTTCATGGAAGAAAGCGTATAGGGTACTTTCACTCTTGTGAGGAAGAATACCCACTGGTCAAGCCAATTCTAGTTCTTAGGCCACATAAAGCTGGAGTCCAGTGCTGTTAATGCCATCTCCCTATAATCACCCTAATCTCTTCATTACTTCTAATGATCATTGTAACCACAGTATAGTTGTGGATTATATGACTCCAGCACCAGCTCAGTAAAGCCAGACTTTATAACACTCCATGAGTCTTCTGAGTTTAGCTGCAATCCTCAGTGACAGAGAAGAAACAGCTTCCCCCAAGAATAGTATATGGTTGGCAACCTCCCTTGTTTTCATGCCAAGTATTTGAAGACAGTTTGTTTCTGAATGAATAACTAAAACACCTTAGTTTTACAAAAGTCCTGCTCCTCCTCTGATAAGGACTGATCCAGTGGTTTCAGCTATCTGCACTTTGGGGGCTAACAGAGGAGACCATTCAGATAAGTGTATGTGCGTCCAAATTTATCATTGCACCACCTTAATCAGGGGTGCCCAAATCTTTCGGGCTGTGGGCCGGATCACGCCCTCAACAGCTGATTGGGCTGATCACGTGGTTCCTCCCACCAGAAGTGGAAGTAAAACGTGCATGCACAGGATGCGTTACACACCCATGCATGTGTTGAATGCTGCTATAAATGACCCGTGGCTGTCATAAACATATCATAAACGTGTTTACAACAACCGCAGGACATTTACAGCAGCATTCTGTGTATGTGCGGGTGCATCACGCAACCATGCATATTTTACTTCTGTCTCTGGGAGAAGCAAGGGCGGCGGGGGTGGATGAAATTACTTCGGGGGCCGGATTTGGCTCATAGGCCATAGTTTGAGCACCCCTGACCTAAAGGATGAGTTATATTCCAGTGTCTAAACATGAAGGCCTGGAGTGAATACTAAAAAATAATAATAATCAGTATCCTGCCCCCAAAGGTCTGTGTGAGTTTTCTTACAGGCCTTTGCATCTTTCCCCAAATTCATTACATAAACACAACGTAATGGAAACAATAACTACTTGAAAGAGACACACAATCGTGATCTTTTGCCTCCCAGGCTATTTATCCCTTCAAACCCCAACCCCAACCCCCCTTTCCTGCTTGTCCCATACCTGCTCTGTCTGGCTGTTGGTAGGAGTTGCCATCTTTCTTGCTACCCGCCAGACGGTGACAGGCACTTTCTCCAGGCCAAGAGGCCTTTGCATGACATTGCTCATTTCCGTCTGGGTGGGGACGCTCTGCTCCTTTCCTCAAGGACTGCTCTTCCTCAAGGGAGCGCTGGTCTCTGCTGAGGGCACCGCTGGGTAGGGGGGCCTCTTTCCCACCATGCTTGCTGTCCTTACAGTCCCCATTCAGTTGGCCTATCCCTGGTCTGCCATAATTGTTGGCCTCATATTCTTGTGCCGCTTCTGAACCTTCAGACATAGTGGAGACTTCATCCTCATCATCTTCTTCTTCCTCACCTTTGACCTCCTCACCTGCTTTCTATGAACATCAGAAGACACAAATGAAGAGAATAACCTTACATTCACATCACCAAATGAATACCTCCAATTTGTCAGATTTAAATTTCCTCTCCTGCGCTTGGTGCTTTTCTCTCTCATGTTTCATTGAGATGAACTATAACTCTATGCATAGTCACTTAGTTTTGGGCTCTCAAGGCAGAACTGGCATAAAGCAACCCTGATAAGTGCTTTCAAGGTAAATGAGATATTTAAGGATTGGTTTGGCTGCCCAGAGTAGTGTTTTACACTAGGAGGGGCAAGATAAAAAATCAACCAGTCAACTCTACCAACTCCAGTCTCTCTATTTACTATTTGTCAGATGAATCTCTATTTACTGTAACACAGCGGGTACTCTGCAATTCGCCAGGTTAAAATGCTGAGCCTGGAGCCTGGAAGGTAAGGTTTCCATACCTGAGGGCTGCACTTGGCGACATGAAAGGAGCCTCATTCAGGTGTCACCTGAGCGGAGTTTCTCCAGCAAAAATCCTTTCAACCCAGAGAAATCTCTGACATGAAATTATTATTATTATTATTAGCGGGTACTCTATCCATAGTTTTCTAAAAGTTTTCCAATGATTTTAGTGAGGTTTCTTGATGGGCAGCTTAACTGTTCTATCACCTCTGAGAGCAACTCTCATTTCCCTAATGCAATCCACTTTTGTGTCACACTGTAACTTTAGGCACAACCTCTCCTCATTACTTCTTTCACTTTGCTTTGATGTTCCAACTTTATTTTAAGTCAGGTGATGCCAGATCAGAGGCATCCTAAGTCAGAGTTCAGAACTTCAGATCCTCCCAACAATGCCACCATATGCTTTTAAAGCTCACTGAATCAGGAGCAAGTGTCTTGTCTTCGGTCCCTGCACTCTTTTTTAGGGGGAGGGGAGTTTTTAAAGCAGTTTTAATCATGAGTTGGCCTTGGCCAAGTGGGCGGTATAGAAATCCAAATAAATAAATAAATAAACCCAGTGAGACCTAAAAGAGCAATTATTAAACCTTTCCTTCAACATCCCCTCCCTGCAAAAGCAAGCTTTCCTAGCTTCCTCTTGCCCAGATGAATGCAAGTCTTAAGTAAGTACTTCCTGCCATCTTTGTTGGAATAAGCTTTTTGGGGGAGGGGAAATCGCACCTTTTTAAAATGTAAGTGGCTAAGACACTGACTGGGAGATGGAAGGCCAGCAGTTCGATTCCGGAGTACTGCAGGACAGAATGAGCTCGCGTCTTTGTCCCAGCTCCTGCCAACCTAGCAGTTTGAAAGCAAGACATTGCTAGTAGATAAATAGGGACCACTTTGGTGGGAAAGGTAACATTGTTCTGTGCACTGCGGTGTCTAGTCATGCCTGCCACATGACCACGGAAACGTCTGCAGAAGCAGACAGCGCTGGCTCTTCGGCTTTGAAACAGATGAGCACTGAACCCTAGAGTCGGATACGACTGGCTTTTGAGCAAGGAGAACCTTTACCTTTTATTCTACCCTTGGATCTTACATTCCAGAGTTGGTTGCACTTCTGGGGAAGCCTCACTAGATTCTTCCTTTTTGCACACCCACACACACCCCGCAGCTTGCTCTGTCTCCTCCATCCACCCACTCAGTGACTAACTGGGCGCCTCCCCCCACCCCGACCTCACTGGAGAGGTTACAGAGGAACCCTTTAGGTCACACATAAACTGGCTCTTTGTTCTATGTTTATATGGAGCCTGGTACCAGGGGGGTGGGGTGGGGGTTAAGGAGGGCGGGAGGAGGAAGGCCGAAGGGGGGCGCTGTTCTGACTACTGGGCCCAAACGCGCCACGGCAGCAGCCACCAACTCGTGGCCTTCTTGCGGCACCGCACATTCAGGTGGGGGGGGGGTTTGGAGCGGTGGGTGTGTCCTGCAGAGCGCCCGCCCCGCCCATGTCCCGGGAGAGAGAGAGAGAGAGCGCCACCCCCCCCGCCCCCTCGTTGCGTCTACCCAAAGTTCGCTCCCAGTCTGGCGGGAATTCTTGCCTCCAGCGACAAGCCCCCCCCCCTCACTTGGGAACAGCACAAAAGGGGGGGGGGGGGAGCGGAGACTATCGCCTGGTTCAAACGTCGGCACCAATCCGAGCGCCCCCTCCGAGGCCACCGCGACGTGATTGGGTGCCGCCCGCCAGACACACACGCACGCACGCACACACCTGCACGAGCGAGCGGCCGCGGACCGAGAGTCTCCTCTCTCCTATTCCTGGGGGTTGGGCGGCGGCTCCTCCTCCTCCGCCGTCTCTCTCTCTCTCTCTCTCCCCGCCCTTCCAAAAAGCGGCTCCGCTCTGGCGCCCGCCCCTCCCCCCTGCGCTCCCGGACTCCCCCCACCCCGTCCCTGCGCGCGCACTCTGCTGGCTGGGTCTCTTGTTGTCTGTGTGTCCAGCCCTCACCTGTTCCCCATGGCGGGCGGATGCCCCCCCCCTCCGCACCGGCGCCACCCCCCTCCTCCTCCTCCTCGGCCCATCCCCCACGGCGCGCCACGGCCCGGCCCCTCACCTTGTTCCTGTAAGCGCCCCTGCCGGCGTTGGGGGCCCGGGCCTGCTGGGCGCCTCTCTCTGCCCTGCTGGGCAAGGCGACGCTGTAGCCGCCGCCGCCTCCTCCGCCACTCCCGCCGCCTCCTCCGCCCAAGCGGGTCTTTTCCAACCTTTCCTCTTGGAGCAGCCCCTGCGCTCGGCCTCTCGTCACTCGGCCCACGACGACCCCCGGCGCGGCGCCGTCGCCGCCCAAGTAGCGCACAATCTCTCGCAGACTCACAGGGGAGGAGGACGAGGAAGGGGAGGAGGAGGAGGAGGACTCCTCCTGGGCTGGCGGAGGCGGCCGCTCTCGTCCGGTCCGACGAGGCGCCTGCGGCGGCGGGGGAGGCAGCGGGGGAGGAGGCGGCGCCGGCGGCGGCTCGGCTGGCTCCGCGCGAGGCGTCGCGCGGTGGTGGGAGGACCGGGACGTGGCGGCGGCAGCGGCGGCAGCAACCGTGGCGGGCGCGCAGGGCGGGGAAGTGCGGGCCGGCCGCTGCTGCGGGGCCGCCGGGCTGGCCCCAGCAGGCGCTCCTCCTCCTCCTCTCCGGGGCGGCTGGACCCGCGCGGCGTTGCGGTACGAGATGCTCCCCTTGTAGCTGACGCGGAGCACGGCGCGCTGCTGGATGAGCTTCTCCAGCTCGGCGCGGGTGCGCTCGGGCTCCGGGCCGTGCCGGCGGCGCACCATGCGGCAGATGCGCTCCAGGTCCGGGCGCGCCTTGCGCGAGCGCAGGGAGTCGATGGTGTCCAAGATCCACTCTTGGTAGCGCGGCGCCTCCTGGCCCGGGGGCGGCGGCGGGGGCCCGGCCATGGTGTGGCGGCCGCCTCCCCCTCCTCCCACCACCCCCCCGGGGTCCCGAGCGCCGCGCCGCCTTGGCCTCAGGCTCAGCCCGCGACCGACCGCCCGGCAGGCGCTGCTTGTGCTGCTGCTGCTGCTGCTTGCTAGAAGCGGCGGCGGCGGCGGCGCGCGGGCTGGTCCGGGCAGAGCGCGAGCTCCTCCCTCCTCCCCTTCCCCCCAGCTAGCAGCCGCACGCGCCGCCGCCTCTTCCACCACCGCCCGAGCGGGACCCGCAGCCGCTTAAGGAGGCGCTGTTGTTGCCTCTCTCTCTCTCTCTCTCTCCTCTTGGTTGGCGGCTTAAGGTGGAGTAGGAGAATTCGCACTAGAGGCCCCCTGGCGGCCGTGAGTGCGTGCGTGCGTGCGGCTGGGAAAGGGCGCGCTCGATCATGGCAGTTTCCGTCAGAAAGTGTGGGCAGCGGTGGGCGGGGAGCGGGAGAGACTAGAGGGAAGAAGAAAAATACAAAGATATATATGTATATATATATGTCCGTCTCTCTTCCTTTTATAGCGGCGGCCAGGCTTAGCGCCGCGCGGGTTTTGGCGGGGCGAAAGTGACGCCGGGGGAAGAAGTTCCCTCACTCAGTCTCCTCCCCGCCGCGGGTCCTCCTGCAACGGGCTGGGCCGGCTTCTTCAGGCTTTCTCTCCTTTCACGCCCTTGCCCCCCGCCCCCCCCCCCTATTTGCAAACCGGTTCTGCGAGCCCCCGCGGTATCCCTGCTCTGGTGCCGGACCGACCGCGCGCCCTTCTGCCGCCGCCGCCTCCGCGTGGCCGCCGGCGCGCTCGGACTTCCCTTTCCCCCCACCCACCCCCTCCTCGCCTCCCCCTGAAACGCCATAAGCCCTGGGAGAGAGAGAGAGGCCCGGGTGGCGTCGAGAACCTCTCCGGCCTGACCCGAGCAAAGAATGCAGGACCCGCGCCAGGCGGGAAAGCTTTCCTCCTCCCCTACCCCCAAACGACGTTTACTTCTGCACTTCAAGACGACACTTAAGTGACCTAGTCGTGGAAGCTGTGGGACTTTACTTCCGTGCAAGCGGACAAGGCTGCGTTACTCCTGTTGTGACACGAAGTGTTGCTTATCTCCACTGGGCAAATGTTCTTTAAATTTACACGTGTGCCTTCAGCTAGACCTGCCCTTCCCACTTTCTATAAGAACATAAGAAGAGCCTTGCTGGAAGAGGCCACAGGAGCCCATCCATTCCACCATTCTGTCTCACACAGTGGCTCACCATTTGCTTCAGGGTATTCAGGGTATATACGTGCACTCCGGTGTCTAGTCATGCCTGCCACATGACCAAGGAAACATCTGCAGAAGCAGACAGCGCTGGCTCTTCGGCTTAGAAACAGAGATGAGCACTGCACCCTAGAGTCGGATACGACTGGCTTTCGAGCAAGGGAAACCTTTACCTTTACCTATTATTCCCAAGCAGATGCCTTCACCTGCTTAGGATTTCCTGGAAACGGCATTGAGAGATATCCTGCCTATAGGACATTCATTGGGTACATATGCTCCCTTAGACTTATGTTGTTTTGTCTTTTGCTGAGGCCCAAATAGAATCTGAAGAGGTAACAGAACTAAAGTTCTTGCTTTAGAACGAGTGAGAAGCCTGTATCGCTCCAGATGTTGTGTTCATAATAATAATAATTTCGTGTTAGAAATTATTCTGGGTTGAAAGGATTTTTGTGGAAGAAACTCCACTCAGGGAATGCCCAAAATAAGGCTCCTTTTATGTCCCCAAGAGCTGGGACAGAGACGGGTGCTCAATCCATCAGCAGTACCTGGGTCTCGAACTGTCGACTTGCCAGCCTTCCTGCTAACAAGGTGAGCTTCTTAACTGCTGAGCCACCACAGCCCCTACATCAGTGATGGCGAACCTTTTAGAGACCGAGTGCCCAACTTGCAACCCCAAACCCACTTGTTTATTGCAAAGTGCCAAAGAAGCAACAGGGGAGGAAGAAAGTGCTCCCATTGGGCTGCTAGGCAGAGGGGTGGGACAAACTTTGTGCTGGAGGGAGGAAGCACTCCCATTGGGCTGCTGGGCAGAGGGGTGGGGTGAACTCTGCTGAAGGAGGGAAGAAGTGTTCTCATTGACAGGGGCGGGGTAAACTGGTGGGGTGACTGCACAGATGCTCACAGAGAGGGTTTTGAATGCCACCTCTGGAAAACGTGCCATAGGTTCACCACCATTGCCCTAGATGTTGTGTTGAAGCACATTACCCCCCAAAACAACAACAACAACAACAATCATGACATGTTGGGAGTTACAGTCTGATACCACCTCGGTATCCCTGATGCCCACTGATGAGAAAAGAAAAATCCTACCTTGTTCTATATGGCTACGAGCCAAGCCTACCGATTGAACTGTGACACCATTAACCAATGAGGAGGTTCACAGGGACGGGAATGACACAGTAGCTGCCTAATACAAAGCAATAATTGTTACCTTGGACAGACATATAAATATGATTTCACCCCTCAACCCATGATAGCATCAACTAACAGGCAGTACACACATAATTAGTTAATAATCTGACATACATGGAAGCAGTAGAAACAAATCAGAATCCATGCATGTTAAGAAGATATTCGTTGGTGTTTAGATTGGCTGGAAATGAGAGAAGAGACAAAACAACAACGGAGGACTTTTTAAAAACTATTCAAGCCAAATTCCTCTGTGGTCAGCAATTTTGCAAATGAGCCACTTTACAGTGATGGGTTTCATAGAAACATATTCAAGGCTGGCCCTAAGCATTTTGCAGCCTAAAGCAAAGAAGGTTTCCACTCTGATAAGTTACAGAGTACTCCAAACTTGACTCATAATTTTGGCACCTGAGGAAAACAGGCCTATAATGTAGAAAGAAGGAAGACACTGTGATATTCTTCCAAAAAGCTAAAATTACTTGTTGGTGATAGACTCACTTCATTCACTCATAGGATAGGCCTACAAAAATACTATGCTATCAGCTAGCATTCATATGGATCAGCATTACTGACTTTAAAAATGAAATGCTTTCTAGTTATTTTCAGCACATTCTTTTTTCTTTCCTTTCTTTCTTTCACCTGCTTCCCAGCCAATTACTGACTGAAGCTAACCATTTCTTTTTAAAATGTTCACTCTCAGCACACGAACCACCTTCATCCTTTTGATATCAGTAGCTGATTGTTACAGAGCAACGAAAGTGAGGTAACATGCCATGCACATTGATGGATACTATACAATTATGTTTCATCACTGTCTAGCCTAAGAAAGAATCTGAATGAAGCTAAAGATAGAAAATTTTATCTGAGCAACTTTGTTCCCAGGTAGAGATGCATACTACAAAACTCTACACACACCATGTTGAGATACTTTTTTGTTGGCAATAATATTACTGTTTCACATGTGGGCAGAGAGGCCTCAGCAAAAAGGCAGTCCCTTTCACTCAGTAATGGAGCCTACAGAAAGCCATACTAGCTGGCGCTTAAGACAAGCAAGAAAAAATGACAGACCTAATGCTGCCTTTCTACATCATATCTGTGGTGCTACATAAAGTTATGTTGCGATGGCTGCCAGATGTTAGAGTGGATGGCTGCAAGGAAGACACACGAGACAATCGTGCAGTGAAGTCCAGTCCCAATCTGGGTCGGGTGGCACGTATTTATTACCCTGCCTTGGGGTGATGCGCGCCTAGGATGCGCGTGACCCCCTAATACAGAAAGCTTGCATACGTGGCATCTTCCGGTGGTCCAGCTACAATGCCAGCTCTTGGAAGTTACCCTGGTGTTAATGGACAACTCGCACCTGATTACCTTGGGCTGATGAAACCCATTGTTCCTGCCCTAACGTCAGAGTCTATGTGTATTGACTCCGGGTACCTAATTGTTCTGCTGTCTGGCGCGGCTTGTTTGCCTAACTTAATCTGTAGCCAGAAGCGGAGGATTGTGTATTTCCTTTAGATTCATCATCTTTGGTGGTCCCCGGATCTGTTGAAGGCCGGGCGAACCCCTGGTGAAAGGTTTGGCCAATTATTCACGCATGTAACCTACAAAGTTATTATAATTTTAACATAGGACTCCCAGCAGCTGTTACTAGGCAAACTACTACTACTACTACATTTACAGATTTATGAAGTGTGGTTGGTAATAAAACACTAAGATCATGTTGGTAGTTTTCCATAACTGCATATAGCAATAGCAATTACACCTATATACCACCCCATAGTGCATCGTGCACTTATTTGCATATAATAATGCAAATAAAAGGGCACAGAATCCTACCAATAACGCTTTAATTCCATTATATTTTTCTACTACGGTAAGTTCATCTAGCACAGCTGAATATTTCACCTGTATTAGGACAATCCTGTGGCAAAAGAACTTGCAGATCCTTTTGGTTTATTTTCCAGCTATCCCAGCCTTACAGGATTTAGCAGTGATGGAGATTGTGGTAGTGACTGACTGACCCACCTCCTCATTACAGATGAGAAACTGAGGCACAGGAAGAGGAAGTCACATGCCCTTTATCACCAGCTAGGTCAGCAACAGGAAGTGGTCAGCAATCAACTGCCTTCCAAGCCTCTCATTTTCCTAGCCTGTCTACTTGTAGAGGTGGCCAAAATTAAAAGACTAGCATTCTAGTCTTTTCATTTTGTTGTTGGGTTTTTGTTTCAACTCCCCAGCCTTTGTGTTTTACTTTAGAACTCTCAAATTAAACAAATTAGCTCTTCCAGACCAAAGATTTTCTGCTCCCACAAGATATATCCAGAGCAAATGCTTTGAAAAACTACAATGACATTTTTGTTACTGTGAGTTACTTTTGTGAAATACCAGATTCAAGCATTCTGATATGTATTAGCAAGCCTGTATATGTACAGGCATATCAACATAAGTTTTATATATATTGAGCTATGCAAAAGAACTTTTGCAAAAGCCAATGGCCTGCAGTTCCTCCATTATCTTGCCAAAATGCTTCAGAATTTAGGCATATCAGAGAATAAACAAAACAAAAAAGCTGTAGCGCTTCAAAGACTGTTATATTTCAATGTGAATCTTTGTGGATCAAGTCCACTTCATCAGATATGGGAGTGAGACTTCATGGCATCAATTTATACACATCAGGTACAGAGGTCAGGTATAGATAGAGTGACTGTTTAGCATACAAACCAATGTGAATTCATACAAATGGTAATGGCAAATGATCTCTGGCTGTTATTCAGATTAGCTGTGAATGTCCCCCTTTAAAGTGCTACAGCATTTTTGTTTATTCTCTGATTTGTCTAAAATGCTGACTAACACAGCTACTATTCCAAAAATATATATCAAAATTTAGGGTATTCAGCCCAATTTTCACAGAATTTCTACTTGCTCTCAAGTAGTCAGTTAATCAGTGTACCTCATTCAGTCACTTAAGGTACACAGTGAATATAGAGAATATTGACCTCTCAAAAGCCAAATGTAGCAAAAATAAACTGTATCTAGTAAGAAGGAAGTCTGTAGCAGCATGCCAAAGTGCTCTGAAACAGAACAATAATCTTCACTTAATTCTATAACAGTAATAAAATTTCCAAATGTTTAAGGTGGAAAAGATTGCTATCATGAAAGTAACATTTTTATAATGGACAAATATTGTGATATAGTCTCATGTGGAATCACCTTATGTCTTATTAGAAACTCTTTTAGCTTTGTCGAGAAATCAAGACCCAAAAGCCAATGGAGATATTCAGACATCCTCCAGAAGTTGCCCTTCTGGCAATTAGGGTGACCAGGGATACTGTCATAGTCAGTCTGTACTGCTACCGGGTGAGCCCTTAAATTTAAATGCTTAAAAGTACCTACAGGTGAAACTCAGAAAATTAGAATATTGTGCAAATGTTCATTCAGTTCAATAATGCAACTTAAAAGGTGAAACAAATATATGAGATAGACATTACATGCAAAGCGAGATAGTTCAAGCCTTACTTTGTTATAATATTGAGGTTTATGAAAACCCCAACCCCCCAATCTCATGTACCCCATAATCATCACATCTCATGTAGGCTGTAACGCCATGATCATCAAAATTATAATGAATTAAGGCATGACATTTCTCACTTTGCATGTAGTGAGTCTATCTCATATATTTGTTTCACCTTTTAAGTGAAATGAATGAACATTTGCATGATATTCTACTTTTCCAAGTTTCACCTGTACATACCCCATTTCTTTTAAGATGCCTTCTATCTTATCTGGCCAACCCTCAATGGTGTTGAGTGGATTCATTTTGTAGTGCAAGACAGCGTACAACATCCAAGTGTACTATAATATTAGAGACATGATGAAACTTTTATCTTCTAAACAGACCAATTCCATGTGCCTGTGGTTTTGCAATACGCAGGGTAAGAGTTCCCTGCATATATGAACAGACCATATCACTTAGAAAATATTAATACTGAGGCTTAGACAACCTGGCAGTTGTGGGGCTCTGATGTAAACTTTAAACAACTGGTGCATGATTCGTCCTTCCATAGCCATTTGATAACTGCTTTGTTTCCTTCATTAACAACATGCTAATGGTCATGGCAAAATGGGGGTGGGAGACAAGATTAAATATTCTTAAAATACATCATGTTATATTAATAACTGATTAGTAGTAACAAAATAATATATTTCACTGGCTCTCATACCTATAGTCGTTTGGAATATTCAGCTCCTCAATTCACAGACCTTCAGACAAGCCAATCAATTCATAAACCTTAGATAAAGAACCTCATTTTAGGGCAGGTTGCGTTCCTAGTTACTAGAACATCGTGTGAACACCTAAGAAATTATGTGGAGTAGTTTACCATTCTTTATTCTCAAAAGATGACTACTGTAATCTAATTAAATGTTCAGACTTCTCTTCAATTTCACCCTTTCTCCGTTTCTTTTTCTATTAACTTTGCCCATTTTATGCTATATTTCAGGAAGAGAATTTCAGATTTTTTTTAAACAAAACTTTATTGGTAATAGTTTCAAATAAGTTTACAACAAAGCACACTGTTAAAGAGGAAGTAGGGTTTTTTTTTAATCAGTGAAACAAGTTTGCTGGATTACATAGTGTTTTTTTTCCTTTCCTTGAGGCAGTGAGCTGATGGGTATTCAACTCCCCTTTCTCCTCAACCCAACCCAGAGGGAGCTGATGAGCGTCTGGGGTGGGGGTGGGGAGATCATGGTGAAGAGTTGAGCGGGGGACAAGCCAAGCTTGCCAGCTCCCAACAGTGCTTCTGTACATGTTATTTAATTCCTCTGTCAATCTAGAGAAGCCTGCTCTGCTCCCCAGCCCTGGAAAAGAGAACTCAAGAAACTGAACTGGTGAGTACAGAAACAGTGTGGTTTGGATAGGGGTAGGTGAAGACAGAACACAAAGAGGCATTGCATTAGAAAGGGAAGGGGAAGAGTCAAAACAAACCCAGGGAGAAAAATGAGCTGCCTTTCTTCCACGCACCCTGAATCTCAGCTCTCTCCACATCCAGGTCTCTCAGAGAAAAGACTCCAAGCAGATGATCTCTCTCATTCCCAAGGAGAACTGCCTATCAAAATGGGGCCATTGCCTTTGCCAGCATCATGCCAGCTGACTCAGTGGATGGATACTGGCAATCTTTGTGTTGTTTCTAAACCCTTTTAGAGCAGGATTAGGCCTTGCATCCACCCTTGACATTTTGGCACACACGCACAGCAGGTGGATGGAGCCCTTAGTGGCCAGAGTAAGGAGGACCGATGGACTGGAAAGATCCCAATAGCTGAGGTGTGGGATGGACTAAGTCAAGCCATATATAGGAAACCTCAACTCAAGCTGCACTTTGCCTTATTAATTGCTACCAAGATGGAGAAGACCAGTTCGGTAGTGACAATTAGCTACTCTCTGAAGCAATGGATCTGGCCTTTTAATGGGGGTGAGGGCAAGGAAACATAATGGGTATAATGGATGGACAGATTCAGACAGGGCTCCTTCTCCTAGAACTCCTGCTCCAGTTGACAATGGATCATTTCCTCCTACTTCTGCAGATGGAAATATTATTGCCTCCTTTTTTAACCAAACTCGGGGGACAAAGACAAAAGAAAAAAATAAAGTGTCTTTTCTATCAAAAAAGGGGGAAAACAATAACCCAACCCCAAATTCTTCATGCTAAAACCCCGCTTTTTTTTACAGAGTTAAAATTCATGCTGAATTTTATTTTAACTGCAGGAAACAGAGCATATAAAAGCACTGTCCCGCCTAGACTGTTAAAACCTTTTTTTAAAGCCAGTCAACTATTTCTTTAAACTTTCTTTAAAGTTAATAAAAGGAGATGGCAGGGAGGATATTGATAAAAGGACAGGATTGTCCCACGAGGGCGGGCGAGGAGGTTTGGCCAATAATCCATGGAGTGCTGGCCTAAACAAAGTGCAGCATGGCTGTGTTGACATCTTTCCCTCCCCCTCCTAAAATATATATATATATTTTTGCAATGCTCCATGAACCAAACCTCTGTAGGTGGTGGTGAATGGCAAAATATCCCCCTTTTTATCCTCCCCACCCCGCCCCCTAAATATCACCACCAATAAACTAGGGACTCTGATTTGAATTTGTGTATGGGTCGGAGTCAATGTAATGGAGGAAGGGAATTTGTTTAAAACCTGCCTGAGAATGGCTGCAAGCCACACTGTAGCTTGCGGTGGGAGGGAGGCAGATTGAGATTGTATTCAGGCTACGGCCTTTTCCACAGCTTCAAAATGAACTCCCTTTTTGCTCTTCTACTGAAACAGTTCCAGGTGATCCCCAACTCACTCCCACCTCCCCAAATTAACATATAGGCAAGGAACTCTGGCCCTTGGGGCTGATCAAATCCAGCCCTTCCATTTCCTGGGCACACAAAGCAAGTAGGGAGAGGGCTGGCCCTAAAATTCTGCAAACTCCTTGGCGCACTTCTCCGTGATGGATACCCGAATTTCTTCTTCTTCATAGTCATCAAAGTTACTTGTGTCACCAGGGCCTTTGCACTTTGGTATAAAAGGTGCTTCCACCTAAGCAAGGAAACAGAGTGAGGGGTTATTATGGGCTTAATGGGTTGATATGAGAAGGTCCCTTATGCCATTAACCGTGAAACTGCACTTGGTCTCAGCAATCTAATTTCATTCCCAATTCAAGAAAGATAATAAAAATTGGAGCAGAAGAATCAGGATTCCTGATCACTGATGTGTTCCTGCCCACAGCTCTTCTCATGACAGTGAGAATGACAGCTATCTCAACAACCTCTCTCAATAGCAGCTCTTATATTCAGCTGGACTCAATAAGTGGCTAAAAGAGAGGTGTATGTGTGAGCTATCTGCTTACTTACCTATAAAACAGGGTTTAAAAGGTAATCTGTGGAAAGGAGAACAAAATGCCTGCTCTCCACTTATTACCCTCACACAATCAACTGCTTAAAATATCTTAATATTGAAAGGAAAGATGAAAGAGGGAATGGATTTTCTATTAATTTCTTTTCCACCCCACCTGATTTGCAGGTAAACTGACATGTCTCTATCTTCCATCCTTATTAGATGCAAATGTCTACCTATGATTATGAGTCCTATCTCAGGGGGATCAATGCCTCTTGACTCTTTGCACCTCTGTGATCAACTCTTCCCTTAACACAAATGTATCCAACTGGGCTGCCACTTCCTCCCTTACGTTTATGTGAAGCCCAAACCTCAACATTTTCCATTTCCAGGACTATCTTTATGTTGGTCACCAGCGGAGCATAAACCATGCCTTCCTAGGGGTGCTGGATGCAACTTCCATTATTCCTCACCGTTGACTAAGCTGTGAAGGACATATGGCAGCACAAGTCTTATACCAGTGATGGTGAACCTTTTAGAGACCGAGTGCCCATTTTTCTTCCTCCTTTAGCCCAGTGACGTCACAGGCATGTCGTAAGATGTCAGGGTCATGAGGAACAGAAGGGAGCCAAACGATAACAAGCGGCCGACATGTCTGGAAGTTGGGGGAGGGGGGAGATCATCGAGTGGTGGATCATCAAGTGAGGTGAGAGGGAGAAACCTAGAGAGTCACACTTCGTTTGTGGACTTGTCTGCTCTTCAGGTTTCTGGAGGGAACATGCACAAGAGCTTGCAAAAGTGTAGAGAGGACCATTTTAAATGCTCCATAGCTCACTTCCTAGTTTCATCCGAGGATTTAAAAAAATATCCCCTAGGGATGGCAAACCTTTTAGAGACTCTATGCTGAGGCAATGGTGTGTGTGCCCACAGAGCGGGCTCTGAGTGCCATAGATTCACCACCACTGTCCTATACCATACATTCCTGACCCTGTTTTACACCACAGGACACAACACACTACCTATGTTGCTTTGGATGTCATGGTTCATGAACCTGATGTGCCTTTTCTCATCTGTGTGTACAAAGTACCAGGCAGTGGATGTTTCTTCAGTTTCAGTGTAAAACTGCCAATATCTATTGTAAAACTGTACAGAGCAGTGTATACCTGCCAATATCCAAATAAAAAGAGTCTTTGGGCTCCTGGACCAATCAGGCACGCTGTGACTGCTGCTCACCTTTCGTTGGTATATGGCAATCCAATCAGTGGTAGCAAACCACTTGTGGTTCTTGATGTCATTGACTCCATTTTTGAGGTTGCCATAGCGTTTGGTGAGGTCTACCTGGAGTAGGTTGCGCAACAGATCCTTCAGGTCTGAGCTGAAGTGAGATGGGAAGCGAACCTGGAAGTAAAATTCAGCAAGTTATCTTGTTTGTCCTCCAAGAGAAATCTGAAAGCCACAGCTAGAGAGGAAGCAAGCAAGATTTATTCTGCTGAATAAATCAAAGACATCCATGAATGACAATGACAACATTTACCACACATACTTGGGATACCACACTAGTTCTTTCTCAAATGTATCTTGCATTTTCCAAGGTACCCATGAGTTTATTCTCACAAGAACCTTGACATGAACTCAAGAGACAAAGAAGAAGTGTCTGAGAGTCAGGAAGCAGAGGCAACTGGAGAATGAGAAAAAGAACTAGGTTCATGGGCCATTGTCCACTATGGGACTAGCAAATCCCAACTGTCCTTAGAAAGGATAAGGGCAGCATTTGTACATTACTTTTGATCCTCACACTAGTGTTCTTCTGTTTGTTATTGGGTGGGGTAGTAGGTAGATATTCTTATAACATCCCATGTCTCTCTGTAAAGGTTGGGTTAGTGATGATTTGCCAATGTTCATGGAAATCCCCTCCTGTATTTCTATTTCTTACCCCAATCCTTTAGGGACTTCATAATCTTCTCAAAATCTTAAAAAATCACAGTGAGCATTAGCTGTATACCACCCCACTTTTGTGTTTTTACCATATTTAAACTTTAAACTTTTATGAAGCCAACTTGCATTGCCTGGCCATTTTAAGATGCAATTGTACTGCTCAGACTAAAGCCACCTGTGTCTTAAGGGCCTTAACAAGAAACAAACAATTTGCAGAGATGTTTTTGGAGACTGGGCTACTAGAACATATTGATCCAAATGAGAAATATTACTCCCGGAAAAATTCAAATTCTACTGAGCAAGTAGAATCTGTTCTCTAGTCGTTTACTTTGTTGTTCAGTTGCACAGTCAAGTCCAACTCTTTGCGACCCCAGGGACCACAGCACACCAGGCTCCTCTATCATCTAGTCATTTACTACACAACTACAATACAGTATTAAGATTTAAAATATAACAGAAGTTGTGTGTCAATATGCAGACAAAGCCCAGATTTTCTCATTTTTCCCCTACAAGAAAGTAAGACACTAAACATAAAAAAGCAGTTATGCAGTTTTCAATGAACGATGCCAAAAGAGACATATCTGCTGAGAACACTATAGGGAGTTTCCATTCATAGATTGCTGAGTTACACTTACTCAAGCATTCACCTAACAGGTATAGGGAATGTCTGTGTTTCACTATACATTATAAATGTATGCACAGTGACACAAACTCATAAAAGAGATACAGTGGCAACATCTGGTATGTGCTCAAGGCCAGTATGCCTATGCATATTTTTTCTTTATGTTCATACCTGTCAAGTATCCCATTTTTGCCGGGATTTCCTGTAATTCACCGCTCCGTCATGCTCCTTCCCGCCGTCATCCTGTATTTGAATGGCCAGGAAAGGGGTTACTGCGCATGCGTGCCGCTGCCTCTGATGGGCACACATGTGCAGTAACCCCTTTCCTGGCTGAAGGGGTTTCTGCGCATGCACGCAGGGGTTACTGTGCATGCGTGCAGGGATTACTGCACATGCGCATCGCTGCCTTTGATGTCAGAGGCAGCAGCGCACATGCGCCAATGCCGGCGCCTGGAAACCTTCCCGTATTTGGACACCGGCAACTTGACAGGTATGTTTATGTTCCAAATGGCAACCATCTTATAACCTACAGCTATTATAGCCATATCCACGCAAGCCTCTCTGCTGGAGCATTACCTTTCCAGAGACAATCTTCTCATAGATCTGAATGGGCTGGTCTGCAAAGAAAGGGGGGTAGCCAGCTGCCATCTCATAGATGAGCACCCCGAGGGCCCACCAGTCCACAGCTTTGTTATAACCCTGCAACAGGACAGAAGGCCCAGGTCACAAACACCACAGAAATGAGGAACAAAAATGGGAGAGGGTCTGTGTCTTCCCTTGACACCAAAGCAGCTGAGGGCACGCCTCCAGCTATAGATGGGACTTACCTTGCTCAGAATGATTTCAGGTGCCAGGTATTCTGGAGTCCCGCAAAGGGTCCAAGTCCGGCCTTTCACTCGCTTGGCAAAGCCAAAATCTGTCACCTAAGGAGAAAAGGGAGATCAAAGGAGGTTTTGCCAACAGCCCAGTGGAAATGGTGGTGATCCCCTCCAGCCACAAGCCCAGAACAGGCAAGAGGTGACTGAGGGCGAGAAATCTAGAACAGAGAAAGGAAACCTCTCTTTCAAAGAGCAAGTGCCAGACATTGTAATAATTTCTAAACATGTTTATTTTCATAGAAATGTGAAGTGTAATATCTGGAAACTTGGAGCACATCTGGAATTTTTAAGTGGTTCCTTTTGTTAATGTGATGCACTTCCTGTACATTTTACACAAACGATAAAACACTATTTCCTGCTCTCATTTCTTTTTGAGAGAGAGATCAAGAGCGCATGTGTATGTAAGTTCCATCCTTTTGGTAAATACTTAATCCTGCCAAATCCCAGTTGTTCTTGCCAAATCCCAGTTGTTTCTAAACACGTTGATCAAGTAAGATGTTTTGGGAAAGGAAGTACATGTGCCCAAGGCACACTGACAAGAACAAGCAGTCCTAGGAGAGCAGGCAAGAGGATCCCAAGGAATGGATGGGAGCAGGATATTACCTCAATAAAGCCCTGCTGGTCGATGAGGAGGTTCTCAGGCTTCAAGTCTCGATAGATGAGATCTAATGAGTGCAGATACTCAAAAGTCAGCACAATCTGAGCAGCATAGAACCGGGCGTGAGGTTCACTGTATAAATAAAGGAAGGGATAGGAGGGGAAGTGTTCTCAAAAGCTACCTTCAACCAATGTCACTTAAACCTTTAAATCTATACACTGCCCTATGGTTGTGGACCAATGAGTTATCCATACCTCTCCCTTTTTTCAGTATGTTTTTCAATCTTCAATCTGATGCCCTCCAGATGATTTGGAATGCAACTCACATCATCTCTAGGTAGCATGGCCAGTTGTAAGAGATAACAGATGTTGTGGTCCAAAACAGCTGGATAGCGTCAGGTTGGGGAATGTAGAACTGGACATCCACTAGTATACTTCATCCCCTCTATTTTGCTCCCCCCACCCTACCCCACCAGTCAGACAATGAAAGTAGAGGATCTTTGTCTGTTCTGACCCTTTGCAATCAAATATACAGGACATCAATTGCAGTCAATACTCCCTTGGTAAGCTCCCGTGGACTCATCAGATTGTCACTTCCTTATTAATGTTAAAGAGAAGCAACAAGGGCCAATGCCATCCTCACTGCATCGAAAGCAGTGGCCTGTTCCTCTCACCTAATAAAGAGTCAATAATAATGTGCCATCAAGTCAACCCCATTCCAGGATTTTCCAGGCAGAGAATACACAGAATCAGTATAGAGTTTCCTTCTTCTAGGAGTATCCCAGGGCTGTAGAGCTTGCCCATGACTACACAAAGGCTAGCTCTTCTCCTGGGAGGCACAGTGGGATACTGAAGTCCCAATTTGGGGCTCCACAGTCAGATACCTAGAACACATATTCAGGAACATGAGTGTTGCTCTGATGCATAACTTATGTAGTTATTGCTGGGATGCCTTTCAGTTTGGATAGAGCCTTCAAAGTTACTTACAACATAATATTGTAAAATATTTTATAAGAGAAAGGTAATATTAAAAATGGGAAATAGAATTAGTGTTTTCATACTCAAACGTAAGATGGGGAAAAAATAACTCAGGGAGAGACTTCCACATTAGAAATACTATTACAAAGAAGTCCTTATTCTCCCACCAAACTAGCCGGGGCTGCGATGGCTCAGTGGTTAAGAAACTCGCCTTGTTAGCTGGAAGGACAGCAAGTCAGCAGTTTGAGACCTCGGTACTGCATGATGGATTGAGTGCCCATCTGTGTCCCAGCTCCTGCCAACCTAGCAGTTTGAAAGCAAGAAATTGCAAGTAGATAAATAGGGATCACTTCAGTGGGAAAAAAGATCTTGGGGACATGAAAGGAGCCTCATTCGGGCATCCCCTGAGCAGAGTTTCTCCAGCAAAAATAAAAATAAAAAAAATCCTTTCAACCAGAATAATTTCCGACACAAAAGCCTCTCTTGGCGGAGAGCTATATAACAACATCTTCCAAACTATTGTAGACTACCAACACATTCATACAAGAAGAGACTATCTTTTGGATATTTTAGCTTTAAACCATTAAAGCTTCATGGGTGTGGCAAGGCAGAGGAAAGCAGTACCTTGAGCTGACCTCAGAAACAAATTGCAGCCCATGCAGATGAGGCAAGACTAGCATACTATGATCAACACACCGCATTCTGGAATGCAATCTTGTCATCTCATTCTGCATTAGCTCCAATTCCTGGACACTCTTCAAGGGGAGCTCCACATAAAACATGTTACGGAAATCTAATGTTAAAGCAAACAGTTGCTTCTGTCCTATCTTTAGACTCTTCTTCAAACTGTCAATGTTGGAAGCTGCTAGGGCAGGCCATAATGGCTGACCATTCACCCATCCAACCGTAAGTACTTTTACAACAGAAGCTGGACCTTTCTTGCTTCCTAGTCCAATCCCCCTCCTTTAACTCACCTGGGAAGGAGCAAGGAAATGCACAGACTAGCTAGCTCCTTTGTTCCCATAAGAGGACTATCCTGGTGACAGAGAACACACTCACCTGAACCTGCCAATTCGTCGTAAGTGGGAGAACATCTCACCACCAGAGATATATTCCATTACCATGTACAGATTTGAGTTATCCTGTAATTAAGTGGAGAAAGAACTAAGAGGCACAGGCTATACAACTTGCACCTGCTTTCTTCTCTGTAAGTAGAAGGCTACAGCTTCCTTCTGTACAAAAGGCTTTTTATTGCCTTTCTACAAGAATGCTCAACCTGTACAAATATACTCCCATAGTCACAGATGTATTCTCAAAAACATATCAGAGCAAAGCCAGGGGAGGGAATTCTTATGTCTGGTACAGAATTCATTATTTCATGTTACTTTGTCTCTTGTAATATTCTCACAGCTAGTTATTTGAACTGACATATAGTGATTCTGATAAAGACTTTGAAGATGAGATACTTAAGGCATGGTTTTACCAGTTCAACAACATCAATTAGTTTCCATAGATGAGTGGGGATTCGAACCCATGCCTCCACAGTCCTAATCTTTCATTTTATCCACTACACCAGGGGTCACCAACCACCAATCTGCGGACCGGTACTAGGCCACGGGCTGTCTCGATCCAGGCCACGTGGATGGGTGGCGCTGGGAGCCCCAATGGCAGCCTTCTGCCCTCAACATGCTCCGCTGGGTCTACCTGGAGAATGGAGCAAGGGCACGGACTTCAGACACAGCAGATAGGAAGGTGGCCGAGCCCCTCCTCCACGTTGCTTATCTATGACAGGGCTCTGCTCCCTGCCTGTGTGCAGTGTGATATCTCTTTGCTCAAGTCAAATGGTGTGGCTGGCAGGCAGCTAGGCCTCTCCTCCTTGTTTTTGAACTGCAGCGGGGCTCTTCCCCTTGCCTGTGCACTTTACTGTATTTTATTATGTGCTTGCACCGTCCAATCCCATCACCCCCTCTTACCGGTCCGTGGAAAAATTGTTTAGCATGACAACGGCCTGTGGTACACTACACCACACTGGGTATCCCAATATTCTTATACTGTACTGCTTATATATTGTACTGCAGTGGTTCGCAACCTTTGGTTTTTAGATTTCAATTCCCAGAAGCCTAAGTCAATACATTGGCTGATCAGTGGTTTGGGGAATTGATTTAGGATTCTGGGAATTGAAGTCAAAAAAGCAAAGGTTGGGGACCACTGTTGTAGTGTATCATAAGTTTAGACTGCTGATAAAATCTGGGTTTCTATTATCTACCCCCTACATTTCCTTTTTAAAAATGAAGCAAATCTCATACCTTTATAATTGGGGAGGAGAGAAGAAGGAGTTTACAAAATATTTATTCTGTACTTGTGGACCAAGGACACTTAACCTGAGTACAGTACCCTGTTTCTTGTCCACTAACCACTGTCTTGTTTAATAAAATTCAAGCTTTTTAAATTCACAGGCATATGTGCAAAAATTCCTTCTGAGCCCTATCTTTATTTAACTGCATCAATGAATTGAAGTTCAAGCCGTTTGCTTCACAAAGTTGATTTTAGGTAGTGGACAGGGTCCTCTGCTTAGTTCTGTGTTCTGCATAATATCTCTTCCTACCACAACAAGACTACTATAGGCTCTTCAAGGTACCTCTAAAATGTACATCATAAATTACTAAAACAGCCTGAAGTATTTACTGTCACTCTTATATATTACTAGTATATTTTGCCCGGCGGTGCCGGGCTTTTTAAAATTGTGTTGGATAGTAAATGGTTTCGGTTTTTTTCTTGAACCAATGGTGCTGGGCTGTTTTAAATGGTGTTGTAAGGTTTTGTGATTTTGTGGCTTCGAGGCGCTGCGTCCGCCTGTGGCGGACTTGCACTCCCAGTGGTGTTTTTTTTTTTTTTGGCGTGCTGGCTTCCTCAGTGCTGGGCTCTTTAAATTGGTTTTTGAACGTTTTTGTTTTATGTTTATGCAAATTTTATTTTAATTTAATTAATTTAATTTAATTTAATATTATTTAGTTTAAAATTTAATTTTGGTTTTTAAAATGTTTATTTTTACGCATTTTTTGTTTTTTTGGAGTGGTTTCTGTTGTTTTTTTGGTAATTTTTGTGATTAGTGTGTTTATTTTTGAATGTTTATTATAACTTATTTGATTAATTTTGGAATTAATCTTATTAGTTTTAATATTTTTGAATGTTTTTTCTCTTTTGGCCTCTGGGTGGGGGTGGTGAGCTTTTCTGCCTCTCTACAATTGTTGCCTCTCTACAATTGTTCTCTTCTGTCCTCTGGGTGTCGCTTCCGGTAAGTTTTCTCTTTCTTTTCTCATTTGAGTTCCGGTCCTCATAGATGGAAGATGTCTTTTGGTAAGTTCTCTGGGGAGTTTTTTGGGGTGGGTGGGGTGGTGGTGGTGGGATTTTTTTTGGGGGGGGGTCTGTGTGTTTTTTCTTGTTTCATTTTTGGATTTTTGTGTGTTTTTGAATGTTTTTGGTTTGTGTTTTTGTTTTTATTTTTTCAGGGGTGGTGGTGGCTTTCTTTCCCGCGGGCCATGCTGGCTGGCCCGTTGGAAGGAAGGGCAATGGCGGGGAGGCTTTCTTTCCCACGGGCCATGCTGGCTGGCCCGTGGGAAGGAAGGGCAGCGGCGGTGGGGTGGTTTCCTTTTTTCCCTGCGGGCCATACTGGCTGGCCCGTGGGGAAGAATGGCAGTTGCAGGGGGGGGGGGTTGCTTGTATTTTTCGCGCGCCGGCTGGCCCTTCGAACGGAAGGTCAGCGGCGGCGGGGTTTTTTTCCCACGGGCCATACTGGCTGGCCCGTGGGGAAGAATGGCAGCAGCGGCGGGCGTTTTTTTAAAACTTTTATTTTTCGCGCGCCGGCCGTCTCAGCGTTTTGCGCACTAATGGCGCGCAGGACGCTGGGGCTTGTAGTTTTGGCTGCGCGTGTTTGCTTACTGCAGCGGTTTTTCCCTTGCGGCTTTTTTTTGATTGGCCGCGGCGCGTTTCCGAATGTTCCTTTTGCTGCGCCGCTCAGCCTGATTGGCTCTGGCGCAGCGCCAGGAACGTTGGGAATTGAAGTTCCCTTTTTTTGTTTGCGACTGGGGGGCTCCTGCCCCCAGGTCGAAAATTTCAACCCGACAGTTACCTGCGAACCGGGTTCGAGCGAGTGAACGGAAGCCCATTACAGGCTAGTGGGGCCTGGTGCAACATCCTTTGTCACATTCCAATGGTTAACACACCATTTTATAGGTATAGATCTTATTAAAAATGGGGTGAATTATGTATGTAGTTAGGGGTCTAACAGTAAAGCCAAATCATAAGCAGATATTGAAAATAAGTCCCTATTAACATCCAGGTGACTTGTAACTGGCTAAATGTACATTTATGCCCATGACATTATTCAGTACTCTAATATTCAGAGTATATAACTGAAATAAGCTGTGCACAGTAATGTAAATTTACTTGTTCAGACCTTATAGTGATCGAGAGTTGATAAATCTTTTGATACCATACTGCCACTGCAAAGGCAAAATAGGAAACACTTATGTGATGTTGGTGGACAGTATGCATTTCCAGTGGATGAATTTACTGGAAAAAATGTTGTGCTCAGAGTCCTTAAGAATAAAAGTTGCAAAAGCTATAAACCTGTAGTTTGCACATTTAAAAACGGCTTTGATATCCTTGGCATTGGTGGGGTTTATTTGCTTTCTATATTCTTTTCTTGTAGCTGAAGCTAACCAAACCCCCTGGAAACCCTGATCAAAAGCATATCTAATGTCTGCACCATAGGAGACATATTTTTCTCTTGTTATACTGCATCATTCATATTTACATGCTCACTATGGTGGTTCTGCATTTGTCTTTATTGGAGTTTCCTTATATTAATAACCAGCATGTAGGGGGGGGCAAACTGCTAATTACCTTGTGAACTGCCCAGATAGTGCGCTAAGCACTATGGGGTGGTATATAAGTGTAATTGCTCTTGGTAATAGTAGCTATGCACATATCTGCAAAAAGCTATTTACCTGCCTGAAAGTGATTTGATGGCACTTTTCAATGTGGTTGTATCCTTTCTAGGGAAAGAATCATGTAGTAGTTTAAGCAGAAAGAGGTTCTTTTAGTACTGAAATACTCCCCTCCTCAAACACCTTTCTGGGGATCTCATGTTTCGAGGATCTGTTGCAGGCAGGTGACAGAGGTAATGCAACCACTGAGGCTGCATCAAGAATAGGGTTATGTATACTCTGCTCAGAGGTGTGGCACTTGCCTGGAAGGTAGCCGGCCAGTAAGGAAAAGCCAGCACTGTGGAGTGGTCAGGTCGTCAAGAACCATGGCATATCCAGAAAGATTAGGTGACAGGTTTTCTCAGATGCCATTGATAAGAGAGGAAGTATATTGCCAGACAGAGAAGCGCCTAGCACTAATGGTTGGCGAGATATAAAATTAAGTTAATTAAATATATGCCTCACAGCTGGATATCAGGTGCTCTGCTACCTCTCCTTGGCAATCTCTTCCCCTGTGGCTGTAGTGGAATCTCCCTTTAACACAATGAATCATTTGCAAGAGAATGTTGTTAAGGTTGCAAGAAACACAGCCAGGATTTGGGAAAAATATGGTCCCATCTAATATCAACCCACCCAATAAAAATTCACAATATTTTTTAAAACAAAATTGGCTCAAGGAACCTCTTAGTGTCCTCTAGAGCAGGGGTCCCCAACCTTTTTTGCACCACGGACTGGTTTCATGCTAAGGGTGGTGGTGGTGGGAATTTTTAATCTCTCCCATCTGCCATCCACAGCTTGAATATGGGCAGTGTGATACCTCACTGTGACAGGTGTGGGGGACGAGCCCCACTGTATCTCAAAAACAAGGAGGGGCCCAGCCGCTTGCCCGCCACACCGTGTGACTGGGGAAGTGAGGTATCACACTTCACACAGGCAGGGGGCAGAGCCCCACCGTAGTTAAGCAACGTGAAGGAGGGGCCAGGCCACCTGCCTATCTGCTGTGTCTGAAGCCCGTGTTCTTGCTCCATTCACCGGGCAGACTTGGTGGAGCACTTTGAAGGCAGAAGGCTGCCATTGGTGCTCCCAATGCCACCCATCCCTGCAGCCGTGTTCGAGACAGCCTGTGGCCCGGTACCGGTCCACAGCCCAGTGGTCGGGAACCCCTGCTGTAGAGGACATGGGGGGAACTGTGCCATGTTTTGAGACCCTTCAACATTCCTTGGGTGTATCACCTCTTTTCTAATTTTTTTAAATGATGGCAACTAAAATGGCATTTTTCCAATGAAAGGAAATCCTATGTTTGTAAGAATAGGTCATAGGAGTAAGGGGCCGTCTTTCATACTCCAGGCATGGGCCAGCATCCAAAACTTTGGTCTGAGATGCAGCTTTTCTACACTGAGTACACCTAAAGAAATCAAAGCAAGCTAAACAATATGACAACAGGAAATTGCCAAGATATCTAGAAAGGGTGGTGACTGAAGCCCTTTTTACGCTTTCACAACAAGATGAAGACACAAAGTGAAGGCAGTGTTTCATTCAACTGGCCAGTACCTCAAAATAATGATAGTATGTGCCCATTGCATATCTGTATTCAAGCTTATGGACACTTCAGATGGTCAAGAATCCTGTGGGTGTGAAAGAGAATAAAAGATACTGGCACCTGACATTACCTACCTTGAAAGAATATTCTAGCCTGACAAGGAATGGGAAATTCACAGCCTGGAGGATGCGCTTTTCATTGAGGGTATGCTCAATCTGCTTCAGTTTAACAACCTGCAAGACAAGAAAGAAAAAGATGGCCAGAATCAGGGACAGATTTCTCCTCCATGTGCAGCAGTTACCCACAACTACATAGTCAAGACTCACTTTCTGCTTGTCAAGGATTTTCATGGCAAAATAATTTCCGCTCTCCTTGTGCTTCACAAGCATAACTCGCCCAAAAGAGCCTGTACCGAGGGTCTTGAGCCGGTCGAAATGATCCAGGGTGGCTGTGTTCTGAGAAAGGAAGCAGAAGAAGAAAGACATACTCACCACAGTAAGATCTAGGCTTCAGGGTAGAAGAAACATTTTAGTGGCCTTGGAGGTCTGAATTAATTTGCCTGAAAGAGCAACCTTCAAGCAGCATCACGTCTACCCTGGCTTATTAGAGCAGCAATGGTTCTAGAGAGGAAGAACTTCCCTATGGATAGCTTTTCATCCTGCAACTTACAGCTATCACCAACAGCATTTTGGGACAGGAAGCATAGTTAAGAATTCACCACCAGAGGTCGCAAAAGTTGAATTTTAGAAAGAGAAAGATGGTTTAAAACCAGAGATGTCAGCAGGAAGAGAAACAAACCCAACTTCACAATGATGCCTATATATAGCAAAGTTGGTGAAAATGTCCCCTACAGTGTCAGTTGGACAACAACATGCATCCGCCATAGCCAGAGTGGCCAATACTTAGTGAAGAGGAGAGCTATAGTCCAACTAGATGACTACAGGTTCCCCATCTCGAAGTACAGCCACCAATACTCACCCCATTGTAATAAATGGGAAATGAACAATAATAGGTCTCACTTGTTGGGTAGCACACAAGTATAAAAACCCATAGAACACACCAGTTATAACACAAACTTAGAAGAAACAGCCTGTGCATTTATGATGATGGCACAGGTGACAGACAACAAAAGGGGCAAGTCAAACAACTGTTACATTCAAATGAGTTATACAATCATTTTCAAATGACTTATACAATCATTTTATTGCTACTGAAGCCTTTATATATATATATATATATCACCTTATAGGAGTAAGTTTTGAAAAAACAAAACACTAAGTATGTTGGAACAGCAGAGAACTAATCAAAACATTGCCGGGAAGTAATACTTGTTTAATTGTAACGTAAACTGCCAACCTTGTCAGTTAGTGTAAGTGGTTGGTTGAAGAGTTTTGACCTTTTCCTCCAAGACAAGGCTTGGGTTCTTAACTCGAGTTATTTTTTTACAAAGCTTTCTTCCCTACTCCTACAAGAATCCAAAACACTGGCAAATCTTGTGCTGCTTCCTACTTGCTGCATCCTCCACAGTACTATTCTACATTTGCTTTAAGCAACAGGCAGCTTAATCCAAAAATGGCTTCTTTCCATCCAAAACATTTTATTTATCCAACATGTACAACTCCAGTGACACTCAGGTCTTCAAATCACTGCCAAAGAAGAGGCAAGTAATAATAATAATAATAATAATAATAATAATAATAATAATAATAATAATAATAATAATAATAATAATAATAATAATAATAATAATAATAATAATAAAAGGCAAACTAGCTGACTCATACAACTGAAGAGCTGGAAGTTCTATTTTCTGCCAAAGCAAGAAATTCACAGTTAAACTATCCCTTATAGATGGCTATCCACCCCGTGTTAAAAACTTCTGTGAAGGAGAATCCACCATCTTCTAAAGCAGTCTATGCCATCATGAAACAACTGCTTAAGATTCTTCCTAAAGTTTAGTCAGAATCTCCCTTCTTCTAACTTAATTCCACCAAGTGAAAACTGGGGACCGAGTCATCTGTTTCAGAATCCCATCTTCCCTGGTCCAGCAACTTAGCTTGGGCTCCAGAGTCAAGACCTTCACCTTTGCTGTTACTATGAGGAGAAACTTCTGCCAAGATATTTCACAGGCCTCCCTTCCAAGTCAGACTGGTATTTAAAAACAACAACAACAACCTAAAATGGCAACAGATGAGCAAACATGCACTCTGCCCTAAATCTAAACCAAGGTCCCCAGCTTCTGTGAGTGCAGACTATACAACATGCCCTTAAATCATGGATCCCTGCCAGCCCTTAATATCTTGACACACTCAGTGTCACCTTCACATGAGGTCTGAAAGCTTACAACAAGAGTAGCAAGACCCAAATTGTGATGCTTAAAAGAGAAAATTATCAAGAAGGCAAGTGTATCATCATACCTGTGATGGATTCTCCCATTTCTTGAGAAACTCTTCTTTGGCTTTGGCAAGAAACTCCTTCACTGCAAGCAAACATAGGCAGAGAAACAGCATTAAGAGGAGAGAAAGAGGTTTTGAAGACCAGAGTTGCTGAGTACTCTCTGGGAGTCGAGAGGAAGTAGGCATCCCTTTAAATCCTACCAATCCTCATTTCCTTGAGTGGCTTGTTTGAGGAACCACCAGGAATAAAGGATTCAGTTCAAGCAAAGAAGCACTTCCAACAGGTATGGTACTTAAGTGGTCATAATCCTATCAGCAGAGAAGTTACACATCCAAAGGAGGGGTTTGGCTTCAGCAATGAGGCTCTAGACATACCTGTCAAGTATCCCGGATTGGCCGGGATTTCCCGTATTTCGGCGCCGATTTTCGTCCTTTCCCGCCCGGAGCTGCCGCTATCCCGGATATTGGCAGTGGGGGGAAAGGAGTTACTGTGCACCCCTTCTGTGCAGATCCTTTCTACGCATGCGTAGAACCCTTCTATGCATGCGTAGAAGGGTTCTGTGCAGAAGGGGATGCATAGAACCCTTCTACGCATGCATAGAACGTTCTGTGCAGGTCCGTTATACGCATGCGTAAAAGCCATTTATGCATGCATACAATGGACTTGCGCAGAACCGTTCTGTGCATGTCCGTTGTATGCATGCATAAATGGCTTTTATGTATGTGTAAAACGGACCTGCGCAGAACTGTTCTGCGCAGGTCCCGTATTGTCCGGAGCCGCACTTGACAGGTATGGCTCTAGATCAGTATTTCCGAACCTTTGGGTTTTGGACTTCAATTCCCAGAAGCCTAAGTCAGTTCTCTGAAGCACTGATAAGCCAATGTACTGACTTAGGCTTCTGGGAATTGAAGTCCCCCTGTGGGGCATGAGCCCTACGTTGGGAAACACTGCTCTACGTTAAGATACATCAATTGCTAGCCTGTGGCTGGCACAGAGAGGAAAGTCTATACAGCTACCAAAAATAAAGAAGGTAGTAAACGAAGCTTGCTCTAAATCACAACCACTCAATTCAAAGTCTGCCAGCATGTTGCTTATCTAACAAGTTGAAATGCCTATAACCCTTACAGCCCACAATCCTAGCCATTTAACTGAGAAGAGGTTACAGAGCTCTTGGGAAGGCAGGGAGAGCCCCCCATCTTTACTTTTAACTTCCAAACATCTTATCACAAAGCCTTCAAGGAGCTAGATTAATTTGGATATAGGGGAGAACTGTATACATGGGATTAATAAACTTGGCCCAAAATCTAGAGAACACATGGCCTATTTGCACATACATAAAAGGTTTTCTATCTGAAGAAGGTGGTCCTCAGAAATCAATTCAGGCACTGAGTCCAACAGAAATCAATTCAGCAATTCAGGCACTGAGTCCAACAACATCTAAAAGACAGCAGGGTAGATCCACTGGCATATTTCCCTGGTTTATGGTTCCTATCACAGATAGCCAAAGTTATTTTCTTTGAACTGAAAGCTGAGGAGGCCCACCCAAGAATAAAATTTGGAGAAAAATCTGGGCATACACAGGGCCTTTCAGATCAAAGTCAATAATTTTCAGTCACAAGATAGCAGAAAAGAGAGAATCCATCAACAGCCAAGGGCTCTTTTCTTCATTTTGCAGACAGGAGTAAGCCATGTGAAGAAAAGCAGTTCCAGTACAGATGGAGCCCTCATTAAAGGGGTCACAAGGTCACCCTGAATGGAAAAGTTGCCCACTAATGATCTATATCATTGGTGGCGAACCTATGGCACGCATGCCAGAGGTGGCACTCGGAGCCCTCTTTGTGAGTACCCGTGCAGTTACCCCGTGCAGTTACCCCAGTACCCGTGCAGTTACCCCAGCACAGAATTTGCCCCGCCCCTCTGCCCAACAGCCCAATGGGAGTGCTTCCTCCCTCCCCCAGTAAAAAGTTCACCCCACCCATCTGTCCAGCAGCCCAATGGGAACACGTCCTTCCTCCCCCGTTGCTGTGTTGGCATTTTGTGATAAATAAGTGGGGTTTGGGTTGCAGTTTGGGCACTCGGTCTCTAAAGGGTTTGCCATCACTGATCTATATGATGACTAGAGCAGCCAGTGGGCTGGTCCAAGACAGCTTGGAGATAAACTCCAATTGCTTTCCAGAATGTAGGAATTGTGGCCCCACAAAACATGCAGAGAAAGGTGGCATAGCACTTTCCATTTGCAATGATGTACCATGTTTGGAGCCAAGCCTCACCTAAAACGTAACCACAAGAAATCCTGGGAGCCAGTCCTACAGAGGCATAAGGGCAGCTTGCTAACATACCTCATGTACACAAGACAGGTGGACGTGTACTTTTACACAGGTTGCAAGTTATTTAACTCTGATTTTCTGAAGACACAAGACTGTGATGGCACGAGTATTATTACAAAAAGAATTCCAGAAAGTGTGCAGAAACATTATTGGTGGTGGTGGTGACCCACTAATTGATGGCCCATCAGAGTTTCAAACTGCAAAGCTCATCTCTTCTGAAGAAAACTGGTACAGCATGTCATATGTAGCTATACAAGAATATTTAACCATTCTTGTATAGCTGGGAGGGGGAAAGGCTTCTGAAAGTTAAGACAATAAATAAAAAAGGGAATCACAGAAATCTTCCATAAAGGGGAAAGGAGACAGATGGGATACTGAAACTTTTGTTCTTTAATATTCATCCATATCTCATAAATCCTACCCCAATTCCTGTGCTCTAACTGCTTAATAGTCCATGAAGGAAAGAATACCCGATATGCTCTTGCTATCTACACAGAGTATGAATAGAACTGCAGTCCACAGCATAACAGTTACACAAATTTGGCCAGTTTTTTTTAAAAAAAAAAACAGTCATATAATCCCATGCCAATTCTGCACATTATACTGTGCATATGTGTATATGCTCTGCCCTGCATCTCAATCTATCAAGGCTATTCTGCCGATGCTAAAACATTTGGAAAAGACTGACACTAACCTAGACAAACCATAGCTATCTCCAGTTTCCTAGATTGGTACCTGTTGCCAAAAGGTGCCTTCATTTTGGCAGGTTCACATCTGGCCTAGACATGGAAGAAGAAGAACCCTACCCAAACACCCCATTTCCTCAGTTAATTCAGAAATGAATTCTTCAGAAGCTCTCTATTCTTCACAAGTTAGAGTTAAATATAGCATCTACCTGTGTTTCCCAAGCTTTGGTTTTTGGATTTCAATTCCCAGAAGCCTAAGTCAATTCCCCCAAAGCACTGATCAGCCAATGTACTGACTTAGGATTCTGGGTATTGAAGTCCCCCTGTGGGGCGTGGGCCCCACATTGGGAGTCACTGGTTTAAATGATACAGACACAGAACTGGTCCAACAAACCTTTCTCGGCTATGCCAGAAGATTCACTAGCCTCACTGCATGAAGATAGCTGCAAAATCAAAGGCAGGGAGCTGGTCTACCACTCCCCAGACAGTCCCTACAGCCATGCAGTTTTCTTCAGCTGGCTAAACATGGAGGAGGAGTGGGAGCTGAGGCTGTCTCAGTGACAAGCCGTCCTTCCCCCGTATCACACAGATGCCGTGCCTTTCCCCCCAGCATGAATTGGCAAAGCGCAAGAGGGTTTGAAGGAATCCCTCCTAAGGCACCAGCTTCTCCTCTTCTCTTGGGACTAAAGCCTTGTCAAGGCAGTCCTGCCAAGTCCCAGGCCCGTTGCCCCCCCCCCTACACACACACACACACTTCTTTCACACTGCAGCACTGAGCGCGGCTGGATTTCCCCCAGACACGCGCACAAGGCAGATGTGGCGCTGCAGCTCAGCCTGTCTGACCTACTTTCTCTTTGTCTCTTGCCTCATCCGTATGACTTACAGCTTCCTTCTTATACCTTCCTGCACAGCGCAGCAGCAGCCTCCTCCCCACCCACCCACCCAGAGATGTCTGTGTTGACACAAAAGGGAACTCAGACAGCTTCCCTTCCTCCGCTAAGGGCACCACGGCATTATGTTTATGTTCCAAGTGGCTCCCCAATGTTCTCCCTCCCCTGCCACCCTCCACCTTCGGAAATGCTAAGCCATGAGGGCATGCAGACAATGATGGAAGGCCAGACGAAAGGCTGTGATCTCATCTGACTCCCACCACCGTTGCCACTCCTGCATCACACCCCAGAGCCTGCAAGCAAATGCTAAGCATCAACTCCCCTAGGCTACACCCTTGAAAGTCATGCCCTTCTCCAGTCTGAAGGCCACCTGGGCAGGGGGGGGGGGGACTCAACTCTTAGTTTGCAAATAGGCATCGAGGTGCAAGATCAGCCTTCCTCTGAGGGAAAGGGAAAGGTTTCCCTTGCTCGAAAGCCAGTCGTATCCGAATCTAGGGTTCAGTGCTCATCTCTGTTTCAAAGCTGAAGAGCCAGCGCTGTCTGCTTTTCCAGATGTTTCCGTGGTCATGTGGCAGGCATGGCTAGACACCCGAGCGCACGGAATGCAACGCTGTTACCTTCCCACCGAAGTGGTCCCTATTTATCTACTTGCAGTTTCTTGCTTTCGAACGGCTAGGTTGGCAGGAGCTGGGACAAGGACGGGAGCTCATTCCGTCCTGCAGTACTCGGGAATCGAACTGCTGACCTTCCACCTCCCAGTCAGTGTCTTAGCCATTTGAGCCACTGCAGTCCTCTTCCTCTGAGAGAGCCTCTTATTTAGTCCGGCTTCATAATGAAGCGGATGCCCTCAAGAGAGAGAAAAGCTTCCAAGCCATGCAACATTAGATTACCTAGATTTAGCATTATGTACAAAAAGTACTTTTACATACACAAAGAAACAACAACAACAACATATGGCAGGGAAGCATCAATAGAAAAAAACCACCCAGATACATTTCCCCCGCTAGCAAGTTAAATTGTGCTCCATGTTTTAGTTGACATTTAGATCGCACAGAATAAAATGGCCTCAGGGCTACTATGTCCCAATACCAACCAGTGGATCACGGGTATACAATTCAATAATGCAAATCAAGCTTTGCTCACAGACCCACAACAGACTGGACCAGCCCCAGCAATGACCACTCTGATCTTTTTAAAAAATATAACCAGAGAATGCTTAGGTGGGTACTTCCATTTTCTCTTTCTTTTCTTTCTTTATTGGGAGGGGGGAGGAAGGCTTAGAGGACTCCCCCAAACCTCCTGATTCAAAAACCACTGCTCTTGGAGGCTGCCTGGAAAATGGCATCCCCTTCAATTAAAAACAATAATAATGGGAAAGAGGGCTTTGAGGAACCACATGTGGTCACCCCAATCTAGATGTTTCTCCTGCTTTGCAAAAGGATCTTATCTGAAAGCAGTGCTTTGCAACTGCACGGGAAGGCTCTGCCATGAGCCAAAAACACCTTTGGCAACATAAAAAGGATTTTCTGTACAATTCTTTTGTTCCCACAATCGAGCTGTATTTTGTCGCCCATTGTATGCACATCTCCCTTGAAGGCTCTACTTCTGTAGTGCACATACCATTCTTTCTTGGCTTTCAAACCCATTTAGGAAAGAGTGCTGTAACAGATATGAGTGTTGCTCCTGGACAAGAAAGACCTGCATTCATATTCAACTGTGAAGTTCAGAGGAGAGGCACATAACAAAGTCACACTGGCAGCCAACAATAAGTCACAGAGTTGATATCCCCACCCATCATGCTTCCTTCAGTTCCTTGGAAGGACTGAATACCACTAATAGAGAGCAGAGACCCATTTGTACTTGGGAGAGGAAGCACTGCCTTCCCTCCCAGCCAGGTGGCCCATTCACTACTGGTGGGAAATGGGAGCCCAATGGCACCCAAAGAATCAGAGGCTCACAGCTCCTAAGGGATCAGGCTCTCACAGATGGCTCTATTTTCCACTGTGGCAGGGAAACACACACACACCAAACCTTTTCCTTTGGCAATGACTTTCATAAGCTTCTTCTTCATAACATGCAACAGTACTTGCTTTCATTTGCCTTGAAGTTACTGCCTGTCTAATTACTGGATAACTCAGCATTATGATGTTTAGAGAAAGAGATCTTACCAATCTTTACTAAGCAACTGAACACATGAACCGGCACACTACACTGCCCAGCTCTAGCCACTGGTCCAGGGATTCCCAACCTCTTAAAGCTGGGGGCCAGGTCACACTCTCTCAGTCAACTTCGAGGGCCAGATGGCCATGTTGCCCTGCATGCATGATGGGGTGGTGGTGGCCATTTTGCCCCAACAGCTTCAAAGGGGTGGCATTTTGTTTCTAGAATGCCTTTGGATGGGTGGGTGGGTGGGTGGCTACATGAAATGACACCGTGGGCTGGATCTGGCTCGTGGGCCTCAGTTTGGGAACCTTTGCACTAGACCATCTGCTTCAGCACTCAGTGGCTTTCCAGCCTTTTTGATAAGCATCTTTCCTGCCTGGAAGTGTTTGGGATTGAAGTCAGGACCTTCTGCAAGAAAACACATGCTCCACCAATGGCTCTTCCTATATGTAGCTATCCCTTCTCTCTTTATTAAAGGCCTAATACAGGTTGTCCCAAAAGTTGTCATACATAGGAGCAATTGCATAACAACAGATATCTTGGAATGTGTTCGTCATAAGTGGGGGAGACTTTATGTGTAAAAAGAAGTGGCCAACACTTAAGAGACTATTTTGTAAAATTTTACGATGAATATTTTGTACATAAAGCTACATTTAGCTACAATTCCCCATATTCCCTATGTGTGGTGACTTTTGGGACACCCTGCATAATGTGCTGAATTCTGGGGCTCATGGGACCAGGATCTATGCTGAAAAGAGTGAGGCAAGGAAGATTCAGATCTGTTTGAAGCACTTTCACAAACTAGCAGGGCTAGAAATTGAACTGGCAGAAGGCAAGTGCATTTTTAAGTCTTCTTTAACAGGTAGGCTTGATTTCAGCTTATGCCCTTTGCTATATGCATCACCTTTTACCACTATTTTTTTTAAAAAAATCAGTTGTGTAGGTACAGAGATTCTTTTGGACATGATAAATCCTAAAAACCTCAGGATAGAGTCTCATTGCTACAGCAAAGATTTTTCTTGTAAACACCACTTATCTTGCTAAGTACCTGTTACAACACCTATGAAGCAAGTGGGATTGTACTCTGTGCCGTTTTAAGCTCAACTGCAATGCAGTGGTCACTGGCAAAGTCTAAATAAATACAGTATACATTTGTTCATTAACACCATACTCTGAACTCCTCTTCTTTCTCCCTTTCTGCTGCACAAGATATAGGTGGACTGCAAAATTCTTGAATTAAGGGGCATCTGTATTTCATGCTCATGCTGCTTTGTATGCTATTTTCATGTCATTTTTAATAAAAGAAGAACAAAGGAGAACATGCAACACACTCCCAGATCCAGACTATAGCTCCTGTTCAGGATTCCAGCCTGCTTGGAACAGGAAGCTTATGATACAGTTGAGTGTTTTTATATTGAAATGGTCTCCCCCAAACATCTAAAGGGCACAAAGTAGAGCATTATTTTAGGCCCTCAACAAAGCTTACGTTGCTGGTTTTCCATGCCCCAAAAAGTTCTTCTTTCACATTACAAATTCAGCATACCTAGGATTGTTCTCCAAGTCGTGACCACTAACTTGAGGGCAGCTCTGTTTCAAAATGATCAGAATTCAGCCATCCAAGTTCCATATTAGGTAAAAGGAGGATGGGCTTTCATCTTGTTGTCTTCACTACATAGAAAAAGGTGGCCTAATACGACCTTTCATCTCTCTAATTCTATCAACTACAAGGATCACTCGAGACATTGGTCTTCAACTAGGAGGTTGGGATCCAAAATCTAGTTACAGGTCAACCTATGACACAATTCCAAGCACCACGTTCTTCTTTTGGTTTTTGAAATTTTTCCCCTAAGCCAGGAATGAAAAAGAGTGAAAACAGAGATTGTTGGGTAGGCATGAGGGAATAAATCAGAAAAAAACCGGTATGAGGTGGTGGAGAAAGACTGGATACCATGTAGTTATTTGGGCTTGTCTATAGGTTCTGGTCTGGGAAGAATGAAGACTATTGATTGAAAGATACGTTACTATGCATTTATTTAATTGCCTTGAGAATCTTAAATGTTATTTTAAACACACGGCTGAGAATGAAAATATGTGCCACCTTTAACTGTGAGCTCTAAAATGCAAATGAGCTGCACAATCAAGCGCTCTCCAGCAGAAATGTTTTAGGATTTCAAGACATTTCTATCGAAAATTGAAGGTACTGTATATGCATAAAAACATATTTCATCTGACCAGTAGATGGCTCTTGTACCTTTCCTGTGTTTTATTTCTTCTATTACTTGCTGTTAGGAGAGAGCTGAAACTGAGATGAGTGGACTATGACTATCGGCAAGATCCACCAACTACTGCCGTTGCTCCATACACTCGCCTCCTTCGCCTTCACACCAATTTTAAATCACAGACAGAGCCAGAACTTTAAGACAACGACAGAACAAACACAAGGCTGCTAAATTGTTGGCAGAACAGAAATAACATGAGTAGAAACATATGATGTACCTCTTCTTGGCAAAGTGCCAGGTGCTAAAAGCAGCACTTTTCACAAAAATAGTTCTCCACTACATCAACTTGAGGTGAAAAGTACCCTTGCAAAAAGAAACCGATGGAAACATTTTCTATTAAATGTCAGTTTGGTCAGGCTGCACGAATCCAACTTATGAGGCCACTTGGCTGTATCCAATTGCACAAGGACCTAACTCACAGATCAATGCCAAGATAAACACCAGAGGATAGTGGGCTAATAGAGACATAGCCACAGTAATCTTTCTAAGGCTCTGGTATCTCCTTCCTCTCCAAAGACAACTAACCACCCGTATGGCTGGCAGATTAACTGAGCACTCCTTACAGCCCCGATCTTCACACAAACCTCCAACTTCAAGAACTTTCCCCCATCAAACTTAGACTCATTCATCATGTAGAAGCTGCTCTAATCAAGACACACTGCCTCATCTCTTCCCTTGCTTCCCCTTGGAGAGGAACAAAGAAACCATTTTTTCACCAATGGAGATTGTCTTGTTCAGCACAGAAGGGTGCCCTGAGAAAGCTGTAGGAGCAGAAAGGTCACCAATAATCCAGATGTAATATCTGTTGTGAATGAATTTCATGAAGCATCATTAGATGCATTTCCTGCAGTTCATGCTATAAGTTTTCTTAGACGTGGGGGAAGAATCCAACCTTCATGTTCCATTCTTTTTCCTTTGGATTTATGTTTAGGTAAGGTCAAGGTCCTTAATGATATCCTTGGTAGGGAAAGGAATACAAAATAAATTATGGAGCGGCAGTGAAAGTCATTATGTTCTTTACAAAAGGAAGGCAGAAGTTGACAAACATTTCAGATAATTGTTGGTTGGGCACCATTTCTGTTATCAGGACAGATAACATCTTCTGTATGAAGTAAAAACAAAGTTGACATTACTCAAGGTCAAGAGCATGTAACAAATAGGAAGAATCCCTAGGTTACCAGTCGCTCTGGCAAAAAAAATTAGCCACTATTCCCGTGAGGATGCTGGAACTCTGTGATTTATTGTATTTTTAAATTTGAATCTGTGTAATGTTTCTGTGTTGAAAACTGCAGTGAGTAGTGCTTGCACTAAATCCAAGTAAAGTAAGTAAGTAAGTAAGTAAGTAAGTAAGTAAGTAAGTAAGTAAGTATGTATGTATGTATGTATGTATGTATGTATGTATGTATGTATGTATGTATGTATGTATGTATGTATGTATGTATGCATGCATGTAGGTAGGTAGGTGGCTGAACATATGCTGTCCATGCAGAAGGTCTCAGGTCTAATCCGTATTTCCAGGCAGGACTGGGAAGGACTTCTGGAGAGCAAGTACTAGTCAGTATAGAACTACCTTCCCAACTTTTTCCCCTTTGGACTAAAACTCCCATTGGATACAGCTACACAACTCATTGCTGGAGATGGTGGGAGTTGTATCTGAAGCATCTGAAAGATCACAAATTGGGAAAGGCATGTGGAGATGATAATGGGATCCTGAAGCCAGCCCTGCCTCAAAATCTCCATCATCCAGCACATTGAACTGAAGTTAGAAGTTCACAATAGTAGCGCCAAGCATTTCTAATGAGCTTCCTGAAGATGTATGACAATGTGCTCAATTTTGTGTTTTACAAATGCAAGGCCTTTGATGAAGTGGATTATTTGGAAACAGATTGCACTGTTTGTAATCTGTATTAATCAGTTACTGTGCTTAATTTGAAAGCATTAATGACCCATGTTTACTATTTTAGTCATATTTTACTACTTCATACTAGATATTGCTAAAAATTCAATTTATGGGGGGGGGAGGGATTCTCTAAGCCTATAATAAAGAGCAAATCCTGCCATTGACTGGCTCCTCATCCACACTCCTTACATCTTCTTTCCACTGTCCTTGCTTCCATCTTCCTTGCCACCGCTTTTCCTCAATGCTGGAGCTTTGCTGCAGCCCATTCTAGCAGCAATTTGCATACAGAAAATCCAATATGCAAGGCAGCAACATCCATTTCAGGCATACTCTTTGTAATTTGGTGGTTACATGTAACCATCTGGCCCTTATCTAATTGTAAAGAGATGTAACAAGAGAGAATTCATGCTCACAAGAACAACTGTACCATCCAGAAAGCTCTGGGAAAGAACACTGAAGTCAATCTTAGGAATGTAGCATCAAATGAGATTACTCTGGATCTTGACTAAGTGTTACTCTGGAAATGAAATTATAATTTACTCGCATCAACCTTCCCATGCCAACAAATGGAGAGTTAAAATCAAGGTATCTTACCATCACAGGGGACTTCTCTTTTCACAAGGTATCCAAAACAACAACAAAGCTATCATAACCTTGGCTAACGAGCCCCTTGAGGGGCAAATGATGACTCTGGCTCATAACAACTGTGCAATCTCAGAGGGATCTTTAAACATCCCAAGAGTCTAGATCCAAAACACACTAAGACCAGCCTTAGCCCACCCAGATACTGTCAATACAATTTTCTCCCTTTCTATAGCTCAGCCCAAATCACTTTCTGGTGGTACCATTAACATTGGTTACTGCAATGTCTCCAGCATAAGTATGGAGTCAGTAAATAGTGTGAAAAGCAACTGGGAGATCTGCCTTTCCAGCCAAATGTAAGATCTAAAACTCTATCACAGGGGTGCCCAAACTACAGCCTGTGGCCACCCTCGTCGCTCCCGGAAGAGGAAATGCTTGGCGCTATTATTGTGAACTTCTAACTTCAGTTCAATGTGCTGGATGATGGAGATTTTGAGGCAGGGCTGGCTTCAGGATCCCATTATCATCTCCACATGCCTTTCCCAATTTGTGATCTTTCAGATGCTTCAGATACAACTCCCACCATCTCCAGCAATGAGTTGTGTAGCTGTATCCAATGGGAGTTTTAGTCCAAAGGGGGAAAAGTTGGGAAGGTAGTTCTATACTGACTAGTACTTGCTCTCCAGGCCCCTAACACAATTCATCCAGCCCGCAAAGCCCTCATCGCTCCCGGCACTGTCTGGGTGCATTTTAATTCCGCTCCCGGGAGCAACCAGCGCTCCATGGGCTGGATGAGTTGATTGATTGATTGATTCGATTTGTATGCCACCCACTCAGCATACGCCGACTCAGGGCAACTCACAATAATCACGACATAAATCACCAATGTACAAAGTAAATACACCATAATACAAAAAAATATAAACAATACAATATAATCAGTACAATCACTATAACTAACACAAGCACAAAAATGCAATACACTGAGGTCCACAGTGATACAGTATACAAATTTGATCACCCCACAACAATACAGCAGCAAAACATATCAGAAACAATGCATCCAGCCCCCAATTGGCATTGGGGGCTGTATCCAGCCCGCAGGCCATAGTGACCAGTCCCCTGAACCACGTGGCCGGCCCACAGCCCAAAAAGTTTGGGCACCCCTGATCTATGACATCTACACTGCTTCTATTAACTTCTAAATTTTTCTTTCTTTTATTTTAAACAAATAAATAATTTCTAAAAGATATCCCATGGCTCAAAGACCAGAGTCTACAGCTTGAATCAAATAATCAAATGGCAGAAGCAATTATTTTGTTTGCAGATTAGATTCCAGTATTTTGCTGTTTGGAATGTCCAATTTTTTAAAATTTTATTTATGTATTCATTTTTTAAACCGTGTTTTGACATGTCACCCTTCACTCCAAGCAAATCAGATACTGTAGCCTCACAACAGCCCTATGAGGTAGATTAGGCTGACAGAGTTAACTGCCCAAAGTCACTCAAGGGAGCTTCATGACTGAGTGGGGATTGGAACCTGGCATCTCCAGTCTCAGTCCAGTGCTCTAATCATTGCACTGCAGTGATGTTTATCACATACTAGGGACTGAAACAGTAATACTTGAGGGAAAATCAGCTTGTAATGCACAACTTAACTAGAGTTCTAGGATCAGCCCCAAGAATTGTCACCTGAGCCTGGAAATAAAAGGACAAAGCTTCTGAGTAACAATCATAGTCCATTACAGTACTGTATTTGAGTTCTAGAAATACATAGGTTGCCTTGTAACAAGAGAAGGTACGGTACCTTCTCCTGGGGATATTGAAGGAGAGGTTGGAGGATGGAGAACTATCAAAGACAGGACCGTAGCCAGAGGGGCGAAAACCCACCCCGTGATGCCAATGTTATATATGTAAGTATGACATTGTTGCATACCTGTCAAGTTTTGGATTTGAAAATAAGGGAAATTTTCTGGCCAAAATGGGATACTTGACAGCTATGCTTATCCTGTGCAGCCCTTCAGTGGCGGCATTAGGGCATTGCAGTCTTCCTAATATGGGAGGATGGTGGAAAAGAGGGTAAAATATGGGAGTTTCCCAGCCAATACGGGATACTTGACAGCTATGCATTGTTGCCCCTCCTGAAATTCTTTTGCCCCTCCTGAAAAAATTTCACCTTCTCCCCCTCAAAAAAATTTGGAATCCTGGTTATGGCCCTGATCAAATATGATTTAAGTAGTGAAATTGCCTGCTTCAGGAGGGGGTTCCTCTTGAGTTTCTTCTAGCTAACTCTACATTTTTTGTGATTGTACTACTCTGCCTAAATCTCACTAGCTACTAAATTACAAGTTGGAATGTATAACACCCAGCTATGCATGAGCAGCAGGGCATGGCCTAAATAGGCAGCTAATAGTGCAAACTGGATTTCCTGAAGAAAAAGAAAGCTCAACCAGTGGTTACCATGATGGGGGTGGGAAGTCTGCTAAAAGAGAGATACAGTAATGTTATCACATAACTAGAAAGCCAACAAATATTACTAACACAGAAAGTGAGACGTGGGTCCTCCAAACCACAACAGTCAACAAAAACCTCCTAATTATCTTACACATTTTTAACACCAGGAAAGAAAAGCTCCTGTGAGCATGAGATGCTGATAAGAGAGTGGTGTGTGAGTGTGAGAGAGAGAGAGAATGAGTGAGTGAGACAGTGTGTGTGTGTGTGTGTGTGTGTGTGTGTGTGTGTGTGTGTGTATGTGAGAGAGAGAGAGAGAGAGAGAGAGAGAGAGAGAGAGAGCAGAAAACTTATTCAAACTTTTTCTTGGTTTTCAGTCATGAACAAGGCTGGATTATTTTTCCCCCTTAAATGCAATAATACTCACTAGATTGTATGAAAGGTTACACGATATGCTTGTAGCCATGTTGATTCTGAGTTAAAGGTCCTTTCATGATGCCTCCGCTGCTGCTGCTGCCGCCACCCCTCCCAATTTTTATGGTTCGGATCTGTTTCTGGATGTGAACTACATGGGTCTCTCTTTATTGAAGCATGTAGAAGAGCCATGTGCATTTTACAGCAGAAATAGACCATAACTAGAACTATACTCTGCAAGTAAAATACAGGCAGCTGCAGTCTTCTCTAAGCAAAGGCAATAGCTCTGAGCAACGTTCAATGTTAAACTATTGTTGTACATTCACAGGGACCACAGAGAAGAACTATGAAATCACCCAATCCACAGCATCTCTCACAGATCACTCACCCCATGGGTGCCCTCCTACTCCAAACCCATTTCTCAACATCAGCCACAGGAATGAAAAGGATCCATCTGACCCCTGAGGGGATGTGGGTGGGGAAAGGCTTTGAAGACCCCATCAGTCCTGTGCCCTAGCTCAACTCTTATCCACCCCCACTGTTGCTTACCATCCATTCAGTGGGCCTCAACCCCCAGCTGGTGGCCCTGCTGCTTCCGTAGCTCCAGGTATACAGTTAAGAGGTCACAAAGGATGGTGGGGAAGGACTGCTCATGGGGGACTTTGCCCCTGGTGACAAAAACAAACACGGCTCCTGCTTAGAGCTCAGTCTGTCATGGAAGCCAAAAAGAGTCCCTAGCCAGCACAGGGCTGAGCGCAGCTCCAGGGTACGCCTGTATCTCCTCCTCTCCCTTTCCCGCGAATGCATCGATGTGGAACACGTTATACTCAACTGACGGGATCCACCACAGTACTCAAAAAAGTCCTCCTCTAGCAATACTGTATTAGCTTCTCCCTCAGACACAGCAGGCTCTGCTTTGAAGATGTACCATACATTCAAATCTCTGGAACTCAAAGTTGGAAGGGTGAGATGCACCAAGACTTTCCTGTTCCTGAACTAGAGTTTGAGAGATCAACTCTGCGTGCTGTGTGCAAACCAGCTCTTCTCAATGTCACACGTTCAGAAAACCTATAAGTGGGGCAGCTGGTTACGAAACAACAATGCTTGTCATCAGCACGCGGGGTGGGGTGGAGCAGAGGTTCATATGATTCCCATGCAAAGGGAGAGGGGGACAGGGAAGAGACTGCCAATCAATGGATGCAACTCATTTACAGGCCTATTGCAAAACATTGCCACAGATCTTACCCAAGCCGAGACCATCATTCTGCATCGTTAGGTAACTAGTGTTCATGTTTTCAACTGGCACCTATGCCTCTCCCTTCTATACCAGGCCGAGGAGATGGTTAGAAGAAAAAACATGGTAGATACACCTCAAAGTGGAAGATACACCAAGAAAGCAACTCTGCCTGCAAGGAACCCAGCACACAATGGTTCCTTGTGGTTTGCAATCCTCTTGGAATGCCCCATCACCAGCCTGCCTTGTTCCCTGCTCTGCTCCCTGTTCCTGATCTGCTCTGTTTCTTCTGTTGGGGTCTGTGGGTGCTGAAGGGTGGTAGTAAGCTGCCCAGACAAGAGGAGGTCCTCAGCGACTGCAAAGGAGGCACCTCTTGAAAAAGAGAGCAGATCTCTTAGCAAGAGCAAAGCTAGCTCAAGCACACACTTGCCAAGGACAAATATCCACGCAACTCATTCCTTTGAAAAGATGGTTAACACAGACTTAAAGTAACACATACAGAACCACTTCCCAATCTGAAAGAATCTGCCATGGAACGTGGAGAGCTGCTTGTTTACACCTCCTTGCAGGTGAATGCCAAGAAGATAATAAAGCATGACAGATACACCATGACAGACAGAGGCAGCTGCCAATTTGTCGCAGGCTCCAGTGTGTGCAGCATCACAGCATGGCATGGCTCTCTTGATAGGAAAGGGCAAAATAGCAGTCCACCTATATTGACACCCACACGGCAATGCCAAAGTGCAAGAACAACAAAACTCGTGCAGGGGATAAGAACAATTCTATCCAACTTCAGTGCATCCTACAAACCGCCAGTAGGATATCGCTGAAGCAAGCGCTGTACAAAATGTGTGCCACACTACAACCAATGTGATGAGAGATCCACTTTATATTTTCTATAACACAGTGTCAGGAGACCTACAAGCCACCAAGCCCTCCTTCTCCATGCCAAAACTAGAGCAATTTCTCAAGATAAAAGGAAGATGCTTAGCTTAATGCTAAACTTAATACTGAGATAAAAAAATGACCTCCCATTGATCTCCCAACTTCTCGCTAAGTTGTCCATCAGGATTAGCCATGCCATGCTGGGAGCAGGGAAAACAAAGCAACCATCAGGAAGCCCCATGAAAAGTGGGATAGAGGCTTATTTATTTATTTATCATATGATGGACTTCAGTTGTCTACATTAATGCTGATAAATACAGTAAGCACAAATTGTCCATCTCAAGTTCCTAGCTAGATCTTGCTGATGGCCAGAGATCCATTTAGGCTCCACGTCAGATGGCAAAATACTTTGGACAGGCCCTGGGGAGACTCCCATCTAACCACTTAATGTTTTCTTCCTATCAAAGTAAGAATGGTAACTACAGAGCCCATGGGTTTACTAGCCGAGGCATTTCCTTTGATGAAGCTTGCTTTCTTAGCAGTCCTGTCAAATTTATGATCCACAGAGATTTTTAGAAGCAATGCAGAATGTTCCTGCATGTGCTGTCATTTGGTAGATGATATTAAGGGAGACTGGTTTTATTTCAACCCGGTTTGGGTGGGTGTGTCATATTTGTTGTAGTGATTTATTTATTTTTTGGGGTGGAGTGTTATCATGCCACGATGGCTATCAGGATTCTGCTCTCACAATAAAAATAAAAAAAGATTCCAGCTGCTGGATGCAAATTCTCTAGCTTTCAAAGTTTCCAGCCATTAATATTCAACACTGTTCTTCTGCCATTCCTCTTCCTATTTTAGCATCACTTTCTTGCAACAGATCGTGGTTGTTTTCTCTTACATGGACAACTGTTTTCACAGTCTCAAACATTTCCTTCCTGTTAGTTAGATTCTGATCTAAAAATAGCACGTCACTCATTGTTGACTCAACTTTGGAAACAGCTATTTATCGAGAACAAGTAGGAGGCATAGTTTATGCACTGTATCCCATTAAACATGAGTCCTTTTGTACTTTACTTGGTATAGCGTTTTTAAGCTTGTACAGTCCATTCCTGATGATAAATTATTATTTCAGGAAACACTTCATATCAAATTAAAGTATCGCTCCCACCACTCTTTCTTTAATGATCTTATGTGTTATTCAAGTCATCAGAAAACTAATAACCAACGAGTTTCTAGAATGTTGCTTTTCCCCTTTAAATTAAAAATCTGATTTCACCGTATTTATTAATTCTGTTCATGCAGATCCTTCTCATTTTCTTTGTAATGTTCTCAAAGTTTTATTTGAATATGTTCTTTGATAGGAATCTCAGTCTATTGAAATATGATGATTCAAACTTCTATCCATTTCCCTTGTTATTAAATTTCCTTTGTATTGTTTACTAGGATTATAAAACCGATTGCCCAGAACAACAGCTTTCTAGGAAAGCTTTCACAACAGATGCCATGAGGAATGGACTGCAATACCTAGGAGGTTCCACATCAACATCCAATTTATGTCCAAATATATAGAGTTTCTGCTTGTGAATTTTAATTCTGAACAGGATATATAATTAACATAAGATTTTGCACATCCCTCAAGAGCCTCTAGTGCAGTGTTTCCCAAATTTTGTGTTTTGGACTTCAATTCCCAGAAGCCTAAGTCAATTTCCCAAAGTACCGACCAGCCAACATACTGACTTAGGCTTCTGGGATTTGAAGTCCTCCTCTGGGGCATGGGCCTCACCCTCATGTTGGGAACCATTGATCTAGTGCAGTGGTGGTGAACCTATGGCACGCATGCCAGAGGTGGCATTCAGAGCCCTCTCTGTGGACACCCGTGCAGTCACCCCAGCACAATTTGCCCCACCCCTCTGCCCAGCAGCCCAATGGGAGCGCTTCCTCCCTCCCCCAGCACAGAGTTCACCCCACCCCTCTGCCCAGCAGCCCAATTGGAGTATTTCCTTCCTCCCCTGTTGTTGTGTTGTCACTTTGCTATAAATAAGTGGGTCTTAGGTTGCAGTTTGGGCACTCAGTCTCTAAAAGGTTCGCCATCACTACTCTAGTGCATTCTGAGTCTTAATGTAAGATGTAGCAATGGATATAGTGTAGACCTAACAATATCAACAAACTGTTGAAGAACAACAAACTGCTGAGCATCAACAATTTCTCCAGGTCCTGAAATTCTAGATTCTGTGAACTTCACATCTCTACAGTACAGTCTAGCCCAGCTTCTCATTTTTACAGAGAGTCAAACTGCCTTTCTGCTCTTTCGATAGCAACTGTAGAACCACTTTTCATATCTCAGAAAGGATTCCTCACTCCAACCCAGAACTGCATATTGTTATTTCCTCACTTGTACCATCTTTCCTCCAGCATCTATAACTCCATTCAAGCTGCCAGTGTGTGTGTGCGCGCGCATGTGTGTGTGTGTCCACTGCTTTAGCATCAACTATTACCAGGTGCATAGATCAACTTCAGCATTATTTTAAGAAATATAACACAAGTCTCTTTTCAGGACTTTTCACAGTAATGCAACAATGCAACAAGTGTAAAGGTGCTACTCATGTAACATGTAGTTCAGACAAGTTCCCTTGAAGCTACAAAGGCTATTGCCTTTTGACAGCACTTGCAGTGATTCTTTGTACCCAAAAAAAAAATGCAATTCTTTCTTCACTGACTTGTTATAATTTACAGCAGGCAATAAAACTGCACAAATATCATAGACACTTTCCACAGGATACTGTATACACTGAGCTGGATCCAGAATGTTATTCTTTCAGTAGCAGGATCTCCTGACTAGAGATCTATTCAGAACCGTCCCATAGATGGGGGAAAAAATAGGTTCCCCCTCTTTCTGTAGCCTCAGTATCACCTTCTCCCTCTGTTCAACAGTCCCCCAACCCTCTGGTTAGAAAAAGGGAAATGTAAAAGATGATCATTTTCTACCTGATTCTATGTCCCCACTGCCAGGCCTGATCTTGCTGCTTTTAAAAGGTGCTTTCATTCCTTCATTCGGTGTATGTAGGACACCTCAAATGAGAAAGAGGCAGGGTAAATAAATAAAAGCCCAGGTATATTGAACCTCAGGACTTAAAAGTTCTCAACGAGGCAGGGGAAATGTACTGGCAGTGGCGTGAACAGATTAGGAAGGTGGCATTAAATGAATTTCCCCTCCACTGCTGTGCCCATAAAGCCCTGAAGCATGGCCTCAAAAATATGAGTAACAGCAAGAGAGCATCTTCCATTAAGCTATGCATGTAAAATAACATAACAGAAGGATGATATTTCAGGGTCCTGGACACAGAGACAGGCAGACTATAGGATTATGGGCTGAAAACATCCAGTTCCTGGACCTTTCGGCAGGTCCCCCTGTACACCAAATACAGAAGTGACCAGAAATCCTCTTCCAGTTTGATAAAGGTATGGGGGTGGGGGAGACAACATGCAGCTGGGCCTTATCATTTAGAACAGGGGTTCTCAACCTATGGCCCATGGCGCCATTCCATCTGGCCCACCCCCTTGCTCTCGCCACCGCTGCCCTTTTCCCCCTCCGCCTGGCTTGGCGTGTCCCTAATGCCGCTCCATAGCAGGGCGGATGTTGGAAGAAGGCTTACAACACCCGCCCTGCTATGGATCAGCAGTAGGGACACACCAAGCCAGGTGGAGGAGAAACGGATGGCGGCGGCAGAAGCGGCAAATGCCCATGGCTGCCTGTGTACTTCCCGGGTGCCGTTCTGACTGAGTGCGGGCAAGGACAGGCAGGACCCCTCCTTCACTCATGGTAGGCCAGTAAGCAGGGAAGCAGTGGCGTCGATGGTGTGTGTGTGTGTGTGTGTGTGTGTGTGAGAGAGAGAGAGAGAGTTTGCGGGCTGGACTGGTGGCATGGGGGGCAGTGTTGGCAGTGACGGTGTGGAGTGTTGGCGGCAGCAGCATGGGGGAAGTGTTGGCAGGCTGGACTGGTGGTGTGTGGGGGAGTGTTGGCATTGGCATGGGAGGGGGATGGAGGGGGGAACAAGTTCAGTGCCTTAACCACTAAGCCACAAACACATAAATGCGGTCAGAATTTTAACCACCACATACAGAGAAAAAAGTTTAATACTCAGCAATCTTGAATATTAAAGGCTTCATCTTGGCTACAGGTTGCTTTAATATAGTCAGTTAGGTTTGGTAAAAGGCTTACTCCAGGTCCCCAGCTACACACTGATTTTAAACTCTTCAACTGTAATGCAGCCACAGTGTAGCAGATAATGGGTAGCACAGCTTTGTCAAAGGCTACTATGACCCTAGTTGGGCCATGATGACTTAGTGGTTAAGACACTGAGCTTGATGACCAGAAGGTCAGCAGTTTGAGACCCAAGTGCTGTGTGATGGAGTGAGCACCTGTCGTCTGTCCCAGCTCCTGCCAACCTAGCAGTTTGAAAACAAGAAATTGCAAGTAGATAAATAGGGACCACTTTGGTGGGAAGTTAACAGCGTTCTGTGCACTCCGGTGTCTAGTCATGCCTGCCACATTACCACGGACACGTCTGCAGAAGCAGACAGCGCTGGCTCTTCGGCTGTGAAACAGAGATGAGCACTGAACCCTAGAGTCGGATACGAATGGCTTTCGAGCAAGGGAAACATTTACCATTACCTAAATAGGTACCACTTTGTCGGGAAAGGTAAAAGAGTTCTGTGCGCTAGTGTCTAGTCATGCCTGACACATGACTATGGAAATGTCTGCAGATGCAGACAGCGTCTTTGGCTGTAAACAGAGATGATCACCATCCGCTAGAGTTGGGCATGACTGGCCTTCGGGCAAGGGAGATCTTTACAATATTCCTAGTCAATTTCCTGTTGCTCTCAATAAGAAACTGAAGCCATTTCAAGCCAACAACAAAACTTAGTTAACTAGTAAAGAGGCAAATACGAGTCCTCTTCTTTGGTTGCTGATTTGCCCTTGTCCATCAGGACTAGTGTTGAGCTAAGATGGTACTTCTACTCAACGTTCAAAACAGACGTTATCTTCTTCCGCTCACATTTAGAACTCAGTACAGCAGTCAGGGTAAAAAAACACTAGGATGGAGTGGAGAAATTAAGCCATTAATTTCAACCTAGAAATTAAAAAATAAATAAAACTTAAAATGGATATAGCCAATCCTATTTGTTCTGCAACTATAAAACCTTTTTTTTTTGGTAAACAATACAATATGCAGTGCTCCCAACAACCAGGCAACCCTGGAGGGAGACTGAATGAGTTCAATAAATATTGGGCTGCAAGTTTAGGTGCCAGAAAAAGGGAGCGTGTCATTGATGTCAATTGACATGAACAGTGCCACTGATATTCAGCAACCTCAAACAACAAAATCGTTGGATGGAGGAACAGGGCAACTAGGATTTGTTTCAGACTATTTCTATGGCAGAACAATGTCCATCCAAGGGAACATGGCTGGACAGCTTTGGATAGCCTAGGGAGGAGGGCATATCAATCCCATTTTCCATTCCCATTTGAGCTGCAGAGAACATGGACAAATCTAAATTCAGAAAATGGTACTGTTTGTATGTTCAAGCACAAGATATGCTACCAGCATCTAACAAAGAGATCACAGGTGGATTTTGTTGAGCGCAATGCCGTTACTGCATTACAGACATTCAAATGTTGAACAACTTTTAAAACCCTGTTTTATTGCTTCGTTTTTGTTCTGTTGCATGCACTGTTTGTCTAAGGTCCAGTAACTAAACAATAAAAATTAAACGGAATAGAGTTTATGTCATTTGCTGTCTAGGACTATCATCTTATGACCCATTACAATAAACAAATGCCAATTTAGCTTTTATTACACATGTAGTGCTCATGCACAAACAATCAGAATGCCGTTCTTCTGTGTGGTCAGATCTGACTTATGGCAACCCTCATAAAATGTTCAATATAAACAAGATATCTAAGGAGTAATTTTTATCAGTGGCCCCCTCCTCACTGAGTTTTCATAGATAAGCAAGGATCTGAACCCAAGTCTCCTGAATTTTAATTATATTAAAAATAATTATATTAAATTTATATACCACCACCTGGATAAACAGGCTCCCCACTGTTGGTGGTTCACAACACAATAAATACAGATATAAACATTATAACTACCATGTAATAAAATCAGACATAAATAAATAAATAAATAGCAGGAATAAAATGCAAAATACATTGGGGGTGGGCAGATCAGAACCACAGACCATTTGATTGAATTTAAAGTCAATTCAAGCAATCAAACTTTTAAAACCCTGTTAGAGAAGGAGTTTGCCTCAACGCAGCAAGTAGCTTAATCTATAAAGTGGATGCCATCACTGAGATGGCCCTCTTTCTAATTACCACTTACTTGACCACTCTTGGAGTTGGCACTGCCAGCAGAGCATGTTGTGACGATCTGGTGACATGGCCATTTAATGGTCAGAAAAGATGTTCCGCCAGGCAACAAGGTCCCAAATGGTTTAGAGCAGGGGCTTCCAACCTACAGCCCATGGGCTGGCCCTGGGCCATGGCAACATTTCATGAGGCCAGCACCACCACCACCGCACCCAGAAGTGGAAGCGGACGCATTTACATCAGCCGTAAAGTGCGCCCACGCATGCGTAAATGTGCCCAAGACTGTCATAAACGTGGAAGTGGTCACATTTATGACAGCTGTAAATGCACCCACTTCTGCTCCCGGGGGCATGGTCCGACCCATTCAGCTGTCCAGGGTGTGTGGTCAGGCCCACAGCTTTAAAAGGTTGGGAACTCCTGGTTTAGAGCCACAAAAGTTAGTGTTAAAACCTTGTGACTGATATAATTAATGACACTGAGAGCCAGTGACGCCCAACTAGAGTTGGGGAGATATGATTATATTTTCTTAAACCACATAACAACTGAGCCCTGGCATACTGCACTCCCTTGCAATTTCCATATCATGGACAAGGGCAGCCCCACGTAGGGAGCATTGCAATAGTTGGTTTTTGAGACTACCAGCTCATGGACCACCATTTTCAGAGACTTTCTATACAAAAAGGGACACAGTTGAGGGCTGGAAAAAGGCAGCTCTTGTCACGGCAGCTATTTGAGCTTCCATTTTCAATGCTGGGTGTGATTGCACCAACCACTCAGATCATAGTCTTATTCCATCAAGTGACCTGAGCTTTGACAGGAGGGCCCACCAGCTGGAAACTCACCCAAGGCCTATTGGAAGCTATCCAGATCCAACAGCCTTAGGGGGCGGACCATTTAATCGGCCCAGGCTTCTCACAGAAGGGGGGTGCAGTCTGTTACTCTATCTGCTGCAACACAAGGGCTTTCATGGACAGTTTTAAAAGACCTTAAAGTCTTGGCCTGATTGTAAGCTGTTTCATTTAACTTGTCAAGCACAGTATTTAGACCAGGGGATCTCTACATTTTTCAGCTATGGGCCGGACCATGTCCCCTAAGACAGCTGAACGGGCTGGAATGGTGGTTCCCTCCGCCATAAACCCTGCTGAAAACTACATCCACAGCTGTCATAAATGTATTTATGATGGCCACGGACTCATTTACAGTTATTGTAAGCGCGTTTACGACAGCTGTAAATGAGCCCATGGCTGATTCCAGTGGTGGCGGCAGCTGGAGCAAGGTCGGGGGCTAGATTATTTGCCGCTGCAGGCTGAACATTTTAAACTCCTGGTTTTGACTATTATTCTACTATTGGCTGGACAACTAGGATTCAATGCCATAGAGGTTCTTCCCAGCTCAATACTACCTTTGTCCAGCATAGAAAAACATAAATATATACTAATTTATAAACAGACTTCAATTTTTAATCAGCCAAGGATAAACCAGAACATGAACACATCAACATGGCAAATATTTTGTTGTAAGGTTGCACTCTTGGCATGGATTCCCAGCACAGAAAGCATTGCTTCAGAGGCTGTTGACTTTCGGCTGTGATTCTGTATTAAAATCACAGGTGTACCAAAAAATTCAGATTCAATTCACTCATGTATCCATTCAAATATGATAAACTATAAGTTTGGTTTGAATAGGCTACAAGTATCTGCTACTATGTTCCCAAAAACTAGATCTCCAATGCAGTATACCATTTGGGTATGCATGAGGTACTGCTGCATATTATCTATTGTTGTTGTTGTTGTTCAGTCGCAGTCGATTCTGACCCTTTGTGACCCCATGGACCATTTTCCTCCAGGCGCCTCTGTCCTCCACCATTCTCATCAGCCCACCAAGCTCTGTGCCCATTGTGTTCACAATACCATCTATCCATCTCATCCTTGGCCGCCCCCTTCTTCTTTTGCCCTCCACCTTTCCCAGCATCAAGGCCTTCTCAAGTGAATCCTCCCTTCTCATTTGATGCCCAAAGTACTTAAGCTTCATTTTTACTATTTGACCTTCCAATGAGCAGTCCGGGTTGATTTCTTCTAATATTGACCTGTTTGTTCTCCTCGCTGTCCAGGGTACTCTCAACACTCTCCTCCAACACAACATCTCAGAGGCGTCTATTCTTCTGCGCTCAGCCTTCCTAATGGTCCAGCTCTCACAACCATACATTACCACCGGGAATACCATTGCTTTGACTATGCGGATTTTTGTTTTCAAGGTGATGTCTCTACTTTTAACTATGTTCCCCAGGTTTCTCATTGCTTGTCTCCCCAGAATCAGTTGCCTTTTTATTTCATGGCTGCAATCTCCATCTGCAGTGATCTTAGATCCTAAAATAGTAAAGTCTGTCACTGCTTCTACTTCTTCCCCATCTATTTTCCATGTACGTATCTGTAAAAGCCCTGTTCTTTCTCCTAATAGTGGTAGTGAACCTTGGTACTTCAAGTGTTTTTGGACTTCAGTTACACGAAGCCCAAATCAACACTCCTGCTGATCAGGGCTTCTGGGAATTGAAGTTCCAGGACACCTAGAGTGCCAAGGTTCGCCATCACTATTATATTCTGAAACACATTAGGCAGGAATATAGCAAAGATATATTTAAAGCAACCACATCCTGATTTGGAAATTCTTCTCGGTTCAGATATTTGTTTGATTTTGCCTCTTTGCTGCCAGAAAACCTTTTTATTTAAGCAAGTTTTGGCCAATCAGGTTAAACCTACCCTCTGTTTTATTCAGTTCTTACCTACTCTTTTATGTTTGCATTTTCATGTTGTGTTGTATTTATGATCTGCACTGAACTGTTAGCCATTCTGAGTGCCCACGGCAGAAAATCATTCTAATTGGAATTTATTGAGGCACAATGGGGAGAAATCAATATTCTTAATTTAACCTGTGGCTCAGCATGATCAGAGCCTGGGAATGGAAGACTATTTTGAACATGTATGACAAACTCATATACTTTTACATAACTCAATAGTGCCTCTCAGAGCACCCTGCCAACTACCCTTAACAGTCCAAATATTTTATTTTCTTCTGTGATATACACCCAGAACATAATTTGTTCTTTTGATTTGATTTGCTACAATTGGTTTAACCCCCTTATAAGTCAAGTTTAGGGTCATAAAAGGGTTTAGCTGCTGAGTAATTCTCTGATTCACTGGCTAAACTAGTAGCACTGGAAATGGAGGAAATTACACAGCCAGAAATGCCAGACGTCAGGTCCTACATAGAGGTTGCTTTTTACAGAATTCAGATTTCCATAGAAGAGTTTGCTTGCTTCAAAAGGACCATCCAATCAGAGCCCAATGTTCTCTCAGATCATATTTTCCACAGTGAACTCTGCATATGTGCTCTGGAAGCCAGGACTATACGTAAGCAGATCTTTCTTTATTCGTATCACACCACTGCACAATTTAAAACTATGAATGTTTATGAAATCTGTAGTTTTAATTCAAACACATTAAAACGATTACCATATATACTCAAGTATAAACTGAGTTTTTTAGCCCCCAAAAGGGGACATGGCTTATACTCAGGTCAATGACCACAAGTGTCCCAAGACCGTGCCGGATTGAGACTCGCCAACAGTGTAATTAATTTTACCATATTTTCATGTATTTTGATTATTGGAACTCACTAGCAGCTGCTGCATTTCCTACTCTCGGCTTATACTCGAGTCAATCTGTTTTCCTGGGTTTTCAGGTCAAAATTAGGTACCTTGGCTTGTATTTGGGTTGGCTTCTACTCAAATATATAAGGTAAGACTATTTTTGACCATAAAAGGGGCTACTTAAATAGCATTATCTTGGCCATTTACTACATAAAATAATGCATAAATTACAAGTACATAAATGCTACATTGATTGTATTTTTCCACATTTACAGCGATTTGCCCTTGATCTAACTAGCCCAATTTTACTGGATTATTCTTTGATCTTCACACTTAACTTCAAAGATGGGCTCAAGCAGGTGCCATGTAACTAGCTAATTCAGACAGACATGACTTCTCCCCACTCCCTCTTTTCTTCCTCCCCTTCCACTGAATAAACCCTTTTACTTATTTTGACATTTAATGAAGTTGTTTTAGAAAAGGAACTTTTAATTAAACCTTCCCACATAAACAACTGTAGAGTTGTTTATTTATATTTATATTTGTAGAGATACCAAAAGGCATTTTTAAGCCCTGCAGTTCTGAGGTTTAGGACAGAACATGCAAAACAGATTTCTTGCTCTTGCTTCTAAGAGCTGAGTTATAGGAAAGGATACCTGTATTTTACACTAGAGCTAGGAAGTTCTCCAAGCAGCTGGGCAGATCAAGATGTGTCAGTGAGGTTCTTCCTGACTAGTGGCATCCTACCAGTAATTCTTCTTCTAGGAGGATCCTTTATAAAGAATATATATCTACCACTAGAAAAATGTTATTCCCTTTCCCAGACATGTTACAACATTCTTACACTCTGAAACACAATTCATATCATTTAATGCATATGCAAATCACTGATCATGCAGGTGCTTCTTTGTGACTTCTGTATAGCTTTTCACTAGAAACGCCTGGTAATTGCAATAACATGCAAATTTAAGCTTCTTGTTCAGGTTCCCAGACTACTGTGCCTATAATATCTGCTTTGTATAACTGACATAGGGAGGTTTTAGTGCAGTGGTTCCCAACGAGGGGCCCACTCCCCACAGGGGGACTTCAATTCCCAGAAGTCTAAGTCAGTACATTGGCTGATCAGTGCTTTGGGGAATCGACTTAAGCTTCTGGGAATGGAAGTCCAAAAACCAAAGGTTGGGAAACACTGCTTGAGAGGAATTTAGAAGACCAACAAGGGAGCTTTGGCCCAGTGATCAGTATCTTACAGGAGCGGTGGCTTTGGATGTCAATGATACTTGGGCCAAGGGAGCCAACACTTCTATGTCAATCTCAGCTTCAGTGAACTTTATAAGTCAGCCCAGACCTAAGGACTAATTTTTTTTTAAACTCACTGACAGATGCATTTCTGCCTTTCTCTCTTCCACAGTGCATGGGCACTAGGGGTTCAAAAGTAGCATTTTATTTATTGTTGCTTAAGAAGCTAACGTTGCCAAACCAACATAGCTCAATGGAAGACAGTTGCACTGAACCCTGGGTTTGCACAAGACAAGGAATGCAAACATACACAGGCAGCAGTTCTGGATAAGGGGGAAAAACCTCGTCAGAATCTCCTTATTTGAAAGAACATCTGAGAAGCTAACACAAATATTTCCATAGTGTTCACAAGAGTTACTTAAATTCACCCTGATTTAAGCCAGCATGCATTCTTCGTGAGAGTTTAATAAACATAAAATCCAGGGACCAATTAATTGGCAGACCAAGAAAAATCTACTCATATTACTGTGTTGCTTTAGTACAGGGGTCCTCATCCTTTTAAAGTCAGGAGCCAGTTCACGCTCCCTCAAACAGTTGAGGGGGCTGGACTAATGGCCCCCCAGCCGTAAATGCATCTGCAGCTGCCGTAAACACATCCACGGCCGCTTCCGGCAGCAGCAGCGGCTGGATTGAGGGGGGAGCTGGATGAGTTAGCACTGCAGGCTGTAGGTTGAGGATGCCTGTTTTAGTAGTTAGTACCAACAAGATTACACATGACTTGGAACACATCACTTTGCAAAATGTTTCCCTAAAACTCTAGCCTTCAATGAAAGTGCTATCATTCTTTTAAAAGTGAGAAATGGAGGGTAAAAATCCACTGTGTGTGAAATGGCACACTGAGAAACCATCCATTTTTGCTCTTATCCCTAGACCTGCGGCAAAGATGACACGGAGGCTGTAGTCCTTACTCCAGCTACTAGACGGAGCCTCCTTCCTTCCCACAGAACACTGCTGTTGATTCTGAATACTTGCCTCCATGTGCAAAGGACTCCGACAGAGCACTAAGGAAATGTGAATGCCCAAGAGTAAATATGCCAAAGAAGAATCTGGCATCAGATGTTCTGCAAGCTTCTATTTTAGACCATGCAGCAGTGCCAAACATTATTGTGACAGCTTTGTTTAAACATATTTGAGGATCTAACAACAGGTAACATTCACTCCCCACCCGCTCAAAGGAGGTAGCAAAGTACAGAAAGACTAAACCATTACTTCTTAATTCCAACCCATCACCTGAGATAATTTGCTCTTGGGCTTTAGATACTATCCATTATAGAAATAGAATATGACCTCATAGCAAGGTATGAATTAAAGCCAGAGCCCTGGCTGGTGGTAACAGGAAAGAGCAACAGTAATAGTGACCAACCCGTGCTTCTTATTCACAGCTGAAAACCTGAATTTCCTAAAAGTACATTCAATCATTTAAAATGAAATAAGGCAATCCACTGCTAAATAATAATAAGAAAAATACTAAAGGAAACACTCTCAGATTGGTAACACAAGTTTAACATAGAAGAGATTTTTCTTTTTAATAACAGCTCATCTGTGAGCAATTACCAAAAAGCCAAGGCTCTGGAATATTTTACCTGATGTTGGTAATCAAAGCCCTGGATCTCTCCTATTTCTGTAGTCCAAAGGATGCATCAGATTCAAATACAACATGTGGCCTTCCAGGAGTGAATGAACTGCAATTCCCATTAGCTTTCAGCTTGTGTTTAGGCTAACAAGAGACAATAGGAACTGCTATCCAACAACATCTGGATATCACAAATAGTTTGCACCTGTTATAATTCAGATACTTTTATAACTGGTAAAGCTATTTAGAGTGGAGGCAGATGAGAACAGAGGAATGACAGGGAAGGGTCACTTTTACTAGCCATTATTTTCTTACTCCAAATGTTGTGCCTCTCCAAAGCTTTCCTTCTGGAACAAGGCACTACCTTATTACTCTCCTGATCTGAAGTGCTCAAACTATGCTAATCTCCCCAACCCCCTAAACGTGGCTATAATGTATGTTACCTCTAGTTTGGATCTGTCTCCCATATCATTTCTGGCAAATTACTCCTTTCTATCTGAACCACGCTTTGATTTTTTGGCACACTCAAAAATCATAATTGGAGCTTATGAAAGCAGTCAAACTAGCTTCAAAAAAGACTTCATGTTGCAAATTCGCATTAGCCAAAACTTTATTCCCTAGTGTCGTACATCATTTTGGAGTAGGCCCACTGAATCAATGGGGATGTAGTGAGTAACTTCCTCTGTAAATTCCATCTATTCAAAAGGGCCTATTCTAACTGCAATTTGCTTTAGCACAATAAATTGTGCTAGAGTAGGTCTACTTGAATCAATTGAATTTATGGAGGAGTTGGCATACGAAATCCCCACTTACTCAATGGGCCTATTCTAGTGCATTTTTATGTTAAGCAACTGGCCTTTAGTTACTAGAACATGCTAAAGAATTTCAGAAGAAAGTCAGCTTGTACTTTTTATAGAAAACAATGAAGTCTTTGGCTGCCTGGATCATTAAAAACTATCGTATGTTCTAAAAGAAATGACTGTGATACAACCACTTGACTGTCCTGTTGTATAACCTACAGTGTGCTCCGCTATTGGTTCTGCCAGTTCTTTCACCTGTTGTGGCTCTGCTTTTGCAGCAAAGAGACTACTATTGGGACACAATATGGAGAAAGAGAATGGCTTTAAATTGACAGCACTGTCAGACAAGGTGTATCTTACTTTCCAATACAGTATGTGCAACCCTTATGCAAAACATATTCTAAGGAAAGATGGATTAAATTCAGATAAAGGAGAGCACTGGCAGAAGATAATACACCAATAATTTAAGACATGCAGAAAACTCCACATTACTGGAAGGAATCAGAAATGATTTGAAACTCTTCCTGGTGAAGGTTAGAAAAAGAACAAAAGCCATACTTACAACCAGACATTAATAAGACAAAAATGACTATAGAAGAATTACATACTGTTATTAATGACAACAAAGGAATCAAAATTGTTAAAATATTTTCTATATCTTTACTCAATCATAAATTCAAATAGAAATGAGAGCTTAGAAATCAAAACAGAGATTTGGAAGGACAATTGTGAAAGAACTAGGGGGGGATCTCTAAATCAAACAATTTGTCATTGAAAACCATTGACAAAATGATCCATACTATTCTCAAATACTGTACTGTGTAAAGATGCAAAAGCTGGGCAATGAAGAAAGTTGATAGGGGGAAATCAATTCACTTGAAATTTGGGAAATGAGAAAAAGATACTTCTTCAGCTGCCGTATCCGTTCCGGATATTGGCTATCATCATGGCGATAGTCTTCCTGTTCTTAGTTCCTTGGAACAGTTCTTCCGAGGACATGCAACACTAGTATCTCAGGTTCTTCAGCCATGAAGTCCGTCTACGTCCAGGGCCTCTCTTCCCAGGGATCTTTCCTTGCAGAGCAAGTTGGGAGTACTCTATATTTTATTCTATATTTGTATAAGAATACTAGAAATACTAGAAAGAAGAATACTAGAAAGAAGAATACTAGGGGAAAAATTTAGACGGTTATAGATGAAAACAAGTCTATACTTTTCCTAAATGACAAAATGAATGAACCGAGATTATGTCACTTGGACATATCATAGAAAGTGAATACTCAGCTGAAAAAACAAATCATGCTATCAAAAGTGGAAATCAGTTTTTGTTTTTTTGTTTTATTTAAAAAAGAGAGGAACATCTAACATGAGATGGATTGGCTCAACAGAGGAAGCTATGATCTTTAGTTTGCAATACCTGAGCAGGACTATGAACTTTATGGAGGTCATATATTCATAGGGTTGCCATAAACTGAAAACAATTTGACAACACATAACAACATTGTTACGCTATCATTTTGTCTAACGTCTGGATACAGATGGCATTATCAAAGCATTCCATGTGCCCGAGGAAGTGGATTTTGCTACTCTTTAACTTTGTCTTTTGCAGCCTCCCCTTTCCCCATTTAATCTTCAAACAACAATACTTTTCAAACCTTGTTGGCCAGAAGAGATTAAGTGGGCTTAAACTCCTGGGGCTACTCTAAGTCCAAAATCACACCAGGAAACCGAGGCATCAATACAGGGAGTAATCTGAACTTTGAAACCAGACAGCGTTGAATGGGGAATGGAGTGGGCAGCATTCGCTGCCAAAATGTCTGCCAGAACAACAGAATCCACAGGGCAGTGAAGCAAGCTTCTGAGATCTCCCCAAGAGTGATAAGAAATCACTCTTGGGGAGACCTCACTCTTGGGGAGACCTCAGAAGCTTGCTTCACTGCCCTGTCCACACGACAGCACAGAACAATGCATGTGCCCCAAGAAAGGCCAGCAGCCAGGCCTTGTTTTGACCCCATTCACTCGGGGAACAGTGCCTCTTTTCACACATACCCCAGTCCATTCTCACACCCCAGCAAGTCATGCTTAGTTGCCAACTCACTCTGCTCATTCCAGGTGGCTGTATGCTCCGATTCATAGGCAGCCTCTCCACAGCCCACATCACTCCGTGGACCCCAGTAAAAGATCCTGCCTGCCAGACTCTCCAGTTTCTGCAGCGCAGTCATCTTATACCCTTTGTTTTTGCTGGAGTTTGGAGAGTCCACCTCAGATCCATGGTCCATGTTTCTCTTTATATTAACTGCCAGTCCTTTCACCCGCCGTGGCTCCTTCTTGAAGCAAATAAAGGATCAGGCCGCACTGTCAAGATGTAGGAGCATACTCTCTTCAGTCATTGCCATTAGATAGGGGCAGGCACAATGCTTCTCCTGTCCCGCCACAGGAAGAGAAGGGTAAAGACAAACAACAGGAGAGCAGTCCCAGTCCTTGTCTCAGCAAAGCATTCTCCTCCAGCTGACTGAGACAGGCATTTGGCTCAAGCCGCTCCTGCCTTCTAACCAGTGACAGAATTTCCACCAAACCCACCTCCCTGGACCACAGCGTCTGTGTCAGTTCAGCAACTGGCATGCAGCTATCCAGGGCAGCCATCCATGTGCATGCCATGATTCCCCAACCCCCATTAAGTTCAGGAAATCTCCAAAGGAGAGAGAGAGTGAGAGTCACAGAGAGTGTGTGTTGGTCTATGTATGTACGTATGTATGTCTTCAGGAACAAAGACAGTCACTTCCAGAGCTGGTCGGAGGGTGAACAGTGGACAGATTTGATTAATACAGAAAAAAGGGGAGGAAGCCTGCCAGATCAACTGCAATGAGGGCCACGCAATAAAGCTTAAAATAGCTCTGAGATTCTCTGAATCTCTTTCACCCTTGCGCGGCGCCTAAAGGTAGGGCAAATAAGGCTCTCATAAGATACAAAAGCCTTCCAACACAGGAAGACTCCCCAACAGGAAAGGAAAAGTAGTGGATGCTTTAGGAGAAGAGCTATGTAGCCATTTCAATTCAATGACAACATGCCAAAGCAAATAACCGGTGCTCTAAATCAGACAAGACAGGGTGCAACCCATACGACATATGTAGAAAGGAACTACAGGTACTGTACTTGTTCAAGCCCACACTCCCTTGGATACTCTCTGTTGTGGAAATTGAAACCTCCCTTTCAAAGTGCTAGTACGGTGCCACCCACTACAATCAAGACCTGTAGTATCCAATTTCAAAGCAACCATTTCAAAGTGTTTTTATCCGGTAAATGAAGCAAAGAAATGTATACGTTGCCACAGTGTGTCAGAAGAGAAAACAGTCACTTGCTTCTGAATGCAACTTTTGCTTTGACCTCATGCCAAGGTTAAGAAGCTGGTCTTAGATGAAGTCTCCCATGACAAAGACGAAATTAGTGGGATGAGGAAGAACATACAAGACAAATATTCCTTCCTCATAGGCTGCCTTGCCAAACAAATGTAGGTTTAGGACAAGAATCCAAAACTTTGGTGGCAATTTGTAGACCAAACAAAGCAGAAAGGGACTGGAAAGAGTTACTGCTTTAGACCCGCAAAGCGACGCAAGATGTAACTGACCAGACGGCCAAGCAAGTGTATCCACAAGAGAAGCTGGGTCCAAAACTGGAATCTGAAGTCCCACACACGTTGAGGATTGCTGGGCTGGGTGTCCATATCCCCATTTCCAGATGGCAGCTCTGTCCCCTACTCTTTCAGCACAGATCCAGGCTTAGATTCCACTGCCAGTTCTTCCAACGTTACAATCCGGTCTTTTCCCCAAAGCATACCTGGCTTGCCACTCAGAGACAGTCCACAGGGCAAGACGGCACTTCTTCTGGACAAGGACAGGCACAGAGCGCAGGGCAGCGTGCAGCATTGTTTCAGGGAAAGCCCCAGAGGAACAGCCTTGAAATGAGAAGAGAAGAGGCTAGGCATGGTGCCAGGTTTCTGCAACCTGCTTAAAGCGACAGACTCCTAACTCTGCATCGGCAGAAACAGCCAGAGCAAGGTTCAAGAAAACACTCACGCTCCCTCCCGCACAGGGGAATAGGCAGGTTGTGGGTTACCACTGCAACTGGATTTAGGACCAATTTATCTGTTTTAGGATTCAAATTCTCTGAACATAGGAAAGAATGGGAAAGATGGTCACTCTGCTTTTCAGCTGAGACTGCAGTGGCTCAAGTGGCTAAGACGCTGACTGGGAGGCGGAAGGTCAGCAGTTCGATTCCCGAGTACTGCAGGATGGAATGAGCTCCCGTCTTTGTTGTCCCAGCTCCTGCCAACCTAGCAGTTCAAAAGGAAGAAATTGCAAGTAGATAAATAGGGACCACTTTGGTGGGAAAGGTAAACAGCGTTCCGTGCGCTCCAGTGTCTAGTCATGCCTGCCACATGACCACGGAAACGTCTGCAGAAGCAGACAGCGCTGGCTCTTTGGCTTTGAAACAGAGATGAGCACTGAACCCTAGAGTAGGATTCGACTGGCTTTCGAGCAAAGGAAACCTTTACCTTTACTGCTTTTCTGTAGTTCAACAGTATCCAAGTCCATTCATTAGGAGGAAAACAACATAAAAATGAAATGAAATGAATCACGCCAACCACAATACCACCAGATCAACTTACAACCTAAGACATGAATACACTCATCTTCTATGTCAGGGGCCAACAAACTTGGCTCTCTAGGTGTTCTTGGACTTCAATTACCAGAAGCCCAAGTCAGTACATCTCCTGGTCAAGGCTTCTGAGAACTGAAGTCCAAGAATATCTGGAGAGCCAAGTTTGCTAACCCCTGTTCTATGCAAAAGTACTGCTTCCTGACCAGTTACTATCCCAATAAAACTAACTGGTCACATACAGTAGATGGAAAAGACTTAAAATTCCTATGTGTTGACAAGCAATTTTTCCAGGCCTAGCTGGCAGAAAAACAATACTTTCCCATGATTACTTACGGTGGTACTAATCTACCAGGTGCAACTTACTAATAAAATATCACCATAACTATTTCTGAAAGCAAAGTACAGCAGATGCTCAGTTTTGTGTCTCTTCTTCACATTACTGCAAGTCAAGAAGATCAGTTTAGTTTAAACCAATGCAGGAGGCATCCAAGAAGGGAAGCCTGGTTATAATGGGGGACTTCAATTACCCTCACATAGACTGGGTGAACTGTTGTTCAGCACATGATAAAGAGATAAAGTTCCTAGATATGCTAAATGATTGTTCCCTGGGACAGATGGTTGAAGACCCAACTAGAGGTACAAGAATCCTTGACTTGATCCTGAGTAATACTCAGGATCTGGTGCAAGATGTTAATGTGACTGATCCAATAGGGAACAGTGACCACAACTCAATTATGTTTAACTTGATCATAGACCGCAAGTCACTGATAAAATCTAACACAGAGACCTTAAATTTTCAAAAAGGAAATTTCCCAAAGTTGAGGAAACTAGTAAAAAAGAAGCTGAAAGGGAAAATTGAGAGAGTCCAAACACTCCAAGAGGCATGGAGGCTGTTTACAAAAACAATAACAGAGGCTCAATTGGAATGCATACCCAAAAGGAAAAAGGGCACTGCCAGGTCCAAGAGGACTCCGATGTGGCTTACAGGAGCTGTTCGGGAAGTGATCAAGAGCAAGAAAAGCTCATTTAGAAGATGGAAGGCTTGTCCGAATGAGGACAGCAGGCAGAAACATAAATTCTGGCAGAAAAAATGCAAGGCAACAATCAGGAAAGCAAAGCAAGACTTTGAGGAGCGTATAGCTAAAAATACTCAGAGAAATAACAAAGACTTCTTTAAGTACATTAGAAGTAAGAACCCAACTAGGAAGGCCATTGGACCATTAGATGACAATGGAAGGCAAGGGGTTATTAAAGAGGAAACAGAGATTGCAGAGAGACTCAATGAATTCTTTGCTTCAGTATTCACTGAAGAAGACAGAGGCCACATGCCCAAAACAGAGCCTATCTTCGTAGGGAGGGAAACCGAAGAATTAAGCCAGATAGAAATAACCAGGGAGGAGGTCCTTGCATGTCTTGTTAAGCTAAACACTAACAAATCACCAGGACCAGATGGCATCCATCCACGAGTTCTCAGGGAACTTAAAGATGAAATTGCTGATCTCCTAGCCAAAATATATAATCTTTCCCTCAAATCAGGCTTTGTGCCTGATGACTGGAAGGTAGCGAATGTAACACCAATTTTCAAAAAAGAATCCAGGGGTGATCCAGGAAATTACCGACCTGTCAGTTTGACATGTGTCCCAGGTAAAGTGATGGAAACCATCCTAAAAGATAGAATTAATAGGCACATAGAAGAGAAGGCGCTGCTAAAGGAGAGCCAACATGGCTTTTGCAAGGGCAAATCATGCCTCACTAATCTGTTGGAATTTTTTGAGAGTGTCAACAAGCATGTGGATAAGGGGGATCCAGTTGACATTGTTTATCTGGACTTTCAGAAGGCTTTTGACAAGGTCCCACACCAAAGGCTCTTGAATAAACTTACCAGTCATGGAATAAAGGGACAGGTCTTGTCCTGGATCAGCAACTGGCTAAGGGACAGGAAACAGAGGGTAGCAGTAAATGGACACTTCTCCAAGTGGAGGGAAGTAAAGAGTGGGGTCCCCCAAGGTTCAGTACTGGGACCCCTGCTTTTCAACCTCTTCATAAATGATCTAGAGGTAGGAGTAAAAAGCAAGGTAGCCAAATTTGCTGACGACACTAAATTATACAGGGTAGTGAAAACTGTGAGAGATTGTGAGGAGCTCCAGAGGGATCTCTTGACACTGGGGGAGTGGGCAAAACAGTGGCAAATGAGTTTCAACATTAGTAAGTGCAGAGTGATGCATGTTGGGGCAAAGAACCCCAATTACATTTATAAACTGATGGGGTTTGAACTCTCTGCGACAAACCAGGAAAGGGACCTTGGTGTCCTGGTGGACAACTCAATGAAGGTGTCAACCCAGTGTGCCTCAGCAGTGAAAAAAGCAAACTCAATGTTAGGGATCATTAGGAAGGGTATAGAAAATAAGTCAGCAAGTGTCATTTTGCCTCTTTATAAATCTATGGTGAGGCCCCATCTGGAATACTGTGTACAGTTCTGGTCGCCATACCTCCAGAAGGATATTCTGGAGCTGGAAAAAGTGCAGAGGAGGGCAACCAGAATGATTAGGGGACTGGAACACCTTCCTTACCATCTGAGGCTGCAACGGTTGGGCCTCTTCACTCTTGAACGACGACGTCTAAGAGGTGACCTGATTGAAGTTTATAAAATCATGCACGGTGTGGACAAAGTAGATAAGGAAAAACTGTTTTCCCTATCGCATAACACTAGAACTAGGGGACACTCGATGAAACTTTTGGGTACTAGTTCTCAAACAAATAAGAGAAAGTACTTTTTCACCCAGAGGATTACTGGCCTATGGAACTCCCTGCCAGAAGAAGTGGTGACAGCTGTCAGTCTTGACAGCTTTAAGAAAGGATTAGACAAGTTCATGGAGGACAAGAGTATCAATGGCTATAATTATGGATACTTAAGGACAACCTCCGGGTTGGAGAGATAGGCAGGATATCCCTCAATATCATTTCCAGGGAATCCTAAACAGGTGAAGGCATCTCTTTGGGAATAATGCCCTGAAGGAAATGGTGAGCCACTGTGTGAGACAGAATGCTGGACTAGATGGGCTGTGGCCTGTTCCAGCAAGGCTGTTCTTATGTATATATGAAAGGTGGAGAAATGGAACAACCACCCAATTTCGTTAACTGACTCTTGACTTGCTGTCAGCAGTAGAAATCAAGCTGTCAGAGGATCAGATGAAGAGTTGCCAGGTTTCCAAGCTCATAAGAATTCAGGAATCTTAATCTGTGACATTAACAGAAAGGGTCTCTTACTTCCAAAGAGAAAATAGAGGGTTAAAATTGTCCATGTGAAGCCCTAGTTACATCAGATGAATGTTTTGTCATCTCAGCAGGTAACTCTCTGGTGGGTTCAGTACAAAAACCTAACATGTTTTTAATGAGCATGCTGGAATAAATGTAACCAGCCAGGCCAGCAGAAAGCAATAATCTGTAAGAAAACAAGGAGCAAAACATAGATCAGGCAAATAGGCGAGTCATTGAAGTACTTTGCCTTCTCAACAAGTCCCTTCTCTTCCATGCCTCCCTGATCTAATTGGGTTTAGTCTTTTGCTCATGTGCAACTTGTATAATCAAGAGCCTAATCAGAAAAAGAACATTTGACTGAATGAGTAATCAGTTTGGATTGATATTGAGTGGACTGTGCATGTAAATATGGAAAGAAAGCAAGCAACCCCCAACATATATAATATCCTTACCAAATATGACTCAATTTGGATGATTATAGTCTCAACCACATTCAAATTTACAATGGGAAGAAATGGGCCAAGGATTAACTACAGAGTTAACTTTCCTGTGGCGTAGGAAATCTGCTAACAATTTGAGTTCAATCCCAATGGGATCAAAGTTGACTCAACCTTCCATCCTTCCACGGTCAGCAAAATGAGTACCCAGCTTGTTGGGGGCAAAATGTTAATTATCTTGTGAACCATGTAGAGCTATAGTTCCCAATGTGGGGCACATGACCCACAGGGGGGCAATTTGATTTTTAAGGGGCCATTCGAGAATGAATTATTAACAGTGAATGGCCTTTTAAGCTTCCTACACATAAATAGGAGTTTACTTTTTGAATAATAAAAAAATCAAGATTTTAGAGATGCTTAGGTGGGACATGGCCCAAAAAAAGTTGGGAACCACTGATCTAGAGAGTGCTCGAAGTACTATGGCAGGGGTGGCCAACCTACAGCCCACAGCACCATTCATGTGTCCTGTCGCCGCCCTTACCGCTACCAGAAGCGTTTACACATCCGGGCCTGCATAAATGCTGCTGTAAATGCACCCATGGCTGTTGTAAACATGTTTACGACAGCTACGGACATGTTTTACTGCAGCGTTTATGGTGGGAGGAACCATGCGACCGACCCGCTCAGCTGTCCAGGGGGCGTGGTTTGGCCCACGGTGAGAAAAGGTTAGGAATCCCTGTACTATGGGATAGTATATAAGAGTAACTAGCAGAGGTTGCACGGCGTTGCCGGCCTGTTTTAAATGGTGTTGGAAAGTTTTTGTTGTTGTTGTTGTTGTTAATGTTTGTAAAGAAGAGGTTAGTCTATAATTGAAATTTTTTAAATTTTTATTTATACAATTTTTTTTAATGGCCTTTTATAAACTGTGATGAGTTTTGTTTGGTGTTTTGGTTTTGTGGATGAAAAAAAGAATAAAGGATGATATACTTTTCCACAAAAAATTATTTAACCCAATATTTTTAAGTATGTATTTTTTTAAATTGTTGTACCGTAGGTAATAATTTAAAAAATGTGAAAGTACATGTTTTTCACAATAAATGTTTTTAAACTGTGTATTGATGTTTTTGTTCTTTATTTGAGTAAAAATTCAGCACAGGATTTTTTAATAGTTTTTATTTTATTTTATTGACATCTGTTTTTGATTTGTGTAAAATTGTGATTTTGTGTTATTTGTTTTTACTTGTTTTTACTCTTGGGGCCTTTTGTGTGGGGCTGTTGTGTCTTTTTGAATTTTTTTTTACTATTGTGTGCAGCAAGTGGTGCTGGTAGGGGTTATCTTGTATTTTGACTGTTTTTTCTCTCGTGGCCTCTGGGTGGAGCTTCTTCCAGTAAGTAGTCTCTTTCTTTATTCATTTCTTTTCCAGTCGTTGTGGTGTGAGGTCGTGTGTTGGTGAGTTGGCTGTTTTTCTTTATTTGGGGTGGTGGTAGTGGTTGGATTTTGTGGTGTTTGTGTGTTTGGAAATGTTTGTTGTTGTTTACTTTGTATGGTTTGTTGGTGTTGTTTTTGTGTATTTTTGGATGTTTTTGATTGTTTGTTTTTGTGTTTTTTGGTGTCCTACGGGGGGATCCCCTCTCTGCCGTCTCCCCTGGCTCTGGAAGTCTTGGGGGGACAGACCCCTTTTGTCTCCCCAAACCTTCCAGCCTCATGGGACCCAGGAGAGGGGATCGAATACAGGCCACCCTCTGATATTAAAAGGGAAATCTCAATTGTGGTTTCCCCTTTAATATCAGGGGGGGTTGTGATCCCCCTCTCCGCTGGCTTCCTTGGGTTTGGGAGGGTTGGGTGGAGAAAAGGGGTCTGTCTCCCCAACCCTTCCGGACCCAGGAGAGCCATCGGAGAGGGGGATTCCCCCCCCAACTCCATTTTAAAAGAGAAGTAACCTCTTGGTTTCTTCTCTTTAATATGGTGTGTGTGTGTGTGTGTGTGTGTGTGTGTGTGTGTGTGTGTGTGTGTGTGTGTGGAGGGGAATCCCCTCTCTGCCAGGTCCCCTGGGGTCAGGAGGGTTGGGGAGAAAGACTCCTTTGGTCCCCCCAACCCTCTCAACCCCAGGGGAGCTAGTAGAGAGGGGGAGCAAAACACCCCCCTCCCCACACACACACCCAGTGATATTAAAGGGGAAACTCCAATTAGGAGCTTCAGGCGCCGTTGGGGAGGGGAGCTTTGGTTCCCGTGACTTGGCGGACTTGCTCTCCCGGTGTTTTTGTTTGTTTTAATTTTTGGGCGCCGGCTTCCTCAGCGTTCTGCGCGCTCATAGCGCACAGGACGCTGGGGCTTGTAGTTATGGGTTTGTGCTTTGTGTTTCTGCTGCATTTTTTTAAAACGGTTTTCTTTTGATTGGCTGCGGTGCGTTTCCGAACGTTCCTTGCGCTGCGCCGTGCGAGAGCCTCTCAGCCTGATTGGCTCTGGCGTGGCACAGCGCAAGGAATGTTGGGAAATGAAGTTGTTTCCCTTTTTACGCATTTGTGGGGCTGTTGCCCCACTGCCTGTTTTCTCAATCCTTTGTTGACCTGCGGACCCAGATTGGCCGTGTGCACGAAGGGTGAGTGCAGGCAAGTAGGGCGAGGCATAGCAACCTGTAGCAAGTTCCAACGGTTAACCCTTGGTTTTATAGGTTAAGATTGCTATTGATAACTATTGCATTTTTTTCAAAAAAACAATTTCAGAAAACCATAAATCACTAAATAATGAGAAAATTATGCTTTTTAAAATATGTATCTTTTATAACTTTAAAAATGGAGAGTTGTAGCAACCCAAACTGAGAGCTTAGCTCAGGAGTTCTCAACCTTTTAAAGCCGGGAGCTGGCTCAGACAGCTTCGGGGGCCAGATGGCCATTTTACTCTTCCTCCACCACATGGCAATTCCTGGTCTGATAGAAGTGGTGTGTGTGTGTGTGTGTGTGTGTGTGTGTGTGTGTGTGTGTGTGTGTGTGTGTGTGTGTGTGTGTGTGTGTGTGTGTGTGTGTGTGTGTGTGGTGGGCTCACATGAAATGGTGCCACGGGCCGCATCCGGTTGAGAATCCCTGCCTTAGCTAGAGCAGGGATTGATAGCGTTAAGCCCTGTACTAGCCCCATTCCAGACTGGTGGGTCCATGTCTGCTACTAGCACTAGAAAAAACTTTCTGGGATTTGTGACAAATAATCGGCTCTATTACAAAGAAATGCCGGGTAACTGAATCTGTAGATCTACTAGTTTGGCCTGGAACATGGTCTTAACTTGTCCCAAAGAATGGTACTCCAAGGAGTAAATGAAATCAAATAGCACAGCAAGCATTTATGCTTTGTAAAAATCGTACTTGTCCTGAAAGCTTAAATTTCATCTCCACTCTCTTCTCATTATAACTTTTCATCTCTACCAATTTGATAAACATAATCCCTTTTCATTATATCAGCAGGACACTGGTGCATTTTATCCTCAGCCAAATGAATTGACTGGGCTACCATAACAGGATCTCTCTTTGCAACTGAAACTCATAACATGGGAGTCACAGGCAAAAGTTTTTGGCCTGGGATAGCAACTGTGGATATTGCAGGGTTGTTGTTCTGCTTAGTTATTCTTTTAAAATGAGACTCTCTGCCACTATATTATTTTGTCAATTCATGATCTTACTACCACTAAACTCATTTGTCATTTAGTGGGAGCATGTATGAATTAATCGGACTCCCTGGGAACTTAATCATCCCAATGAGCTGCATCATCTGGAATAATATGATTTGCTGCAGTTCTACATAGATGCTCAGCATATAGTCCTCAAAGAATCAAAATAATTGGAAATGTGCAGTTCCTAGACAGAAGCTTCAAACAGTTGTTCAGGAATGCTCCTCAGGTAAAACATGCACAGCTACATTGGTTATCATATTTTACCCCCTTCCTCACCAAAAAGATTCATGAGGCAGTTCACACTACTTTTTAAGATTACATCAGACAGACCAACAAGTAGCAAACATCAAATAAAAATCAGATAAACAGCAACATCAAATTGCTATAAAAAGGAACTGAGAGAAAAAAAAATCTTTAGAATCTAAGAGACATCAAAGAAAGGACCTGACGCCAGGCCAATCTTGGTCTATATTATTATTATTATTATTATTATTATTATTATTATTATTATTATTATTATTATTATTATTATTATTATTATTATTATATTTACATTTCTATACTGCTTTTCTTCCCCTTGTTGTTGTTGTTGTTTAGTCGCACAGTCGATTCCGACCCTTTGCGACCCTATCGACCACTGATCTCCAGGCACCCCTGTCCTCCACCATCCTCCTCAGCCCGCTCAGCTCGGTGCCCGCTGCGTCCACAATGCCATCCAGCCATCTCATCCTTGGCTGTCCCCTTTTTCTTTTGCCCTCCACCTTTCCCAGCATCAAGGCTTTCTCAAGTGAATCCTCTCTTCTCATTTGGTGTCCAAAGTACTTCATCTTCATCTTTACTATTTGACCTTCTAAGGAGCAGTCAGGACTGATTTCTTTCAAAATTGACTTATTTGTTCTCCTCGCTGTCCAGGGTACTCTCAAAACTCTCCTCCAACACCACATCTCAAAGGCATCTATTCTTACTTCCCCTAAGAGAACTCAAAGCGGTTTACAGCATGTAAAAAAATACAATCCAAAATACAGAAACAGTATACAAATCAAATTCAAACAAAATACAAAATCACAATTATAAGATAGTATATAAACATCAATTAATCACATCAAAAAGTACACAATATAAAAAGCGTACACAAGTCCTATATTTATTCCGGAATGACAGGAGTTGCAGATGAAGCAAACTCACACAAAGAAGTTGCATACATTATTCCTTGAACCTCTACTGCTGGACTTGTCCCACCCATTAGTTAGACAAAAATATGAAAGTAAGGTAAAGGTAAAGGTTTCCCTTGCTCGAAAGCCAGTCGTATCCGACTCTAGGGTTCAGTGCTCATCTCTGTTTCAAAGCCGAAGAGCCAGCGTTGTCTGCTTCTGCAGACGTTTCCATGGACATGTAACAGGCATGACTAGACACCGGAGCGCATGGAATGCTGTTACCTTCCCACAAAAGTGGTCCCTATGTATCTACTTGCAATTTCTTGCTTTCCAACTGCTAGGTTGGCAGGAGCTGGGACAAAGATGGGAGTATATTAGCTTCTCTTTGTCATCTTCATATATGTGAAATTATAGGCCGAAATATATAGGATCTGTGAAATGATAGGCCAGAAATGCCACATTCTGTATATGGTTTCTACTGAGAAGTTTAGAAATAGCAAAGGAACCAATACACTTATATATATTATGCTAGATCCCATGTGCTCATTATCTATTCCCAACATTTGAACCAGATTGCAGTAAAAGTGCCTCAGATTTCATCTTAATAAACCACTGCAATCCTCCAGGTAAGTTTCCTGTATAGCTCCTGACACATTTTCGATGCATGTCAAATCTTAAAGCAGGGGCTCTCAACCTTTTCCAGCCACAGGCTGGACCACACCCCCTCAGGCAGCTGAGCGGGCTGGACTAGTGGTTCCCACCCCCTCTGTAAACGCTGCTGTAAAACATGTCCGCAGCTGTTGTAAATGTGTTTATGACAGCCGCAGGTGTATTTACGTTGCATTTTCGGCTGTTCTCGCCCTTTGGCTGCTTCTGCCGGTGGCAGCGGGAGCAAGGGCAGCACATTTTCAGCTGTTTTCGCTGCTCCCAGTGGTGGCGGGAGCGAGCCACACGAAATGGCCAGGTCCAGCCTGCGGGCCATAGTTGCGAACTCCTGTCTTAAAAGTATAACAAGAGGCTTAATAGCAAGAAGAGATGGATGCAAGCGCCTAGATGAATTGCTTTAATTTTAAAAGTGTAAGCAATATAAGTTTAAGCATTTCAGTAATGTGTGAAAATGGCTTTCTGTGACAAAATTTCAGATATACCTGTCAAGTATCCTGGATTGGCCGGGAAATACCGTATGTCACCGCTCCGTCATGCTCCTTCCTGCGGCCATCCCGTAATTTGACCAGCCAGGAAAGGGGTTACTGCGCATGTGCACAGGGGTTACTGGGTTACTGCGCATGTGCAGTAACCCCTTTCCTGGCCGAAGGGGTTACTGCATATGTGTGCAGGGGTTACTGTGCATGTGCGCCGCTGCCTCTGACGGCCACACATGCGCAGTAGCCCCTTTCCTACCCGGCGCCCGGTTCCCAGATTTTGAAAACCGCGGCTTGACAGGTATGATTTCAGATCACTACCAAGTAAAGAGTTATCAGTATTAGAGATGTAAAATTTCTTTTAAAAAAACCAACTTTTTTTTTTGGAAAACTGAAAAATACAACATTGGCACCTTTATCTACATATTGAAAGTCACTCTGTTATTTTAGTAAATTAAAATATGACTATGTACAATTTGATTTGGCATAAAATTATTACAGTTGGTATATTAAAAATAGAGTGTATTCAAACAATTATTATAAATGGAATTTACTTTTTAATATTTTTTGTTTGTTTGTAATTGTCAAAAGTGGAGCTACGATCTCCTAAACTGTATGGACAGAATCTCATTGGTTTTGCTTGTTTATATGGAGTGGGCGACATTAAAAAAAAAACAACAACAGAAGAAACCAAAAGAAAATTATTTGTTCAGAGATGAGTAGCAGCCAATGACGACAATATTTCCTCTCCACAGTACCATAAACACCCATTCTCATAAAAAGAATTGAAGTGGGGGGAGGGAGCGCATGGAAGGGACTAAGATGCAATGAATAGATGTGGAATTTAATCAGGTTCATTTTCTGAACTATACTGTACATAGGTTTTAGAAATAGTTTGGAGAATATATGAGCACCTTGTCTTAAATATTTTATTAATCATGCTAAAATAAAACATTCCATAAAAGTGATTTTCTTCCTTTTTTTCAATATTTTTTTTGAGGGGAAAGGCTTTGGGGAAAAAATGGGGAAAAGTTTATTTCTGAATTTCCCCCCCCCCCCTGGGGCTTCACACCTCTAACCAATATCCTTCAGAAGATTCTTATAAGTATAAGGCTTATTCTAATTCTTACTGTATCAGCACATAAATACTCAGAATTACACTATAAACAGGTAAACCAGGAAAAACTGAAGCAATACTTGAGAAATGAGGTACTGTGTATTTTCTATAAGCATCTTTGATTTTAAATTCATTGCTACAACTCAAGCAATCTATGTTTTAAAGACATCCAGCATATTTTATTCGTAATTGTTCTTCAGCTGGAATGGTGTCAGAATCACTCCTACAAAATCTTTCTACCATGTCAAGTAGTATACCACAAAAGAACCTGAGTCACAAAATTTGACACTAGAGGTGTCAGTCATTGAAAAACACACCACCCTTGAAGCCTTTTAGTTTTTTAAAAAGCAGCTGCAAGGGTACCTAACTCTTTCACTCCTCAGGTAAAGGCAAAGGTCACCCTTGCTCGAAAGCCAGTCATACAACCATAAAAATTACAGTGTGAATCAGGAGGACATGCACCTGCTCTTAAATTTTTAAAGCCCGACATGCTAGTTAATTCTATCTATCTATCTATCTATCTATCTATCTATCTATCTATCTATCTATCTATCTATCTATCTATCTATCTATCTTTTTTCTAGATAGATAGAGAAAATTAACTGATAAAGATAAATACAAAGAAATTAAACATCTAAAGAAACATTTAGAAACATCTAATAAAAACCCTAAAACCTGTTTACGCATGCATCGTACCACCAAATATACGCTCTTGTTGGTATCGCTCCACCTAAGATCACGAGAGAAGTAGCAGCGGACATTGAGAAAACTAAGCAAGAGAATGACTCTCGACACCCTCTGTATATATATGAGCCTCAAGTCCGCCAGCTCAGATCCAGAAAGAGCCTTATGGCAAGAACAAACATTCTTGAGGGCACACAAGAGCAAAACTAAATTAGAAGATGGAGGAAGGAGCTCACGGGACAAGGAACAACATTAAAGGAGGATATAGCTGAGGAACTCAACCTCTCCTATATCATTTGGAGGACTCTGAATAGGCTGAGGGTCGGAGTCCCTAAATGCAAGACCAACATATTCAAGTGGGAACTGCTGGCGGACAACACCACAATGTGAATGTAGAGACACACAGAATCTGGCTCATTTACTGGTCTGACGATTACTGTCAGAAACATAAACCGATGAGGACTTAAGTTTGGAACACAAAAGAAGACCCTCCCCCTCTTTACTCTTACTCATACAGTATATAAATTTATGATTAATTGCTACATCCCAGACTTTCCTATCGCATTCACTAAACAAAATATTATGAGCCATTTTCCAAATCCTAGCAATTATCAATCTTACCACTGTTAGCAAATTGGAAACTAATTACTGTATCTAGTTGCCCAATTACCTAACTACTTGTCAAATTTTGACAAAAGTGCTAATATATTTTTGTTCACTCATCTAGTTCACTTTTCCAGTAGAGCCTAAGTACAAAGAATGAGCATAAAGTAATTCAAGATTAGTTTTTGATTAGCATAAAGTAATTCAAGATTAGCAGCCAAATTAACCACAACGATCAGTCAGTATGGTCCTAAAGTTTAACCCACCCTCATCTTTTGATCTCTCAGAATTCACATATTAGCGGGCTGCATGAGCGAGCTCAAAACAGGGTAAAGTATTGGGATTATAACCAGACAGGACGCTACCAATATCTGTGCTGACTGATCAAGCTAGTAAAGTGGTCAAATCACATTTTTAATTTAATTAAATTTTTAGATTTCTATGAACACTCTTTGAGCAGGATTTGAAAGGAACAGATGAACATACTAGGAATGTACCAGCAACAGATTCATCTGAAAACTAAGCTTCTTCTTCTTGGCAGACTCAGTACTGTACCCCTACCATACATGGCTTTGGAAAGTTTATCTACAAGTTACTGCTGGCCTTAAAGTAAATCTTACTGCACCAAATGGGATGTATTCCCAAGTGCACATGGCCAAGATCAGACTAACAGATGCTAGAAACTGGCAGCATGTACTGCATTGCTAAACAATGCTCTACATTCTCAAGTATTCTCTTTCTTGATATGCTTACAACCTCTCTCACCATATTCCTACAAAGCCACAGCTGTGCTCCCAAAGTCAAAGCGATGTGCTAAGAGGTTTGGCTTAAGCATTTGTTTTAAAACAAATACCCTCTGACCCAGCTGTACATGTTCAACATTAACACTTGAACGTATTTTGACATACTGGTGCAATTTTCTAGGATCATTCATTTGTTTTATGACTAATGCATTAACAGATTGTGGTTTGTTTGCAAAAGCTATCACCTCTTATGTTCTGCCCCACCATCACAACTAAAATTATTAAACAAAGATCACAAGCAATATACTTTGCTTAAAATTTACTGAAAATGACTTTGTGTCCCATATTTCCTTTCATTAAACTGAAAACAATGGTTGAGTCAGACATTATGAAACTAATAAACCAATTTTATTTTCAGCCCCACTGCATTTTTACAAGGCAGGTATAACATCCCCCTCTGGTGGCTGGAGGTGACCACACGGAATAGTGCTAAATAATGGCTAAACAAATACTTATTTATCCCTCTATTAAAATTCTTCCCATACCCAAGTGCCCTTTGATCTTTTCTTTTACAGATGCTTAGATCATAACCTTGGAGCATCACAGCTGGGACGCCTATTCCTCATGAATGCACACCATAAGTGGCTTAGGGAGTCTAAGCGTGTTGGGGAAGCTGAGAAAAATGCTATTAGAAGACTATACTCAGTTACAAGTATGGACTCTTACCTCAAGGTATAATAGGCAAAGATGAGACTAGGATGCATCCACCCTCATTAAAATTAACAATTAATCAACAGAACGGTTAGTTTCAGTGGTGATCGGGAAGAAAAAAGTCCTGATGGGCAGCTACTGAGCAGCAGCAGTGGAGGGAAGTAACAATGGCAGAAGGAAGACCTATTACAGAAAATGGCAGTGGCACTGAAACTAACTCTTGTTAGTACTAATCAGAAAAAGGAAATGGTAAGCCAACTTTTTAACCTCGAAGACCTGATAATGAGATAGATTAATACATAAAAAGTACGAATCAAGGTAAATCTGAAACTGTAAAGCAAGAAATAGAATACAGTATTTAAATATAGCATTACTTGGTATGAGTGAACTGAAGTGCACTAAAATAGCACATTTTCAATCAATTTTGAAGTATTTTATTCTGGAAATGACAAAAGTCAGAAACAAGAAAATGAGAAGAAACGATGTGGTTCTAATCTGGAGACAAGATATTCCCACAGTCATTTAGAGCAGGGATTCTTAACCTGCAGCCCACGGCACCATTTCATGTGGCCCCCCACCGCCTCCACCACACCAGGAAGTGCCATGTGGTGGAGGAAGGGCAAATTGGCCAACTGGCCCCCGAAGCTGTCTGAGAGAGCGTGACCCGGCCCCCGGCTTTAAAAAGTTGAGAACTCCTGGTTTAGAGGCTATAATGCAAAGTCTGACAAAACAATAGCAATCATTTCTTGGAAAGTCTATTAACATTCAAGTCTATGCTCCAACTGTAGATGCTGAAGAAAACCCTTACAGCTTTTATGAAATGCCCAGGATGAAATTGATCATATACCCAACAAAGACGTGCTGATCATCATAGCTGAGTGCCATGCAGAAGTAGGAACCAAAGCAAAATCATGTATTGTTGGAGAATATGGCCTATATGTCAAGTCCACATTTTACTAACTACAACACATTGCTCAGCTTTGCCCATTCCTAGACAGTGTCTCTCTGCTATCACTGACCTACGCATTGGTAATCTCCAAGATCAACTATTGCAACACTCTTTACATGGGGCTGCCTTTGAAATTAGTACGGAGGCTTCAATGGGTACAAAATGCGACAAGCAGACTAGTTATGGATATTGGGCTTTTTGATCATATTATCCTAGTTCTGGCTAGCTTGCTTTGGCTTCCCGTAGCATCCCATGCCAGGTTCAAGGTTCTGGTAATGATTTATAAAACATACAGGTGAAACTCGGAAAATTAGAATATCATGCAAATGTTCATTCATTTCACTTAAAAGGTGAAACAAATATATGAGATAGACTCACTACATGCAAAGCAAAATATGCCATGCCTTAATCTATACCAGTAAGGAAAGGATGTAAGGTACGTGACGGGCATGCATACCCACACCCCTCAAGCCTATCCCATAATTCTCCGCACACACCTACCTTTTGAAACAAAGATCAGAGTGGCGAGGGTCCGGGGACCAAGAGTGGGGCCTAAGTCTCACGAAGCTGAAAAAACAACTGTGCATGCGCAAACTTGAGGGGAAAACATGTCCGCGCGCAGTCACACGGAGATCTGTTGAAATGCACGCACCCAAAAAACTCTGCGCATGCCCGAACGCGTCAATGGGAAGCGGCCGCTGGGAGACTCCTGACGCTGACGCCAACACAGCCTCCCCCGGCCTAGCAATCCCCCACGCTCAACAGGGATGCGAGGCCACCGGAGGCAGCCGCCGCACCCCTCACCACACTGTGGCCTGCCAGGCCTCCCACCCGCCACTGCCACCGCCGCCCCCGGCGACGTACAGGGAGCCAAGGCCACAGGAGGCAGGAGCCGGGAGACTCCCGGCACTGCCGCCAGCCCGGCCTCCCACCCAGCCAGCAATCCCTCACGCTCAATGGGGACGCAAGGCCGCCAAAGGCAGCCACAGCACCCGTCACGCCAATGCAGCCCGCCCGGCCTTCCACCCATCACTGCGAACCACCACAAAGGACGGGAATGCAAGGCTGCCAGAGGCGGCCGCTGCACCTCAACACACACACACCACGCTGCCGCCCACTGGTGTTTGTAAGGTGTTTGTGATGCTTAGTATACTCTTCCCTGTTCTGATCATGGTGTTAACTGGTTCTGTATCTTTTATAGAAGAAAAAGAAGATAACACAGTATATTATCTGAATAGGGGAGAACAGTATATTAGAATAGAAGGACAGTATACAGTATTATCTGAATAGGAGAGAGAACTTCCATATTTTCTAAGTGCTCTGACTTCCCCTTGTATTGTATCCTGAAACAAAAATTCAGAGACTGGGATAAAAAAATCTTGATGTTTCCATGCTGTGGCTAAGGCGGAGTATGGCCAGGTTATCCTGCTATGGTAATAGAGTAGACCATACTGGCAGCAACTCAACACCGAGTGTCAGGCAGTGGTAAACTAACCTGACCACCCTGAGAACTAACAGCCTTGGGTTCTGAAGCCCACAGGGAAGGATGATGGTCCCCAAGTGGATTAAATTCCACTTGAATCTATATTGATGGAGAGCAGCAACTTCGTCAAAACTGGCCTGGGGCTGAGGAGGACTTTGTGTGCCAAAAGGGCTCAGAGCCAGAAAGTGACTTGCGAAACTGGATCAGTGGTATGGGTGTCATGCTGCGATGCGGAAGGCAGATGAAAGGTCACTGCATTATATTATCAGGACAGTCTTTATGGCTGATTGCCATGAGGATCGCCAATATTTGGATTTGGATATGGCAGAAGAAGCAGATGGAGAAGGCTGAAGGGAACAAGGAGACTTGCTCCAGAAAATGGACATCCAAATTGGTGGTTTCTAATATATTCAGGGAGGTTAGGTACCACTTCTGGCACAACCTCTATTTCATATCTCTGTAGCAAGATAAAGGAAACAGAAACAGCTCAGGCTAGTTGTTTCCTCACAAAAACAAGAATGGAAAGGCTGCCAGGTAAGCTGCATCACCTTATAGCTTCTTCTTCTTCTTCTTCCATGTCTAGGCCAGATGTGAAACTGCCAAAAATGAAGGCACCTGCTGGTGAGTTCATTTTGCAGTTCCTGTCACTTGACCTAGTGTGAGAAAGATTAGCTGGCAACACAAGGTTCACGTTACCATGGTACGCCCGACTGTGGTTCAAAAATACCACAATCTTCAAGGAGTCTCTTTCTGTGCACCTTATGGCTGACACAGAAAAAGCTATGTGAGGAGATAGCCACTTTACACGAGGCTATCCCTCCTCCTCTGTAATTCTATTGCCAGATTCAAGGGGGGGGAAAGCCCCAATCCTTTATGGAAAAATCACGATTCCCTATACTTTGCCTAGGGCAGTGTAGGCAAACCTGTGGCACGCATGCCAAAAGTGGCACACAGAGGACTTTCTGTGGGCATACACCATGTCACAGGTAAGCCCCACTCCACACCATCCCATGCTGCTTCCCCAGCCAGCTCTCTCCACCAGGGACAGAGGTGAAGCAACCAGACATCCCCCTCCTAGGAGATGCACATGCTGCTCCTGCTCCTCAGACGGGTGTGTGTAGGGTGTTGCATCACCTAACTTCATCCCTGTGGTGCCTCCTGGTAGGGATTTCAGCCTCCCCATTGGCAGAGGGAGGCGGGTGGATGGGGAAGTGATGCTGCCTTCCAGAGCCAAAAACGCCACCCCACCCCCACCCCGTGATGTTTAAATTCCTAAAGGCATAGCATGTCCCAGGCTGTGCCATGCCTTCAGGAGTTTAAACTTCATGGGAGGGGGGCGTTTTTGGCTCCAGAAGGCATTGACAGCACATTCCAGCCTGTGCCATGCCTTCAGGAGTTCAAATGTCACAGGGGGCATTTTTGGCTTGCCTGCAAGGGCGCAGGAAGTGGCGGGTGGTCTATATCGATATCACATGGGTACATGTGCATGCACCCACATAATGTCACCAGCACACATATTGCCTGCCCCATCATCCCCCCCCCCCCTTTGGGCAGCCAGTCTCTAAAAGGTTCACTACCACTGGCCTAGCATTTCTCCCCAACATGCTGGGGTATGTCTGGTTGCTTCACCTCGTCCCTGCCATGCCTTCTGGGCGAGATTTCAGCCTCCCCTCATTTTACCAACGTTGGAAGGATGGAAAGCTGAGTCAATCTTGATCCCTGGTCAGGGCTGAACTCACGTTTTGACTCTATGATGACAGGTGGTTTACCTGTAGCTGTTCTTTGTGGTCACCTATGAATCCACACGAATAGATTTACTGCACATATGCGCAGTAAACCCATTCGTGTGGATTCACAGAGACCACGAAGAACCTGATGGAGTGTAGGGGCAGAAATAGAAATTGTAGATAGCCCATAATTAGAACATTGCTATATTTAAAACTTGTTATATTTAACAAGGATATGGCAATAGCAATAATAATAAAATCCCACCCCATAGCATTTAGTGCTCTCTCTTAGTTCACAAGTTAATTAGCATTTTGCCCCCTACATGCTGGCATGCTCATTTTACCGACCTTGGAAGGGTGGAAGGCTGAGACAACCTTGAGCCGGATCAAGACTGAACTTACATTATGGCTGCAGTTTAGCAGCCTAACCACTGCGCCACCAGAGATCTTTCACTGATCTTTCGCTAATCCACTTAGATGCATATATTTTATCTCAGCTCCCTCCCTCAACTAGCTCAGTCTAGAAATTCCTAATGGCCTCCCATTCAAATACTAGCCAGTCTCAGCCCTAATTAGCTCCTGAAACCAGATGAGCCTGGTGGACTTCGAGTGTTGACCAAGCAGTCTTCCTGTAAGGCAAAGGGTCTCCCTCCCTTGCTCAAAAACCAGTCATATCCGACTCTAAGGGGGGGGGGGCTCATCTCTGTTTACAACCAAATAGCCAGCGCTATCTGCGCCTGCAGATGTTTCCATGGTCATATGGCAGGCATGACTAGATGCATGGAAGGCTATTACTTTCCCCGCCAAAGTGGTACCTATTTATCTACTTGCAATTTCTTGCTTTTAAACTGCCAAGTTGGCAGTAGAAAGCCCCTAATTCACCACCCTTTTCCACTTCCCACCCACACAGCAGCTGCTGATGGTGGAAACACAGTCCCAGCTATGCCCCTTTCCTGAAGTCATTTCCCCACAGTGCGCTCTGCCTCCCTGCTACTTCATTCTCCCACTCCGAGCCCAGGCATCCATTAACTACTATATTTTAATGTTAACTTTCGTGGATCCAGTCTGAAGAGTGGACTTGGTCCCTGAAAATTAACATTAAAATACAGTATAATAGTTAGACTTTAAGGTGCTACAATATTTTTGTCTTTTTAAAAATTTACTATCTGATATGCTTTTAAGATTAACTATACTTTGTTCCAATTTTAAGCTAAACAGAAAAATATCACTATTCTATTGCTATTTTAAAATTATATTTAAACAATGTCTTGGTATTCCTCAAGTTCTCATTTTAATCTAATAAACAATTCAAAATTTATCATATTTCTTGCAAAACCACATTTAATTCTGCACACTTCTTCTGGGGAAAAAAGGAAACAAAAACAAGAGACTCCACAATTCTTTCTCACATCAGGATAGAACTTCTGCCATATATGTCACAACAGTCCAAATGCAAAATAAGATAAAACAGACAGCATAAAGGAAAGTGGACTATTTCCACCTCCAGCTTCTACAAAGGACAAATCCATTGAAAAAAGATGCTCAGGTGTTTTTGTGCAATTAATAATCTAGGAATGGGCATAATATCAGTCAGGATGTATTAGATATTCTCCAAGTGAAGTGGACAGGAAAGAATTTCTGTTGCCATTGCTAAACAAATGATGCCTCATAGAACCAATGAATAATGGAATTAGAAGGGGCCTATGAGGTCATCATCACATCCAACCACATCTGAATGCTGGAGTCCAAATCAAATCAGATCTGGCAGATGATTGCCCAATTTTCTCTTGAATGCCTCCAGCAGTGGAGCACTCATCATCTCCCAAGGTAATTGATTTCATTGTCATACCGCTCTAAAAGTTAATAAGTTTTTTCTGATATTCAGCCTATATGGGTTTCAGCCCATTATTACATGTTCTGCACTCTGGAATGATCAAGAACAAACCCTTCCCCTTCTCTTTATGACTGTCTCTCAAGTATTTGAAAAATGCTATCATATGTCTCTTCAGTTTCCTTTTCTAAAGGCTAAACATGCCCAGTTCTTTCACTCTTTCCTTGAAGAGTTTGATTTCCAGTCCCATGATCATCCTTGTTGTCTTCCTCTGAATTTGTTTCAGTTTGCTGCTGGCATTCTGTCTAAAGTATAATGTCCAGAACTGGCCATAGTACGCTAGATGTGGTCTAACTAGTCCAAAATAGAGGGGGGCTAGTAGCTCACAGGTTTGGGAGATCATACCTCTGTTAATGCAGCCTAAAAGTAACATTTTTGGAGGCATGCTGCACTGTTGATTATACTAGTACAGTACCTCTATTTTACTGCTGAGATGACATAAAATGGGAGAGGAGTGGGAGCCACAACTAGTTTGGTGTGTCTCAGTGACATGTTTGGTGGTTTTTGTTTGTTTTAATAATAAAAACAATTTCCCCTGCTCTGAATTATGTTAACTATATGTTTTTTGCACCTGCCTCTGAATGTAGATCTTGGCATCTCATAAACAAAACCCTCAAAACTCTGAGGTCTTCTCACTCTTCAGTCAAACAATTACTTCTGTGACTGTCGGCCTCTCACGGTCCTCCATAAATTTTATTTCCCGATACAGTACTCTGATGCAGGAATTCAAAATATCAATACTGCTCCTAGTATATACCTGCCATATTCCATTCAAAGATATATTACCCACTACCACCACTTTCATTACTGTAGATTGTTTTAGTACCTTGTACATAGCGACCAAAATCCTCTTCTATAGCAATGCTGGCACAATACTGAAAGCATAGATTCTGGAGGCAAATACCCCCAAGTTAAGAAATCACCGTACCTGTTCCTCCCTGAATCTTGTGATACAATACACAACAGGCAGCATCTCTGGCGATTTTTCAGCTTGAGGCTATTCTTCTCCCAGAATTAGGCTGCTAATGTTGCATTGGCAACACCACGCAAGAAGATTCGGGGCAGCATCCCTAAGCACACATAATTCCAGTTTCTTTGAGAGATTGTAAACCTTTTCCTCGGCTGCCACAAGTCATACCTGTCAAGTTTCGGGAAATTTCTGTCAATTCCCTGTATTTTACACTCTTTCCCGCCGTCATGCCGTATTAGTTAGACTGGAGTTAGACTGGAGGCCAGCACAGGATAACCATAGCTGCCCAGTTTCCCGTTTTGGCCGGGAAATTTCCCTTATTTGACAGGTATGTCCCGAAACCTGGCAGGTATGCCACAAGTACACACCTACCAGAAGTCAACGAGAAAGATAAGACTAACCCTCGTGGGCATTATTACGCTTGATGATTGAGTAGGATTTTTAAAAACTGAGAGGTCTGTCTTTTCACTATTGATTAGCCAGAGTGTGGCTCATACAGTAAGTAGTACTTCAAAGGTGTTCGTCGCCTTGCTACGATGCTCGCTCAGGCCCAGTCTGGGGCCATCTCTCGTGTTAGAGGGGAAAGATACCACTCAGTTCCCCACCCGGTCCGGTTGCCCTTCCTCCCTCCCCATTAGGATGATGACAAGGCCACACACCCTCCTTTGGCCCGCAAGGGCAAGCACTAGAGGTTTCAGGCCTACAGCTTCCCCCTCCCCGCGACACACACACACATACACACACAAACCCAAGACCCACACCCTACACAGACCCAACCTGGTGACGTCCCCCTCACCTCCAGCCTCCATCTTGCCAGTCTGGAACGTGGCTCCTCTGCACTTGGCCTACGGCTCCCCAGAAGGGTCAATCCATACAACTGCTTGTCAGCACTCTAGGAGACCAATCCCAAAGGCCAAGGGGGGGCGGGGTGGGGGGCAACCGCACTCCACTAAGGACCTCTAAATGGATACTGCAAGAAATCAGACACAGGATCAAACCCTTCTGGAGTCAAGTCAAGCAGTCAGGATCCGGCCTTTGCCACCTCTCTGAAGAAATGTCAGCAGAAGAGAAGGCGTGCCCGCCAGGCAGTTGTTGTTGCCTCAACTGACACCCCACAGAACAGAAGGGTGTGGCCAAGACCACAGCCACATCACACAGGCACCCAATTATGCATTTGGGTGGCAAACGGGGACAAGCTTTTTTTTTTAATAAAAAAACCTTAAAGTGGCACCTCCTGTGGCTAGGAGTATCTTTTTCCAATTCCACCTGGTGTGTCGACTGTGTCATTTTCTGTAAATCTGAATCTGATCACCTTAAAAATTGAGTTATTAGGTCAGGCTGTATTGAAGAGTTCAGGATCATAGTTTGAGTGCGACTCTGATGTACGCTTGAATGATCAGAATGTCAGACTAGGTTCAAATCTCCATCCAGCCATAATGTTCACTACTTTTCAACCTAAGAACATTTCTGAAGCAAAGAGAACTATGTATTTTGTGTAGATCTCTTAAAGTTATTTATTTATTTAAATTTGTGTTGCCGCCTCCTCACCTGGGGCAACTCTGGGCGGCTCACAACCGGATATAAAACATAGGAACATTCATAGTAAAAATAATTTTTAAAAAACCCATTAAAAACACCCACCCCATCTGCAAAGAAGTTCAAATGAGCCAGCGGGCAGGCGCCACCTCCCCAGCAGCACCCCGCACCTGCCCAGCCAGCCAGGTTTTGAGTTCTTTCCTAAATGGCAGCAATTCTGTCTGCAACCGAGATTTAAAGAAAAATATCTAAATGTACTTTTAAAACTTAGCTCTGATATTTTTAATAGGAACTGGTTGTTGAAAATGCATTACTTCTGTTCCAAACATTTCAATTTCTCACCAATTTGACTCTGAAATTAAAAATGCTAGATTTTATCTTTCCAAACCCTAAATATCATACCACATTATCAAAGGCATGCCTCCCTCAATAGTAGTGCCACATACATGGTGGGTTGAGTTGAACCAGAGCATCTTTTCTGGGGAAACACATCCCATTATCTGTGCCGTGAGCTTCCAAAAGCAACTTATTCCAAAGCTTCATTTCATTTCTTATAAATTTGTTTGAATTTTCATTATAAATATATCCATTTGTATTCTTTTTTCTTCATTTTTTGGCATTACTGTATCATTTTTGTAGGCAAGGACAATTTTTACAAGCTAGGCAAACAAGAGTAAAATGGCTAAAAACAAGATTGGATAATTGGAGAAGCTACAGTATTTGTGCGTGCATACTTCTTTCCTACCCATTCACATATAGGAAGTTTTTGGGGTTGGGGAGACTAAAACAATAGTTCACTTTTTGAATAATAAAAATTATACGTCATGGGGTGGGGGTGGGGGTTGTGGGATCACGATTTTAGAGATACAAGTGGAACCTCATACAACAATCGCCCTGTACAGCAATGAAATCACATAACAATTAGGTTTTGGGGGGAAATGGAGTCCCGCATAACAATTTTCCCAATGGAAAAAATCGTACAACAAATTTTCAATGGGAAAAACCACTTAGCAAAAAAAAAAAAAGTTGTACGATGCATCCCATAGGGGAAATCATTATACGATGCATGTATTGTATAGCAATTGTTTTGTACAACCACGAGCCCCATGGAACAGATTAAAATAGTTGTATGAGGTACCACTGTACTTAGGTGGGGCATGACCAAAAAGATTGGGAACCACTGGGCTGAACTAAGTGTCTAATCTGGACTGCAAATGTCTACTAAATCACTTGTTTCTGCCAGCATTATAAGCTTTTTCACCTACCCACTAACATATACAGCATGTTATTAGTCAGAAAGTAGGGTGGTGGTGGATGAGGTCATTCAAAGCAGTTTGTCAAAAACCATTTTTGATTACACAACTTTTGTCGTCAAATATCATGGACATGTGATGTCCCAAACACTACTGTAAAGACAAGCATTTTGGTGATTTATTAGTGCCCCCTGCAGTTGTAAATATAAAATCCTCTCCTGATCTACTGATCTGCCGCCGCGCACGGACGTCCCCCCCCGCCCCCTGCCTCCGCCCTTCCCACCTGGGGGGAAGAAGAAGGAGATGTCGACGCCGGGACTTGCCAGCGCTCCCTGCTCGTTCCGGGAGCCCATGCATGTTGCTGGAACCAGGGGGGGATTGTGGATGGGGTGGGAAGAGAGAGAGTTGGTCCTGCCAGCCAGGAAGGAGGGGCAGCATTTCATCTAGGGAGGTTCCAGGGATCCATATATGTGTTGTGACGGGCATGGGGCGGTATGGCGGGTACCGTGGGGCGGGCCGCACTCGGGGAATGCGGGCCCGATGTTTAAGTGCGGTCCCTCATTCCAGCCCTGCAGGTACATCTCTGGGCCCTGAGCAGCAGATCCACAGTGACCCCACCCTTAGGCTGCTGGTGGTGAATGCCAGATCGGTATGTAATAAGGCCCCCCTGATTCAAGATGCTATCCAGGAGGGGCTGGCCGACCTGGCATGCATCACCGAAACCTGGCTGACACCTGAAGATGGAGTACCTCTGTCGGATATGTGTCCAGCTGGGTTCGGTATCTGGCACCAGCCTAGAGGTGAGGGGAAGGGCGGTGGTGTCGCCATTGTTGCCAGGGAGTCCTTGGGAATTGCTAGGCCACTGCTCCACAAGTGTCTGGTTGTGAGGCCCTGCTTCTACGGTTGGGCCCCAAGGGTCAGTTGGGGATCTTACTCCTGTACCTGCCCCCTTGCAGGGCAAGAGATGCCCTGCCTGAGCTCCTCGAAGCCGCCTCGATGCTGGCGTTGGAGTTCCCGAGGCTTATGGTTCTGGGGGACTTCAATTTGCCATCGTTGGGGATGGCTTCTGAGGTGGCAAGGGAGTTCATGGCTTCCATGGCAGCCATGGGCCTGACTCAGGTAGTGCGGGGTCCGACCAGGGGCAGTGGTCACATGCCAGACTTAGTTTTCTTGTCGGAGCAGTGGCAGAGTGACCTGAGATTACAGGACTTAGCCAACTCACCTGTGCCATGGTCAGATCACTATCTGGTGACTCATGACTTCCTGGGGGCGACGCTTCATCGTAGGGAGGCAGGGCCTATTAAAATGGCCCGCCCTCGGCGACTAATGGATCCAGATGGATTCCAGAGGGAACTAGGGGATGTTCCTCTGGATCGGCTCCACGATTCACCCGAGGCACTTGTCGACCTGTGGAACAGGACGGCAACAGCAGCCTTGGATGAAATCGCGCCACTGCGGCCTCTCCGCGCCCGTGGGGTTAGGTCATCCCCGTGGTTCACAGATGAACTGCGGGATCTCAAATGGGCAAAGAGACGCCTAGAGCGCCGCTGGGTGAAGACCCGGGATGACTCCGATTGGACACTGGCTAGAGCTGCTATTAGGGCCTACCTAGTGGCGATGGGGGTGGTGAGGCGTCAATACTTCACCACCCTTATTGCCTCCGCTGATAATTGCCCAGCCGCTCTGTTCCGGGTAACCAGGTCCCTCCTCGGTAGGGGGAGATCGGTGCCCGGTTGGCAGGGTTCGGCTGAGGACTTTGCTGACCATCTGGTGGAGAAAATCGATCGGATTCGTTCAGGACTGAGTCCCGGCGTGGATGGGGAGGGTCGGGGGGGGTTCCGGAGCACAGTCTTGCTGTACGATCTGGGATCAGTTTGATCCTGTTGTCCCTGATGAAGTGGACAGGCTCCTTGCAGCTGTACGTGCCACTACATGTCCTTTGGACCCCTGTCCCACCTGGTTGGTGAAAGCCTCCAGGGTGGGGACAGGTGGCTGGGTTGGGGCAATAATAAATGCATCCTTACGGGAGGGGGTATTTCCTGCACCATTAAAACATGCTTTGGTGCGCCCCCTCCTGAAGAAAATATCCCTTGACCCAGCTGTCCTTAACAATTACAGGCCTGTTTCCAACCTGCCCTTTTTGGGTAAGGTTTTGGAGAAGGCGGTGGCACGCCAGCTGCAGAGTGTCCTGGAGGAAGCGGATTATCTAGACCCCTTTCAATCAGGATTCAGGCCCGGGTATGGTACGGAGACGGCATTGGTCGCACTAATGGATGATCTCTGGCGGGAGCGGGACGGGGGTTATCCATCCGTCCTTGCTCTTCTTGACCTCTCAGCGGCCTTCGATACCGTCGACCACAGTATCCTTCTGGAACGGCTCAAAGGATTGGGGATCCAGGGCACTGTGTTGTCCTGGTTTTCCTCTTTTCTGGAGGGCCGTACCCAGTCGGTGTGGTTAGAGAGTGAGAGGTCCAGCCCTAGGTCCCTCAAGTATGGGGTTCCTCAGGGCTCGGTGCTTTCTCCCCTCTTATTTAACATCTACATGAAGCCACTGGGTGAGATCATTCGTTCCCACGGGGTGCGGTACCATCAGTACGCGGATGACACCCAGTTGTATATCTCGGCCCGTGGGGATCCCAGTGATGCTGTTGAAATCCTATCCGGATGCCTGGAGGCCATTGGGGTCTGGATGGGGGCCAATGGGCTTCGGCTGAATCCCAGCAAGACAGAGTGGCTGTGGATAGGGGGCCCCGTGTTATCCAGGGAGTTACCACCTTTGGTACTGGATGGGGCGGTTTTGCCCCAGACAGACCCAGTGCGCAACTTGGGGGTCCTTCTGGATTCACAGCTGCTGCTGGAAGAACAAGTGGCGGCTGTGGCCAGGAGGGCTTTTGCCCAACTTCGGGTGATTCGCCAATTGCGCACGCTCCTGGACCGGGGCTCCTTGCTTATGGTCACCCATGCTCTGGTTACTTCCCGACTAGATTATTGTAATGCGCTCTACATGGGGCTGCCCTTGACGACCATTCGGAGGCTGCAGCTGGTCCAGAATGCGGCAGCCCGGGTGGTGATGGGATGTGGGCGATATGCCCATGCCTCACCGCTACTTCGGGAGCTGCACTGGTTACCAGTCTGTCTCCGGGTGCAATTCAAGGTGCTGGTTTTGACCTTTAAAGCCCTATATGGCAGTGGGCCAGGATACCTTAGAGACCGCATCGTCCCAAGAGTGTCTGCCCGTCCAACTAGAGTGGACCGGAGGGGCTCTCTAATGGTGCCATCAGTTAGGGGTGCACATCTGTCTAGCACCCGAAGGAGGGCCTTCTCCGTGGCCGCACCAACTCTCTGGAACCTCCTGCCAACAGATCTAAGACTTCAAAGAGAATTGCTGCCCTTCAGGAAAGGATTGAAGACCTGGCTGGCAGGGCAGGTGTGGGGCCCGAATGGGATCATGGTCCCCGCCTGCTGGCTTACGTAAAGAATTAAGAACTCTCTCTTCCTTTTTTAGAGTGGGTGGGATGGATGGGTGGGATAAGGGGTTTTTAAAGTGTTTTTATATGTTTTTAGAATTTGTTGTAATGCCGCCCTGAGTCGGGTTCTGCCTGAGTGGGCGGCATATATAAATACGACTAAATAAATAAATAAATAAATAAATAAATTCCTGGAAACTAATTAGGATAGGTTGAGCAGGAAATGAATTCTCTAGGACTGACAAACTCATGTGTAGGAATAATTCAGCAAGCTGCTCAGTGCCTGTATCCATTATTACTTACTGAGATATACCAGACAAGCTGCAGAGTCCCAGTACACCCTCAGAAGACAGGAATATTAAACAGTAGAACCCCGCATAATGAAAAAAACTCCGTTCCACCTGTTAAGCGGTTCCTTATGGGAGATACCCCGCATAATGTGGAAAAATGTTCGTTACCGGGGTTCCCATTGAGCAGGCATATTTATTTATTTATTTATTTTATACATTTGTACCGCGCCCTCCTGTTGAGACCACCACTCAGGGCGGCCAACAAGGTAAAAATACAATATAAAAACAATCAAAACATTTACAATTAAAACAATTACACAACCTTCATCTGAAAACAGGAATAAAAACACATAAAATTAACTTTATCCTAAAAACTACCCTCCCCCCTCCCCCACATTAAAACCAAGACAAAAGGAAAGATTCCCCAGAAAAGTTAAACCAGCCAGCAGGGTTGGGAAGTGGAAATCACACCCGCTGGCAAAGCCAGGCCTTCAACATTTTTTCTGAAGGGGAGAGGTTTCATCTGGAGACGCACCTCCGGAGCTAAGAGGTTCCACAAGCCTGGGGCAGACAGGGAGAAGGCTCTCTTCCTGGTCCCAGTTAGATGTACTTCTTTTTCTGATGGGACCACTACTGAGCCCCTCCTGTCTGCCCTAGTAGGGCGGATTGACACTCTTGGGGTGACACGGTCTCTTAAGTATCCTGGTCCACTGACATGAAGGGCTTTAAAGGTCGAAACAAGCACCTTGAATTGCACCCGGAGGCATATTGGCAACCAGTGGAGCTCACGAAGCAACGGTGAGGCATGGGCATAACGCCCACGTCCCATCACTACTCGGGCAGCCGCATTTTGAACTAGATGCAGCCTCTGAATGGTCATCAAGGACAGCCCCATGTAGAGCGCATTACAGTAATCCAATCTGGAGTTGACCAGAGTAACCATGAGCAAGGAGTCCCGGGCCAGGAGTGGATGCAATTGGTAGATGACACAAAGTTGTGCAAAGGCCCTCCTGGCCATGGCCGCCACCTGCTCCTTGAGCAGCAGCCACGAGTCCAGGAGGACCCCCAAATTGTGTACCGGATCTGTCTGGGGCAACAATGCCCCATCCAGAGCCAAAGAAGACAGCTCCTGGGATAGCACGGGGGCCCAAACCCACAGCTACTCAGTTTTGCCGGGATTCAGCTGAAGCCCGTTGTATCCCCATCCAGACCCGCACAGCCTCCAGGCAACTGGTTAAAACTTTGACTGCATCACTCGGGTCCCCACGGGCCAAGATGTACAATTGGGTATCATCAGCATACTGATGGTACCTCACCCCATGGGAACGAATGATCTCACCCAGCAGTTTCATGTAGATATTGAATAATAGAGGCGAGAGGACCGAGCCCTGAGGCACCCCACATGGGAGCGGCCTAGGACTGGACAACCCGCTCTCTAAGGACACCGACTGGGTCCGGTCCCTCAGAAATGAGGAAAACCAGGACAACACAGTACCCTGGGCTCCCAATCCTCAGAGCCGGACCAAAAGGATACCGTGGTTGATTGTATCGAAAGCTGCTGAGAGGTCAAGAAGAGCAAGAACAGAAGGGTTACCCCTGTCTCGCTCTCGCCAGTGATTACCCATGAGTGTGACCACAATGCAGTCTCAGTACCATAACCGGGCCTGAATCCTGACTGAAACGGGTCCAGATAATCTGCATCAGCCAGAACCCCCTGGAGCTGCCGCACCACTGCTTTTTCCAACATCTTCCCCCCAAAAAGGAATGTTGGAGATTGGTCTAAAATTTGAAATAACTGTAGGGTCAAGCAATGGCTTTCCGCTGGAAACACCCCCTCCCACAAGGAGGCATTCACCATCGCACTGACCCAGTTGCCTGTAGTAGCCTTGGCTTGGCTGCTTTGACTAGCCAGGCAGGGCAGCAATCTAATAAGCAGGTGGTATCACACACAGCTCCAAGAAGCCTGTCCACTTCATCAGGGGCACCGGATCAAACTGATACCAGATAACGTGGCTAGACTCTGCTCCGGCCCTCTCCAGGGGATCCAATTCCACATTGGGCTTGAACCCTGAGTGAATGTGAGCAATTTTATCTGGAAGATGGTCTGCAAAATCATCGGCAGAGTCCTGCCACCCCGGGTCCGCCCCCACTACCCAGGAGGGACCTGGTGACCTGGAACAGGGTTGCTGACCGATTATCAGTAGAGGCAATTAGAGTGGTGAAGTATTGACACTTCACCGCCCTCATCGCCACGAGGTAGGTTCTAATAGTGGCTCTAACTCGTGTTTGATTGCACTCTCTCCGGGTCTTCACCCAACGGCGCTCTAGGCATCTCCTAGCCCGCTTCAGCTTCCTCAACTCATCTGTATACCAAGGAGCCCTGTGTAGCCTGCGGGGAGGGAGAAGTCGCAGTGTTGCGATTGTATGAAGCGGATTATCTGGACCCCTTCCAGTCAGGATTCAGGCCCAGATATGGAATGGAGACGGCATTGGTCGCGCTGATGGATGGTTTCTGGTGGGAGCAGGATGGCGGTCACCCATCTGTCCTTGCTCTCCTTGACCTCTCAGCGGCTTTCAATACCGTCGACCACAGTATCCTACTGGGACGGCTCAAAGGGTTGGGGATCCAGGGCTCAGTGCCCTCTCCTCTCCTATTTAACATCTACATGAAGCCACTGGGGGAGATCATCCATTCCCATGGGGTGCGGTACCACCAGTACACGGTTGGTACACTCAGTTGTACATCTCGGCCTGTGGGGACCCCAGCGATGCTGTCAAAGTCCTATCTGGGTGTCTGGAGGCTGGGGGGGGGGTCGTCTGGATGGGGACCAACGGGTTACAATTGAATCCCAGCAAGACTGAGTGGCTGTGGGTTTGGGGTCCTGCGCTACTCCGGGAGCTGCCATCCTTGGTCTTGGATGGAGCTACTTTGCCCCAGACAGATCCAGTGCACAACCTGGGGGTCCTCCTGGACTCTTGACTGCTGCTAGAAGAGTAGGTGGTGGTTGTGGCCAGGAGAGCCTTTGTACAACTCCGTGTGATATACTAGTTGCGTCCGCTCCTAGATAGGGACCCCTTGCTTATGGTCACACATGCTCTGGTCACCTCCAGACTAGACTATTGCAATGTGGTCTACATGGGGCTGCCCTTGACAACCATTTGGAGGCTGCAGCTGGTCCCGAATGCAGCGGCCCGGGTAGTGATGGGGTGCGGGTGTTATGCCCGTGCCTCGCCACTGCTCCGGGAGCTGCACTGGTTGCCAATTTGCGTCCGAGTGCAATTCAAGGTGCTAGTTATTACCTTTAAAGCCCTATATGGTAGTGGGCCAGGATATCTAAGAGACCGCATTGCCCTAAGGACATCTGTTCATCCAACCAGAGCGGACCGGAGGGGCTCCCTAATTGTTCCATCAGCCAGTGGGGCTCACTTCTCTAGCACAAGAAAAGGGGCCTTCTCCGTGTCCGCACCGGCCTTCTGGAACCTCCTGCCAGTAGAGCTACAGTTGCAGATGGAGTTGCTGCCCTTCAGGAAAGGTCTTAAAACCTGGCTGGCGGGGCAGGTGTGGGGCCCTGAGGGCAATATGGCTCCTGCTCATTGGCTTTTACCATAAGATGCACCCTCTCTCTGCTTCTTGGGGCGGGTGGGATTAAATGTGAGTGGGGGTTTTAACCATTTTTAATTGTGTGGGGTTTTTAGATTATGTAAGCCACCCTGAGTCGGGCTTGCCTGAGTGGGCAGTGAACAAATTAAATTAAATTAAATTAAATTAAATTAAATTAAATTAAATTAAATTAAATTAAATTAAATTAAATTAAATTAAATTAAATCCAGAACCCACGTCGCTTCCCTTTCCCAAAGGGCGACTAAAGTCTCGGGTGAATCGTGCAGCTGGTCCGGAGGGAATGGCCCCAGCTCCATCTGAAATCTCTCAGAATCCATCAGTCGCTGGGCCCGGGCCAGTTTAATTGGTCGTGCCTCTCTGCGGTAAGGCGTTGCACCCCGAAAATCCAGAGAACCAGATAGTGATCTGACCATGGCACTGGCGTAATCTCTATATGCTGTAATTTCAGATCACTCAGCCACCGCTCAGACAGGAAAACCAAGTCAGGGGTGTGACCACTGCCCCTGGTGGGACTCTGAATTACTTGATTCAGGCCAACAGCTGCCATGAATTCCCGAGCAACCTCTAAGGTCGGTCCCAGCGAAGGCAGATTGAAGTTTCCCAGGACCATAAGCCCTGGGAGCTCCACCGCCAGCGGCACAACTGCCTCGAGCATGTCAGGCAGGCAATCTACTACCCTGCAAGGGGGCAGGTACAGGAGAAGGATTCCCCTCTGACCCTTAGGGCCCACCCGAAGAAGCAGCAGCTCACAACCCTGCACCTGTGGTGCGGTGACCCTGATGACCCCAAGTGACTCTCAGGCTATAATGATGATGATGCCCTTCCCCTTAACCCTAGGCCACACCTCGAACCCGGCTGGACACACTTCTGACAGAGGAACCCTGTCCTCAGGTGTCAGCCAGGTCTTGGTGATGAATGCCACGTCAGCCCGCTCTCCCAAGATCGTATCACATAGGAGGGGAGCTTTATTGCAGACCGACCTGGCATTCACCAGCAGCAGCTTAAGAGAGGGGTCACTCTGAACCTCCTGTCCAGGAACCAGAGATCGAAAAGGGGGGCTGGAACAAGGGACAGATACCAAGCAACTGACCCTCATTCCCCGAGTGCGGCCCACCCCACGGTTCCTGCCATATGACCATCACTACAGAGATGTAGGCCCTAGGAACCTCACCCATGCCTCCAGAACAAAGAGCTCTCCCCTCCCCCCCAACTTAGACCCTGCAGCTGGGCTGAGTCTCTCCCTCCTCCCCCTCGCCTTTGGAGCTGCCGTGGCGCAGGTGAGGAAGGCAGCGGTGATATTGGCGGCAATGATGGTCCTAGTGCCAGAGCCGTCCGAGACGCCCACCGAAACTTCCTCCCTGCCAGCCCTGCAGCAGAGGGGGGTGCAGAGGAGGAGGAGGCGTGGAGCCGGGGCAGGCATTTGAGCCTCCCGGCCCGTGCAGCTGGGCAAAGTCTCTCCCTCCTCCCCCTCGCCACTGCCGTGGTGCAGGTGAGGAAGGCGGCAGTGATGTTGGCGGCAGTGATGGTCCTAGTGCCAGAGCCGTCCGAGACGCCCGCCGAAACTTCCTCCCTCCTGGCTAGAGATGTGAAGGCCCGGGAAAAAATGAAAAAAATTGGAAAAAGCCTGGGTTTTTTCCATTTTTTTCTGAAGCCTTTTTTGTTTTTGTTTTTCTGAAAAATTGAAAAAATAAAAAAATATATTATGGAATGTTTTATTTTAACATGATGAATAAAGTATTTTAAGATAAGGCCTGGTTCAAATATTTTATAAATAATTTCTTAAAAAAATATGTATGGTATCAGATTATTTTCAATTTTTCCAAAAATTTCTGTTCCCCCCCCCCCACACACACACACACACAAAAGAAAAAAAGAAACCGGTTTTTTTTCCGAGCTTCAAAATTTCCAGAAATTTTACATCTCTACTCCCGGCCCTGCAGCCGAGGGGGGTGCAGAGGAGGTATACCCTGGTTACCAAAAACCACACATAACAATTTTTTCGTTATGCGGGGTATCACCCTTGCATAACGAACGCTTCGTTATGCGAATATTTCAATATGCGATGCATTCGTTGTGCGAGGTACCACTGTACTTCTGAACTGACTTGACAGCATACAATTACTATAATCTGCTCTAATAGAATAAATGAATGCCATACATTTGCTTTGCTGTTTATGGTGTCTCTAATACACAACTGCTGATACTTTCCTCTACCTTCAGATAAAACCAGCCACTAAAACTGAAATTACGAACTCAACAATGGTTGCTGCTAAGGTTTGTAAGTAGTATAGTACAGTACTAGCTATTGGCAGAAGCTGATGAACTCTGAATTTGGTCAGGTCATTTGACTTGCATATTTTAGAAGTGATGTGAATTATTTTTCATTTGCCCTATCCTCAAATCAAGGTCCAGATGCTTTGTTGTACTCAGTATTGTGAATCAAGCAGGAGTCTGTTTGCAAGAGAAACTCAGAGGCACTAAAACAAGGTGTAGCATTAACTGCACAAATCATCGCACAGCAATCATGTTGGTGAAGCTGTAAGTCCTTTGTTGTACTCACAAGTCTAAGCGTAGGGGGAGGAATTAAAGTTTACTCCAGGTATGTCCATGCTTCTTTTTCATAAGAATAAATAACCTTTAATGTGTGTGTGTGTGTGTGTGTGTGTGTGTGTGTGTGTGTGTGTGTGTGTGTGTGTGTGTGTGTGTGTGTGTGTGTGTCTATGTATATGTATATGTATATGTATATGTATATGTATATGTATATGTATATGTATATGTATATATATATATATATATATATATGATCTAAATTACTTGAAGGAACTAACAAATCAGGAAGAATTCAGGTGAAATCTAGATCAATGTATGGGTGATTTATAGACTGTGAGGTTCAGAAAGAACCCACATTTCATCAAAACATCAGAATAGGGCACACAGCTGAGGGAAAAAAGCAACAGGAATTATCTTGGGAGAATTGCAAAGAGAATAACAGTATTTCCTCAGCCTGGAGTAGCAACTGTAGTCTGTTCAACAGAGAGGTCTACTCAAGATGGAAGACGTCATCAAGAGGAAGATAGCGAGTGGAGCAGGAATTGCTATCATTTGGAGAATTGTTACTTAATCAGCTCAGAAAAAGAAAAAGACTTCCTGAGCTAGACACAAGACAGAGAAAATAAGAGGTTTCTGCCCCATTTAGGTGTTGTAAGTCTCATTACAGATAGAAGAAATAATGTGCTCCTTGCCCACTATATAAGTGTTTTCTTCACAAAGCTTCCCCATGAGAAAATTGATGCTGAAACAATAGACTTTTGAGAGATCCTTGAGAACTTGGGCCTACTTTACATAAAATTATCACCACTGAACTACTTAGCTGGACAAGATCAAAGAGGTACTTGAGTACTTCAAACTATCAAGGTAATGGTTCACACAGCAGGCTATAGCTCCAGAGAGGCAGAATGAGATGGCCTCCCCGGGGCCCATCAACTAGGCTCATACCCAAGGGCATGTGTTGCTTGCTTACTTCACACTGAGCCACAGCAGTGATTGACTGGTTCTCCAATTGCTCTTCTGGTGACCATAACATTTGTACCATTTCAGAAAATGCAGGATTCTACCTAAGAACCAATGCTGTATAATGAACAGAATGACAGGGTTGGTCTCAGATCTGGGTTCCAACCCCCCCCCCCCTGGATACAAAAACTCACTAGTGGGTAGCAATAGTAAAATCATTCCCTTATGTATCTCAACATACATTGAAATAGCAATAGAAAGTACACTTACATAGTGCTTAGTGCCCTCTCTGGGTGTTTCATCCTGTTAGAATCAGAGATGAATTGACCATATATAACACATACAATATTTTATATTAAGCATTTTATTACTGATCACTTCAGGACATGGACTACGTTCTTGCCTTTAACAGCTGCTCGAAACAAAAAACTAGGCAATTTCATTGCTGAATATGTGCTTGATATGCAAGAAAATATGTTGGCAATCCAGGGAAATTCTGCTTTTGAATTACGCTGAACACCAGTGACTAGCCAATAGATATGTATCAAGTTCTGGTAGTAAGAACTCACACTAATTAAAAAAATCAGTGTGAGGCATCCCTAGATTCTATTAAGGACTGAATTTAGGATTGTTAAGCATCCAACCCCAAGCTCATTAATGATGCAATTTACACAATTCAGCTTTCCATCTTCATTGAGGTATAGCAGTTTTATTTTGACAATGCCCACTTGTAACTGAAGGATCTAGTTCATGTTAGTATTCAGAAGACAGACTGAATAGGATATAGTTGTTCTCTCTCCATCTGTGATATATAACATAAAACAGCATCCTAAGATCTGACATATATGAAAGACTTGCATACTCCCCCACGTTCAAAGTTATTAATTCATATCATGTATGCATATGCAATGGCTCTAATTCCTCCGACTAATTGTGTACATACAATAAAACACTTTACATCTCAATCTTATCAAAGCCCCTTCCCACTTCATTCTGATCTTTAGTAGTACAGTACTTCTATTTATTGTCTATGTAAGAGTGCATGTGACCTACTGGTCACCAAGATCCCTGAAGCATCTGCAATCTTTTTCTTGAAAGCAAGTTACGACTGCTGGAATCTAATGATTAAAAGAAGCGTGGATTGCTGGGTCCTTATCACAGCCAAGGAACAAGAATGAACGCAAACTAGTATAGAGGAAAACACTTTCTTTAAAAAAATCTAGCTTCCTTCAGTTTCTTCTCTCATCTCCCGATATCTTACTTAGTAGTTGTAGTTCCTTCTCATTCTGCGTGGCACCTGCCTCCGCCACTACAGCCTATCAGCAATGTGGCTCATTGTTTCTTCAGCAATAGTTTTATGGGGTCAGGGTGCTAACCCGACGGCCAACCCCACTCCTTTCTCATCTTAACTCTAGGAAATATTTTATAGATTGTTATAATTCTTACCTGTTGTGGATTTGCTTTGGTGGTTTATTGTAATTTTTTATTATTTACCTTGTCATTTTGATATTATAAAGTGTATGGGGATTATTTTGAGGGCCAAAAGATTGCATATTTTATAAGCATCACAAAAACAAGGTGCATTCTAAATTTTAGTAATTTCTTATGAACTTGCAATGTCTATGCTCTTCATCTAAGCCAGGGGTTCTCAACCTTTTTGCACCATGGGCTGGACTGCCCCCTCACACAGCTGAGCGGGCTGGACACGTGGTTTCCCCCACCGTAAACCGTGGTGGATGTATTTGCACATGCTTGGGCATGTTTACAGCTGTCGTAGAAGTCTCTGCTTCCTTTCCACCGGCAGTGCCATGGGCAGGATGATTTGGCATTGCAGACTGGGTCCGGCCTGCAGGCTGTAGGTTGCAAACCCCTGATCTAAGCCACAGATCTCTTAAAAGCAAAAAAGCAACAGAGGGCGGGCACTCTAAAGTTTCCACTGCACAGAAGATGAGATTCTAATGCTCTCTACTTGGCTTGTGAGATCACCAGCAGATAATTTCCACAAAAATCACTCATATTTCTATAATGCAAAACCACTATCATTGTTAAAAGCAGCCAGACAGTATTTATAATTATAAGGCTGTCATTCAGATGTTTCACCTTTCTCTAGATAGTTTTATGAAATAAAATGTAGAGTGTGGTTTTTTAAAAAGCGGATTTAGCTATCTTTCAACATTAAGTTAAGGAAACTAATTTTATGAAGTTCTATCAAATCTCACAAGGGGCAGCGAGAAATAAAGCCTCAGAACAAAGGAGCTTGCAGTCTAAATTCAGATTGGGGAGGAGTATAAGAGAAAAACTCAGGAAGTAGAAGGCAACTGTTAAGTTTTCACATGCAGTGCTACTACTTATACTGCCTGGCTCATTATGCTGCTCACAGTTAAAAGATGGGTGGAATCCATAGCAACCGATTATTCAGTACAGAAGAAATATCAGCATTCAAGCTTAAAATCAGGATTCCTATCCTCATGTCTGTAAAAACAGCTTTAAAGGCATGGGATAAATGCCTGGAACAGTATCTCAGAAATCTAGAGGATGAGGCATACTGAGCAGAGTGTAGATCTTGCAGCTTGCATTGTGTTGCCACCCTACCTAATTTACAGAAAATCAAAATACAGTGGAACCTCATACAACAATCGTATAGCAACGAAATCGCATAACAATTAGGTTTTTTTTTTTTGGGGGGGGGGGGAAATGGCGTCCCGTATAACAATCTTCCCAATGGAAAAAAACCGTACAACAATTTTTCGATGGGAAAAACCACTTAGCAAAAAAATTGTTGTACGATGCATCCAATAGGGGAAATTGCTATACGATGCATGCATCTTATAGCAATTGTTTCATACAATAAGCCCCATGTAACAGATTAAAATTGTTGTATGAGGTAATGCTGTATATAAAAGAGAAACACACCTATAAAATATGCAGACTTCAGCAACTTGGGCATAGACTACGGGTTCTTTGTTTGAATGGAATAAAAATGTGCATTTGAAAACATTTGGTTTATCAAATAAATTATGGTTTTCTATTTATCTTTATTCGTAATCAATTTATATTAGCTGCAACTGTCAACTATATTACATTTAATCGGGGAACAAATAAAGTGTTTAATACCAAATAACTGCCTGTGATCAGAGTACTTTAAGGACCATCAACAAGCATTATATTTCTCTGATCTCCCCTGCAAGTATGAAGCCTACTTCTTGAAACCCCCTCAAAGTAAAGTTTAAGACAGGGGTGGCCAACCTTTCTGCGCTGCAGGTCTGACCATGCCCCTGGAACAGCTGAGTGGGCCGGACCAAGCCCCTGGAAGCGGGCACATTTACGGCTGTCGTAAATGCGTCCACTTCAGCGTTTGTCAACCACGGATATGTGTGTGCATTTTATGGCTGGCGTAAACATGCCTGCTTCCACTTCCAGGTGCGGGGGAGACGCTAATGGTCTGGATGGAATGGCGTTGTGGGCTGGGTCCTGGCTTAAGAGGTGGCTACCAGACAGGCCTTTTCAACTATGCTTTCAACTCTATGGAATGCCATCTTGTCAACACTCTGGACCTTCAGATGCCAAATTAAAATTCTCCAGAAAAGTTCAGGATCTTCAAGGACAACGTATCTGATTTAACTGCGTATCTCCTCAGAATGTTAGCAAATTCTAGCTACATACTGCAACACATTTGGCTTTTACTAGTTTCACTTCCTCGTGATCCATTTTCCGTTTTGATATTTTTCTGTTTCTGAACTGAGCTGCGGGGAATGCATTTAAAAATAGTAATAAAATATGAAGGATTATGCCAAGAACAGACACTCACATGACCCTCGTGAAATCACATATGCTAGAAAACTGTTTGCATTACATCTATTGGCTGCTAGACTACAAGATATATTTACAGTATCATATCAATTCACTTAATTGATTGAACATGGATAAATGTATTTTTTCTTGAAAGCAAATTATTAGAGAACCGAAAAGCCGTCATCTGACATTGCACAAACCACAAGATCAGCCATCCTTCTGGAATACAACTCCCACTATTACCAGCTAACATGCCCACTCATCACATGGGGGAATTGGTACTCAAGATCTAGAAAGTCCCAAATTGGAGGTTACAGTAGATAAATTCCCTCAGTGATTATTTCTCAATTTTCTATTGTTTTTAAAAGGACTGAATTCATCAAAAGAAACAGTTCATATATGTACCAAAATGTGTTAACTTCTCAGTTTTGCCTGACTGATCTGTTTTCTTAAAAAGTGTTTGCTTGGCACTTTTCAGAACAACTGAGCAGCCAAAATCACAGGCACCTGGATGGCCCAATTAATAAATAGCAGTATTGAAACAGTGCTTCCATCAACTGCTTAAAAGCTTCACATACACTGGCTCTTCTTAAATAAAGCCATGCTCAGTTTAACTAATGTTTTGTTTTGCTTTTTAACAGTCAGGAAAAAATTGTCAGTATGACAATTCACAGAACTGATTTCCCTGAAACAAATTTTCATGCAGCAATCACAGAGGCAGAGATCTAATATTTCCTCTACTAATGCTGACAGCAGCAGCAGGAGACAAACTGGGCTATACTTGGATAGCTACAGAAAAAGAGAAGAATACCCTGATGCCATCCTGGTGGGTCTAGAACTTAAACTCACCAACTGACAAATTAATAACATATGGATAATGGCTGAAATCTTGTTGCTTAGCATAGTTGCACTTGAGTAGGCCCACTCAACAGAGATTTGGGGAGTTAACCCCTCCATAAGATCTCCTGAGTTGAAGGGACCTGGTCTACGTGTGACATAATTTAGTGTAACAAGTTGCAACTAGAGTAGGCTCATATGAATCAATGGAAGTTGCAGAGAAACTGAGTCCCAAAATCCCTACTGATTCAGTGAGTCTATTCTAGTACAACTTACTATGCTAAGCACAAGAATTTCAGCATGCACATTTCAGTTAGGCTATTACCTTCTACTAGCTGGTAACTAAATTTCCTTTTGCAGCAATTTGGACAATGGAATATATTTCTACAATGGAGTAACAGCTAAAAATCATTTTCACTAACAAACTCACATTCTGCATACTGTTACTTCAGGAAACAGTTTTGGTGGTTCTTTATATCCACACTCTGTCAATATCTCTTAGGTTGCAAAGGCTAAGAAACAAGAAAGAAGAAAGACCAGATGGTCTTGTTTGTCTGCCATTCTAAATGGCTTATGGTATTCATTTACAATGATCACCGTAAAATTTTAAGTGCCTGTTTTTCCTTTCTATATCTTCTATATGAATCAAGTACTTGATGTTCAAGAAGTCCAAAACTGTGGTTCAATTCAGTACTAGTAAGTCTCTCTAAATTCTTGGATAATAACTGTGGATGTGGTTAAAGTATTTAATAACAAATGCATTAAACACAATGTGTCTTCCAGTAGTAAGGCAATAAGCATCTCAAGGTACTTAAAAGCCAGTAGTGGCAAGAGCAGCAATTGATTATTATACCCTGTGTCACACCCACTTCTCTTTCTAAAGCAGGAATGGGAACATGTGCCACTAGATGACAACTCCCATCAGACCTACAGAATACTAGTGGAGAGGATGGAGGGCATCACAGCTGACACCTGGAGGGCCACATCTTCCCCACCATTACTGTACAATAACAGCTTTGGAAAGAGAACTATCTCAGACTGTGTTGAATCAATAGCCTACTGCTCATAGAGTAAAATAAACTAGGAAATAACATTTCATCCGGAATCCTGGATTCTGAGATTTTGATGACATGCTGAAGCAAGATGTGAGCCAATGTGCACAAGAAATTGAAAACATAGACATGGCACCTGTCTTGCTACTTTTATTTCAGAAGTGGAAGAGGTCTGGCAGTCTAAGAGAACCCTTCCTAACAAACTCTAGCTTTGCAGATTCCATACGCATTGATGTTACAATATGTTCTTTTTCTCTCTGTCCTTTTTATTTTGAGGAATCTTTGAAAAATGACAGGTGATTTCTTATTTAAAGAACAGCACAGCCAACTAAAAAACCATAATGCAAATTTCCTTTTCCATTGTGTACAAATTACTTCTCATCATTACTCTGTATCTTTGTTTAAAACTCCATCTTCAAGGATGTTGATGCAGAAAATGTACGTAAGGGCATCAGGTATACTGCTTTTAAAGAAACATGCCATATATAATTTGGGGTGCTGTCAGCCAAATAGGTGTTAGTGCTAGCAATAAAAATGACAACACAAATCTATCCTACTTTTCCATCCTTAACAGATTTTCTATAATTAAAAAAAACCACAAACAGAAGAAAACTTTGTTTGTACTCCATGCAAAACTCTATAAACAAAATAAGAAAACTGCAAAATAAAAGCCTTTCCTGGGAGCAAATAATCAAATAAAAACCACTGACACAGTTGGTAAACAAGGATACTGTATGTCCATTGCCTGGGCAGTGACAGGCAATATCCAGGTTGAGTAGGGAAAGACCTGGTAATTCCCCACCCCCAAGATAGATAAAGAGAAAAATAAAGAGCTGGGGTGGGTGAGAAGAGAAAGTATGTTTTAAATGATTCTCATGAAGTTCCGCTGCAGCTTCAAGTCCTGCAAGTCTGCTGATAGCTACAAGATCCCACTTTGGACTCGAAGTAAAGCAATCCAACCAGAACTCTCTGCCTTCCATCTATGAAAGCTATGCAGACTTTCTTGCTAGGATTTCCATCTGAGGGCCACCTTCCTGCCTGCCTGCTTCAACTCGCAGTTCCGTTCTGTGGCTTCCTTTTGGGGGCTGATGGCTACGAGATCCCACTTTGCACTCGAAGTAAAGCAATCCAACCAGAACTCTCTGCCTTCCACCTATGTAAGCTATGCAGACTTTCTTGCTAGGATTTCCATCTGAGGGCCACCTTCCTGCCTGCCTGATTCAAATCGCAGTTCTGTTCTGTGGCTTCCTTTTGGGGGTGGGGGATACATCGGTGCATGTGTATGTCTCATCTTCCTGCAATAAGCATCCTTCATTGGCATTTTAACAGAGGCAGCTGTCTATGAACGGGAACCTGTCATACCTGCCTAAAAGCAATAGCAAAAAGTGTTAGCATCAGTACATATATTCCTTACCAGACACAATACAGAGAAACCTGTTCCAAAAGGATATAATGCGCTCTCTTTTTAAATATATATAAAAGGTTTGTGTGTGTGTGTGTGTGTGTGTATCTCTATATCTATCTATATCTATCTGTCTATATATATCTATATATCTATCTATCTATCTATATAAAAAGATTTGTTTGATATATGTGTGCAACTTCAGGCAAAGCAAATGCTGTGAACAAGTTTGAAATATACAGGCATGGCCAGAGAAGACACACCAGCTGCGCTTAGAAAGAGGCAGGAAGAAGAGGAAAAAGAGGAAAAACCAAGGAGCCACAGGAGAAAGTCACACATAGGTTGGTCCGTATCAATAAGCACGCACGTGGGCCCAAGGAAACAAAGGCGTTATGAAAGGAAATGCTCTGGTGGGAGGAAGGAAGGAAGGAAGGAAATGTTGAAAGAGTTGCCTGTGTCCGAGAAGGAAGGAAGGAAGGAAGGAAGCCTAGGAGAGCGACCCCGGGCGGGGGCGGCGGGGAGCTATACCCGCAGGTTCCCATAGAAAGAGGGAGCTGCGGGGAGGCGGCATTAAAAGCACGGGGAACCTTTGCCGGCTCGGCCCAGTGGGGTAACCCCCAGGTGTCACGTCAGAACAGGGCGCGAAGCGAGCAGCAGCCTTTCTCCGAGGAAAGCGCAGGTCCTGGCGACAGGGAGGCAGGCAGCCCCGAGGAAACGCCGAAGGCACCCCGGGGCAAGAAGAGGCAGGTTGCCCCCGCCAAGCGCTCCGGCCGCCTCCCGTGACCCCCCTGCCTGCCTCCCTCCGGCCGGCCAAGGCTTCCCGGCGAGGACCCCCCCCCCCCCGCCCCACGTTGCTTGCCGGGAAGCGGTGGCGTCGGGCCCTGTCCAACCCTCCACCCCGTCGCGCGCCTGCTGCCCGGCTCTTCCCCTGCAGCGACGGCGCTCCGGGCGGCCCGCGCTTCCCTTCCCCAGCCCAGCCCAGCCGCTCTCTCTGCCTCTCTGTCCAGCCGGCTCGGGTGGCTGAGCCCTGGCCGGCACTCACCGCTCTCAATCTCGCCGCCCTTCTTGGCCGTGGCCGCGTTGCCCATGGCCAGGCGGGGGGCCGGGCTTGGGTTTTGGGCTGAGCCCGCGGGGAGGGGGGGGCGCTCTCCCCGCTCGGTCGGTCCAGGCGGCGGCAGGAGAGGCTCCGGCTGGGCCCGGCCAGGCCCAATCCGCCCCCCCGCCCCCGCCCCTGCCCAGACCCGGTGTGGCCCCGCCCCGCCCCCTCGTCCCCTGGTGGCCGGGAGCAGCAGGGGCGCCCGCCCAGCTCCCGCCGTCCTATTGGTCGCTCAGCTCGCTCTCGCTCGCGCATTGGACCCCCCGGCCCAGTCCGCGCTACTATTGGCTGACGGCGAGCGACTTCCTCATCGGCGCCCGCCTTCTTCTTGCGCAAAAGTGTCGCTCTCAAGCCGTACGTTTCGAGTGGTGCCTTCTGATTGGCGGGCAGGGGAGCGAGGCTCCCGCCTCTTTCTGTGCCTTTACCAGCCCGCTGGCTAGGCTGGACCGGGCCGCCCGGGAGGCGGGACTTGAGGAGGTCCGGACTAGGGTTCTATATTTAGAACGCCTGGCTTGTCCGCGCGTTCCAAAAGAATGTCTATGGCGAAGGCGGGGCCTTGGCGTGGAGGAGGGAAAGGAGCCCGTCAGGATGGGTGCGGAAGGGAGCAGAGGGGGCGGGACCGGCGGTTGCCAAAGCAGCGGCCCCGTCCGCTTATCAGATAGGGATTTCATTTGGGATACTCATGAAGGAAACCCAGGGGACCCATTTTGCTGCGTATGTGCTGCGCAAAACCCACTGTAGCGTCTTCGATTGACCGCCCGCCCACCCACCCACCTCTACGAAGGGGGGAAGGGCGTTCCCCATGGTCTTCTGTGTACCATTTAATAAATGCGCAACATGCTTTGAAGAGCGCTGCTTTTGTGTCTGGGGTTCAAAGCGGCGGCGTAGGTTTTCGCCACTTAGGATTGCATGGCAACGTTTCCGCATCTATCTATCTATCCGTACTTCGTCACTAACTTACGTTTTCGCCAGCTTGCATTTTCCGAGGGCTGGGCTGGGCTCCCGGCTTATGTAATGAGCTGGTCATATATGCGCTAAGCGTGAAACCTGCTATGTTTAATTTAATTTAATTGTTGGATTTCTATACCGCCCACTCGACCAAGGCCGACTCAGGGCGGTTCACAATCATAGATAAAAAAGAACTAAGAACCCGCCCCCTAAAAAAAGGGTGCAGGTACCGAAGGGACTGCAGTTCGATTCCCGAGTACTGCAGGACGGAAATGAGCTCCCGTCTTTGGCCCTGCTCCTGCCAACTTAGCAGTTCGAAAGCAAGAAATTGCAAGTCGATAAATAGGGACCACTTCGGTGGGAAGATAACAGCGTCCCGTGCGCTCCGGTGTCTAGTCATGCCTGCCACATGACCATGGAAACGTCTGCAGAAGCAGACAACGCTGGCTCTTCGGCTTTGAAACAGATGAGTACTGCACCCTAGAGTCGGATACGACTGGCTTTCGAGCAAGTGAAACCTTTACCTTTACCGAAGGAAACGTGGGTGAAAGAATAATCCTCTAGTGCTTCTCAACCTTTGGTTTTTGGACTCCAATTCCCAGAACCCTAAGCCAGTACTTAGGCTGATCAGTGTTTTGGGGAATTGACTTAGGCTTCTGGGAATTGAAGTCCAAAAACCAAAGGTTGAGAAGCACTGCGTATACCAACCACCCAGTTGTCGTGGATCTTTGTATTTTCTGATCTACAGAGCCTGTGCTTTTTTTGTAAGGGTTTTTGCTGAACACCTTATCTAATCAATGCAAACATCCTGGAAAATACACATTAGTAAGGTGTCTTATGTTTGGCCATTGTTTTCCCTTTAAGAGGCAGGTATGTAACATCACAAATCATCACCACAAATGTTGATCCTAAAAGACAAGCAAAAGCAACAGATCTACTGTAGCACTGTAAACATTTAGTGTCTTTTCCGGGAGACATAGAAGGAGTCGCAATAAGGACTAACACAGGTTTATTGGTTGATGATCAGAACGAACATGTGGTAATGGCGGAGATACCTCACATTATATACAGTGGTACAATACATTTGAATCTTGCTGCACGGTAGCTCATTGGTTGCTACTGGCGTGACGTCGTCCGGGTCACGCCCATCTTCGGTGGTGGATCGGTAGCAGTTTGTTGTTGCGGGGAGTTCCCGCGGCTGCAGGTGATTTGAGGAATGAGAACCATGTGAGTTGAACACTCGCAGCTGCCCTCTATGGGCAGCTTGCTCGCGTTCCTTTAACAGCTGGGTTACATTGTGATTGTGGCCAGGTTACATTCATACATTTCTTAAAGCAACATTGTACATACATATAAGCAACATTGTACATACACAACATCCCTCGGATGGGACGAAGTCCCTCAACCATTGTGGCTTGCCGCACGTGCGCCTGGGGCGAGCGGCCGCTTGACTTAACACAGGGGAGCCTGGCTCTGCGGAGTCCTGTCCTGCAACGGAGAGGGGGGACTCGTTAGTGGCTTGGTGTGGGCTCTGCGACTCCCTTGCATTGGGGGACGGGAATGGAATGAACAGTTGGGAAGTGAACTCCTGCCTGCCGTTTGAGGAACTAGGGGTCCCCCCCAGTACGAATCTCGGGATCGACGAAGAGACCCTCGTGCCCTCGCCCCCCCCCCCGCTGCCGGCCTGGGAGTTCTAGGGACTGTGGCGGGCGGACTCTCCCCCACTGCCTGCCTTGGGGGTGTGGGTCTCCGGGGAGCTGGAGCTATGGGATATTCTAACACAAAAGGACTGGGGGGACTGGAGGTACCAGGGGCTGAACTGAAACCCCTCTTCTCGCTAGGACGGGTGGGGGACCACTCCGCTACACCCCCCTGGTACGGTAACTCATAATCATAATCAAGCTGATCCCTCTCTTTCAAAGTATCCTCCTCTGTGGTTGGGAACCCAGGATACGCATTTGTATCTGCGGGTTCCGCCGTGTCTCCCCCTTGGGTAATGCGGGTGGGGGAGCACCCTAACACTGATTTCCCCTCACTGGTGACTCGCCTTCTGAGTTGGTCGGTGTGCCTTCTCCTGAGTAGACCCGAGCTGGTCTCGGCCCTGTAGGAGACAGGCCCCGTTTGTTCAATGATTGTCCCTGGAACCCACGCTGGCCCTGAAGCTGTGTAGTTCCTGCAGTGAACCAGGTCCCCTACCGAGAAACTTTTGGAGCTTTCTCCCCCTATGTTTATATTTCTCCCTTCATCCTCCACCCTGGACGGATCCATCCGGTCAAATAGCGTTACCGGACGCCTCCTCATGAGGAGTTCGGCTGGGGAAAATCCTGAAGCTAAGGGGGTTGTCCTATAGCAGATGAGGAACTGACACAGGTGGAGGTTTAACTCACCGGGACCCATGTGCCGCAGTGCGTCTTTCGTAGTGCGCACTTGGCGCTCTACCTGACCGTTTGTGGCGGGGTGAAAAGGGGCAGCGGTAATGTGCCTGATGGCGTTTCGCTCAATGAACGTCTTGAACTCTGCAGACGTGAAGGTACTAGCGTTGTCGCTAACAAGGACGTCTGGCAGGCCGAAACAGGCAAAAAGCTTGCGCAACTGTTTGATGGTAGCCGCAGAGGAGGTGCTGTTCATGTGGATTACCTCCAACCACTTGGAGTAGGAGTCGACTACCAGCAGAAACATGGACCCGCGGAAGGGGCCAGCGAAGTCAACATGAATCCGGGACCATGGCCCGCGGGCCGTATCCCATTCCCTATGGGGCAACCGGGACTCCTCGGGCCGAGAGCTCTGGCAGCTCTCGCACGTGCCTACAAGACGCTCTATGTCCCCGTCTATCTGGGGCCACCAAAAGAAACTCCTGGCCAGAGCCTTGGAGCGCACGATCCCGGGGTGACTGGTGTGCAGTAGTTTCAACACCTTGGCCCTTAACTTCTCTGGGATAACTACCCACTGGCCCCAGAGTAAGCAGCCCCTTTCCAACGACAGCTCTACCCTGCGCCTAAAAAATGGTCTGAACTCTTCATCGGGGGGAGTAGTGGGCCAGCCTTTCCTAACCCAGGAGCTAACTTGGGCCAGCATCTTGTCGGCCGCCGTGGCCTTGGCGAGGTCGGCCGGGACAATGGGGGGTGAGTCGAGGGACTCGATCAGCAGGACTTGGTGGTCCTGCTCTACCTCGCAAGCGGGGTCCCCTAGACTAGGGAGGGGAGACCGGGACAGTGCGTCCGCATGGGAGATCTCCTTCCCTGGGCGGTAGACCAGCTCATACTGGTAGGCGTTTAGGAAAATGGCCCATCGCAACATTCTGGGGGATAGGATTTGTGGGGTGGGTTTACCCGTAGTGAAGATCCCCAGAAGTGGCTTGTGATCAGTCACTACCGTAAACTTGCGGCCGTATAGGAAATCGTGGAACTTCTTCGTTCCCGCGATTATGGCCAGGGCCTCCCTGTCTGTTTGCGCGTAATTGCGCTCGGCTTTCGAGAGGGACCTTGAGTAGTATGCCACCGGGGCTTCCCTCCCGCTCTCTAACAGGTGGCATAGGACCGCCCCCACCCCCACTGGGGACGCATCACAAACTAAGACCACTGGCTTCTTGGGGTCGAAATGGGTCAGGACAGCGTCCGAGGACAGGAGTGACTTGAGCTCCTTGAACGCTCTCTCATGCCTGTCCCCCCACCGCCAAACCGTGTCCTTTTTAAGCAGCGCGTGCAGTGGCTCCACGACCGATGCCTTCCGAGGCAGGAAGGTATGTTTACCATTTATTTCACAAAATGTTTTTCCCCCTTTGAAACAGGCCATAACTCCTTTCCAGCTATGTAATACTGTAGGAATTGGGGCCGTAAAGCGGCCCTTGAGGTCCCGGAGGAGACTGGTCAAAGGAACGACACGAGGCAAGATGGAGCGAAGACCAGTGATTTATTGAGGGAAAATCATCAGTATATATTATGCAGAAGGCTGCGCATGGTAGGATGGTTATCTGACAGAGAATCACATCACCCATTTACTCGGGTTAATTGGGAACTTCTCTTGGGGAAGTTAATTAACTTGGACAAACACTGACCATTGTCTGAAGCTTAGGCTAGGGTAAATATGGCTTCTATTTGCACCAGAGATTAATCTTAACTCAGAGTGAGTAATTGCCTAATACGTAACAGAGGTTAGAGATTTGCCCTCTCAGCAGAGCCGTTGTTCAGGTCAAGGAATTGGGTGAATCAAACCCTATCATTTATCCACCCCCCTTAATTTCCATGCTGGCAAGGGCCAGAGGCCAGGAGTCTGCTCACTGGTTTAACCTCTGCCAAGGTCCCGTGCCAATTGGGCAAGGGGAAACCACATAATACAGTGGAATTTCGGTTAACATAATCCGTTCTTTGGGATGTTTCTTACAGAGAAAATTACTTTAACCAAATTTCCCATAAGAATGCATTGAATGCACTTTCCCATAGGAATGCATGAAAACCCAATTAATCCATTCTGGGGGGAAATCCATAAACCAAGCTACTATTTTCTATGGATTTCCTTTTGTTATGCGGTTTTTATGTTAACCGAGCTGTTTGTTAACCAAGGTTCCACTGTAGCTTTATTTGTACCACCGAAAGGAAATGGACATGTGCAAGCTTTTGAGTTCTTGAGAACTCTTAAGTGAGGTAGCCAAAAACAAGAGGATGTGGGGAAAAAGAGAGAGATCCCTAAATTAGACAAAATATAGAATTTGGAAGCATAGACGTTTAGGGGCATTTTATCATGCTACTTTTATGAAAAAATCCCAAAAGACATTTTAGATTTATTAATATCTGGTATGCTATAGTAATTGTGTGAGACTTAGTCATGTGAATGTAACTGAATGCTTCATATGTCTCAGGATAGTCATATTCCTGGCACTGAAACTTGGTTCGAGAGTAGAGCCCTGTCTTTTAACTGTACCACATTATCCAGAAATTTCTACTCATGGAAATACCATGACAACAACAACAATAATATAAATATAGTAAATGCTTTTCCATTTAAGATGTGACTACACTTTGGATGGATCAGCCATGAAATAAAAAGGCGACTGAATCTTGGGAGACAAGCTATGAGAAACCTGGGGAACATAGTGAAAAGTAGAGACATCACCTTGCAAACAAAAATTCACATAGTCAAAGCAATGGTATTCCCGGTGTTAATGTATAGTTGTGAGAGCTGGACCATTAGGAAAGCTGAGCGCAGAAGAATAGATGCCTTTTAAATGTGGTATTGGAGAGTTTTGAGAGTACCCTAGACATCAAGGAGAACAAATATAATAGGTCAATCCTAGAAGAAACTAACCTTGACTGCTCATTAGAAAGTCAAATACGTAGTAAAGATGAAGCTATAGTACTTTGGACATCAAATGAGAAGAGAGGATTCACTTGAAAAAACCTTGATGCTGGGAAAAGGGGAGGGCAAAAAAGAAGGGGGTGGCCAAAAATGAGATGGCTAGATGGTATTGTAGATGCAATGGGTACAAAGCTAGGTGGGCTGAGGAGGATGGTGGAAGACAGAGGTGCCTGGCGGGCAATGGTCCATAGGGTTGCAAAGGGTTGGAATCGACTGCGACTGAACAACAACAAACACTTTGGATACCCAAAGTATTTTTTTTCTTTGTATTAAAAGGAATAAACTTGACATTTATTAAATATATGTTAGTTGTGTCAATATGATCCTTAGTAATTTTATTCTGGCCAGAAAGACAGAGTTCAGATTAAAATAATTTTTGTGGGGATTAAAAAAGAATCATGCTTTAGGTCTGTCTGAGCTGTCCTGGGGCACGTGAGCTGTTGGCTGGGTCTGCCTGCGGGCAAAGAGGGGGTTTCTGGTGCTGTGAGGTGGCAACAAGGTGTTGGAGGGAAAATTGGCATGATTCACAGATGGCCGTGTGCCTACTTAATCTAGCCGGTTGCTTTCAAGTGCAATCAAAGAGATTCTTCCATCCTTAGCATTCAAGAAACATTCCACTGCTTGGTTGGTCTTTGTGCATGGGATAGGAACAGGCACTATTTTGTTCTTCATCTCGAGCACCCAAAAAAAAAAAAAAGGTTCGGGTTAGTCCCTTTAAGCTCCTTGGCTCCTTAGGCAGCCTTTGTGGACATCAGTGCCAGTGAGAATGTGTATGCAGGGGGGTGGCAGGGTCTCATTGGCTGTCTGGGTGGATAGGCTCTGAGTGGTGCTCTGGAAAATCTCCCCCACATACACTCCCTTCCAGCACCTTGGAGGATTGAGTGTGAGTTTTTCCTCTGTGGTCACTCTATATACAGTATCAGTTATCGAACAATCGCGCTCATCCCACATGCCAGCAAGGTGATGCTCAAGATAATACAGGACAGATTTCAGCAGCATGTGGAGAGAGAATTACCAGAGGTGCAGGCTGGTTTCAGAAGAGGCAGGGGGACTAGAGACCACATCGCCAACATATGCTGGATCATGGAGAAAACAAAGGAATACCAGAAACAAGTTTACTTTTGTTTTATTGACTACACTAAGGCATTTGACTGTGTGGACCACAACAAGATTTGGCAAGTAATTAAAGAGATGGGAATACCAGAGCACCTCATATGCCTCCTGAGAAATCTGTACATGAACCAAGAAGCAACAGTTAGGACAGAACATGGAATAACAGAGTGGTTTGGAATAGGAAAAGGAGTAAGACAAGGCTGCATTTTGTCACCATGCTTATTCAACCTATACACAGAGCACATAATGCGCAGTGCAGGGATGGAGGAATCACAATATGGGATTAAAATCGCTGGGAGAAACATCAATAATCTGAGATATGCAGACGATACCACCCTAATGGCAGAAAGTGAGGAAGACCTAAAGAATCTCTTGATTGGGCTGAAGGAGGAGAGTGCAAAAACTGGCTTGAGACTCAATATCAAGAAAACCAAGATAATGGCAACAGGCCCCATCAGTTCCTGGAAAATAGATGGGGAAGAAGTAGAAGCAGTGACAGATTTTACTTTCTTAGGATCAAAGATCACTGCAGATGGGGATTGCAGCCATGAAATAAAAAGGCGACTGATTCTTGGGAGACAAGCGATGAGAAACCTGGGGAACATAGTGAAAAGCAGAGACATTACATTGCAAACAAAAATTAGAATAGTCAAAGCAATGGTTTTCCCAGTAGTAATGTATGGATGTGAGAGCTGGACAATTAGGAAGGCTGAACGCAGAAGAATAGATGCCTTTGAAATGTGGTGTTGGAGGAGGGTTTTGAGAGTCCCCTGGACAGCGAGGAGAACAAATAGTTCAATCTTGGAAGAAATTAACCCTGACTGCTCATTGGAAGGTCAAATAGTGAAGATGCCTTGAGAAGGCATTGATGTTGGGAAAGGTGGAGGGCAAAAGAAGAAGGGGGAGGCCAAGGATGAGATGGCTAGATGGTATTATAGACACAATGGGCACAAAGCTGGGAGGGTTGAGGGGGATGGTAGAGGACAGAGGCGCCTGGAGGAAAATGGTCCATGGGGTCGCAAAGGGTCGGAGTCAACTGTGTGACTGAACAACAACAACAACTCTTTAGCATGTCAGCCGTCTTGCAGATCTTAGGATTGCTCTATTGGTGATCCTTGAGCTCTGTCTAATAATGCTGAGAGTTATAATTCCATATAGCAGGGGTTCCAAACCTACAGCCCACAGGCAAACCCTGGCCCCTGACACCATCCCATCCAGCCTGTTGCTGCTGCCACACACCTGGAAGTGGAAGCGGACATGTTTATGTCATCCATAAAATGCGCCCGTGTATGCGCAAACACACCCGCAGCTGGCATAAACGTGGAAGTGGGTGCATTTATATCAGCTGTAAGTGTGCCTGCTTCCATTTCAGGGGTGTGTGGTCCGGCCCGTGATGCTGTCTGGGGGCGTGATCAGGCCCGTGGCCGTGTTGGAAAAGGGTTGGCCACCCCTGCCATATAGGATCTGGAGGCTGCATCTAGAGATTCCTCAGAGCACTTACCAAAGTGGTGCCACTTTACCTATGGAATCCTGGAATGTGTAGTTTGGCAAATTACTGGGAATTCTTTGCTAGAGAGTTCTAGCACTGGAGCCCTTGAATGATGGTAGAGAATTCTAGACCACCACCACCACCCCATACTGCAAACAATAGGATTCCATAGGGTGCAGCCATGCTAGATAAAGGTGTCACACTGCTGTACCTATGTAGTGTACACTTTGCAGAGAAGAGAGGCACAGATAATGTAAACTGATTTTAGTTTGTTGTTTGTAATGTGAATTGCACCTCATGGATCTCTTTAGTTTTGTGAGGCACTTCTCTGTCTCAAACCTTAAGATCTTTGACTTTTCAGAGTCACCGCAGTCCTTTCTTTTCAAAGGATACACTTAATATCAAAACACTTCCAGATAATCCTACAAATTAATAGCAGCCTACATTGACCTCAGGTTCACCCTGGTGATTTCCAATTATATCCACCCATTTCAAGCATAATAAATTTGATGTTGCGGTCCAAAAGTATCTTATGAACAATTAGATGGTCAATTTGTATTAAACTTAGACCTTTCTCTAAAGACGGGATCATTGGGTACATCTGCGCTATGAGCCAGCATGGAAATCGCTCTTGCCAAACAGATGGCAATGAAATGAGAGATGTATTTTCAAGAAAAAAGTGGTTTCTGTAGTGGGCAGTATCAAGGCTCCGACAAGCAAACGGCAGCACCAAGGTTGTATCTGTGTAGTAAATAAGCAGCTGATGAAAGAGAAAAAGATATACATCTTGCCAATAGCAGACTGTGAAATTCAGAGTGGTGCCATCAGCTTTATACCCCTGTGGAGATGAGATTAAACACAACACAACAAAGAGAGATATTCTACAGCCATAAGGTTCTCTTCTGTTTTTGTAAAATACTAGACTCTTGGACCAGCACATATTTTACATGAGCAAGCAAGGAGGACAGTTTAGGGGTCTGGAGCATTGTGGAAACTACAGGGAATCTTCTAGCCTCAAACAGGGAAAGCTCAACAAAAGAACTCTTCTGGTCAATGTTTCCCACTTAGAGGCAGGGCTTCTTTCAGAAATATATTCTGGACTGGTTATTGTTTAAGGCACATGAAAATGTAAATGTAATGCAAACCTGCTTTCCTTTTCTTAGTGCTGAAATGAGTTAGAATTATACCTGCTCTATTACATTATATTACAATAGTTCCCAGAGCAACTAGAAGCCACAGTGAGAATCAGTACTTTATGATCACAATCTTGCTCCACAGAATATCCCAATCTGAAGTAAAACAAAGACAGTCAAGAGAAATAAGGAGAAGATCATACTGGCTGCATATGTGGGATCCACACGTCCCTTTCTTTCCTGTTTTCCAGGTCAGAAGCACTTTACAGGTTAGACTGGAAGCATAACAAATTCCTGAAGAAATCAGAAGAAAGTGCAGCTGCAAAGCATGTTTGCCACATGCTTTTCAGTGTGCAATGTCAAATAGGTGCTCTTCCAACACAAAAGAAATTCATAGCTGGAAAAAAAGGGATCAATTGCCATGGGAGAGGGCTAATGTAATGATACTTACAATTGCTCACCTGGTGACCCACCTATGGCAGATAAGAATTTAACTCTGAGCAACCAAATAGGAATCCTGATGATTTGGCATTTCTTCCAGGCCCCCAAACAGGCAGGTTATGAGCAGATAGGCTGCCTGGTGTGAGAAAACTTTCATACTTATATGTAAGTAGAGCTATGGCATATGGATTTATTCATTGAGACATATACAGTATCTCATTTTTAGGGTGGTCTATAAGCCCCTATTGAATCTTTCTCTAAATTTGCCACTTATTGTATCCAGGGTGTCACCAGTATTCTTGCACTCATTTACCCACATACTTGCACTCTTCAAGTGTACATGGACTTAAATTGGTCATATTTCTATGAAAAAATAATTATAACACATACGGACAGGTAGGGACTTACAGACCACCCCGTACAAGGCCCATCATAAAAATCTATCTATCTATCTGGGACCAGGAAGAGAGCCTTCTCCGTGTCTACCCCAGCCCTTTGGAACCTCTTACCTCCGGAGGTGCGCAGACGGAACTTCTCTCCTTTAGAAAATTTTTGAAGACCTGGCTTTGCCAGCGGGTGTGGGGGTCCAGAGGCTCCACTTCCCAACCCCGCTGGCTTGTTTAACATTTGTGGGGGAGTTTTTCTCTCTGTTTTGGATTTAATGTGTGTGGAGGGAGGGTTAGGGTAATTTTAAGGATAAAGCCAGTTTTAAGCCAGTTTTTATGCTGTTTTTAATCTTGTCTTTTTAATTGAAGGTTGTGTAGGTGTTTTAATTGTACATGTTTCTGGTTGTTTTTATATTATACAAGCATAGTTTGCCCAGCCTTGCCGGGCATTTTTAATGTGTGTGTTGGTGGTTTGGGTGGTTTTGGTTTTGCACAACCACCACGCCTAGGAAAAAAACCACTCCAACCACCAACTCACACATTATTATTTTTTAATTATGGCAGGAGTGTTGTGTGTGTGTGTGTGTGTGTGTGTGTGTGTGTGTGTGTGTGTGTGTGTGAATGTAGTCCACCAGAGGGTGCTATTTTTAGTTAATATTTTTTGTTAACTAAAAATAGCCCCCTCTGGTGGACTACATTCACTAACGTTCAGTGTGGAGGAGGCGTTCGTGCAGGGAGGACGTCTTTTTCGGTTGTTCCCTGTAGGTGTGTGTGTGTGTGTGTGGGGGGGGCGGGTTGGGAGGGCTTAACGTGGCCTTGCCTTGCTGGCCAGGTCACGTTAAATCCTTGCGTTCGGGTGGGGTGGGGATTCTTTTATTTATGTATGTATTTTTTTTCAGGGGGGCCGGCCGGTGCCTTGTCATAGCCTGGGTTTGAGGGGGAGAGGGGGGTATCCCCTCCCCCCAAGCTATGGGCCGGCTTGGGCAGGCCTCCGAGGCTGCGGAGAAAAACATAGTTTTTCCCCATTGCCTCGCTGAAGCATGGGTCGGGGGGGGGGTGACAAGGGTATCCTCTTTCCCCACCCCCATGCTACGGTGGCAGCTTGTCCCGGCCTCCGAAGCTGTGGGGGATTTTTTTTCCCCTGCTATCTTTCCGAAGCTTGGGGGGAGAGGGGGGTATCCTCCCCCTCCAAGCTATGGGGCGGTTGTGGGAGACAGAGGCCGAGAATGGTGCTCCGTGCTTGGCCTTTGTCTCCCATTTTTAAGGTGTTCGTCTTCCTTGAAAGACGGGGGGCTGAATCTTTTGGCCTCCGTCCTCCTGGGAAGACGAATCGGTTCCCTCTGGGAAACGCTTTCCCTCCCGTCGCAGCCTTCTGCGTAGGGAGAAGCACCGGACTGTCCTTTGCCACGTCGCCCGCAGAGACGATGGACAGTCCGGTACTTCTCCCTTCGCAGAAGGCTGCGACAGGAGGGAAAGACTTTCAAAGACCCAGCCGGAGCTGGCAAAGGTTAAGTGCGATCAGCGGAGGTTAGGGAGGGGAGGCTAGGTGGTGGGGCAGGGGCGGCGGCGTGGTTACCGGGGCCGTGCATCCCCCCCCAACCATCATCAAATGCACTTATCTTTTCCCGGCTCGGGCTGGGTCTTTGAAAGTCTTTCCTGGGCCGGCATGGTTTGTCTTTTAAAACCGCCATGCCACACTTTCCCAGCCTCCTCTGCACTCATGTCCCTCAGTCTGATTGGCTGAGGGGTTGCACAGCGCAGAACACTCTGGGACTCGTAGTTCCTTTTTTTTTGTCGCTTTTGTGGGGCTGCTGCCCCACTGGCAACCACCGGAACCCTGCAGCGTTGGGAAGGCGGGGGTTACGGTGAGTGCGGAGGGCTAGGTCGGGGATGGTTGGGCCGGGTGTGGGAGCCTTTGAACGAACTCAACGGTTAAGGCCACTTTTTATAGGTATAGATTTTTACCTGTTGTTGCCGCCCTGGGTGGTGTTTTTCACCAGAAGGGTGGGGTACAAAATTTATAAAATAAATAAATAAATCCCTAGTGCCCTGAAAGCAGTTATTAGAAACAAAACAAGTAGAAGAACTTGAACCAGATAATTGCACCATTAAAACTAGCAGAGCAGCCAAAGCAAATATACAGACACTGAAAAAGATTTAGAGAATCTCAAAAGCGTTCTGAAAATGAAGTGTCTTTGCCTAGTTAGTATCTATAAGCCTCTCATGTGCCACTGCTAAAAAGACTTTTTCCTATAATAGAGAATTCATGGAAGTACAGATGGGAGTCATATGGGAAAGGGCAGTCCTTAAAATGTCCTGGCAAAGACTGACATTGAATTTTCAAACCAGTGCTATCAATTTAACCTAAAAATGAAAAAAAAACAACAACTAGTGTTTTAAAATCAGTGTTGTATATTTCTTGTGAATTAGGATTTTAGTAGAGACCTTGTATTGGACCCATTGCTGTTTAACAAGTGAAGAGATCATGAAGAATAACCAACCCCACACCCCATTCCCTGATGAAGGTAAAAGGAATTTGCATTTCTTTAACCAGGCCAGCGAAGGGGCTTACAGTCTCAATAGAGCCCTTTGGAGAGAGCAAAAAGCTGAGGCCTGGTTTCCTGTGCTTGAAAAATGGGGGCAGAGTATCAAATCAACTGTTGCTTTAAAGAACAGAGCCTGGCATACAGACCATCATGCCACGAACCAGAAGTTCTCAACCTTTTAAAGCTGGGGTCTGGGACATGCTGCCTCAGATAGCTTCGGGGACTGGACAGCCATTTTGCCCTTCCTCCACCACATGGCACTTCCTGGTGTGGTGGAGGTAGGGGAGGGGACATGAAATGGTGCCACGTGCCGCAGATTGAGAATCCCTGCTGCCATGAACATTTGAATGCATGCCTGAAGAATACAACCTGGCTTGAGGAACATGCATAGCTGTCAAGTATCCCGTATTGGCCGGGAAAACCCCTTATCTTACTCTCTTCCCTGCCATCATCCCGTATTAATTAGACTGCAATGCCTTATTGCCACCATTGCAGGGCAGCAAAGGATAAGCATAGCTGTCAAGTATCCCATATTTGCTGGGAAATTTCCCTTATTTCCATATCCAAAACTTGACAGGTATGGAACATGCCATGAAGTTTGCCTGAAGAAGTGACCTTGAGTCATGAAAGCTTGCAATGATTTTTTATTTAGTGATCCAGAAAAGGCATTGTACGGGAGAAATCTCTACTGCTTGGTAGACCTCGGATGCTCAAACTTTGGTGAGGCCGATGGCTGCAGCGCAAGCAGGAGCCCGCCTTGGACAGCACAGCCTAAGGGTGTGCTTTCTCTGCTCAGGCTTAGTTCAGCAGAGAAAGCATACCTGTCAACCTTCCCGGATTGGCCGGGATTTCATGGTTTTCAGCGCCAATTTGCGCCATTTCCCCCCCCCCCTGCACTGCCGAAACCCCGGAATTTGGCAGTGGGGGAAAGGAGGTACTGCGCAGCCCTTCTGCGCAGGTCGCCTTCTATGCAAGCGGTGTGGCCTTCTACGTATGCGTAGAAGGGTTTTACGCTTGCGTAGCTCCGTTCTATGCATGCGTAGAAGGCTGCGCCACTTGCGTAGGAGGCTACGCCGTTTGCGTAAAAGGCGACCTGCACAGAACCATTTGCGCAGGTCCCGTATTTTCCGGAGCTGCAGTTGACAGGTATGAGAGAAAGACGGGTCCAGCTAATCTGGCTCATGGGTTCCGGGGATGATGGCAAAAGGCAAATTAATGTCGCAGGTCTAATTTGGCTGCAAAGACCTGTGGGACAGATAATGCCAATTCTCATAGAACGACACCCTTATTTATAACTTGGGGAGAACCTGCTGGCCTTGGGAGTATAGTGTGCATGTGGGGGTTGCCCGTTACCACCTTCTTCACCGCTTCTTGTCTGGGAAAGGCGAGACAGGCAGGTCCTCCTCCAGACAGCTGGAAGAATCCCCCTCACAAACTCCACAGGAGAAAGTGCTATCTTTCCTGTAATAATGGCCCTTTATATTTTAAAAGTTTCCTCTCTCTATCTCTAGTTTGGCTTAAGGTGCAAGAAGAACAGAGATTGACTTGAAAGCCAATTTAACGAGTTTATTAAACTAACAAAAATGATAGAATAAAGTTCCAATAAATGCACATAATACAGAAATCAAAGAAAGTAATTAGCATAGCATAGTTTAGCAGTACCTTAACCTAGGCTACCCTAATCTGTGGTGCTTCTAGGTGCCCCATGAAAGATGGGTTCGATAGCCTCCTCGATGGTAGGAAAGCATATCGAATGCATGGAAGTGTGCTTATCTCTCTAGGGAGAGAGATCTCCTCTAATTGAATTAAGCTTCTGTTTATCTACCTTTTCTGATGGGAAAAGGTAGATAACCAGTGCTAATTGACTTGCCAAAATGACAGCTGTCTGGACTTCAAAGACACAGATGGGATCTTATCAGTGTTCTTCATCTAAGTCCATGAGAGAGAACATCTTCAAGGTTCTTTCCCTAGGGATGGCCTTGAAAACTGGCCACAAGACAGGTATGTTAAACCTTCTAGAAAATGGTGGAAAGATGTCCAAAAAATGAGTGCACATAGGCTAAGTTTACATAATCAGAATTAAACGAAATTAGCTACATAGCATCTCTACATGATAACATACATGAAACGATGATTAATAACATAAAATAATGTCATCTTGTAATGGAATCACGACAGGCATCACCTTATACTTCTGCAAATAAAGTCTAAAACTGAATGATGGGATCTGTGGTAGAATGAGTCACAAGTTATTCAACATGGAGTTTCTATGGTTCTTAAACTGTCTTAGAATGTAGCTTTGCTCTGTGCAAAGGCCTCAAATTCCTTCTGCAACTCTTATCAAGCAGATGGGCCTGCAAGGCCTATGTTTTGTCTTCTCCTCCAGGCCTGGAATGTTCGCTTGCGTCAACATCCAGAGTTGAGAAAGGCAAGACTTTGTTATGGGAACCAGGGTGTGTGTTTGTACAATCCCTGGGCTCTAATTGGTTGTATGCTAATTAGGAGAGCCAAGCTCATGTTCTTTCCTATAGACACATAGGTTTGGGAATCAATTTGAGTTTGGGGTTTCTGAGAGTTACACCTCCAAAGGGAGAGTAGGACTCTAACACCTGAGTCCTTACTCCAACCCAAGCTTAGTCATGATTACCTAGATTAGTCAGGTTCTCCTTTTGTTTCATTGGGGAAGGCCGGAGCGTGGATTTTCCTACCTGTACTTTTTGATTGGTATTTTTGCTGGATTTTCTTGTATCCTGAACCAATGAATGAATTGCTATTTCTACATTATGCTTCATGAACAATAAACAACTTTTACTTCATCAAGACGTCTGTTTATTGGAAGAGGGGGTAAGAGAAGAGTTAAGCCATAAACCACATTCTACCTGTCAAGTATCCTGGATTGGCCGGGAAATCCCGTATTTTGGTGCGTGTTCCTCCCCTTTCCCGGTGCCGTCCTGTATTTAAAATGGCGGGGAAAGGGGTTACTGTGCATGCATGAATGCACAGAACCCATATGCGCATGCGCAAATGTGTTCTGTGCATGCACAAAGGGATTGTGTACATGCGCAATGGAGTTTTTCCACCTGGGCTGGAGCAGTTCCTGTATTTTCCGGAGCGGCGCTTGACGGGTAGGTACCACATACATATTAATATTAGTCTCCCCATTATTGTCAGGGCTCTGTACAATTCAGGTTGCTGCAGGACGACATTTAGGTGACCTGAACTCGGAGTCTTGGATTCTACGCAGAGCTGGCAGGTACAAGGAAGTTCTAAAAGGAACAGGGAGAGACCAATGCAAAGGTCAGGCCGAAACCTATCTGTCATAGGAACGGTTATTACCTATTATTCCTAAATGGTGCTCTTAATTGAAATTGATAAATATTCCAAACATAAATTGATTTAAATTTTGGTGTGGAAAGAATCACATTATTAAAGGCCAAAAACTCTCAAAATATTAAAAGAGACAGACTACAGATTGTTACACTAATTGGAGCATCTATTTTCCCATTTTACAGCATGGAAACTACTTTGATGAAGCATGATGCAAGCTGCAATTTTATCTGCTTTTTCTTAGGAAACAGGTTAAGCACTTGTTTAGGCACTGCAAATACCAAATGGGACATGTGGACCTCGCTAGGCCTATCTGGACTGGTAAGATTCTTATTATAGAAAGAAAATTGTGAACTGCAGGAAAAAACGAGCTTGGCTTTTCGTTTAGATTGCTGAGATATCTCTGAAGTAGCATGAGTGCTCCGAAATGCTGTACCAAGTAAAATCGGGGGGTGGGGGTGGGGAGATAGAAATAAGTTTTGTAATGTAATGTAGCCTGCTGGTTTTATATCAATGGTAGGGAACTTTCAGGCCTTTTGATGTGAATCATGCCTTGCTATTGGCTGGACTGATGAGATTAAATGGGAATTGAAGTTCAGTAACATTTGGAAGGTCACATGTTCCCCTCTCCCCATGCACATATACATGGTCTTAAATTTTATAGCTGTATCATTCATAAGATGTAGGAACTCCAAGTATATACTGTATTAACAACTGAAATGTTGATACCATGCCATGGCAACCATATTTTTGTTTTGATAAATACAAGGCTTTGTGGCTCCATTCCAAAAGCACTGTTCAGTGGAAAGTGTGTTTGTGTGGGAATACAAATTTATATCAACTGGAAAAATGTCCAATATGAAGCGTGTATGTATGTACGGAATTCTGCCAATTGTTTTGATTAAATGTGATCTGAGTCTTAGCCATGCTGATCCCAAAGAACACCCAAGAAGGAAAGAAATCCCATTTTCTGAAAATCACCTGATTATTCTGAATGTCAGAAAGAGAAGACCTCTGAAGTGACTATCTCTTTGCCCTTGAGTACCATATTGCTATGATCTGTTTGGCTTGTCCTTGGCACACTTTTGCAACTGGATATGTTTGATACAAGGAGACAGGAGAAGTGAGCAAAAAGATGCTGCTGTTCCATAAACATTTTAAATGCATTCCAATACCTCCCCCCCCATCCACGGCATATGGTTTATTTTTTCATTTATAGTTTCTAAATCCTCTTGTGCCAAGAGGAGCTACATTTAGACACAGCTTAAAAGAAAGGTGACCTTGAAAAGGATTTTAAAGATCTATTTTTTCTGAGAAGGGAAAAACAGTTTGATAAGCATATTTTACTGGGTTCTTTATCCATCAGAACACAAACATAGGAGTAGCTCACACTGTTTGTGTTGTCAAGACTATTAACAAGTCCATGCTCATGCTATAACCCTCCCCCCTGCTACTGAGCACAGCAAAGGAGCTGTATTGTCAAAAAATACCAACTTAAGTAGCACAAATCAGACATCCCTGTTATGTAGCAGAAGGCAGCCTAAACAAACATTTCTTCCGATTCCTAAGAAAAAGCGGGTAAAATTGAGGGAAGCTAGAAGCTCTAAATATTTGGGCACCCACGAGACCCAATTCATATATTCTTAAGGACTGGATTACCTCGCTTTTGTTTTTTTAACAAAGAAACTGTGCTAGTATAAATTTTGTCAAACTTCCACTTTGAAGTGTGTGCCACTTTAATTATTTAATTTGGGGCCAGCCAGGTAAGTGAGGTTTTCCTCTACCAAATCTGGGCTAGTAGACATTCAACTGCAAAAAACAAAAGCAAAGAGGTCCAAGGCTATCAATCTGTACTGGCTGAGCAGGAGATCCATCTGTAGGAGACCCTCTTTCCCCTGCAAACTTCATTTTTAGTGAATTCCATGACCCAAAACAAACCTTTCAGGTCACTGGATTAATTAAACCCATCAATACCATTTTGGGGGTTTTCAGTTACACTTGACTCATCTTCAGAGGAAAGTATGTTGTTATGAGATCGAAGTACATCTGCCTTAAAATAACTGGGTTGGAACTATACAGAACTTTGTACTTAGCCCTTTGAGTTGTACCTAAAAACCAATTGAATAGGCTGGGGGTTGAAGTCCCTAAATGTAAGTCCAACATACTCAAGTGGGGGCTGCTGGCGGATGACAACACACAGTGTGAATGTGGAGACACAGAATCCAGCTCATTTACTGGTCTGCCGATTGCTGCCAGAGACATGCACAAATGAGGACTTGGGTTTGGGCAACGACAAAGCCAAGAATGTGGCTTCATTTTGGCAGTCCAGGATTTGATCAGGATACGAAAGAACTAAAATCACCAAAAAATGCACAGCTCAAGTATACTGGGACCTCTGTAGCTAGGATCTTTGAACAAATGAGTAGATCACTTTCTGAAGTAGCCATAGCTTGGGAGTTAAAAGCAGCTCCAATTTTGTTATCATTAAGTCATGAACAACTGTGGCAAATGTGAAATAAATATCTAGCTCTGGGACACAGAATGTATTGCCCCAAATCTTTCCCAAAGATATGTGATGGAAATTGTGGCAGGCAGCAAAGAAACAATAGTGTCTCCTCTCTACCCCACCCCCAGCCATTCCATCGCTGGGGGGGGGGGGAGAGATAAAAGGACCCTGGCACTTTGGGCTGTTGGGCAGCCGAAGAGGAGGAAAACGCCAAGCGCCACGTCTCCTCTCTACCCCATCCCCAGCCATTCCATGCTGCCATTGTTGCACTTTAACTGTAATTCTTTACTGATACTTTATATTGCTGATTATATTATGTTATTATTGTACTGATTTTTGTATTGATTTACCTTTGTATTACTGTATTATTATGTTGTTATATTGTATTGTATGGATTTTGATATGTTGTTGCAGCCTTGAGTCAGTCTTGGACGAGAAAGACGGGGTATAAATTAAAATTGTATTGTATCGTATACAAAAACAATGAAGTGGGACTGTATTAAAGTGACTGTCTGGCAAAGAAGTGGCACAAAACGAGTATATTAACTATTACAAGCAACTGTCTTCCCAGGATGAATGGTTTTGGACATGTCAAGACTGTTTTTATGAGAAAATTCAGAAATTACTAGAGCCTAGAGCAGTGATGGCGAACCTTTTAGAGACCGAGTGGCCAAACTCAACAGACTGCCATCTGTGCTGCCCCCTCACCCCGCATGAGAGCTGTCCGCCTTACCCCACAGGGGAGGGAGGAAGCACTTCCATTGGGCTGCTGGGCAGAGGAGCAGGGCAAACTTTGTGCTAGAGCAATGGTGCGTGTGCCCACAGAGGGCTCTGAGTACCCCCACTGGCATGTGTGCCATAGATTGGCCACCACTGGCCTAGGACAAGGTCTACAGCTGGAGCCCTGTCTAAGTTCAGTACTATTCCCACAAACATACTCATTCACATTTATTTTCTGCTAGAATGATTTTTGTGTCTTACTCATCTCTGGAAAATACCTGAATGTGTAGCCCAGACTGAGACACTGAAGTGCTCTCTGCCTGAAGATCTTTGTTCAGAATAAAACTCATTACAAGTACTGTATGGGTGTTGATTACTCAGGCTCCAGGTCAGAGAAATTAAAACTTAGTTGACACACAAACCTATTTCTTGAATTTGATATTTATATCTGAAGTGAATTTGAAGTAAATTCATTATTGTAGCAACTTTTTCTTTGAGTTAAAATGTAGCATGGATTATGTAGAAATTTCTTTACTTGTTTTGATGTGTAGTTAAAACATGTCTCAATTCAGGCATTTTTATTCTGAGCCTTTTCTTGTCTTAGCCTTGCCACAGAACGTCTTAATTAGTTTTACATATTGTACTACCATTTTAGTGCATTATTTTGAACATTGTTTTCAATATCATTGGGCAGAAAATACTGTTTTATACAATCTAAAACCCTAATTTGGCATCATGTCTGATCTGAGCCAAAACCAACCTTATTTTTATTATATTTTAAAAAATTAGCTATTAACTGGATGGATTACACTATATTTGCAGATGGAAAACAGTATTGTCGTCATGACCAAGATCTGAAATGTAGAAATAACACAGATCAAGCTACCAGAGAAAGCTGCATGTTTCAAAGGGAAAACCTGTCTCATTGAGTTTACTTAGATCAGTGTGACTAATATTGAGCTAAATTCCATAGATCCACTAGGGTAAAAGTGGATAAAGAAATTAAAATACATTTCATCATCCATGGTTTAAGGAAGCAAAATCTATTCATTTCATTCCTTTAATTATACTGTTAACTTGCCAAAGTGAGCAGCTGCTTCACAATAAGATTTATTACAAGTTTATCTGTCATTCAGGGATGCCGATACCATTCAGAACTTACTGAATAGTTTATTCTACAAGTTTTATTAGTTAGACAGCCGTTCCACAAAATGAACATTTTAAAAGACTTGTATACAACTCTGTAATACTAGTGTAAAAGATAAACGGGCCACATACCAAGTTATGAAACCTATATGAACAAGGAAACAGGACTGGAAGAATACCAGGAAGAAGGACCTTGGATATGCAGATATAAATTTTGCCCCATAAGAAAAGCATTTGTAATGGGCTTAAAGTATTTGTAGAGACACTTACTATAGGTGGTATGAAAAGGGCATGTTTGACATTTCGACAGGTGAGGGCATCTGAGGAATAAACTGTAAACTTTGCAATTTCCTAAATAAGCTGATTCTATTTGTGCTGATTCTGGAGTTGGAGAAGCCACCTTTTTTGGGATTGTGATAGAAAGGTCAATTAGTAAAGGTAAAACAGCAATTCTCAAAAGCATGGTAGAACTTTTACAAAATAAGCAGTCCATTATGGAGCCCACTTCCTTTCACCCCCTTGTAATATTATAAACAGTGCTTGAAAAACTGGGACAGATTTTTCAGCTTTAAACACAGGAATCAAGACCACACTGCAATGTCTATGTTTTATAATCAGATCAACTTCCCAAGGTTTAACAATCTTTTTCAATGAAAACAGCAGAGTCCAGGTCCCACCAAGAAATACTATGGCGGAACTAGAGTTGTACTGTCAGGAAGAGTAATCTGATAAAGAGCAGTAAGAAAAGAACTCTTATCTATAGAGACATTTCGTTTGGAACTTCAGTTGCCTCTACTGACCACAGGTACCCAAGTGCTCCTTCTCAAATCTCCTACAAAAACTTGCAGCTGGTTGTCTACTGTGTTTTTTATTGTCTTCCTTAAGTTTTTATGCTTCAATCACATGCAGTCCATAGAATTCTCAGGCTGGAGACCTACTGAAGGAACCAACCCTTTGATGTAGGCACAAGCTGGAGACATGAAACCATCAGGCTCTGGGTCTACATTTTCAATATTGTCCATTTGGTCTCTAGGACCATCCCAATTGATGTGGAAACGGGTAACTCGGGGATTGGAGGCCAGAATATTCCTCTGCAGCTGAAAGTAAGAATAACAGTCAAAGTTATGCAAAGTTTTGATCTACAGTAAAACCTCGAGTTACAAACGGCTCTACTTATGAAAAACTCACGATACGAAAGAAAATCTCAGAAGAAATTGTTTAAGAATTTCTTTTGAGATACAAATGGCTTTTTTTGGGGGGGTCTTCCCACGGCAGTGGGAGGGTGTTTGGGGCACTTCTGCTCCGCTTTTGGAATTTCTTCATTGTGTTTTGGCACTGCCAGAAGTTTTCCCCACAACCAGGAAGTGCTGAACCCCACCCCACCTCAAAACAGCTGATAGTCAGGTACTGAGCCAGCAATTACCAGAGCTGGCCACTAGGGGGCGCTGTCAGAAATGTGCCGAATATGCGTTGAAAACCAAAATACACTTCCAGAGCTCAGAAAAAAGCCAAATAAATGTGTTATATCTCATTAATGCAATTAGCTTTAAACACTTCAAAGTTCTCTTAGTCAGACCATGATCACTTTCAGAAGGAAACCAACAATTACTTTCCCAGCTCACTGAACTAAACAGGCACCTCAATAAGCATTCTAATACACCCTCTGAGATCTAAATCTCTTTATGTCTTATAGGGGTGTGTGGAGGGCAATAAACTGATGAGTTGAAACTGCTGTATGGATTTCTGCCTCATTTATTTAGTACAGCAATCCCAGATGGCATCTATTTTTCTACATGGTATATTACAATACTAGAACACTAGTAGAGAGACTAGAACAGTTTTCCCCAACACCTACGCCCCACAGGGGGACTTCAATTCCCAGAAGCCTGAGTCAGTACATTGGCTGATCAGTGCTTTGGGGAATTGATTTAGATTTCTGGGAATTGGAGTCCAAAAACCAAAGGTTGGGATACACTGGTAGAGAGTACAATTCTGCTATGTCTAGGGCTCGCACGATGATTTAATACTCCTTAAAAGGTAGTCTATCATAAAGGAGAAGATTCATGTCTGTTCGTACAAAGAAACTGCTGCAAGTTAAATCACGTAAAGGTAAAGGTTTCCCTTGCTCGAAAGCCAGTCGTATCCGACTCTAGGGTGCAGTGCTCATCTCTGTTTCTAAGCCGAAGAGTCAGCGCTGTCTGCTTCTGCAGACGTTTCCGTGGTCATGTGGCAGGCATGACGACACCGGAGCGCACGAAACGCTGTTACCTTCCCACTGAAGTGGTCCCTATTTATCTACTTGCAATTTTTTGCTTTCGAACTGCTAGGTTGGCAGGAGCTGGGACGAAGACGGGAGCTCATTTCCGTCCTGCAGTACTCTGGAATCGAACTGCTGACCTTCCGCTTCCCAGTCAGCGTCTTATCCACTTTATGTAAATCATATTAGTAAAATGACTCTTGATTGGAACTAGGAATTGCATTTAGGCCTCTAGAATTTTCCTGCACCCAATTTGAAGACTCATGGACAATATTGAACCACAATTAGAATCTCTGTGCAATTTTATTCCCACTTGATTGACCTCCTTAGTACTTAGATTTCAATTTAGAAAGTCCTAAGTCCCTAAATGCTGAGCTTGCTCTAATCACATCAGTGCCTCACCTGGGAAAAGTCTGGCTTTAGGGGTGGGTTCTCTCTCAGTTCAGGGTCTATATATTCATTGTTGACATAATATCCAATGCGGATGAACTCCTGTCCCAGGTAAGTGCAAGTGATGAGTATCACTGTAACTCCAACAGCATCACTCTCAGGGATTAGATCAGGGTTGGGAGCATTGGCCTGAAATGGAAAAGGAAATTAATGACATTTGCACCTGGCCAGTCTTCCAAAGAGATCAAGATAGTGTGCATGAATATGAAATGAGACAGTGAATTTCAGCAGCCAGCCTCCATCTCAGCCTGGAGTTCTAGCAAGAACTGTAGAAATTAAAGCAAAGCAGCTTTCCATGTAAAGAGATTCAAGTGTGCCTTTAATGCTGCCGTATATCTTCTCCAGTCTGTTCTATTAGAACCACATTTCATTCCAGTATTGACAATACTCCAGAAGCACCTCTTCAATTATCAGTCTTCAGTTTCTTTCTGCACTGTATCTCAGGGACCAACAACCTCAGCATTGTCCCATGCTCTTATTAAATCCCCTTCTAGTCCAAACTGACAGTGACAGTTCTTTTCTTTTTCCCTTATCATTTGTCATTTATTTTCCTTCTGAATCATTCTTCAGAAGTTAACTTTGGCCGTCTGTCCGGAAATCAAGGCATTGGATACATATAAAATGTGAATTAAAATGACTGAACATCTGTCACACCTGTGATCCCGAGAACTGGGAAGCAAACCTTTATACTTTTGTTGCTTGTCCTATCTTAAACCAAAAGGCTAGTATTATCTCCAAAGGAGCTTCAAAGGACTTTAGTCATTTTCGAGGGACTTCTTTAATTTCAAAAGAATCTTGGAAAGTGTACCTGGATGTTTCTTTAAATGATATGCTAGCCTGGCATGATATTTAGCAGCTTGCCAGAAAAGGGTAATCGGTAAAAACAATAAATCAAAGGGAATGATCAATCACAAAGGATTAGCTGGTAAACACAAAGGATTCTATTATTAAGATAATTAGTTAAAGCAATTACGATACATCCAGGTTTATTTATTTATTCAATTTATAGTCCGCCTTCCTCGCCTCAGCGACCCAAGGCGGCTTACATCAAATAAAACAACTTATACAAATAAAAACCCACTGATAAAAAATTAAAATTTGTAAAAAAACATAACCCCTTAATTAAAACCCCACAGGGCTAAGTGAGCCAGCAAGTTTATGTCACCATATGACACACTATTTTAAAATAAGTGATTTACAGTACAATCCAATGCATTTTTATTCAAAGTCTCACTATTTATATGGAGGTATACTCCCAACCATGTCTAGGATTGTAGCTTCAATCCTCTCTCTTCTCCCATATTCTACCTCACATCTCTTTCTTCCCGTCTTTTGAGAGGCTGCTTATTACTTACTTCAAAAAGAAACATATGTCTTCCAGCTGGAACAGGTCCAACCAACACTGAGTCAAGAACTTGGTCATATTCTTCACTCTCTGCAGAACCCACATAGATTATCTTCCACTCCAAGTCTGAAAGTTAAAGATGACAGAAGGAATCAGCAGAATGTATAATTCTAGGTAAAATGCAACATTTGCTAAGCAGAAAGGTTATTCTGCAAGTATTATCACCACATTAAATACATATTCAGACCTTGGCCTGGAAAAACTTCTTTGCAAGTTTGCATCAGTAGGTAGCTAAACACAGCTCTAGTGGCTAGCACCTATTACACCATCAATACTCTCTGTAATCTTTAGAATACTGCAGCTTTTAAAAAGTGTTTTCCTTTTTAAAAGATGGGGTAAATTTAATATGGGGGTTTAAATTGAAATTAAAAAAGGCGAGGCAGCTTACTTGAGGCATGAGATAGAAGCAAGATTGACAGTTAATTAAGAATAATCTACAATAAGTGAAGGAAACAAAGCCTATGAATAAAGAACCTGTTATAACCTCTAAATATTAAACCTTGTCTTCAACTGTTGTATATCATCTCATTTAATGAAAGGAATTATTGTTGATAATTCTCCATTATTGACACAGAACTACGGCACGATTATGAAGGTTAAGAGCTCTCATTTTAGTCTCCCATTTGATACAAAAATGCTAAATAGAAGAACCTGCACTCAACCATCAGGAATCATAAATAAAATCTTATGTTCTATACTTCTGTCCAAAAATAAAAGAAATCAAAAGGTTGAAAGGAGAACAATAAACTGGATTTTAAATAAAAAACTATGAAAAATCTGTTTTGTAACTGGAGTTTGAGCTCAAAACTGTTTGGTAGCAGATGTGTAATGCCACAATGTTTATTTTGCTTTAATCGACTAACCATTTATAATTCAACAGAACCAAACTTCACAGTAATACTGTACATGTCAACCGCCATTCAGGGATTTTCTGTTATTGCTGGTTGTAAAAAGTATTACTGATTTATGAAGTTATGTTATACTAGCCAACCATTGTGTGCCTCTGTACTTGATGCATATAAATTGATGCCATAAAGTCTCATTCCTATGTCTGACGAAGTGGACTTGGTCCACAAAAACTCACATTAAAATACAGCAGTTAGTTGTTAAGGTACCACAACTTTTTGTCTTTTTGCTTTGTTTACTCTCTGATACATTAAAACAAAGTAGTTAGTCTTTAAGGCGCCACAACACTTTTTGTCTTGTAAAGTTAAAGGTCACCCTTGCTTGAAAGCCAGTTGTATCTGACTCTAGGCTAGGGTTCGGTGCTCATCTGTTTTTAGCCAAAGAGCCAGCGCTGTCTGTTTGCAGACGTTTCCGTGGACATGTGGCAGGCATGCCTAGACACAGAATGCTGTTTACCTTCCCACCAAAGTGGCACCTATTTATCTACTTGCACTTTCTTGCTTTCAAACTGCTAGGTTGGCAGGAGCTGGGACAGACGGGAGCTCACACTGTCGTGCAGTACTTGGGTCACGAACGCCGTCCTTCCAGTCTAGCGTCTTAACCATCTTTTTGTTTACTCTGTGATATATTAAAATAAAGTAGTTAGTCTTTAAGGTGCCAAAACGTTTTTGTCTTTTTGTTTAAAGCTTTCCCTTGCTCGAAAGCCAGTCGTATCCGACTCTAGGGTGCAGTGCTCATCTCTGTTTCAAAGCCGAAGAGCCAGCGCTGTCTGCTTCTGCAGACGTTTCCGTGGTCATGTGGCAGGCATGACTAGACACCGGAGCACACGGAACGCTGTTACCTTTCCACCGAAGTGGTCCCTATTTATCTACTTGCAATTTCTTGCTTTCGAACTGTTAGGTTGGCAGGAGCTGGGACAAAGACGGGCGCTCATTCCGTCCTGCAGTACTCAGGAATCGAACTGCTGACCTTCCGCCTCCCAGTCAGCGTCTTAGCCACTTGAGCCACTGCTTACTCTCTGATATATTAAAATAAAGTAGTTAGTCTTTAAGATGCCAAAACTTTTTTTGTCTTTTTGTTTGCTCTCTTATACTGTATATTAAAATACAGCAGCTATGTTTACGCTCTGACATTATTAAAATGCAGCAGTTAGTCTTTAAGGTGCCACAAGGTTGTTGGTGGGTCTTTTTTTGTTCACTCTCTGATCACCGTGCGAGGTAGGGTAGCTTAGGCAAGGGAACTGGCCGAGGCTGAAGAGGGAGGTTCCGTTCCAAGTGCGGATTTGGACCGCAGCCCCCCATTCCCCGTCCCCCGGCAGCCAATTTTGGCGCAGGCCTTTACGTCTGCAACCGAGAGGGCTCTTTCGACCCCTATGGCGTCCTCCTCCTCTCCCCTGCCCCCGTTGCAACGTCTCTTCTTCCAGGTGTTGCTCCTTCAAACTCGGCCGGCTCCCTGCTGGTTGGGTCCCCGGCTGCCTGCCTGCCTTCCCTGCGGCATGCCGCGGGGCCACGTCCGGGTGGCCGTCTGGGATGGGGGAGCAGGAACACACTCACTCCTCCGCGCATGGGGGTGGTGGTGGTGGTGGTGGTGAGGGAAGGGAGGCTCTGTCTCTCACCCTCTTCCCGGGGACTCACCGTGCGGCAACGCCTCCCCACACTCGAACTGCACGTGGAAGCGGAGCGGGTGGCCGAAGGGGCTGGGGTTCTCCAGCAGCGACACTCCCAAGACCGACACCCGCGCCATCCTAAACTCGCCCCACACGGACCGGACTGAGACTCCCCACGCACTGAACGACGAGCCCGGTGACAGAAAGGGCTGCCCAGCGCCGCGCGCCACACCGGCTCAACTGCGGATCAGCGCCGGGCTGCGCGGGCCAATCGTCGCGCAACGCCACCGCGCAACGCCGCCAATCGCCTTACTTCGCGCCGGAATTGGACCGCCTACACTCCCGCAAGGGGCGGAGCCTCTTTACTTTCTCTACCAATCAGCTGTGCCAGTTGTGTCCCTGGCGGGAGCTAAAATCCAAACAATCAAGCACTTGCTTCCGATTTTTAAGCCGCCGCCCCCCGGCGTTGACCGTTGCTGCCTTTCCACCAATCCGCGGGCGGGTTTGCTTTTGCCTTTGCGCGCGCCCAAAGGGAGGTAGCCAATAGGGCTTGCTTCCCGATATTCTCTCATTCTCTCTCTCTCTCTCTCTCCCTCCTGGGACTGGGAGCCATGCAAAGGGATGTTGAAAGTGAAGGCGCAGGGGCTTTTATTTTGCAAGTGGCTTAGACGACTGGCTGGGAGGCGGAAGGTCAGCAGTTCGATTCCCGAGTACTGCAGGACAGAATGAGCTCCCGTCTTTGTCCCAGCTCCTGCCAACCTAGCAGTTCGAAAGCAAGACATTGCAAGTAGATCAATAGGGACCACTTCGGTGGGAAGGTAACAGCGTTCCGTGCACTCCGGTGTCTAGTCATGCCTGCCACATGACCACAGAAACGTCTGCAGAAGCAGACAGCGCTGGCTCTTTGGCTTTGAAACAGATGAGCACTGCACCCTACAGTCGGATACGACTTGCTTTCGAGCAAGGGAAACACAATCATTCCATCTGGCAAGTTTCGACGCTTGTTTATTTTATTTTATTTTAAAGTGAAGAGCTTCACACGATATCACTCAGAAGCGCTGCTGCTGCTTTTCACTTCTTGCACATGGAAAACACTTTGCAGGCTTGAGCAGAAAAGGCTGAAGCCCTAAAAATATTGGGGTTACCCATTACTAGTGACCTGTGAGATGAATTCATTGTTGCAAGTCCGCTGGCGTTACTGCTTGTTCTGCGTACATTTATTATATTCTTTCTATTCTGTATAAATGGAATAAATAAATACGTTCAGCTTGTTAGCCTTTGTTCAATCCTTTATCGCATCCAGGCAATGCTCCAGGACCTTGACAGCATTCACTGCAGATGACATGAAGGAGTGTTGGACCTGTGTGTTATCAGCATATTGATGTCAGTGCACTCCAAATCTCAGGACAACTTCCCAAAGCAGATGACGACCCTTGTGGGATCCCATAACCTTGTAGTCCTGGGGCCAATACATCATCCCCAAGCTGCACTATCTGGACCTGATCATGAATGAAGGACTAGAGCCAGTGAAAATCTAGCCCCTTGGCCCCCAATGCTGCCAGTCTACCCAGGAGGATATTGTGGTTGATGGTATCAAAAGCTGCTGAAAGATCTATCAGGGCCAATAGGGACAACTTGCCTTGGCCCGTCTCCCTTAAAAAGTTATTGAGCAGTGTGACCAGTTCTTACTTAGTTCCATGACATAACCTGAATTGAAATGGCTCAAGAGTAACGTAGCAAGAATTGAAAGATATACTAGAGCCAGCCTCATGGGATGATATAACAAAGATAATGTGGCCCGGCCAACAGAGCTCTGCAGCTGGTAAGTGCTGCAGTAAAGGTAAGGGAGAGTTTCCTTTTGTTGTTCAGTTGCATAGTCGATTCCGATCCTTTGCGACCCTATGGACAATTGTCCTCCAGGCACCCCTGTCCTCCACCATCTTCCTCAACCCGCCCAGCTCTTTGCCCATTGTGTCTACAATACCATCTAGCCATCTCATTTTCTGCCACCCCCTTCTTCTTTTGCCCTCCACCTTTCCCAGCATCAAGGCTTTCTCAAGTGAATCCTCTTCTCATTTGATGTCCAAAGTACGTCAGCTTCATCTTTACTATTTGACCTAAGGAGCAGTCAGGGTTGATTTCTTCTAAAATTGACCTATTTGTTCTCCTCACTGTCCAGGGGACTCTCAAAACTCTCCTCCAACACCACATTTCAAAGGCATCTATTCTTCCGTGCTCAGCTTTCCTAATGGTCCAGCTCTCACAACCATACATTACCACTGGGAATACCATTGCTTTGACTATGCGCATTTTTGTTTGCAATGTGATGTCTCTGCTTTTTACTATGTTCCCCAGGTTTCTCATAGCTTGTCTCCCAAGAATCAGTCTCCTTTTTATTTCATGACTGCAATCCCCATCTGCAGTGATCTTTGATCCTAAGAAAGTAAAATCTGTCACTGCTTCTACTTCTTCCCCATCTATTTTCCAGCGACTGATAGGGCCTGTTGCCATTATCTTGGTTTTCTTGATATTGAGTCTCAAGCCAGCTTTTGCACTTTCTTCTTTCAACCTAATCAGCAGCTTCTTTAGGTCTTTCTCACTTTCTGCCATTAGGGTAGTATTATCTGCAAACCTCAAATTGTTGATGTTTCTCCCAACAATTTTGATCCCATATTGTGATTCCTCCATCCTTGCATTGCACATTATGTGCTCTGTGTATAAGTTGAATAAGAGTTTCCTTACTTGAGTTCAAAAGGGGCAAAGCAGAGCTGTCATTGAAGGTCCAGGGGGTCAGAAGCCTGTTGATTTGTACCAAGGATGCAAGGGTCTTCTGGAAGCATAGTCGAGGTCACGAGCAGGGGATCCAAAAGCCAATATTGAGAGTCAGGAAGCTAGGTGCGCAGTGTCAGGTCCACAATCAAGAAGAATTGATCCAACAAGAACCTGCTAACAGGCCCCCTCCTTTAAGGAGAGCTATATTCCATAGCTGAGGGCCGATTCAGGAGGCGAGCCTTGGCCCTCCTCCTCAGCTGTAACTGTTGTCTTAATGATTCTTTGCAATAGGCAGACTGCTGGCCTGCTCCTGATCATCCTGGTTGTTGGCACCTGGCTGAGCTGTAACTCTGATCCTCTGGTCTGGCTTGGCCCTGATGGACTGGCTCTAGAGTGACAGCTAGCTGCGGCACTGGTGCCAGGTCCATGTCCTCCTGCTTGGCATCCTGATCTGGGCCGGCAGTGGCCTAGGGGCTGGCAGGTGGTCCTCCTTAGGCTCAGACTCCTGATCAGAGCCAGCAGCAGGCAACTGGGCTGGCTGACCGTTCTCCTCTTCCTCGCACCCAGGAACCCAGGTCACAAGATACCTAGAAGCAAAAGTGATAAATAGAAAACAGTCGTAGAAGCGAAGAATAAATCTGCACAACAAGACTTTGATTTGGGACAGTCACAGAACGTACACACAAAAGAAAGCTGTTGAGATGCAAGTGGGTCTTTGAGAGCAAGGATGATGCAGAAGCAGCAGTTCAAAAATAGGATGCCACTTTTGTTTGTCAAAGCATACCTACGGAAATACAATGGTTACTTATCAAAGGGTACTCACACAAATATGAAGAATACTACAGTGATATTTCTGTCCCACTTGTGAAGCACACCTTTGATCTTGAAGAGGACTGAATGTATTATCTGTGCTCTTCAGGTCCACTCTGCAGTCATGCGGAGTGCAGCCTTTAGCATTGTAGCAGTCACTGTGAGGAATAACCTTCTCACAGAAATTGGGCATGGTGTCACAATTTAAGCACATGTTGAAAACTTACCTATTTATTTATGCCTTTCTGATACACTTCTATGGATTATGTAAATATTATATATTGTGTATGTTGAATGGTGTTTAGTATGTTTTAATCTAGACAGTATATAATTATTCATAAATAGATGTTTTCGTTATATGCAATGAAGACAATGTAGGTGCTAGATCACCTAGGGAAAGAAACAGGTGTAAGACATGTGAGATATCACCTACTATCTTCAGATACACATTGAAAATGAAGAGGATGGAAGGTATGTTCTCAACCATCAATAGTAGATAGCAGAACTACAGAATATTAAGTTAACTCAAGTCCACACAATTAACACAAGAAACAAGATAAAAACAAAAAACGACAGAGGTGACTGGCAAGCTCCTGTACGAAACAATACAAAGCCATAACATATTTGCAAACAGGATGAATTCGTCGAGCAAGAATTGTTGTATCTCAGACAACAGAGTAGTTAGATATCTGAAGTAGACCACATCTGAAGCTCATACTGCAAGCAATCAACAGCCCAAGATGACAGGTTATGTAATTGCTGTAGGGCGAGGAGTTCCAAAGACCAGAATTCTACAATTTCTGATTCTTAGAACCTATTTTTGTTTGACTTGGTGATGGAAGAATCAGCTGGAGTAGTTGAAAGCAAGTAACATTTATTCTTCTTTCTGAAGCTAAATACAGCAGGAGTAAGTAAAGAGTTAAAGTGGATACTGTGGGGACCACCTGATTATTTGGATTCCAATTAAATGATCAGGCCAACAGGATTCTTTCAGTAACTTATTTGATCAAGGAAAGCAGCCAGACTTTTCTCACCCAAACATGAGGGAGAGAAGTCCTGAACAACACATTCAACAGTTATTTATACTTTCTATAGGTATGTTACATAACTTGCCCCTCCCATTCCCATACAGTATTTGCATTCTGGCAGTTAGTTACATAACGTGTATGTGACTTTACAGACACATGAAATGGCTGAAATACAAAATGGAGTCAGTTACATCCCATCAATGCTTGTTACTGCTGAACTTTGGAAGAGATGACCCAAAGGCTGCACAAATGTTTGGGACATGGTCAGAAGTATATAAAGCCCCCTTAGACTGAAAAGATGAACTGCCAAACTAATCATATCAATGTGGAATATTATTAGGGGGTGGGGGGAGAAAAGCACAAGAGTTTGTTAAGCCCCAGTCTTTTGCAAAGGAAGAAATGGTTACAGATGTGCTTTTTAATCCCATCACTGAGGAGGTCGCTAAAAAGGATGAGGTGAATGCCTTGCAGGAAGAGTTGCTAACTCCATAACCCCTGGATTCTCTGGAGTGCAAGAAACCACAATTCCTGAAGGAGAAACAGGCTCAGATGAGGTTTTGATCCCTTCCACACTAGTCCCTAAGAAGAGAGGAGAATGAAGGTTTAGTGTCTTGCACGGAAGACAAAGAAGGAGCCGCAGTGAGGGCTAAAACACAGGTTTATTTCATGATGGTCAGGATGAACATGTGGTAATGGCGGAGATACAGCTCATTTTATACTGCAGTAATACATTTGAATAATGTTGCACGGTAGCTCATTGGCTGCTACCGGCGTGACGTCATTCTGAGTCACGCCCATCTTCTCCAGGTGATCCTTGCGCGGGAAAGGTTCCCGCGGCTGCCAGTGATTGGGGGAATTTGAACCATGTGAGTTGAACGCTCGCAGCTGCCCTCTATGGGCAGCTTACTCGCGTTCCTTAAACAGCTGGGTTACATTGTAATCATTGTCAGGTTACATTCATACATTCTTAAAGTAATTCTGTTACATACACAACACTCCTCCCCCCTAGGATGGGACGAAGTCCCTCAACCATTGTGGCTTCCCGCACGTGCGCTTGGGGCGTACGACTGCTTGGCTTAGCTCAGGGGAACTAGGGGCTCCGAGTTCCGTAGACTCTCGTCCTGCAATGGAAAGGGGAGACTCATTAGTCGTCTGACGGGGACTCTGCGACAACCTTGCATTGGGAGAAGGGAACGGAAATGCAGCTGAGATGTGAACCCCTGCCTGTTGCTCGGGGCGCCTGGGGACCCCCCCAGCACGAACCTCGGAACTGACGAGGAGACCCTTGTTGTCTCGCCCCGGTCTCTTGCGCCTGCAACCGGCGTACTTGCGCTACCCCCTGCTGCCTGACTCGGGGTTCTTGGGGATGGAGAGAATGAACTTCACCCTGCTGCCTGGATCGGGGGCCTTGGTGATGGGGTATACTCTAGAACAAAAGGACTGGGAGGACTGGAGGTACCAGGGGCTGAACTAAAACCCCTCTTCTCGCTCGGACGGGTGGGGGACCACTCCGCGACACCCCCCTGGTACGGTAACATAAATTCAAACTCATTCCACTCTTTCAAAGTATCCTCCTCCTCATCTGAGAAACCAGGGTATGCACTTGTACCCGAGGATGTCCCCGTGTCTCCCCCTTGAGTTACGCGGGTGGGGGAGGACCCTAACGCTGACTCCCTTTCACTAGTAACTTGCCTTCTGAGTTGGTCAGCGTGCCTTCTCCAGAGTAGACCTGTGCTAGTCTCGACCCTGTAGGACACTGGCCCCGTTTGTTCAATGACCGTTCCTGGGACCCACGTTGGTCCCGAGGTCGCGTAGTTTCTTTAGTGAACCGGGTCCCCTACCGCCAAACCTTTGGAGCTCCCTATCTCTATATTTCTCCCCACATCCTCCACCCTGGTCGGATCCAACCGATCGAAAAGTGTTACCGGCCTCCTCCTCATGAGTTCAGCCGGCAAAAGTCCTGAAGCTAGGGGAGTTGCCCTATAACAGATGAGGAACTGACACAGTTGGAGGTTCAACTCACCGGGACCCATGCGCCGCAGTGCGTCTTTCGTAGTGCGCACTTGGCGCTCTACCTGACCGTTTGTGGCGGGGTGAAACGGGGCAGAGGTAATGTGCCGGATGGCATTCCTCTCGATGAACACCTTGAATTCTGTGGAGGTGAAAGTACTGGCGTTATCGCTCACAAGGATGTCCGGCAGGCTGAAGCAACTGAACACCCTGCGCAAGTGTTTAATGGTTGCGGCAGATGAGGTGTTAGTCGTGGGAATGACTTCCAGCCATTTGGAATATGAGTCGACTATCAGCAGAAACATGGACCCGCGAAAGGGGCCAGCAAAGTTGACGTGTACTCGGGACCATGGCCCGCGGGCCGTGTCCCATTCCCTATGGGGCAGCCGGGACTCCTCGGGCCGAGAGCTCTGGCAGCTCTCACACGTGCTCACTAAGTGTTCTATATCTGCGTCTATTTGGGGCCACCAGAAATAGCTCCTGGCCAGTACCTTGGAGCGCACTATTCCCGGGTGGCTGGTATGCAGTAGCCTCAGCACCTTTGCTCGTAGCTTCTCTGGGATGACTACCCACTGGCCCCAGAGTAGGCAGCCCCTTTCAAGGGAAAGCTTGACTCTGCGCCTGAAAAACGATTTGAACTCCTCCTCGGGGGGAGTTGTGGGCCACCCTTTCCTTACCCAGGAACTGACTTGGGACAGAATTTTGTCAGCCGCCGTGGCTTTGGCGAGGTCTGCCGGAACTATGGGGGGCGAGTTGAGAGACTCGATCAGCAGGACTTGATGGTCCTGCTCTACCTCACATGCGGGATCTCCTAGACTAGGGAGAGGAGACCGGGACAGCGTGTCCGCATGGGAGATCTCCTTCCCTGGGTGATAGACCAGCTCATACTGGTAGGCGTTAAGGAAAATCGCCCAACGTAGCATTCTGGGGGACAGAATTTGTGGGGTGGGCTTGCCTGTAGTAAAGATTCCCAGAAGGGCTTGTGATCAGTCACAACCGTAAACTTGCGGCCGTATAGGAAATCGTGGAACTTCTTTGTTCCCGCGATTATGGCCAGGGCCTCCCTATCTGTTTGCGCGTAGTTGCGCTCCGCCTTTGAAAGGGACCTAGAATAGTATGCAACCGGGGCTTCCCGCCCGCTCTCTAACACGTGGCACAGCACCGCCCCCACCCCCACTGGAGATGCATCACAGACTAAAACTACTGGTTTCCTCGGGTCGAAATGCGTCAGGACAGCATTTGAGGATGAGAGCGCCTTGAGCTCCTTGAAAGCTTTCTCCTGCCTGCCTCCCCACTGCCAAACCGCCTCTTTCTTTAGTAGCGCGTGCAGTGGCTCCGCAATGGATGCCTTCCTTGGTAAGAAGGAATGGTAAAAATTTAGGAGCCCTAGGAATGACTGCAGCTCTGGCTTCGCGGTGGGGCGAGGGGCGTTTTGCACAGCTGCAACCTTGGACTCGGAAGGCTTGATGCCCTCCGGGGTTATCTTGAACTCGAGAAACTCAACCTCCCTCATAAAAAATACACATTTGTCCCTTCTCAACCTAAGTCCCGCTTTCTCCAATACCGAAAGGACCCTGTCTAGCCTCCTCGCTAGTTCTGATTCGCTCCCCGCTGTTATCAAGACGTCGTCAAAATATGGGAGCACGCCTGGAAGCCCCTTTAAAAGGCGTTCCACAAGGGACTGGAAGATCCCAGGGGCTGAATTTACGCCGAACTGTAGGCGCGTTACCTTAAATGCCCCCTTATGCGTAACGATGGTTTGCGCAGCGGCAGCAGCTGGGGTTACTGTGAGCTGCTGATACGCCTGCACCAGGTCTAGCTTGGCAAAACATCTCCCCCCAAGCAACGTGGCCAGTAAGTGGCTAACCACTGGTACTGGATATGCATTTGGCCAAATAGCCTTGTTAATTGAACATTTGTAGTCAGCGCAAATCCTGACCTCCCTGTTGGATTTTAAGGCTGTAACAATTGGAGTTTCCCACTCTGCTGAATCAACTGGAACCAAAATCCCCTGCCCCACCAATTTGTCCAGTTCCGCCTCTTTCTTGTCCTTGAGGGCGAAGGGCACTCTTCTTGGCTTGAGACGTATGGGCCGGATTTCTGGGTCCAACTCAAAGGAAACTGGGGGCCCCTTGTAAGTCCTGAGCCCCTTCTTGAAAACGTCCGGGTGCGCATCGCACACGTCCCGCATTGGGTCAGTCTCTATGGCGTTAATGCCAGACAGTTCGATTCCCAGGGGAGCAAACCACTGGGTTCCCAAAAGGCAACATCTTCCCCCCTTGAGAACCACTAAGGGCAGTTTTTCTGTGTAATTTTTGAACTTCACCGTGAAGTTCCCCACCCCCAACACTGGGATCCCATAACCCTGCACCCGTAAGTGTGACTTCATGGCCCGCAACTTGGGCCGCGCATTTGGGGGAATTCGCATGAACTCCTTCTGGAACAGGATGGAGTAGGATGACCCCGAGTCTATTTCCATCCTCACTGGAACCCCTTGTAACAGTACCTCTACATAGAAGCACCGGTGCTCCAGGCCCACGCGGTTCACGCCTGCCACGCCGTCGTTGGCTGAGACCTGAGACCTTTCCGATGCTGGCTGCCTTGCGTTGGTGTGCTTGAGGGTGTCTCGATGCGCCCTTGTCCTCGGTTCGCCCGCGCCTGCAGACTCTGGTGATGTGGCCCTTCCGGCCGCAGTTGTGGCACTCGGCCTTCCGGAATGGGCATCTCGTCCGGTCGTGAGATGCCCCACAGCCATCGCAACGGTGGCTTCCTCGCTCGCTGGTCTGGCGCCTCTCTCCTCGCTTCTTTACCCTCTGTATGTCGTCGTCCTCGCTGGAGCAGGAGTCCGCCGTTGTGGAAGACTCCTCGGAGGTTGCTGGGGTGCCTGTGGGCGACCGGGGTGCCCGCCAGACCATTTTCGCCGAAGTCCACCGGGCTGCTTGCACGGGTGACTTGGCCCTCTCAGGTACGGCCCCTCGGGACTTGAAGACTCTGACCCCGCTCCTCGCCGCCTCGGCTGCTTGGGCTCCCGCAGTACCTCGTTGAACGTGAGGCGATGGTCGCGGGTCATCAACTTCCTCTGGACCTCCTCGTCCCTCAGGCCACACAGCATGCGGTCTTGAAGGGCCATGTCCAGGTCCTCCCATTGGCAATTGACGGCCGCCAGCCTGAGGGCCGCTGCGTAGGCGGATACGGATTCTCCCGGGTGCTGGTCCTGCCTGTGGAACGCGACCTGGGCTGAGAAAATGGAGGCTGGAAGTGCTCCCTCAGTAGCGCAAGGATGCAGTTGATGGGCACCACATCGACCTTCCAGGGAGCCACCAGGTTCATCAGGATGCGCAGCGTGGCCGGCCCCACCTGGGCTAGGAAGTGCGAGCGCATCTTCCCCTTGTCATCAATGCCTGCAGCATCCATCGCATGCCGAAACTGGCACTTGTACAGCTCCCATTGTACTGGATTGCTGATATCAAACTGGTGAGGTTTGACCTTGGGACACGCCATGTATCCCACCTTCGTCGCCAATTTAGTGTCTTGCACGGAAGACAAAGAAGGAGCCGCAGTGAGGGCTAAAACACAGGTGGTCAGGATGAACATGTGGTAATGGTGGAGATACAGCTCATTTTATACTGCAGTAATACATTTGAATAATGTTGCACGGTAGCTCATTGGCTGCTACCGGTATGACGTCATTCTGAGTCACGCCCATCTTCTCCAGGTGATCCTTGCGCGGGTAAGGTTCCCGCGGCTGCCAGTGATTGGGGGAATTTGAACCATGTGAGCTGAATGCTCGCAGCTGCCCTCTATGGGCAGCTTACTCGCGTTCCTTAAACAGCTGGGTTACATTGTAATCATTGTCAGGTTACATTCATACATTCTTAAAATAATTCTGTTACATACACAACAGAAGGCCAGGACCAAGCACAAGGTCCTGAAATGAAATGCACTTCTCCAGCAGACGCCTACTCACAAGTTATGAAGAAATGGACTTCAGGGGTAGCAAGCAGGTCCTGCAATGGCTCCTGACAGCACCACTTCCAGGCACCCAAGCTCACCTCGGCAGCCTCCACGCTCCACCTAGGGGAAAGTTCTCTCCCTCACCTGCTCCTTTTCTCTCCTTGCTTGGAGTGTGTCCTTCAAAAAGGGAAGGGCTATCAGGTCGCCCCCTTGCTTGAAAGCCAGTCATATCCGACTCTAGGGTTCAGTGCTCATCTCCGTTTACAGCCAAATAGCCAGCTCTGTTTGCATTTGTAGATGTTTCTGTGGTCATGTGGCAGGCATGACTAGATACTGGAGAGCAATGGAATAGTGTTACCTTTTCCGGTGAAGTGATACTATTTATCTACTTGCAATTTCTTGCTTTCGAATTGCTAGGTTAGCAGGAGCTAGGACAGAGACAGGAGTTCACTCCGTTGTGCAAGCATTCGGATAGGTTTTAAGTGCACCTGTCCTTTGTTTGGTAGCAGACCTGAGTGGCTGCCGCTCTTCATCTGCAGCCAGATGTCAGAACCAGAAACTAAGCTGGATTTAGGACCTCATAGAACCCAGTGAACATTTTAGCACCAAAGCTGGCTTAACAAAGGCCTTTATTGTTAAAAACAAAACGGATGAAAAAAACTAGGCAAGAACAGGGTGGCATCCCCCCCCCCAAAAAAAAAGAAAAAAGAAAAAAAGAAAAGAAAAAAGAAAAGTACCTTCACCCACACAGGGACTCAAGGATTGAAAGAAAACTAGACAAATTGTAAGCCAAGTAAAACCTGGAAACAAACCTTCCAGTACACACAAAATTTGCCCAGATACAAAGGGAGCAAAAGTGGGACCTTACTGCCTTGTTCAGCTGATTAATCAGGCTACTGCATCAATCTTTCCTCTAAACTATTATTACAACTCTCTGCTGCATTCCATGGGGCAACCATTGCGGGAAGCTCCTCTGCAGTGTGGGTAAGATGGCCGACTTGACCCATTCAGCAATCTGGTGCACAGGAAAGTCAAAACACTAACCAATCTCCATGCTGTTCCTGGCAACAGTTATACCCTTCGCTCTATCTTCTGATCTTGCCTCAGTCAATGGAAATTTGGGGTGCCAGGGTGGTCATGGAGTAACTTTCTCTCCGGATACAAGCTGCCCCGAAGGTGAGCTCATTCCTAGTGTGGGTGTCCCGCAACAATCCGCCCCAGATGTAATAAAGTCCCAAGGTAGGTCCTGGGATGGAGGAGAGATAAGAAAAGCTTCATCCAGTTCTCCCAGCTGGATACACATTTAACATTTGGCCACGATTATTTCTTCTCTAATATTGCTGTTAACCCTTGTGAGGCACATTTTTCACACAAATAGGGGTTCCTCAGGAGCATAGGGTCTCTATGAAAGCAAGTCCATGTTCACAGGGAGACACAGCCTTTATAATCAAAACCTGAACCTGGGTGCAGTTCCTAGCAGAACTATCATACAAGCCCTGTTTCTCTCATGCCTTGTTCTGGAAACAAATCATTCAACACCACTTGTGCCAGCCAAACTTTACTGGATTTCTTGTTGCTATGCTATGAATGACCTAAATGACCTACTCTAAACTGTTGATCGTAGCCTAGTTACTCCTTGTTTGAAGCAACACTACTGACAGGGACTTAATTGCTTGTCTCTTTGAGCAAACTTATTTACCTATCTTTAGAAGGAGTTTCTATAATAAAGTTTATTCTCCTTTTGCAGTCTTTATTGTTTATTTTAAGTCCTGGCCTTCCATGCATATCTAATAGTCATTTAGAGCAGGGATCTTTCATGTTCAAGCAATGAAGAAGCAGACAAGTGAAGTAGTGAAATTCAGCTCTTTATTAGTGGGGTTTGAACACAGTTTGGATGGGGCGAAACTCAGACTTATATACACTATAAACAGTAACAGTAACAATAATACAACAAGCCCATTGGCTAACAGAGTGTGCACATTTTCGATCCACTTATTTGCATAAGAATAGATACATGAGAAAAGATACATTCCGCTCCTGTCAGAAAACACAGTTAACATACGAAACATTCTTCCCCCCCTAGGTAAAAACAAAATCCTTTAACCAGGATGGCGGTCTAGTTTCCCTTCTGGGTCGGATGCTTGGCTGAGCCGGCTCAGGGGCTTGTAGGATGGGTGACCCGACTGGAGTGAGGGATTGACTAGAGGGGGAGGATTGTAAACCCAAATTAAAGCCCCGTTTGTCTGATGGAGGAGCAGGGGATCGCTCAAGACCAAAATCTAATTCTGTGGATGAATAAGAAACTCAGGGTCCCTCCTGTGTGTACTAAGAGTGGAGGGCGACTCCAAACAAAATTGGTCATCATCAATAAAGGAATCCAGAGTGCTAGGCTGGACAGTGTAGGGGTACACCGGGCTGGAGTAGGGGAGCATTCCACAATTTCCCCTTGAAATTGGTTCCTAGAAGACACTTCTGGGTTAATGTTGGCTGGCTGCTGACTATTACCTCTGCCCCCTGGGTTTAAACGGGTGGGGGCCAACCCTAGCATTGAGTGTCTGTATTCGTCTTGTGGGTCCAGTACTCTGGGTCTCAATTGATCCACGTGCCTCCTCCAGATCAGACCGATGGCTGTTTCAATTCTGTAAGAAACAGGACCAGTTTGATCGATCACAAACCCAGGCACCCACGTAGGGCCACCAGCTGCATAATTGCGGCAATGTACAGGGTCTCCAGACGAGAAACCCTTCTGGTGTTGGATTTCTATATTTGTGCCTTTGTCCTCTACCCTAGAGGGATCCAATCTGTCCAGCAAGGATGACAGTTTCCTTCGCTAGAGCAATTCAGCAGGGGACAGCCCTGAGGCAAGGGGGGTGAGCCTTTATGTGAAAAGAAACTGGCATAACTGGAGCTCCAAATTCCCTTCACCCATACGCCGAAGCGTGTCTTTAGTTGTGTGCACCTGACGCTCTACCTGGCCATTGGTGGCCGGGTGGAATGGGGTGGCAGTGATGTGCCTAATTGAATTCCTTTCCATGAAGGATTGGTATTCTGCAGATGTGAACGTAGACGCGTTGTCGGACACCAGCACATCTGGAAGTCTAAATGCTGCAAACAGCCTTCTTAGGTACATTATCGTGGTGGCTTAAGTTGTATTAGGCACCCTGGGCGAGAGGATTGACAACTGGTACAAGTGCCGATCATTTGTTTTATGTCTTTGTCCAGTTGAGGCCACCAAAAGTAGCTACGGGCAAGGGCTTTGGAATGGACAATTCCTGGGTGACTTGTGTGAAGTAGAACCTTTTTCCTGAGAGTGACAGGAATGACCACCCGCTGGCCCCATAGAAGGCAACCTCATTCCAATGACATTTCCAAACGCTTGCGGTGGAATGTTCTGAATTCCTCGGCTAGAGGAGAGACAGGCCAGCCTTTTTGTACCCAAGACATTACTTTAGTCAATGTTAGTTCATTGGCCGTAGCCTTGGCTATATCTGAGGGGACGACTGGGGGTGAATTGAAAGCTTCAATCATAAGGACCTGGTGGTCGCTTTTGATCTCGCAATAGGCTTCCCCGACCCCTGGCAGTGGAGAACGTGACAGGGCATCAGCATGGCTGATGTTCTTGCCGGGTCTGTGCACCAAAGTAAAATTGTATGCATTTAGGAAAATTGCCCAATGCAACATCCTTGGAGACAGAATTTGAGGCGTGGGCTTCCCGTTCACAAAGATTCCAAGGAGGGGCTTGTGGTCAGTTACGATGGTAAAAGGTCTTCCGTAAAGGTAATCGTGGAATTTCTTAGTGCCTGCCACGATTGCCAATGCCTCCCTGTCTGTCTGAGCGTAATTTTTCTCAGGCTTTGATAGTGAACGGGAATAGAATGCTACGGGGGCTTCCGTTCTGTCATTTAGTACATGGCATAACACAGCTCCCACCCCCACAGGGGATGCATCACACACAAGTACAACTTCCTTGTTAGGATCAAAATGAGTTAACACAGCATCCGAAGATAGCAGCCTTTTAAGTTCTAGGAACACTTTCTCCTGGCAATGGCTCCAGTGCCAAACAGTATCTTTCTTAAGAAGCCGATGTAATGGTTCGGCAACTGAGGTTTTGCAATGGAGAAAAGCATGATAGAAGTTTAACAATTCTAGGAATGATTGCAATTCGGCTTTACATTTTGGCCTGAGTGTATTTTGCATGGCCGCCACCTTGGAGTCAGAGGGCATGATACCTTGGGGTGTAATTCGGGGCCCACTTCCTGTAACTCCACTTCCTGTGCCAAAAACACACATTTGTCTCTTCTGAGACGTAGACCGGCCATCTCGAAACGTGAGAGGACTCGGTCGAGCCTGGCCACTAATTTGATGGTGTCCTTAACGGTGATCAGGACATCGTCAAAATATGGCAGGACACCGGGCAAACCTTTTAAAATATGTTCTACAAGAGATTGAAATATTCCGGGGGCCACATTCACCCCGAATTGTAGTCTAGTTACCTTAAATGCCCCCCTATGCATTACTATGGTCTGGGCTATGGCAGCAGCAGGAGACACAGTCAATTGTTGGTAAGCCTGGGCAAGGTCAAGTTTTGCAATGCAATTTCCTCCATGCAAGGAGGCAAGAAGGTGGCTTACCATGGGCTCAGGATATGCGTTCGAGCGAATAGCTTTATTGATGGTACACTTGTAGTCAGCGCATATCCTGACCTCCCCGTTACTTTTCAAAGCAGTCACTATTGGTGTCTCCCACTCTGCGGAGTCCACTGGCACTAGGATGCCCTGCCCCACCAGTTTGTCCACCTCAGCTTCTATCTTCTCCTTTAAAGCAAAGGGTACCCAGCGTGGCTTCATCCGGATGGGCCGGACAGTTTGGTCAAGCTGAAAGTCCACAGGGGGTCCTTTGTATAACCCTAAACCCTTTTTGAACACCTCAGGATGTGCAGCACAAACGTCCCGGATTGGGTCAGCATCTATTGGGTGAATGCCAGAAAGCCGGATTCCCAGGGGCCTAAACCATTGGGTCCCAATAAGACAGTTAGTGCCCTCCTTAACTACAACCAATGGCAAGGAGGTGTGAATGTTTTTGAATTTGACCAAGAAATTTCCCACCCCCAGGACCAGAATCTGGCAACCTTGCACATCCTGGAGGGAAGTTTTAAAAGATTTGAGCTTGGGCCGAGAGGCAGGGGGAATTCTCAAAAACTCCCGCTGTGGGATTATGGAAAAGGTAGTACCTGAATCCACCTCCATCTTAAAGGGGACTTCCTGCAGGGTCAGGTCTGCGAAGAAACGCTCGCTGACGATGCCCACTTGGCATGGCTCAGGCTCTGGTGACACTTTGGCAATGGATGTTTTGTGGTGATGACTCTTCTTGGACTCAGGTGCTGGAGTTCTTTGCTTTCGCTGTCTTTTTGCTCCCTTCTGTGGAAGGCCACCCTGGCCGGGAAGATCGAGACCTCTGGCTGCAGGTGTTTCCTCAGTGCGGACATGATTTCTGCGAGTGGCATCACATCCACGTCCCTTGGGAGAACGAGGTGGGTTGTCAGCTCAAGCGTCTCAAAACCGCACTGAGCGAGGAAACAGGAGCGCTTCTGATCTTCGTTGGTGATCTTCTGCGAGGCCATTGCGTGGCGGAATCGGCATTCATATGTTGCCCATTTCTCTGGATGCGCTGGGTCGAATGGGCCGATGTTGCTGCCGTGTAGGGACGCAATCCCACCTTCGTCGCCAGTTTCGTGTTCAAGGAATGAAGAAGCAGACGAGTGAAGTAGTGAAATTCAGCTCTTTATTAGTGGGGTTTGAACACAGTTTGGATGGGGCAAAACTCAGACTTATATACACTATAAACAGTAACAGTAACAATAACAATAATAAAACAAGCCCATTGGCTAACAGAGTGTGCACATTTTCGATCCACTTATTTGCATAAGAATAGATACATGAGAAAAGATACATTTCGCTCCTGTCAGAAAACACAGTTAACATACATAACAGGGTCCCAAACCTTTCCCGTACCATGGACCGGCTTCATGCCAAACAACCTTTCCACGTACCAGCAAGTGGGGACGGCAGGACCGGGTGGTGCAAGTGCACAACAAATACAACAAAGTGCACAATGTGCACAGATGGGAAGGAGGAGACCTGCTGCAGGCCAAAAACAAGGAGGAGGGGCCCAGTCACCCGCCAGTCACACTGCCTGACTTGGACAGTGAGGCATCACACTGCACCACTGGTGGTGGTGGTGGTGGAAGAGGAGCCCTGTCACAGTTAAGCAATGTGGAGGAGGGGCCCAACCATCTGCTGTGTCTGAAGCCTGTGTCCCTGCCCCACCTGTTGAAGGCAGAAGGCTGTCACTGGAGCTTCCAGTGCCACCCCCACCCCCCTGCGGCCCAGTCCATTGCCTGGTGTTTGGGGACCACTGAATTAGAGGAGCTGCAATGACCTAATGAAACTTGGTTTTTACATGACCTGGATGTTTTATTCAGAGTTATGCCAGTTTCCCTAAATGGCTGCCCTCCCCTTTTGTTCAGTCACACAGTCGATTCCAACCTTTCGCGACCCCATGGACCACAGCACGCCAGGCACCCCTATCCTCCACCATCCTCCTCAACCCGCCCAGCTCTGTGTCCATTGTATCTACAATATCATCTAGTCATCCCATTTTAGGCTGCCCCCTTCTTTTTTTGTCCTCCACCTTTCCCAACATCAAGGCTTTCTCAAGTGAATCCTCTCTTCTCATTTCATGTCCAAAGTACTTTAGCTTCATCTTTACTATTTCACCTTCTAAGGAGCAGTCAGGGTTGATTTCTTCTAAGATCAACCTATTTGTTCTCCTCGCTGTCCAGGGTGTTGTGGGAATTCAAGGAAGAATTTTACTTCTTTAAATTACTTTACATATAGGCAGTTATGTTATTACTGTAGTTTAATAGTCTTGTAAGTTGAGAAAGGCTAGCTTTGAATTAAGAGTGCGACATTGGTAGCAACATTCCAACAGCATATTCCAGAGACGCGCCGTCACCTGGGACATCTGTTAGTAAATACACATTAGTTAAAGCTCCGAATATGTGCGGTTTGCATGAGAAAGGGAATGCACTGAGGTAATTCAAGTTCATTCAGGCTGATTGACAGTCTGAAACCTTTTAACAAGTGGGGAGGGAGTTCCTAAGGAAGGGACACTTTCACCTACAACATTACACCTTTAAACTCTCAGGTCAAGGGGAGAAAGGTAAAGGGACACCCAAGACAAATTCTGGGACCACCAGAACACCTGCAGAAGGGGGAATTTTATGTCATGGGAAAACACCTGTGTGGGAAAGTAAAAGTTCTCACATAACTCAAATTCCAAGAGGAAGTGGAGTGAGTTAGATATTGTATATAAACGCTAGAAATTGGGAGTTTAGAAAGGAGGAACATCGGAAGATAGCGGGAGATTTTATCTTGTCGAACATTTGATGAGGAACCCATAGGATATGGGGCCATCAGGCCATTGGTTGGAGATTGCCAGGAATCTCATCAGGCTGAAATAAGACTATGCCGAAAATCCAACTTTAGAGGAAGTCTTAGTCTCTGAGGAAAAATGCATCTTTTTAGAAAAGTTAGCATTTGTTTTTTTCTTTAGATTGTTTAAGTAATAGTGTAGAATTAGGAGACCTGACTTGGGTTAAGTAGTGTAGGTTAGGGATGAGTCTTTTAGTTAGATTTATCTCTTGGATTATTGCCTTATATTGAAATGGATTATTTCAATGCTTCTACAATAAACTACTGAAAGATAATCAACGCTTCGTCCTTGGATCCAGAGAAGGTAGGAGGGAGTAGCGGAGTGGTTTTTCATCAACTGAGATGAAAGGAGTCCGGGGGTAGCAGGTTTGCTACAGTGTTTCCCACAGAGACAGAGATACACGGGAGGGGACCACAGAAGGGTAGGTTTGGCTGGATGTTCAAAGACTTTCGTCCCGGACCATAGATAACCGGGGTGAAGAGCCACATTTATGTGGGAGTGAGTTCTCTCACCAGGGCCAAGGCCTGGGAATAAATATTTGCTGTGCGTCCCAGCATAAGAGGAGCTTTGTGGCAGTTTCCCAAGGCTGCATCCACGCCTTTCTTGGTGCCAGGTGGACAGTAAGGACTGCTCATCAAACGCCTCTGCATCCTGTGACCCATGGGGGCAAGTTGGGACCCATAAGCCCCCCTGAAAGGCAGACCCTGGTTCCGGACACAAGGTGCCCTCAAAATTCTCCTCCAACACCACATCTCAAAAGCATCTATTCTGCGCTCAGCCTTTCTTATGGTCCAGCTCTCACAACCATACATTACCACCGGGAATACCATTGCCTTGACTATGCAGAGTTTTGTTTGCAAGGTGATGTCTCTACTTATAACTATGTTGCCCAGGTTTCTCATAGCTTGCCTCCCTTAGGTAGAGTGGGGTGGAGAACCTTTCAACCTTCATAAACTTTGCAATACAGCTCACACAGTTTCTCACTACTGGTCATGGGGCTGATGAGAGAATGATAGTCCAAACCCCCTGGAGAACTAAACATTCCTCAATCCTAAATTAGAGGAGGATGACAGTCTTGAGCATCAGGCTGAAAGTTTAGATGTCATGAAAGGAAGGTATCAGATAGATACTGCACCCAGTAGTTGTAAAGAGCATAATGTGACAATGTGGACAGTATTACCCACAGTCGCACTCCATTAATCTCAATACCATCAAAGTTGTTATCTTTGTGGTGCTAACAACAGAGGTAGAAAGGATGGCATCCCCCTGCCTAGCGGATGGCTAGTCAACTGGGAAACAAGAAAAAGTGAGTGAGTGGGTGTCTCTGGAGCTGTTACTTACACAGAAAACAGCTGAGGCTGCAGGCATGTGATGGGTTGCCCAATATTAATGCAAATCATAGTTTCATGGTTAGTCTGTCTAGTTCTGTGAGCCTAGAGTTGCCATAATTATCTCCCACAAAATCGGGACAGAAGCATACAAAAATGGGCGGGTTATCTACAAAATAGCCTTTTTAAAACAAACATAATATAATGACAGCTATAAAACACTTTCACATTAAATATATCAATACACAAATGAGTTTACCAGTATTTACAACAGTTAATTCTTACTGTAAGATGATCTGTTGTACTGAGAAATCATGTCTTGGTCTACTGAAACACACTGGTCACACTTATTGGGTGATGGTGTGAGGTGATGACATTAAGATTTGTCTCCAGGTATATTCCAACTCCAATGTGGCAGGAAATTGCTCATTTGATAGTGGGAGTTCAAATTTATTTTAATGGTGTGTTATAATACACAATCAGTAAGTTTTAAAAATCCGGGACTTTAACATGATTTTTATTGAACTGGCCGGGAAAGTTTTTCTGACCTTGAATCTGGGACAATCCCAGTTTTCCAGGACATATGGCAACCTTATGTGCGCCAGAGAATTCTATATGACCAGCAGATGCAGTAGCTTGTGGAGATAAGTGTGGGAATATAGAAATCTATCCACAATTTTATCTCCTTCAGTGTTCTCTCCCCCCCCCCTCCGCACCTTACTCCATCTGGCCAAGCCACACACTTGCAAAAACAAAATAGCAAGCTAAGGGCTCATTTACATGGGCTCAATGAGACAGGTTGGAATGGGCTAAATAAGGTCACTTGAGATTGTGTAGAGATCCAATATGGAATCTGGATGTAAGGATTGCAGCGGTGAATTGAACTTGTATCCAAATGGCATATGCATATAAAACATTCCTATTTGATTCAGCTCCTCCAAATAGGCAAAAAAAGGGAACCCTCCATCTTTGCCCCTGCTTATTTCCTCCTGTTTCTAGGAGGAAGATTTCATTTTATAAAAAATATTCTTGAAGAGATGCAACACATTAGTGCTGCCCTAATTTATTTATTTATTTTGATTTATATTGCTGCCAAACTCCGAAGACTCTGGGCAGCTCATTTGATCCCAGTGATTGCACACACAGAAAACACCAAAATGGAGAGACCCTGCTGCACTAAAAAAGTAGTAGCCTGTGACTAAGACCCAGAAAGATGTGAGTAGGAGCCTTTTGGTTTGCTTCAGCAATTATGTCATCTGAATGCTGAAAAAAGGAGCAGACTAGTCTGTCGCTGCACCGAGTAGGCCCATTGAATCATTAGGGATTTGGTGATTCAACTCGTCCATAAATTCCATTGTTTCTTGTTGTGACTTGACTTTGGAAAAGCAGAGGAGTTGACTCATCAAAACCTCAGTGATTCAATGGGTCTACTTTGGTGTGTTTTACTTTGCCAAGCAACAGGATTTCAGCCAATGTTTCAGTTGGGAGATCAACTTCAGGACTAACATGTTTGTTCAGATTTTTTGAAAAATGGATGTATCATGGCTTTTAAAATTAAAATTGAAATCCAATTATTTTAATCCATATTACTGGTTAGCTATCTTCCACAGAAGTATAGGGACATCACTGGTCTTGTTATTGCAGCTAAACCTGATGTGAACTACAGAAGGCTTAAAATACATCGTCAGCATCTTTTTATGTAAAAATTGTTCACATTTCAGCAGTGCTCTAGAAATCCTGAGATTTCATTTATTCCTTTAGACGTGATGAGTGTGTAAAATAAATCCAGCTACACATGGTGAATATCATAGTTAAGGGTGCTGCTCATCTCTGAATATGCAGCATGTACACATGAGAATACGTGAGTTAAGTGTATACGAAAATGGCCTGGTAGCAATACAGAATTAGGAACTGCTTTCTTATTTAAAGGTAGCAACATATATAGCTATCGTAACTCTGCAACAGGAGGTTTGATACAATTTCACATTTAAACAGATTTGTTTTGAAAGGCAACTGCATCTCAACATACAGTACGTATATGTCGGGGCATACTTCAACAAAGAGGTTTTAGTGCTTGTTTTTTTTAAAAATACCTAATCAGTGTTTTTAAAAATCACTATGAACCATTTTTCTCATAGTCACACTACAGCAGTGATGACCAACCTTGGCACTCCAGGTGTTCTTGGACTTTAATTACCAGAAGCTCAAGTCAGCACACCTGCTGATCAGGGCTTCTGGGAATTGAAGTTCAAGTACACCTGGCATGCCAAGGTTAGTCATCACTGCCCTAGAGGATGTGTTTATGCTTGCAAGCATTTGGCATGCTGTTTATTTGTTGTTATGTATCATCAAGTTTTTTCTGACTTACTGCAACCCAAATAAGATTTTCAGGCTATGTGAGATTTTGAAGGTGTGTTTTTAACAGTGTGAAACACACACACACACACACACACACACACACACACACACACACACACACACACACACACACACACACACACCGCCTCCAAGATTGACATGGAAGGAAAGGCTAAGAACAAATGATTGCCCTTAAATTACTAGGTGAGTTTCATGACTCCACAAGGGAAAAAGAACACAGACCTTCCAAGCCTCATTCAAGTACTCTAACCACTATTCTGTCATGAGGACATCCTTGGAGTAAAAAAATAATGATCTTAAAATAGATAGCTATGTTGCTCAGCTTTAGAAGGCGTTGCTCATTCCTAATTATGATGCTTAGTGTTAAACAACTGGTTACATTTGTACAACACCCTTGCAGGGTTTCATTTTTCATCAAGACATATAAGTATAAGCTGCAGACTGTTTTGACTGGAAAACATGTCAGGCCAAAAACAAATATAGGTTTTAAATTATTGGATGTAATAGCCTCTTGGCCTCAAGTGAGGCAAGCCCCCAAGAGGAAATGAGAGAAATATAGATCTGAACAACTTACCAAAAGTTGTGGTTAGATGTAAAAAAAAAACCCACCAAAAAAACAACCAAACCTGATGTCGAAACCTTTATTTTTTTCAAATCGTTTTACAGTCACATCAATATGACTCGATGTTTGTGTCCATGGCTAAAGTCTTGTAGATATCCCGCATTTCCAACCCCTCCTCCCCTCCATTGTCACTGTTTAGTATATGAGAACCAAGACACAGGAACAGCCGAAGGATTGGCTTAACATGTCTTTATTGCATGGTGTTCCGGGGGAACATGTGGTAATGGTGGACGAACAGCTCAATATATACAGAGGCTATACATTTGAATGTGGCTCCTCGGTAGCCCATTGGCTACTGTCTGCGTGACGTCATTTCTGGTCACGCCCTTCTTGTCCAGGTGAGGTGGTTGCGGGAATCTTCCCGCGCTGTAGGTATTTGTGGAATTGGAACCATGTGAGCTGGACGCTCGCTATTGCCATCTGGTGGACATTAGCTCGTGTCCTAATACAGAAGGTTACAGAGTTACAGCTGGTAGTTATTCTGTCTCCTCTTCGAGTGTTACATTGTTTAAAGGCATACTTTCTTATACACAACATCCCTCCCCCCCAGGATGAGACGAAGTCTCTCATCCAATATGGTTTATTGCAAACGCGTTTTGGGTGCAAGGCTGGCTGGCTTGTCTTGGGGGCGCTATCGCTTCTTTGCTCCCTGGTCTCTTGTCCTGCAATGGGAGAGGGATACTCGTTAGCGACTTGCCGCGGTTCCGCGGCTTTTGGGGTAGGGAGGAACTCCATTGTGGGAAAACCGGGGGCACTGGGGGCTAACGCAAAACCCCGCTTCTCGCTTGGATGGGTGGGGGACCACTCTGAAAAAACCCCCCGATTTTGTAACTCAAACTCAAAATCATCTACTGGGGAATCTATGGGGGTATCTGTCAGGATATCTACGGGGACAAACTTATTCCCTTCCCCCCGTGGTGGGGACCACCGGCCCCCCTCTCCTCCCCCTTGGGCTGAACGGGTGGGGGAGAACCCTAACATTGAATCCTTTTCTGCGCTGTCAGCGCCCTGGATTTCGGAGATCCGGTGCCGGAGTTGGTCTGCGTGCCGCCTCCAGAGTAGACCTGTGCTGGTCTCTACGCAATACGACACGGGGCCTGTCTGTCCAATGGCTACGCCCAGAATCCAGGCTGGCCCTGCGCTAGCGTAGTTTCTGCAATGAACTGGGGCGCCTATCTCGAAACTCTTCGTGCCCGCTACCCCGATGTTCCTCCCAGTGTCTTCCACCCTAGAGGGGTCTAGCCTGGTCAGTATCGTAGTCAGCTTCCTGCGCATTAGGAGTTCTGCGGGCGAGTACCCTGACGCTAGGGGGGTTACCCTGTATCCCAGTAAAAACTGACACAACTGCAGGTTTAAATCCCCGGGGCCCATGCGCCTCAGCGTGTCTTTGGTGGTACGCACGAGGCGTTCTACCTGGCCATTTGTCGCCGGGTGGAAAGGTGCGGAGGTGATATGCCGGATGGCGTTGATCTCGGTGAATGCCCTGAACTCAGCGGACGTGAAACAACTAGCGTTATCGCTAATAAGGGTGTCGGGTATGCCGAACGTGCTGAACACCCTCCGCAAATGTTTAACTGTTGTGGCTGAGGAGGTGTTTGCAACCGGAATTACCTCCAACCACTTGGAGTAAGCATCCACTACGAGGAGAAAGAGTGATCCTCTGAAGGGGCCCGCAAAGTCAATGTGCACGCGGGACCACGGCCCCTTTGCCGTGTCCCATTCCCTGTGCGGGAGACGGGCTTCTTCGGGCCGGGAGCTCTGGCAGCTCGCGCAAGTGCCCACCATGTGCTCAATATCAGCGTCCAACTGGGGCCACCAGAAGTAGCTCCTGGCCAACGCCTTGGAGCGGACAATTCCAGGGTGGCTGACATGCAGCAGTTTGAGCACCCTCGCTCTCAGAGATTCAGGGACAATTGCCCTCTGGCCCCACAGGAGGCACCCCTCTCTAAGGACAATTCTATCTTTTTCCGAAAAAATGGGGTGAACTCCGTCGCTGGGGGTGACGTTGGCCACCCTTTCTGCCCCAAGAACTAACCAGGGCCAACGTCTTGTCCTTGCCTGTCGCCTTGGCGATCTCTGCGGGCAATACGGGGGGTGAATCCACGACCTCTATCATGAGCACTTGGTGGTCTTGCTCCACCTCGCACACGTGGCCGCTTGTGTGGGGGAGGGGTGATCTCGACAGGGCGTCCGCGTGGCTTATGTCATTTCCAGGGCGATACACCAGCGCATTCTGGTATGCGTTTAAGAAAATGGCCCACCTGAGCATCCTAGGGGACAGGATTTGTGGCGTGGGCTTGTCCGCAGTGAAAATGCCTAGCAGGGGCTTGTGGTCAGTCACGATGGTGAAAGGGCGGCCATAGAGGAAATCGTGGAACTTTTTGGTCCCAGCGATTATTGCTAACGCTTCCCTGTCTGTCTGTGCGTAATTTCGCTCTGCCTGAGACAGGGACCTGGAGTAGAACGCCACCGGGGCCTCCCGCCCGTTTTCCATCACATGGCACAGAACCGCCCCCACCCCCACTGGGGACGCATCACAAATCAGGACTACTGGTCTCTTGGGGTCAAAATGGGTTAATATGGCGTCTGAGGCTAGGAGTTGTTTCAGGTCATTGAATGCTTTCTCCTGGCTCTCGCCCCATTTCCATGCCTCGTCCTTTTTTAGAAGCCTGTGAAGTGGCTCCGCTACCGATGCCTTCCGGGGCAGGAAGGAATGGTAGAAGTTTAGGAGCCCCAGGAACGACTGCAATTCGGGCTTGGAGGTGGGGCGAGGAGCATTTTGAATGGCGGCCACCTTTGATTTGGAGGGTTTGATTCCTGCAGGGGTTACCCGGAAACCCAAGAACTCAACCTCTTTTGCGAAGAAGACACATTTGTCTTTTCGCAGCCTCAACCCCGCCTTTTCGAATATCGTCAGTACTTTGTCTAATCTTTCAGCCAATTCAGATTCGCTCCCCCCCGTTATCAACACGTCATCAAAGTATGGTAAGACCCCCTCCAGGCCCTTTAAGAGGTGTTCCACGAGCGATTGGAAGATACCTGGCGCCGAGTTCACGCCAAACTGTAGGCGCGTGACCTGGAACGCCCCCTTATGAGTGACTATCGTCTGTGCAGCAGCCGCAGCTGGGGTTACGGAGAGCTGCTGGTATGCCTGTGCCAGGTCAAGTTTTGCAAAACACCTCCCCCCATGTAACCTGGCCAACAGGTGGCTGACCACCGGTACCGGATACGCATTTGGACGTATCGCCTTATTAATGGTGCATTTGTAATCTGCGCATATGCGAACCTCCCCGTTGGCCTTCAGTGCTGTTACAATTGGAGTTTCCCACTCCGCAGAATCAACAGGAACAAGAATCCCCTGGCCCACCAATTTGTCCAGTTCCGCCTCTATCTTGTCCTTGAGCGCAAAAGGCACTCTGCGCGGTTTGAGTCTTATTGGGCGGACCTCCGGGTCCAGATCGAACGCAACTGGGGGTCCCTTGAATTTTCCGAGTCCCTTCTTGAACACTTCGGGGTGCGCGTCGCACACCTCTTGTATAGGGTCAGTCCCAACGGCATGCACCCCCCCAATGAACAACCCCAGGGGCTTAAACCATTGAGTCCCGAGAAGGCTACAGCTTCCCCCCTTGAGGACAACCAGGGGAAGTTCCGCGGCGTGCCGCTTGTATTGGACCTTGACTTTTCCAACCCCCAACACCGGAATGCTATTTCCCTGCACGTCCCGCAGCGTAGACCTCAGCGCTTTGAGCCTGGGCCGCACGTTGGGGGAAATTCCCAAAAACTCCCTCTGGGAAATGATTGAATAGGAGGACCCCGAGTCTATTTCCATCCTAACGGGGGCCCCTTGCACCAGTACCTCAACAAAGTAACGGGGGTGTCCTAAGGACACGCTGTGAACTGGAGCATTGTCGTCACTGCCGTTGGAGATATGGCCCACGCTGTCCTGCTTCCTCGAGGGCCGGGCGCCTTCCTGGAATCTCAGTGGGCGGTCTGTCGAGCCTCTCTGGTCCCCGCGCCGCTGTCTGCAAACCTTGGCTATGTGCCCTCGACGTCCACAGTTGTGGCACTCGGCCTTCCGGAACGGGCACTTGGCGCGGTTGTGGGCCGCCCTGCAGCCGTCGCAACGTCGGCCATCCTTCCGCACCTTCCGGACGTCCTCGTCCTCGCTGCTCTCCGTGGAGGATTGTGGCGCTCACCTGGCCGCGTGCACCGGGCCCGCTGCCTTGTCGGGTTGTGGGGGCCTTTCCCTGAACCCCTTGACTCCGGCCCTCGTGGCTTCCGCGGCCTGCGCCGCCTTCACGACTTCATGCAGCGTCGGGGGCGGCTCCTGGTTCATCAGCTTTTGCTGAACTTCCTCGTCCCACAGGCCACAGAGCATGCGGTCCCTGAGGGCGATTTCCAGGTTCTCCCACTTGCAAGGGCTGGCGGCCAACCGGAGGGCCGCTGCAAAGGCTGCGATGGACTCCCCAGGCGCTTGGACTCTCTTCCAGAACGCGTCTCGAGCCGAAAACATCGAGACCGAGGGCTGGAAGTGGTCGCGCATCGCTTTCAGGAGCTGCTTGACCGACACCTTGCTCACCTTCTTTGGCGAAACCAGGTCCACCAATACTCTCATGGCGGCATGTCCCAGCATCCGGGTGAGGATGGCCCTCTTCTTTCCTTCGTCCGTAATGTCGGACACCACCAGCGCGCTTTGGAAGTCCATTTCGAAGAGCTCCCAATCTTCCGGCTTGTTGATGTCGAAACCGGCGTGTGTCTTGATCTCGTGGGGATCCATAATCCCACCTTCGTCGCCAATTTAGTATATGAGAACCAAGACACAGGAACAGCCGAAGGATTGGCTTAACATGTCTTTATTGCATGGTGTTCCGGGGGAACATGTGGTAATGGTGGACGAACAGCTCAATATATACAGAGGCTATACATTTGAATGTGGCTCCTCGGTAGCCCATTGGCTACTGTCTGCGTGACGTCATTTCTGGTCACGCCCTTCTTGTCCAGGTGAGGTGGTTGCGGGAATCTTCCCGCGCTGTAGGTATTTGTGGAATTGGAACCATGTGAGCTGGACGCTCGCTATTGCCATCTGGTGGACATTAGCTCGCGTCCTAATACAGAAGGTTACAGAGTTACAGCTGGTAGTTATTCTGTCCCCTCTTCGAGTGTTACATTGTTTAAAGGCATACTTTCTTATACACAACACACTGCAACTCTGAATCCCTCCCCTCACATCTTTCCATTTATGATCTCACACTCTCCTTCCTGCGAGCTATTTTGCTTCCTTCCACTTTCCCATTGGATTTGGCAGAGAAAAATGGTGGGGTGTTGTTGTTGTTGTCTTTCTCTCCCTTTTGTAATTGTAATTGTAATTTGATTACTGCCTTTCTCGACCCAATGGGCGACTCAAAGCGGTTCACAAGCAATTAAAGATACAGTTACAGATCATAAAACATACAAAATATGGGTTCCCATCATTTGTTTGGAAATCCAATCCTTAGGACCTCTTGGCACCAGCTATAGATCACAAAAGCCCACTCCAAACAATCTGTTAATAGCTTGGAGCCCAGGTGAATACCACCCACCCAGTCTCTTTGGAAAGAAAGGATCTGGGTAAAAAATAAAATTTAAAAAATGTATCCCCATGATTCCATACGATTTCTGTGTGGGATCCTTGCAAAACCACTGTCAAGTCATAGATCCCACATCTGCCCACAGACTACAACAGAGAAATCAGGGATCACGTGGTGCATGGCTTTGCAGTGCAATTTTTGTGTGGGACCCAACCCAAACTGCTGTGAAATCTGTATCCACAGAGTAGACAACACACAGAATCTGTGTTAAAGTTTGTGGGCAAGATCCGTGCCTCAGATCCATGCTTTTGTTCCACTGTGAAGCTGCATGATACACAGGTTCATCTGGGCACACACACAAATTTGGTACAATTTACTATGACACAAATATCAGTTTAAAATAAACATCACCACCCCTCAAAAACATTTCAGATAACCCGCATTGGGAGCATACAAGGCAAGATTGTATGTGCATCATGTAAATGAGTAAATTTCATCAGTGTTAATTCTGAGGCAAATGTACTTTTAAGCATAAGAACATAAGAACAGCCTTGCTGGAACAGGCCACAGCCCATCGAGTCCAGCATTCTGTCTCACACAGTGGCTCACCATTTGCTTCAGGGTATTCCCAAGCAGATGCCTCCACCTGCTTAGGATTCCCTGGAAATGGCATTGAGAGATATCCTGCCTATCTCTCCAACCCGGAGGTTGTCCTTAAGTATCCATAATTATAGCCATTGATACCCTTGTCCTCCATGAATTTGTCTAATCCTTTCTTAAAGCTGTCAAGACTGACAGCTGTCACCACTTCTTCTGGCAGGGAGTTCCATAGACCAGTGACCCTCTGGGTGAAAAAGTACTTTCTCTTATTTGTTTGAGAACTGGTACCCAAAAGTTTCATGGAGTGCCCCCTAGTTCTAGTGTTGTGCGATAGGGAAAACAGTTTTTACTTATCTACTTTGTCCACACCATGCATGATTTTATAAACTTCAATCAGGTCACCTCTTAGACGTCATCGTTCAAGAGTGAAGAGGCCCAACCGTTGCAGCCTCAGATGGTAAGGAAGGTGTTCCAGTTCCCTAATCATTTTGGTTGCCCTCCTCTGCACTTTTTCCAGGTCCATAATATCCTTCTGGAGGTATGGCGACCAGAACTGTACACAGTATTCCAGATGGGGCTTCATCATAGATTTATAAAGAGCCAAAATGACACTTGCTGACTTATTATCTACACCATTCCTAATGATCTCTAGCATTGAGTTTGCTTTTTTCACTGCGTAGGCACACTGGGTTGACACCTTCATTGAGCTGTCCACCAGGACACCAAGGTCCCTTTCCTGGTTTGTCGCAGAGAGTTCAGACCCCATCAGTTTATAAATGTAATTGTTTTTTTTGCCCCAACGTGCATCACTCTGCACTTACTAGTGTTGAAGCTCATTTGCCACTGTTTTGCCCACTCCCCCAGTGTCAAGAGATCCCTCTTGAGCTCCTCACAATCTCTCACAGTTTTCACTACCCTGTATAATTTAGTGTTGTCAGCAAATTTGGCTACCTTGCTATTTACTCCTACTTCTAGATCATTTATGAAGAGGTTGAAAAGCAGGGGTCCTAGTACTGAACCTTGGGGGACCCCATTCTTTACTTCCCTCCACTTGGAGAAGTGTCCATTTAGTGCTACCCTCTGTTTCCTGTCCCTTAGCCAGTTGCTGATCCAGGACAAGACCTGTCCAAGCATGTAACCTCATCCAAAATTAAATAGAAGACATAAACTCTCCTGCTAAGAAGTCACGTTACAGGTTAACCTTTCTGCAGAGAGTCCATATAACTTGAGTCTCCGTCTTTGCTTTTTGTATTATGAAGATTATTTGGCAGTCTGGGAAGCAAATACCTTGAATGTTCTGCATCCTGTTAAATAGAGCCTGCCCATCATCATCATCATTTTCCTGTGAATTGTTCCAGACCATCAGATAGCATTAGCCAGTGGGCAGGATTATAAAGTCAGCAGGTTCTTTATTCATGTCAGAAGCACCACCAGCATATAATAACACACAAAGCTAAAATTAACATATCTAAAACATAAAGGAATTAAAAGGGCTAGATGACATCTGCCCAATATCAGGCCACATTGACAGCATTTCCTCTCGCCAACATAAGGTCCTCCTCAGTGCACTTAGAAGGGCATCCTGTGCATTGCATTATATGGGCGATTGTTTGTTCTTCTCCACATTCACACAGACTGTCATCTACAGGGAAACTCCACTTTTTCATATTAGATCTTCCCACCCTAGCACACAGTCTGTTTAAAGCTTTCCACACAGGCCATGGTTGTTCTTGGCCAGGTGGTAGAGAATCATGTGGTTCTGCCCAGTTATCTGGTAGCTCCTTGCTTGCCTTCCAAAGTGCTAGGGTGGTCTGTAGGGGCTGGTTGTTCAGGAGGGGGGGGGGAAAGTTATGAGGAAACTGTGCCTTGATTTCAGTCTCTGCTTTGGTGGTTGGTGATCAAATAGCAGGTGTTTTTCTGAGGATCTTGCTTTGACCACTTTTTCTGAGCAGTACTTTCTCGGTGAAATGTTGGTGGAGGGATGCCATCTAAGTGGGATGCAATAAAAGTGCAACTTTAATGAAGATTTTTAATCGGTCTTTGGCCCAAGCCACTGTCCCACCTTGTCTGAAATCCTCTACTATTATACCTCTGCCTAAAAAACCTAACATAGATAGTCTGAATGACTTCCGCCCTGTGGCGCTTACACCTGTCATAATGAATGCTTTGAAAAGTTGGTGTGGAACCGTATTATGGCTTGTTTACCAGTTGGACTTGACCCTTGTAAATTTTGCATATAAGAGCAAGAGATCCACGGAGGATGCTGTGGCTACGGCCCTACATGCTGTTCTGACCCATTTGGAAAAACAAGGAACTTATGCAAGACTGTTATTTGTAGATTTTAGTTCTGCATTTAATACTATTCTTCCGCATAGACTGGTGCCCAAATTATTAGATCTGGGGCTTCAGCCATGCTTATGCAAGTGGATACTAGATTTTCTATCAGATCGTTCCCAATGGGTCAGGATGGGCTCTCATGTCTCTGCGGATCTCAGTATAAGTATGGGGACGCCGCAGGGGTGTGTGCTGAGCCCGCTTCTGTACACGCTTTACACATATGATTGTGTTCCCAGTTACCCCAGCAATAAGATCATCAAGTTTGCAGACGACACAACGGTGGTGGGTCGGATTACTGCTGGGGATGGGGAGTTGGATTACAGGAAGGAGGTTGAGATGCTGACGGAGTGGTGTAGGGAAAACAATTTATTCTTCAATGTAAAAAAGACAAAAGAGATCATTGTGGACTTTAGAAAATGCAAATTGAACATCCAGCCACTTATTATTGAAGGGAATTGTATGGAACAGGTCTCGGTGTTTTGATTTCTGGGAATGGAGCGGAGGGAAGATCTAACATGGGGAGCAAACACCAAACATCTGATGAAGAGAGCACAGCAGAGGTTATACTTCTTGAGAATCCTCAGGAAGAACAATCTTTCAAAGGACCTGCTGTTGGCATTCTACCACTGTACCATAGAGAGTGTGTTAACCTATGGTCTGTGTGTATGGTTTGGGAGTTGTACAGCTAGGGAAAGAACAATGCTGTCCAGGGTCATAAAGACTGCAGAGGGGATAATCGGGCGTACTCTTCCCATTCTAGATCAAATCTATGCCACCAGGTGTTATAAGAAAGCTATAGAGATTGCACAAGATAGTAAACACCCCGGGAATGATCTCTTTCAGCTTCTGCCTTCTAGAAGAAGGTATAGGGTCATATAGACCAGAACCAGCCGCTTGAGAAATAGTTTCCACCCAAAAGCGGTTCTGGCTTTGAATGCAGTGCAATGCAGACTATGAGGGAGCTTCTGTATATAGTTTTTAGAGTTTTTAGAGTTTTAGAGCTTTTTAGGGGTTAAATGTGTATATGTGGGGTGGGAGTATGTTGATAATTTTGTATACGCCCAACACATGGTACCAATTTTAAAAATATACATTTTACTGCTTTAGCATTACAACATTATAATAGGCAGGAGTCTAAAATAAATAGCAGAGGAAAGAATAGCAGAGGAAAGAAGGAATGCAAAAGTCCAAGGAGAAAGGAAAAAATACAACCACCTGAATACAGAATTTCAAAGGAAAGCAAGGAGAGATAAGGAAAACTATCTGAAGGAACAGTGCAAAGAAATGGAGGAAAACAACAAAAGAGGCAGGACGAGAGATCTTTTCAAACAAATTGGGGAAATCAAGGGAACATTTAAAGCAAAAATGACCATGATAATGACAAAAATGACAAAGATGGAAAGGAGTTAGCTGAAGCAGAAGAGATCAAAAAAAGATGGCAGGAGTACACAGAGGAACTCTACAAAAAGGACCTTAACACTCTTGTTAATAACAATAATGAGAAATTTGAACTTGAACCAGACATTCTGGAGAGTGAAGTCAGAAAGGCCCTAAAAAGCACTGCAAACAACAAAGCTAGTGGAAATGATGGTATCCCAGTTGAATTTTTCAAAGCCCTAAAAGATGATGGAATCAAACTACTGCATTCAATATGCCAGCAAATTTGGAAAACAAAACAGTGGCCACAGGATTGGAAAAGATCAGTGTACGTTCCAATCCCCCAAAAAGGCAATGCCAAAGAATGCTCAAATTACCGAAAAATTGCGCTCATCCCACATGCCAGCAAGGTGATGCTCAAGATAATACAGGATAGACTTCAGCAGCACATGGAGAGAGAACTACCAGAGGTGCAGGCTGGTTTCAGAAGAGGCAGGGGGACTAGAGACCACATTGCCAACATACGTTGGATCATGGAGAAAACAAAAGAATACCAGAAACAAGTCTACTTTTGTTTTATCGACTACACCAAGGCTTTTGACTGTGTGGACCACAACAAAATGTGGCAAGTAATTAAAGAGATGGGAATACCATAACACCTCATATGCCTCATGAGAAATCTGTACACGAACCAAGAAGCAACAGTTAGGACAGAACACGGAATGACAGAGTGGTTTGGAATAGGAAAAGGAGTAAGACAAGGCTGCATTTTATCACCCTGCTTATTCAATCTATACACAGAGCACATAATGCGCAATGCAGGGATGGAGGAATCACAACATGGGATCAAAATTGCTGGGAGAAACATCAACAATTTGAGATATGCAGATGATACCACCCTAATGGCAGAAAGTGAGGAAGACCTAAAGAACCTCTTGATTGGATTGAAGAAGGAGAGTGCAAAAGCTGGCTTGAGACTTAATATCAAGAAAACCAAGATAATGGCAACAGGTCCAATCAGTTCCTGGAAAATAGATGGGGAAGAAGTAGAAGCAGTGACAGATTTCACTTTCCTGGGATCTAAGATCACTGCAGATGGCGATTGTAGCCATGAAATAAAAAGACGATTGATTATGGGGAGACAAGCTATGAGAAACCTGGGGAATATAGTGAAAAGCAGAGACATCACCTTGAAAACAAAAATTCGCATAGTCAAAGCAATGGTATTCCCGGTGGTAATGTATGGGTGTGAGAGCTGGACCATTAGGAAGGCTGAGCGCAGAAGAATAGATGCCTTTGAGATGTGGTGTTGGAGGAGAGTCCTGAGAGTCCCTTGGACAGCAAAGAGAACAAATAGGTCAATACTGGAAAAAATCAATCCTGACTGTTCATTGGAGGGACAAATAGTGAAGATGAAGCTAAAGTACTTTGGACATCAAATGAGAAGGGAGGACTCACTTGAGAAGGCCTTGATGCTGGGAAAGGTGGAGGGCAAGAGAAGAAGGGGGCGTCCAAAGATGAGATGGATAGATGGTATTGTGGACACAATGGGCACAAAGCTTGGTGGGCTGAGGAGAATGGTGGAGGATAGAGGTGCCTGGAGGAAAATGGTCCATGGGGTCGCAAAGGGTCGGAATCGACTGTGCTATTGAACAACAACAACAATAGGCAGGAGTCAAACCTTACAGGCCAAAAGGCACTACGTGCCATATGTGCTGTCACACACGCATTCGTACAGAAGAATACAGAGGTTTAGGAATCAATACAAAATAAATGACCCCTGCCAGGTGTTTTAAAATAAACTGCACTTCAACAAGATAGTCTGCAGTACTTGAGCAGACTATCCATAGAAGAAAGAAAGACCTTTCCCCAAAGCACAAACACATATACACAAAGGACAGTTGAGGATAGATTGGGAAGCCACCAATATATGGGGGAAATGAAGGACACCGGGCGCTCTCTTTCCCTCCCGGCCAGACCGGCGGGAGATGAACAGGCACAGCTGGAGGGAGTTTCGGCAGGCAGCCTCAAAAGTGGGGCCGACGCTGCCGACGCCAAGGACACCGGGCGCCCTCTTTCCCTCCCGGCCAGACCGGCGGGAGATGAACAGGTACAGCTGGAGGGAGTTTCGGCAGGCAGCCTCAAAAGTGGGGCCGACGCTGCCAACGCCAAGGACACCGGGCGCTCTCTTTCCCTCCCGGCCAGACCGGCGGGAGATGAACAGGCACAGCTGGAGGGAGTTTCGGCAGGCAGCCTCAAAAGTGGGGCCGATGCTGCCAACGCCAAGGACACCGGGCGCTCTCTTTCCCTCCCGGCCAGACCGGCGGGAGATGAACAGGCACAGCTGGAGGGAGTTTCGGCAGGCAGCCTCAAAAGTGGGGCCGACGCTGCCGACGCCAAGGACACCGGGCGCTCTCTTTCCCTCCCGGCCAGACCGGCGGGAGATGAACAGGTACAGCTGGAGGGAGTTTCGGCAGGCAGCCTCAAATGCGGGGCCAACGCCAAGGACCGCCGCTGTGTTCGGCCCCGGCGGGGGCGAAGAGGCTCGCTGGCCTCACCATCGGCCGGCGTTTTGGGCCCCGCCCCCGCCCCTCGCCAGGACTCAAAAGGCGAGGGGGCCTGCCGGACGAAACATCACCGCCGCTGTGTTCGGCCCCGGCGGGGGCGAAGAGGCTCGCTGGCCTCGCCATCGGCCGGCGTTTCGGGCCCTGCCCGGCAGTTGAGGGTTCAACACAGTTGTGGAAGAATGCCCTCCACTTCCATCACCACCGGAGCCGTGCGGAGGGTGGTGGGGGGAGTGAATGGGGCGGTTTTATATTGGGGTGGAAGGGAGGGAGGGAGAGATTGCCAGGCCAGCCAGGAAGGAGAGGCAGCATTCTGTCCAGGGCAAGCAGGGAGGCTCCGGAGACCAATATAGAGGTTGTGATGGGCATGGGGCGATATAGCGGGTACCGAGGGGCGGGCCGCACCCGGGGAACGCGGGGCAGATGCTTAGTATCTGTCCCTCGTTCCAGCCCCACGGTTACACCTCTAGGTCCTGAGCAGCTGACCCAGGGTGACCCTGTCCTTAGGCTGCTGCTGATGAATGCCAGGTCGGTATGTAATAAGGCCCCCCTGATACAAGATTCTATTATGGGGGAGCGGGCCGACTTGGCATGTATTACTGAGACCTGGCTGAGACCAGAGGATGGGGTTCCTCTGTCAGAAATGTGTCCAGCTGGCACCAGCCTAGGGATAAGGGTAAGGGCGGTGGCGTCGCCATCATAGCCAGGGAGTCACTGGGAGTCACCAGGGCTACCGCTCCACAAATTCTGGGTTGTGAGGCCCTGCTTCTGCGTCTGGGCTCTAAGGGTCAGTTGGGAGTCTTACTCCTGTACCTGCCCCCTTGCAGGGTAAGGGACTCCCTGCCTGAGCTCCTCGAGACCATCTCAGCGTTGGCATTGGAGTTCCCTAGACTGATGGTTCTGGGGGACTTCAATTTACCCTCGCTGGGGACTGGCTCCGGGGTGGCTCAGGAGTTCATGGTTTCCATGGCAGATATGGACCTGATTCAGGTAATTCAGGGCCCGACCAGGGGCAGTGGCCACACACCAGATTTAATCTTTTTGTCGGAGCGGTGGCAGAGTGATCTGAGATTACGGAAATTAGACATAACACCTGTGCCATGGTCAGATCACTATTTGGTGGCTCTAGACTTCCTGGGTACGTCGCTTTACCGTAGGGAGGCAGGGCCTATTAGAATGGCCCGCCCCAGGCAACTGATGGATCCTGATGGATTCCAGAGGGAACTGGGGGATTTTCCTCTGGATCGGCAACACGATTCGCCCGAGGCACTGGTCGACCTGTGGAACAGGATGACAACAGCGGCCTTGGATGAAATCGCACCACTACGGCCTCTCAGAGCTCATCGAGCTAGGTCATCTCCATGGTTCACAGATGAACTGCGGGAGCTCAAACGGGCAAAGAGACGCCAAGAGCGCCGCTGGGTGAAGACCCAGAGAGACTCCGATTGGACACTAGCTAGGGCCGCTATTAGGGCCTATCTAGTGGCGATGGAGGTGGTGAGGCGACAATACTTCACCACCCTTATCGCCTCCGCTGATAATCGCCCAGCCACCTTGTTCCGGGTTACCGGGTCTCTCCTTGGTAGGGGGACCCTGGTGCCCGGTTGGCAGGGGTCGGCTGAGGACTTTGCTGACCATCTAGTGGAGAAAATCGATCGGATTCGCTCTGGGTTTAATCCTGGCGTGGATGGGGAGAGTCCGGAGGGAGCCGGAGCACAGTCTTGCTATGCCATCTGGGACCGGTTTGATCCAGTTGCCCCTGATGAAGTGGACAGGCTCCTTGCAGCTGTGCGCGCCACTACCTGCCCTTTGGACCCCTGTCCCACCTGGTTGGTGAAAACCTCCAAGGCAGTGACAGGTGGCTGGGTTGGGGCTGTGATCAATGCATCATTGCGGGAGGGGGTGTTTCCTGCACCTTTAAAACATGCTTTGGTGAGCCCCCTCCTGAAGAAATCTTCCCTCGACCCAGCTGTCCTAACTAACTATAGGCCTGTCTCAAACCTCCCCTTTTTAGGGAAGGTGTTGGAGAAGCCAGTGGCGTGTCGGCTGCAGGGGGTACTGGATGAAGCGGATTATCTGGACCCTTTTCAGTCAGGATTCAGGCCTGGATATGGTACCGAGACGGCATTGGTCGCACTGATGGATGATCTCTGGCGGGAGCGGGACGGTGGTCACCCATCCGTCCTCGCTCTTCTTGACCTCTCAGCGGCTTTCGATACCGTTGACCATGGTATCCTTCTGGAACGGCTCCGAGGTTTGGGAATCCAGGGTACTATGTGGTCCTGGTTTTCCTCATTTCTGAAGGGTCGGTCCCAGTCGGTGTGGTTGGAGAGTGAGAGGTCCAGTCCTAGGCCCCTCAAATGGGGGGTTCCTCAGGGCTCGGTGCTCTCTCCTCTCCTATTTAACATCTACATGAAACCGCTGGGTGAGATCATTCGTTCCCATGGGGTGCGGTACCATCAGTACGCGGATGACACTCAGTTGTACATCTCGGCCCATGGGGACCCCAGTGATGCTGTCAAAGTCCTTTCCAGATGCCTGGAAGCTGTGGGGGTCTGGATGGGGGCTAACGGGCTACAATTGAATCCCAGCAAGACTGAGTGGCTATGGATAGGGGGTCCTGCGTTAATCCGGGAGCTTCCATCGTTGGTTCTGGATGGGGCTATTTTGCCCCAGACAGACCCGGTGCGCAACTTGGGGGTCCTCCTGGATTCACGGCTACTGCTAGAAGAACAGGTGGCGGCTGTGACCAGGAGGGCTTTCGCCCAACTTCGGGTGATTCGCCAGTTGCGCCCACTCCTGGACCGGGACTCCTTGCTCATGGTCACCCATGCTCTGGTTACCTCCAGACTAGACTATTGCAATGCGCTCTACATGGGGCTGCCCTTGACGACCATTCGGAGGCTACAGCTGGTCCAAAATGCGGCTGCCCGGGTGGTGATGGGGTGTGGCAGACCGGAGGGGCTCTCTAATTGTTCCATCAGCCAGAGGGGCTCGCCTCTCTGGCACAAGGAGGAGAGCCTTCTCCGTGTCTGCACCGGCCCTCTGGAACCTCCTGCCAACAGAATTACGTCTTCGGACGGAGTTGCTGCCTTTCAGAAGGGATCTTAAAACCTGGCTGGCAGGTCAAGTGTGGGGTGCGGGTGGAAGGGTAACCACCATGGGGTGGTTGGTGTAGAGGAACTCTTCCCCATGGTGCCTTTTCGATCCTGCAGCCCTTGCTTTTTAGGGGGTGGGTAGTCTTAACTTTTTTTTTACTGTTTTAACTGTTTTTAGGATTATTGTTGTATTTGTGAATATTGTCTGTAAACTCCTTGGGTTGCCCTGGGGTTACTTTTTATGTTGTTAGCCGCCCAGAGTCGGCCTTGTGTTGAGTGGGCGGGATATAAATTGAATAAATAAATAAATAAATAAATAAATAAATAAATAAATAGTCCCAGATGATAGATTAGGAATCAGAAAGGGTACATCTCAATTAGCAAAAAGTCCTACATTTGAGTTGCTTTTGCCAGCTTTGGAATTGATTTACATACCGTATGACACACAGCTGTGGCATGCATTTTGCAGAGCAGTCTGAATCTCAGAACCCTCTCAACCATGCAAGTTTGCTTTTTAAGTATATTCCCTCATGTTGGCTATATATTTTACTGTGAATCTCTGCTATGTTTCAAGTCTTTTGTGTTCAGTAAAATTCCATTTCTGAATAGCTCTATGTAAGTGTGACACTGTATATTGAGCCTGATCTATATCAAGATGCACTATTGTCATGGTTCAAAGATTCCTTACAGATGTGTATGAAACATGTGTGAGTTCATACGTGTGCCCTGAATGCACATCTGGTAACACTAGAGCTGAAGGAAACTGAAGTACAGAACATCTGGATGGACACACGTTCCCTACCCTTAGATAGGTAAAGTACTCTGGGGGATAAACGTACACATGTATATCAGCTTTGAAACACGTGGCACTTAGTATTTTACAAAGTTGAATGCATCTAAGTCAATCCATTTCAGTGGGCTTGGGTTTCTTTATTTGCACACGCTTCAGTCCTAAAGGATTAGAAATCCAGTTTAATTAGCTCAGTAGCTGGTCACAGCCTTGTATTCAGTCCTTTTACCTAGCTAGTTGAACTTCATTCTCATACTCAGTGTTCGGATACTTGAGCTGTTAGACTAAAGTAGGGGTGTAGAGATGCAGGGGTGAATTGCTCAGTGCCAGCCATGCTTCAGTGAAGTTTTTGCTGTGTTCTTCTCTTTTATCCCACTTTGTATGGGTGTGTGGAAATAAAAGGCTCAGATCAAGGACCTTGATCTTCAGCCCAATTCTATAGATGTTTACTCAGAAATAAATTTCATTGGTTTCCATTATGTTTACCTCCAGGTTAGACACACTTAAGAATTCTATTCATTGCTTTATTGCCCATCATTGTTTCACTCTAGTCTAAAGTGAATCAACATTTGCTGTAAATCAGTGTGACTCATCATTTGTTGTAACTGAGAGTGAAATCAGATGAGCTTTTTTTTTTTGCTGTTTGGTGCACAGCAAAATAGTCTGGTTCACTCTTTATGACAATCATATAATGTACAGTGGTACCTCAAGTTACGAATGCCTTGTGTTATGAAATTTTCACAATATGAATGAAAATCCATTGAAAGTAATCCCTTGAGTTACAAATTTAAATTCATAACTTGAAACGTGGTTTCCCACAGGAATGCATTGAAAACCAATTAATCCATTCTGGAAGTCAGAAAAAAGGTTTTCAATGCATTCCTATGGGAAACCACATATCAAGTTGCGAATTATTCATAATATGAAACATCCCGGGTAACGCATTAAATTTGTAACTCACGGTACCACTGTAATTGCTAGTGATCAAGCCAATCCCTGCAGTGTTCCTACCTGCACATTTCTGTATTCTTGTCTGGGCCTGCTTCCCTCCACAGGTAGAATTTCTCTGTTTTGTTCATTTCCAGCATGTGCAATTGAGCCAAAGCAGAGCTTGCAACTTTCAGTTTTCCAATATTGTCAAGCAGCTTAAGAAGACAGTTTCATCACTCCAAATATTAGAAAATTAAAACTTCCGCTGCTCCTCCATGGAGAGGAAAAGGAAAGAAGGAAACACAAATAAAATTAAGGTCTATTACAGTGCTTATATGCTATACCACTTAGAAAAACAATCTAAAAATTTAAAACGTAGTTCAAGAAGGACGAGGAAAGATGAGGGGGGCAAGAAGGGTATTTTTCTTTTTCTTTTTGTTATTTTTATTAGGAAAGCAACCAAATAGAGACGCTTAAGGTGCATATGCCATTGGTGCTGAGCTTACAGCAAGCCATCCTATCATGGTTTAGAACAGAAACAACTTCCTTGGAGGTAAATAGGGAAGAGAGATAGTGTGTCATCAAGTTACTGGTGATGTCAAACTCCAAAACTTCAGACAAGCTTTCCCAGCAGTTTTGAATAGATATTAAATAGTATGGGGACAAAACAGAACCCCGAAGGACACCAAAGGCCAAGGCTTTTAACAGGAGTCCTCCAGCACCACCTTTTGTGTTTGCTCCTCCAGAAAGGTCTGGTGCCACCATAAAACAATGCCTGCAAGTCCCTTCCCAAAGAGATGGTTTGGAAGGATCCTATGGTTGATGGTTTTGAAAGCCATTGAGAGGTCCAGCAGAACCAACAAGGCCACATTCCCTGTTGTGTATGCATGCTTTACTTGGTACTCCCCTTGTCTAGTCATACAGCAAGGTGACTTTTGTGTCTTGCAATGAAGACAATGGACACAGTTGCAGCGAGACTGAACACAACTTTATTGCATGGTAGTCAGGGTGAACATGTGGTAATGGCGGACAAACAGCTCTATTTATATTGCACTATACATTTGAATCATGCAGGTGTGGCAGCCCATTGGCTCCTGCCCGCGTGACGTCATTGCGTGACACGCCCATCTTCTCCAGGTGTTGGTGTGGCGGGAAGGTTTCCTGCCCTTCAGGTATTTGGGGAATTTGTACCATGTGAGCTGGATGCTCGCTACTGCCACCTGTGGTCACTTAGCTCACATCCTCAAACAGCCTGTTACAATGAGTTCTTGATGAGATACAATTGTTAGAGATCATTGGTTATGTTCCGTTAAAGATGTCTTACAGAGATTCATGGCACTGCATTCAATACATAACAGTGACCAAAGCCATTTCTGTCCCATGACCAAACCTGAAGCCATATTGGAATGGATTTAGACAATCTGTTTCACCAGAGAACCCCTGGAGTTAAGAAGCCATCACCCCAAATAGAATATTTTGTCAAAATAAAATATAGGAGACTGAGTGAAAATTATTTAATACAAAGATTCAAGTAGGAAGTTTTCAGTAGAGGTCTTACAACTGCCTCTTTAAAGCATGTTGCCACCCTACTGTGCTGCCAATAGGCATTACTCCTCTCACCCACTTGGTCAGTCTCCCTCTGGCTGCTTTTATAAGTTGGGAAGGAAAGGATCCAAGAAACATGGCAGCTTTCATCTCTGCAAGGATCCTGTTCGCATACACAAGTTGCACAAATTGAAAAGTATCCATTATAATAAAATAAGCAGAAACTAAAGTTACAAAGCAAAATCTGCAGATTCTACAGCGTCCAGATCAGAGAATCTGAACGACAAGTCTCTAAAATACCTTGCTAGTTCTTCAGAGTTGGATATTGAGTGTGGCTTTTGAGGTAAGCAAAATATTTATGGAGTGGGTTCAACAGCTCCAAACTCCCCCCATGAGTATCCATGTCTTTGATGTAGGCAGATTGATTGCACACGGAGCCGGCAGGCGGGCCAAACACTTCTTTATTTCAGCATGGTCAATCTGTACATGGGCACATTTAAGAGACGCAGCTCCTTTTATAATGCATTTGAATCCCCCGCCAACAATACCCATTGGTTGACATCACTGTATTCCTGACCATGACTACCTATTGTGTTGTATTCCCGACCATGAACACCATGATTACCTATTGTGTTGTATTCCTGACCATGAACACCTGGGGGTGGGGAGTTTCCCGTGCTAGCTATTAATTGGGTGATTAGAGTCGCATGGGCTGAGCTTCCTCAGCTGCGCTACTTTGGCAGCTGAATTGCGTGCGGGGGCGGGGGAGTTATCTGCATACACAATATCCCTCTCCCCTAGGATGGGATAGTCCCTCAACCATTGTGGGGGGCGGCGGTTTTGCCGTGGCCGGCCCACTGGCTCTGAGGTGCTCCCCGGGGTGCCTGGGTTTCTCCCCCTGGAAAACTGAAGGGTCCCATCGAATCCTGGTAGGGGAAAAGATGGGGTATCCCTAGTTTGGGGAGGATGAGGGGACCGTTGGGAGAACTCAAAGCCCCGCTGCTCACTGGGATGAGTGGGGGAACACTCGCAAAAACTCCCCTCATCCTGAAACAAAAATCAAACTGGGGGTCTGCTTCCTCGGGCTGAAAGACGGACTCCCGTGGCTCCATACAGCCTGTCATACTAAATCCTGTATTCCCCCCTTGGCTTAAATGGGTGGGGGGTGACCCTAACACTGACTCTCTCCTCTCTCTCCTCTCAGGGGGTTTCTCTGGATCAATTCCCCTTGTGGCTTCCATGACCCTTCTCTTAAGTTGGTCAGTGTGTCTGCGTCACAGTAACCCCAACTCTGTCATGACTTTGTATGATACAGCTCCAGTTTGCACTACTATCTCCCCAGGTACCCACGCTGGCCCTGAACTCACGTAATTCCTGCAATAAACTGAGTTACCTATTTGTACCCCTATCCTCCACCCTGGAAGGATCCAGGTGGTTGAGTAACGTTGGGATTCTTCTCCACATTAGAAGCTCTGAGGGGGATTGCCCCGAGGCTAGTGGGGTGACCCTATAACGTACGAAGAAATGACAGAGCTGTAGCTCCAGGTCCCCCGGACCCATTCTCCTTAACGCCTCCTTTGTGGTGCGGACCATGCACTCCACTTGGCCGTTCGTGGTCAGGTGAAAAGGGGCAGAGGTGACGTGCCTGACTGCGTTCTGCTCGAGGAATGCTTGGAATTCCACGGACGTGAAAATGGATGCGTTATCCGAAATTAGCACATCGGGAATGTCGAAACAAACAAACATCCTTTGTAGATGTTTGACTGTGGCCGTGGACGACGTGTTATGCATTGGAATGACCTCGAGCCATTTCAAGAATGCGTTAACCACGAGTAGGAACATTGTGCCCCTGAAGGGCCCCGCAAAGTCCACGTGGAGTCTGGACCATGGACCGCGTGCTGTGTCCCACTCCCTGAGGGGTATCCTATGCTCCTTGGGCCGTGATTGTTGGCAACTCTCGCACCGGCCCACCAGTTTCTCTATGTCCTCATCTATCTTGGGCCACCAGAAGTAGCTTCTTGCTAGAGCTTTTGACTTCACGATTCCCGGGTGGCTTGTATGGAGCAGGCAGAGCACCTTGGCTCGCAAGACCACGGGAATTACTACTCTCTGCCCCCAGAGGAGACATCTTCTCTCGAGCAACAGCTCAAAACTCTTCCTGAAAAACGGATTGAGTTCTTCGGCAGGAGACGTTAAGGGCTAGCCCTTCTTAACCCACGCAAATGCTTGGGACAAGACCCTGTCTTTGGCGGTTGCCTTGGCGATATCCGCAGGCACAATCAGGGGCGATTCGAGTGACTCGATGAGCAGCACCTGGTGCTCTTGCTCAACCTTGCACCCAGGCTCTCCCAGCTCTGGTAGGGGAGACCTGGAAAGTGCATCTGCGTGCGCGATGTCTTTCCCTGGGCGATGCACCAGCGTGAGCTGGTATGCATTTAGGAAGATCGCCCACCTTAACATTCTAGGGGACAAGATCTGCGAGGTGGGTTTGGTCATGACAAAGATACCTAGGAGGGGCTTGTGATCCGTGACAACGGTGAACTCCCTCCTGTACAGGAAGTCATGGAATTTCTTTGTCCCTGCGATGATCACAAGGGCCTCCCTGTCTGTCTGGGCGTAACTGTGCTCTGCTTTCGAGAGGGATCTCGAATAGAATGCAATTGGTGCCTCCCTCCCGTTCTCAAACACATGGCACAAGACAGCCCTGACCCCCACCGGTGAGGCATCACATACTAACACTATGGGTTTCTTGGGTTCGAAGTGAGTTAGAATCTCCTTGGAAGAGCGAAGCCTCTTCAACTCACTGAACGCTCGTTCCTGAGCCTCCCCCCTCTGCCAGATTGCGTCCTTTTTCAGTAGGCGTTGCAGCGGCTCTGCCACAGATGCCTTCCGTGGGAGGAAGGAGTGGTAGAAATTCAGGAGCCCCAAGAACAACTGCAGCTCTGCCTTAGTAACTGGTGTGGGGGCGTCCTGAATGGCTGCAACCTTTGACTTGGATGGCTTTACCCCATCGGGGGTGATACCTCGTTTGTGTAAAAAATGCACTTGTCCCTTCTCAGGCATAACCCAGCCCTCTCAAATACGAACAGAACCCGGTCTAACCTTTGTGCTAGCTCTGACTCCCCCCCAGCAGTTATCAACACATCGTCGAAGATTGGTAAAACCCTGGGGTGTCCCTTAAGTAGGTGTTCCACAAGTGCCTGAAAAATACCGGGAGTGGAATTCATGCCGAACTGGAGGCGTGTCACTTTAAAGGCACCCTTGTGCGTCAATATCGTCTGGGCAGCTGCGGCCGCAGGTGTGACTGTTAACTGCTGGTAGGCCTGTGCTAGGTCCAGCTTCGCAAAACACCTCCCCCCATGTAACTTGGCCAGCAAGTGGCTAACTACCGGCACCGGCTAGGCATTGGGGCGGATTGCCTTATTGATAGTACACTTGTAATCAGCACAAATCCTAACCTCCCCATTAGATTTCATGGCAGTTACAATCGGAGTTTCCCACTCAGCGGAGTCCACTGGTACCAAAATCCCCTGACCCACCAGTTTGTCCAACTCCGCCTTTATTTTGTCCTTTAGTGTGAAAGGCACTCTGCGCGGCTTGAGGCGCATGGGGCGGACGGAGGGGTTCATATCACGTCTTGGATGGGGTCACCTCGGATGGCATTGATTCCAGTCAATGCAATTCCCAGCGGTTCAAACCACTGGGTCCCCAAAAGGCAACTGGACCCCCCTTAAGGACTACTAAGGGCAACTTCCTGGTGAAGTTCTTAAACTGTACGGTGAAGTCTCCCACCCCCAGGACTGGGATGTAGCTTCCCTGGACATCCCGCAAGTTCATTTGGAGGGCTCTAAGTTTGGGGCGGTCCTTAGGGGGTATGCGCAGAAACTCGGTCTGCGAGATAATGGAGTAGGCAGTCCCTGAGTCCACCTCCATCTTCACTTGGACCCCCTGCAACAGTACCTTAACAAAAAAACAGGTGCGCCAGTCTGACACACGTCTCATCACTGTGTCCACGTGCACCTTCCCCACGTCCTGGTCCTTCCGGCGGCTGGTCCGGCCAGGGTCTCGGCGTTGTCTGCACACCTTGGTGATGTGGCCCAAACGCCCACAGTTGTGGCACTCAGCTTTCCTGAAGGGTCACTTCCTCCGGCAGTGTGTGCCCCCGCACCCCTCTCAGCGTCTGCTTGCTTTGGCTGTGTCTCTCCTCTCGGAAGGTCATTTCCTCACCTTCTGGACCTCGGGTTCACTTTCACTCTTGCTGAGGTCAGATGAGGATGCGGCGGTGGCTGCCGCGGCTCTCAGCTCTCGGCTCTCGTGGCTCTCAGCTCTCGCTCCCTGCTAGGCGAGCATCTGTGGGCCTGCACGGTGGATGACGGTTCTCTGAGGCGCCAGTTCTCACCTGACACGCCCGCACCCCGTCTTTTACCGCCTCTGCAGCCTGGGCAGCCTTGAGCACCTGCTCAAAGGTGATGTCCTCGTCCCGGGCCAACAGTCTCCACTGGGCGTCCTCGTCCCGCACGCCGAGGAGGAGGCGGTCTTGCAGCGCCTCACTCACGAAGGTGTTCCAGCAGCAAGGGATGGCCGCCAGTCTCAGTGCGGCGACATACTCTGCCACGCTCTCTCCGGATAGCTGGTCGTGCCAGTGGAAGGCCAGCTGTGCCGGGAACATGGACACCTTCGGCCTGAAGTGTGCCTGCAGAGCATACAGGATCTCACCGAGGGGGACCAACCTTAAGCCCCTCAGCATCAGGAGGTTCTTTGCCAGCTCCAGGGTTGGCAACCCGCACTGAGCCAGGAGGCAGGCTCGTATCTGAGCTTTGTCTTCAATGCCCTCGGCATCCATGGCGTACAGGAACTGCTCCTCATACAGGTCCCATGACTTGGGCTTCAAGGTGTCAAACAGTGTGAGGGTTACTCTGTGGGAAGCCATTATCCCATCCTCGTAGCCAATTTGATGTAGGCAGATTGATTGCACACGGAGCCGGCAGGCGGGCTTCTTTATTTCAGCATGGTCAATCTGTACATGGGCACATTTAGGAGGCGCAGCTCCTTTTATAATGCATTTGAATCCCCCCGCCAACAATACCCATTGGTTGACGTCAGTGTATTCCTGACCATGACTACCTATTGTGTTGTATTCCCGACCATGAACACCATGATTACCTATTGTGTTGTATTCCTGACCATGAACATCTGGGGGCGGGGAGTTTCCCGCGCTAGCTATTAGTTGGGTGATTGGAGTCACATGGGCTGAGCTTCCTCAGCTGCGCTACTTTGGCAGCTGAGTTGCGTGCAGGGTCGGAGGAGTTATCTGCATACACAATAATGTCTGAGCTGGGATTTAGATTCAAGTCCCCTGAATCCATCATGCTATCCTCTATAGCAGAGGTCCCCAACCTTTTTTCACCATGAACCGGTTCCATGCCACGGACCGTTCAACTCGGGCAGTGAGGTATCATGCTGCACACAAGGGGTGGGGAGAGCTCTGACGTGGTTGAGCAACATGGAGGAGGGCCCTGGCCAGTGGTGGATTCAGCAGGTTCGCCCCAGTTCGCCAGAACCGGTAGCAGAAATTCTGGCTGGCCCTGCCCACCCAAGTTTTGAAATAAAGTAGTCCTAATTCAGGTACAATGCAGGGCTTTCCCCCTGGCCACGGCCACCATACCACGCCCACAGAGTAGGTAGTAATTTTTTTTAATCCCACGACTGGCCCTGGCCACCTGCCTATCTGCTATGTCTGAAGCCCATGCTCTGTTTGCTGGGCAAACCTGATGGAGCATGCTGAAGGCAGAAGGCTGCCATCAGGGCTCCCAGTGCCATCCACCCCCACAGCCCAGTTCGGGACTGCCTGTGGCCTAGTACTGGTCCACGGCCTAGTAGTTGGGGACCCCTGAACTATAGCATAGTGAGTATCCCTGCAGTACTACAGAGATGGTCTAGCACCCTTTCCTCTGAATATCAAACTATATACTTTTGGCTTCTGTATGCATGCTCATAGGCGCCAGCTTGCAATTATGCTTCTTACATGCACCTACCCTTTATCTCAGACAACTGGATTCTCCTACGGTGTGTTTCTTTTATGTTAATAGTAGAAATAATCATGCTTATCTCTGGAGAAACCTTGAGATTCCTCAGTTATGTTTGTGTAGTAGCGGATATAATATAATTGTTACATTATTTATACAACACCACCCCCAACCTATTCCAATCAGTGCTTAGGGAGCTTAACATAAAAATGAGCAATAAAATACAATAAGGATACATTAGAAAGCTATTTTTAAAATCATTTTAATAAAGGTAGTAGTATGTGATGAGATATTTGGTTCAAATCCCTTATTACTCTGCAAAGCTGCTTGTGGCTAAAAGCCCTGAGAGAGAAATAGAGGAGGGAGGGAGTGAGAAACCTACTAACAACAGCTTGTAATGTTTGTAGGTAAGTGGTTTAGCTAGGCAGATAATATAGAGCAATTAATAACTACCTGTAAACAAGCAAGTAATAGATGCGAAGAAGCTCTAGGCTTTCACACACTGCTATCTATGTATTAATAGACAGTATAGAAACACAAACTGCTCCCATCCTATCTTGCCACTGTTGACATATAGTTATACTGAAGACTGGACTTGCAGTCTAGCATTGGGCTGAGTGTTCTGTTGCCAAATGAAAATTTGCTAAAAAGTGATTTGGGTGACCCTAGCAGTGTGGCCAGTGGAGCTGGCAATGAGACATGTTGCCCAAAATATGTGGAGGGCATCAGGTACAGAAAGTAAGGCTGTCTGTGTACTACATTGTGAAAGTCAGACTTTCCTGCAAAAGCCACTGCTGTAGTGGAGACATTAGAAAGCAGGAGAAGGTAGAAGAGAGGAGAAAGGGGAGTGCCGAGAAGATGAAAGGGAACAGAAGAAGGAGAGGATTAGCAAGGGAGTACTCCTGATATTTTATTACAGTCACACACAAGGACAGCGTGGGAGAGAGAGGAGGCAAAATATGCGCTCTGTAAAAATGTAATTTTTAAAAAATCTAGGCAAAACACAAGCCACGTCTCCTGACAGCCGAAATTCTTAGGCTAGTAGGTAACAAGAAAAAGTGCAGTGAACGTCCTTGGGAATCCAAAGACAATCTCAATATGATAGATTATAGATCTTGGATGATGGAGATGGAGATCGCCAACCCATTAAAGTTCCATGTTCCATATAAGACAGGCTCTACCCAAATGCAGTTTTAAAGGTCTGCAAACATCAGCACTAATGCTATACCAATTTAGGCAAGGCAAGAAGTGCAGATAACATAACCTGGAAAAAGAGGGAGAGCAGAATTGCTTCCGAGTCTCTCCCCCACCGCCCCCAAGTGCTCTGGAAGACTGTATCTGTTACAGTTGCGAAAGAATTGGTTGAACTGTCAATCTGGAATTGATTCAAAATGCAGCAGGAGGGCCCTGTGAAATGAAAAATGAAACCCAGCTTTTGCCAGACTGCAGTCCATTCTTGTTATTGCTCAGAAGTGCACATGCATGGTACAGAGCTTAATTAGCTATAGCCCTTGCAGCACTGTCAGATTGTTGTCAGCATCATTAATAGCCTGGAATTTGTCCATTTGCACTAAGTCGGAATCATTGGGGAGGGAGGAGAAATGTTAATGAAGAACCTGCAGCGCTGCTGTGTGTCAGACTTAACCGATAGCAGGGTTTAGTATACAGCATTTATCCTGCTGTCTAGTCAGCTGTGGGGAAAAGCTGGCTTGCTTCTTTTGTCGGCGACCAGACGACGTAAGTGCCAGCATGAACCAGCTCATTCCCAAAGCATTCCTATCTGTACCTTTCTGCCTCTTTGTCAAGGGGCTAATCCCCCCCCCGCCCCCGGTATTGGTAGGACTGCATTTTGGTTTGTTTCCAGCATATGCAATCGCTGGGATCGAACCAAAGCGGAACTTGCTGCTTTAAATTTTCCATCATATTTCAGTCTCCCAGTGTTGTCAAGCTTAGCTGCTTGATGATATTGGGAAATTAATAACTTCTTCTACTCTGTTGTGGAGGACAGAGGGAAAGGGAAGAAACAAAGTTTTAAAAAGCCTATTGCAGAATTGCTTCTTCTTCCGTGTCTAGACCAGACATGAAACTGCCAAAATGCAGAGGCACCTTTTGGTGAGTTCATCCTGCAGTCCCACAGCAATGCTGATATGCTGTATCTCATGTGGAAGGAAGGGAGAAAGAAGGAAGAAAGAGACAAATGATTTTTTTACATTTCTTTTCATAAGGGAGGGGCCCCAAAGAGGGGTGCTTGAAGTGTGCATACGATCTGGATGCAAGGATCACACCAAATTGCCTGCTGGACTTCTGTGCAACCTTAAGGGACATTATTTAGTCCACTCCAACCCATTCCAGTTGAGCTATTTAGCCAAGGCCAAAGTGAGGAACTAGCCCTTGGGAAAGTTACATTTGGCTTACAACCCCAAGATTTCCTCCACACCATGTATATTCTCAGATTTCTAAAGGTAGTATAAATGCACATCTATACAGTATATGGAACTTGACAAAACTCAGAGACCCTTATGGAAACAAGTACTACAGGCCTATCAAATGTCCTGAATTTTCCCTAATATTTGGTTATTAAATATTCCAAAGAATAATTAGAAATCCTGTTTTCAATGTTTTCAAGGACCTGGCCTAAAGTGGTTTAACAAGAGGTATCTGTAGGGATAATAGCAACCTTGCATGCATTAACACTGGGAATCAGTGGCAGGGGCCATTACGGCCTAAAGTGATTGTCCTTTGCTACTCATTAGAACGATAGAGTTATTTTTCTGCCTCTGGCATTTGTTTTGTTGTTAGTATTGTACAGACTGTAACTACAAATGGCAACTGTAAGTAAAGAGACCCTTTTCTACTTAAAATGTGTCTACAGTATTTTTATCATGTAAAGTGCTAGTTTCTGTAGAAAATAGAAACCAGAGGAGCAGACAGGGGTTGAGATTGTGCTGATATCTCCACATTTTCTCTGTGTTTTTTTAAAAATCTCATACTCTGGTATTTTAAAGGAATAACTAAAATCCCTCAATATTATCACTTTGAAAATGGTTTAATTTTAGAGTAGGCCTAGGTTCGTCCAATAGTTGATGGATTTCAGCATGCATGGGTCTTAGCTTGCCTGGCCAGTATTGAAGGACAGGAGTAGTTTCCCATATCTGGAGGCCTTCTTCTTCTTCTTCTTCTTCTTGCATGGTCCAGGCCAGACGTGAAATTGCTAAAATGAAGCCAGTTCTTTATTCCTTTTAAAAAAAGTCATCACAGCTCACTATGGGATGACATTTATCCTCAAGTAACTGTAGGAGGGTTTAGGGAACATATTTTTTTCTCACAGATAAAAGCAGTTGCCAAATGTATTCTGGAGTCATGGTTCTCAGCTCCTTCATTAGGGCATATGGATCAATTATGCCACACCAGAGTATATGCTAGCACGTTACTGTACAGAAAGAAGAACTTCCTTGTTGAGCAGAAAATCTAAAGCAGAAATCTGCAAATGGTGTCCTTTCATAGCTCTTTGGACTGCAGTTCCCATCACTCCTAACACAGTGATCAAGTGTTAGAGGTGCTGAGAGTTTTAGTACAAACTAATCAGAGTGTACACACACTCTTTGCCCAGCTAGAAAAGGTTAATTTGAACCAAAGCTGGGGGAAAGAGATCTCAAGCTGTTATGCATCTATAGATTGATATGTCCATGGCATTCCAGAGCTCAGCTGGAATTAGTTACAATTTAGGAGTAAAAACAATTACTCCTCCACAAGTAATGGCAGCATAACTTCACCTAATTTTTGCAGCATAACTAATTGTTTTTAGTTTAATAACTGCAGAAGGGAAGCTTCATTGACTAGTGCAGGAAGGATACCACATGGCTCAAATGTTGGCTTGTGGTGTTCCTCATATTTTGATGTAGTTTTTGAAGTAACAACAAGGTGGACAGGAAAAAAAATGTATTTCGTACAATATCTCCCTAGTCTGATGCATTCAGATGTAGTTTTTAATTACTTGTTTCACTTTCTTTTTAATTTTGTTATTTCCGTAGAAACATTGATATACTGTAACATAAAGAGCTTTCCGCATACATACTGCCAAAATGTGTTTTGCTGTCAGCATAGCCTATATTAATGTATTCGGATAAGGAGAAACATATGCCCATAAAACCGTTTCATTTTTGAAACTTCCCAAAGGAGTTGGTCATAGTGCATTAACATTTTAAAGTTATTTTTGAAGAACTAGTAAAAAGATCTTTTTATTTTACAAATACAATTATCACTCATAACTTTGGAAGCTTAGAACAATTACTACAGCTATTTGTCCCTTTGAAGAGTTGGCTGTGAGTCAGAAGAATGTATATTTAGTTGTAGGCATTGAAATATAATGGAAACAAGTGTCCTGTACTTGGCTTTTTAACCTGTTACCCACTTTTCCTGCCCCTACGAAGGGGCAACAGAAGAAGAGCTGGAACCCAGTTTCCGCCGTTGAACACAAGAGGGTAGTGCTGAGACATTTTGGGAAACAAGGGAACAGGTGGGTGGGTGGGAGGGAGAGCATTTCTCCTCATAATATCAAATGTTTTGTAGAAAGCATCTAATTTGTGGTTTTCTTATTGAGAAATTACCAAGTTTTCCTGTGGGAAATTGGAAGAAGGGCTGAGATTCTCTTTATTTCACACATCAAGGCTGTTTTCTAATAATAAACATGAAGTCCTTGAAAGACCATTAAAAAAGCCCCCCCCTTTTTAATATTTTTTTGCTATGTTCCTTTAATTTAGATGTTTTGAATGTGTAACAGAACCCCTGCTGAGTGTTCTCAGTCAGCACAATATTTAAAATATATATCACAAAATACCAACAATGTAAGCTCCTTTAAGTAAGAACTATCCATAGATATTCAGCAGGTCCTTAAGTGTCTCAGGCCGTGTGTCCCTTATTGTGATTTGTTGTTCCCTCTTTGTTCTTCTTCTGCTGCATTTGTGTATTCCAGGTCCAGCATGAGAATAAATTATAAGCAAAAAAGGCATCGTGAGGAGCAAACATCAGTCTGAGATGCCTTCTTGTGAGCAGATCTGCAGTCATTTTAAGAGACAACCTGTCTTCTGTCTGCATGTTTGTCAAAGCTGATTTACTCACCAGCACATTTACTAGCCATGAAATGCCCCAGCATGTCCTTTGAAGGGCTCAGTCTGCAAGCACAAGGGTATCTATGACGTTGTAAGAATTCTATGGGGACAGTTAGTACCTCTCTCATAAATAGCAGGATATGAGGGGCAGTTCCATGGTTTTCTCCAGCAGGTGTTTTTTAAAAACATAGTCCCCTGTTCAAATCTCATGTCTATTAGTGGATATCTCAAGCAAGCAATTTTCTCTCAGCCTTAACACCCCTTTTCTATAGTGTAGTTATGTGCTATTGCTCACTTCCAATTTATGGTGACCCTATGAACTGGTGATCTCCAGAGATATAGGAGAGATAGGCAGGATATCTCTCAATGCCATTTCCAGGGAATCCTAAGCAGGTGAAGGCATCTCCTTGGGAATACCCTGAAGGAAATGGTGAGCCACTGTGTGAGACAGAATGCTGGACTGGATGGGCTGTGGCCTGTTCCAGCAAGGCTGTTCTTATGTTCTTAAAATATCCTCTCATTAACAGCCCGCTCAGTTCTTTCAAACTCAAGGCCATGGCTTCTTTTATTGAGTCAATCCATCTCACATTTAGTATCCCCCTTTTCCTGGTGTCTTGAAATTATATCATTATTGTATTTTCCAGTGAGTTCATGGTCACACACGCTCTGGTCACCTCCAGACTTGACTATTGCAATGTGCTCTACATGGGGCTGCCCTTGATGACCATTCGGAGGCTGCAACTGGTCCAGAATGCGGCTGCCCGGGTGGTGATGGGGTGCATGCGGTATGCCCGTGCCTTGCCACTGCTTCGGGAGCTGCACTGGTTGCTAGCGTGCCTCTGGGTGCAATTCAAGGTGCTGATAATGACTACATGATAGTGGGCCAGGATCCTTAAGAGATCGCGTCACCCTGAGAACATCTGTCCGTCCCACCAGAGCAGACTGGAGAGGCTGCCATCTGCTAGGGAGGCTCTTCTCTTTAGCACCAGAAGGAAGGCCTTCTCAGTGTCTGCTCCAGCCCTATGGAACCTCCTGCCAATTGAGCTGCATCTCCAGACGGAGTTGCTGCCCTTCAGGAAAGGGCTAAAAACCTGGCTGGCAAAACAGGTGTGGGGCACCAGCGATGTGGTGACCCCTGCCTGCTAGCTGATTTAGTAAAAACACTCTCTCCCTCTTTTAATCTCTTTTAATCTGTAGGGGTTGGAGTAATTTTTGGTGGCAGTTTTAATGAGGTTTTTATTGGGTTTTAAAATGTGATTGGTTTTATTTTCTGTGAGCCACCCAGAGTCTTTGGAGTTGGGCGACAATATAAATCAGAAAAATAAATAAATAAATGAAGGAATATAGGAATTATAATGACCTACTTTATTGGGTTGTCACAACAAGCATTATTGAGGGAGTGTGGGAGGTGTGTCCGTAGCAAGGTGGATGTTGTAAGGCTTACAACATCCACCCCCCCCCCCGACTACAGAGTGCCATTAGGGAAACACCAAGTCAAGCGGAGGGGACAAGGATTGAGGTGGCAGCAGCAGCAGCCGCTCTGGTCAGGCACGGCTTTCCTGGCGGCTGCTCTGGCTGAGTACGGCTTTCTCGGGGGTTGTTCTGGCCTAGCACGGCTTTCCCTGGGGCCACTCTGGCCATTGGCAGCATTCCTGGGGGCTGCTCTGGCCATGGGTGATGTTCCCGGTGGCCACTCTGGCCAAGTGCGGCTTTCCCGACTGCTGATATGGCCGAGTACAGCTTTCCTGGCAGCCGCAGGTAGGCAAGCATGGTGTTTCCTTCCCAAGCTCATGGCTGAGAATGTCAGTCTGTACCCCTCCTTCACCCACAGCATGCAGCTCCTCCAGGCCGGTAAGCAGGGAAGCAGTGGTGGGAGTAGGGGGGCGTGTGATGGGCTCAGGATGGTTGCCACTGCCGCTGGTGGTGTGGAGGAAGTGTGGTGGGTTCAGGGTGGTCGCCACTGGTGGTGGCAGTGGTAGGAGCATGAACTGACCCCTGGCTTAAAAGGTTTCGGGATCCCTGACCTAGGGAGTCCTTTAGGTATTGCTCCAATGGCTCTGATCGCTATGGATACAAAACCAGATTTCTTCCTCCATAAATGTTCTACTTCAATTTGCAAATCACGGTATTTTGTGATTTTTCTCCAGTTGTTTGTCCACAATTCCCACATCCCCTGATATAGCAATGTCAATAAACCAGGTCTCTTTTTCCTCCTTAGTAGAAGTAGCAGCAGCAGCAGCACATCTTGAGAACACTAGCTGGTGTAAATTGTTGCTTAGATCAGGTGTGGGGACCTATAGCGACCTAGCTCATGTTAACTCTAATTCCCACAAACCAGCCTGCCCAACTACCCTCCCCAATCATGAAGGATGATAGGGACGGTAATTAACCATCATCTAGAAGGCCACAGGTTCTCTTCACCTGCTTAGACCAAGACCCCAGAGGGCCCCCCCCCACCGATTTGATGTCCACCAGCCAGAGCTAAGGTCAAACACACAGAGCAGACATAGAATTAAGAAAAAGAGACACTCTCAGCATGCATGAGGCTCCGCCTCACCCCATGTATGTACTTGTTTCAGCAGCACAGCTTATTCCAGGAGTTCTCAACTTTTTAAAGCCGGGGGCCGGGTCATGCTCCCTCAGACAGCTTTGGGGGCCGGATGGCCATTTTGCCCTTCCTCCACCACATGGCACTTCCTGGTGTGATGGAGGCAGGGGGGGGGCACATGAAATGCTGCCACACACTGCATCTGGCCCACAGACCACAGGTTGAGAATCCCTGGCTTATTTGCTTGTTCCATTTTTTCTTCTTAACAATTTTAAAGGCAAAATGCATGGTTCCTCCCCTCCCCATCTTCTCAGAACAATGCCAGGAGGTAAATCAGGCCAAGAGAGTATTTTCTAGGACAAAATCACCTGGTGAGCTTCCTGGCCGAGTTGAGGTTTCAGTGCCATTCTCTTGAGTTCTCATCCAACATGCCAGCCACTATTCTGCACTAGTTCTGTTGCTAGTTGCCCAGAGAGTTACCAGTAAATCCTGGCCTACTTGCTTGCCTCCCCCTCTCTTAAGATTCCTGCAACCTGGAATGACCCTCTGAGCTTCAAATGGCGAGTATGCATTTGGCACACTGTCATTACTCCATAATTTGTTGACAGAAAAAAAAAAACAAACCCAGACTGGATTTTTGTAAATGGGCCAAGCTCCATGTGGTGATGCAGCAGCTGCTTCTGCTGCTTTCTACTGTGGACTAAAGCTAATAATTTTAATTTATTTCAGAGTTCTCCCCTTCCCCCAACCAGAGTACACCAGCTACTGGGTATATCCTCCTGCTGTTTGCCTGTTGGTTTGTCTTTCTCCGCAGACAGTCAACAGACCGAGGCCTACTGGTGCTCCTGTTCCTCTCCCCACCCCCAATATATGATTGTTCAGCCGATCTAGGAATTGGGGTCTAGCTACACAAGCTAACAGAATGGAACATTTTTAATTGCTCTTCTATCACTCCTGGAGCCAGGCTAGTGAGCTCCAAGGAGCTTTGGAGCAGCCATCTGGCAGCTTCTACATTTCTCACTGGAGGGTTACATTAGAAATTGCAGTCAATGCCGTGTGTGGCGGCACTGCAGCAGCGGCTGAGCATGTCACCCAACAGGGAGAAGGCTGAGCTTGAATAACGTCGTATTTGGGCAAATGGTTCCTGGAATGCACAGTTGGTGCACCCAAGGAGTCAGACAGGAGAGAGGCAAAAGGGAAGCACTGTAATGAAAAACCTTTCCCCAATACGGGATCCCCTCTGGTGCTCTAGCCCTTAGGCCATCCCTCTTTGCATGTCAGGTACAAATTACAGTAACAGAAGGTTGATCCTCCCAACCAAGAGTTCCCCCTTGATTCACCTGTTTCCCCAGGGTCAATCCCACGTTCTGCCTCTCTCCAGGCTACAGGGATTTGCCCCCTCCCCTGTATTTGCAGACGGGAGTGCGGGAATTGCCTGCACGGCTGACTGGCAGGGAAGGAGCCAGTTCGTCTGGCATCGATTACTTTTTACTCAGTTTCATGTAAAGCTTTTAAGACTCCGGGCGGGTAACTTCCCTGGGAAGGGAGAGGAGGGTGATGAAGGGGAGAGCATAGAAATGTGGGGTAGCTGGGGTTAGGCCCGAGGCTGGAAAGAGGCCAGCAATGGAGCAGGGTAAGAAACGGAAATGCTCGATGGAGTCCATGAAGAAGGGTGAGGTGGTTTAATGTAGGAAGATTGATTGCACACGGAGCCAGCAGGCGGGCCAAACACTTCTTTATTGTAGCATGGTCAATCTGTACATAACCAAATAGTGGAGACGCAGCTCCTTTTATATCATACAGTACATTTGAATTTCCCCCCAAAGGCACTCATTGGTTGCAGTAGCAGTGATGTCATTAGGGATGTACTGCGTACCTTTCTAACGTTCACCTAACCTAACTAAGGTTAGTTGCATACCTTCTTAAGGATCACCTATAGCGGGGAGGTTTCCCGCGTTAGTTGTTGATTGGGTTATTGTAGTCGCATGGGTTGAGCTTCCTCAGCTGCGCTATGGCTGGCAGCTGAGTTGGTGCGGTGGCTGATGATTCCTTACATACACAACATCCCTCCCCCCTTGGATGGGACAAAGTCCCTTAACCATTGTGGGGGCCGGCGATTTCGCTGCGGCCGACCCACCGGTTCAGCGGTGCTGCCCGGGGCACCTGCAACGTTTGGGCTTTCCCCTCGAGAGAACTGAAGAGTCCAATCAAATCCTGGCAAGGGAAGGACTGGGGTATTCCTAGCTTGGGGAGGATGAGGGAATCGTTGGGAGAACTCAAAGCCCCGCTGCTCACTGGGATGAGTGGGGGAACACTTGCGAAAAGTCCCCTCATCCTGAAACAAAAAAATAAACTGGGGATCTGCTTCCTTGGGATGAAAGACCGACTCCCGTGGTTCCTGCAGCCTGTCATGCTCAATCCTGTATTCCCCCCTTGAGTTAAATGGGTGGGGGGAAAACCCTAATGTTGACTCCTCTGTGTCATCTCCCTCAGGGGGTTCTTCTGGATTGCTCTCCCGGGTGGCTCCCGTGACCCTTCTCCTAAGCTGGTCAGCGTGTCTGCGCCACAGCAACCCTGAGTCTGTTAAAACTTTGTATGATACTGGCCCGGTTTGCTCTACCACCTCCCCAGGTACCCATGCTGGTCCTGAGCTCAAATAATTCCTGCAGTAGACCAGGTCGCCTGCCCCGAACACCTTTTTCTGCTCTACTGACACATTCGTACCCCAACCCTCCACCCTAGAAGGATCCAGGTGGTCGAGCAATGTTGGGATTCTTCTCTGCATTAGTTGCTCCGAGGGGGATTGCCCCGAGGCTAATGGGGTGACCCTGTAGCGTATGAGGAATTGACAGAGCTGTAGCTCCAGGTCCCCTGGACCCATCCTCCTTAGAGCCTCCTTCGTGGTGCAGACCAGGCGCTCTACTTGGTCGTTCGTGGCCGGGTGAAAGGGGGCAGAGATGATGTGCCTGATCGCATTCCGCTCGAGGAACGCCGGGAATTCCACGGACGTGAAAGTGGATGCGTTATCCAAAATTAGCACATCGGGAATACCGAAGCAAACGAACATCCTTCTCAAAGGTTTGATTGTGGCCGCGGAGGACGAGTTTCGCATTGGAATGACTTTAAGCCATTTCGACAATGCATCGACTGCGAGTAGGAACATGGTGCCCCTGAAGGGCCCCACAAAATCGACGTGGATTCTGGACCACGGACCGCGGGCTGTGTCCCACTCCCTGGGGGGTAGCTTATGCTCCTCGGGCCGTGATTGTTGGCAACTCTCACACCGGCCCACCAGTTTCTCTATATCCTCATCTATATTGGGCCATCAGAAGTAGCTCCTTGCTAGAGCTTTTGACTTTACGATCCCCAGGTGGCTCGTGTGGAGCAGACGGAGCACCTTGGCTCGCAAGACCTCGGGAATTGCTACTCTCTGGCACCACAGGAGGCACCCTCTCTCAAGCGAAAGCTCGAATCACTTCCTGAAGAACGATGCGAGTTCTTCGGAAGGGGACATTAAGGGCCAGCCTTTCTTAACCCAGGCCAAAGACAAAACCTTGTCTTTGGTAGTTGCCTTGGCGATATCCGCAGGCACAATTGGGGGCGATTCGAGGGACTCGATGAGCAGCACCTGGTGCTCTTGCTCAACCTCGCACTCGGGTTCTCCCAGCTCTGGTAGGGGAGACCTGGAAAGCGCATCCGTGTGTGCGATATCCTTCCCTGGGCGATGTTCCAGTGTGAACTGGTACGCGTTTAGGAAGATCACCCACCTTAAGCTTCTGGGGGACAAGATCTGTGGGGTGGGCTTGGTCGTGACAAAGATACCTAAGAGGGGCTTGTGGTCCGTGACAATGGTGAACTCCCTCCCATACAGGAAGTCATGGAATTTCTTGGTCCCTGCGATGATCGCGAGGGCTTCCCTGTCAGTCTGGGCATAGTTGCGCTCTGCTTTCGAGAGGGATCTCGAGTGGAATGCAATTGGAGCTTCCCTCCCATTCCCACACACATGGCAGAGGACAGCCCCCACCCACACTGGTGAGGCATCACACACTAGCACTATGGGCTTCTTGGGGTCGAAGTGAGTTAATATCGCCTCGGAAGAGAGGAGCCGCTTTAACTCACTGAACGCTCGCTCTTTAGCCTCACCCACCGCCAGACTGCGTCCTTTTTCAGTAGGCGGTGTAACAGCTCTGCCACAGAAGCCTTTCGTGGGAGGAAGGAGTGGTAGAAGTTCAGGAGCCCCAGGAACGACTGTAGTTCCAACTTAGATACTGGCGTGGGGGCTTAACCCCATCGGGGGTGGTCCGAAACCCCAGGAACTCTACCTCATTTGCGTAAAAAACACACTTGTCTCTTCTCAGGCATAGCCCAGCCCTTTCAAACACAGACAGCACCCGGTCTAACCTCTGGGCCAGCTCTGACTCATCCCCAGCTGTTATCAATACATCGTCGAAGTATGGCAAAACCCCGGGGAGTCCCTTAAGTAGGCATTCCACAAGCACCTGAAATATACCTGGAGCTTAATTCACACCGAACTGGAGGTGTGTCACTTTAAAGGCACCCTTGTTCGTAACTATCGTCTGGGCAGCTGCGGCCGCAGGTGTGACTGTTAACTGCTGGTACGCCTGTGCTAGGTCCAGCTTCGCAAAACACCTCCCGCCATGTAACTTGGCTAGCAAGTGGCTAACTACCGGCACCGGGTAGGCATTGGGGCGGATTGCCTTATTGATCGTACACTTGTAATCAGCACAAATCCTAACCTTCCTGTTATATTTCATGGCAGTTACAATCAGTGTCCCCCATTCCGCGGAGTCCACCAGAACCAAAATCCCCTGACCCACCAGTTTGTCCAGTTCCACCTCTATTTTGTCCTTTAGTGCGAAGGCACTCTGCGCGGCTTGAGGTGCATGGGGCAGACGTAAGGGTCCATATCAAAGTCCACAGGTGGCCCCTTGTACTCCCCAAGTCCTTTCCTGAAGATTGCCGGGTGTGCGATGCACACGTCTTGGATGGGGTCGCCTCGGACGGCATTGATTCCAGTCAATGCAATTCCCAGCGGTTCAAACCATTGGGTCCCCAGGAGACAACTGGACCCCCCCTCCTTAAGGACCACTAAGGGTAACTTCCTAGTGAAGTTCTTGAACCAGATGGTGAAATCCCCCACCCCCAGGACTTGGATGTAATTTCCCTGAACATCCCGCAAGTTCATTTTGAGGGCTCTAAGTTTGGGGCAGTCCCTAGGGGGTATTCGCAGAAACTCGGTCTGCGAGACAATGGAGTAGGCAGTACCTGAGTCCACCTCCATCTTCACTTGGACCCCCTGTAACAGTACCTTAGAGAAGAAATGGGTGCGCCGGTCCGACACATGTCTCACCACTGTGTCTCCCGCGTGCACCTTTCCAACGTCCTGGTCCTTCCGGTGGCTGTTCCGGTCAGGGTCTCAGCTTCTGTGTTGTTTGCACACCTTTGCGATGTGGCCCAAACGTCCGCAGTTGTGGCACTCTGCTTTCTTGAAGGGGCACCGTTTCCAGTCGTGTGTGCCCCCGCACCCGTCGCAGCGTCTGCTTGCTTCGGCGGTGTCTCTCCTCTCGGAAGGTCATTTCCTCACCTTCTGGACCTCGGGTTCGCTTTTACTCTCGCTGAGGTCAGATGAGGAGGTGGCAGCAGCTGCCACGGCTCTCGGTTCTTGCTCCCTGTGAGACGAGCATCTGTGGACCTGCACAGCGGACGACGGGTTCCCTGAGGCTGCGGTTCTCGCCTGACATGCCCGTACCCCGTCCTTTACCGCCTCTGCAGCCTGGGCAGCCCGGAGGACCTGCTCAAATGTGATGTCCTCGTCCTGGGCCAACAGTCTCTGCTGCGCCTCCTCATCTCGCATGCCGAGTAGGAGGTGGTCACGCAGTGCCTGGCTCAGGAACGTTCCCCACCGGCAATGGACGGCCGCCAGTCTCAGCGCGGTGATGTACTCCGCCATGCTCTCTCCGGGCCGTTGGTCGCACCGGTGTAAGGCCAGTCGTGCCGGGAACACGGACACCTTCAGGCGGAAATGTGCCCACAGCGCAGCGAGGATCTTGCCAAGGGGTACTGACCTTAGGGCCCTTGGCATCAGCAGGTTCCTCGCCAGTTCCAGGGTCGGCAACCCGCACTGAGCCAGTAGGCAGGCTCGTCTCTGCTTTTCTTCCTCGATGTTCTCCGCATCCATGGCTTGCAGGAACTGCTCCTCATAGAGGTCCCATGTCTCGGGCTTAGAGGTGTCAAACGGAGCGAGGGTAACTCTGTGGGAAGCCATTATCCCACCTTCATCGCCAATTTAATGTAGGCAGATTGACTGCACACGGAGCCAGCAGGCGGGCCAAACACTTCTTTATTGTAGCATGGTCAATCTGTACATAACCAAATAGTGGAGATGCAGCTCCTTTTATATCATACATTACATTTGAATTTCCCCCCAAAGGCACTCATTGGTTGCGGTAGCAGTGACGTCATTAGGGACGTACTGCGTACCTTTCTAAGGTTCACCTAACCTAACTAAGGTTAGTTGCATATCTTCCTAAGGATCACCTATAGCGGGGAGGCTTCCCGTGCTAGTTGTTGATTGGGTAATTGGGGTTGCAGGGGTTGAGCTTCCTCAGCTGCGCTATGGCTGGCAGCTGAGTTGCGTGCAGTGGCTGATGATTCCTTACATACACAACAGGTGGCTGGGACAGGGAAGGAGGAGTGAATGTGTTTGTGCAGTTCAAGCCTTCCCCAGCTGACCAGATGTTCTGGATTTCAAATCCCATTTCTTCTTCTGTGTCTAGGCCAGACGTAAAACCGCCAAAATGAAAGCACCTTTTTGGTGAGTTCATTCTGCAGTTCCTTTCACCTGACCTAGTGTGAGAAAGATGAGCTGGCAACACAAGATTGCCATTACCAGGGTATGCCTGATTGTGGTTCAAAGAGGAGGCTCTTTCTGTGTGATCCCTTGCCATTGCCCTTGTGAGCTGAAGCTGAGAACAAATGTACAGGGTGGCCTGTAAGTCCCTATTGAATCTTTCTCTAAATTTTGCCACTTATTATATCCAGTGTGTCACCAATATTATTGCACTCATGTACCCACGTACTTGTCACAATATGCTCCTCAAGTGTAAATGGCCTTAAGTCGGCCATATTTCTCTGAAAAAAATAAAATAAAAAAATATAATACATATGCCTGATGATTGGCATTGAGCTGCTGGCAGTATGGTCTACTCTGTTACTATACCAAGATAACCTGGCAAGACTTTTACTAGCAGCAGGAATAATTCACCACAAGAATATCAGACAAAATGATCGCTAAATTCCATAATATTTAGTCAGATTTCTGGCCAGGACCCCACTCACTACAATTCCAAGACTGCCTCTTGATAAAAATGATACCTTTCTTAGTTCCCTGTGTTATCCTGGAGACCACCTATTGCAGTGATGGCAAACCTTTTAGAGAAGGAGCGCCCAAACAGAGGGGCGGGATGAACTCTGTACTGGGGAGGAGGAGGGAGGAAGCACTCCCATTGGGCTACTGGGTAGAGGGGCGGTGTTGAGTCCGGACAAAGAAGTATTCTAACCAGCAGGATCTGGTTAAACTCAGTGATCTTTATTTTTATTTATTTATTTTTTACTTATTGTTAAATTTTTATACCGCCCACTCAGCCAAAGCCGACTCCGGGCGGTTCACAACAGTGGGTAAAAACAGATAAAAACAAATAAAACAGATAAAAACCAGCAATAAGAACCCACCCCTAAAAAGAGAGGGGTGCAGGAACTGAAGAAACCGTGGGGCAGGCATCCTCCCCTATATTAACCACCCAACGGAAGCCACCCCTCCACCTGCACCCCAAACTTGGCCCGCCAGCCAGGTTTTTAGTTCTTCTCTAAAGGGCAACAACTCCGTCTGGAGACGCAGTTTCACAGGCAGGAGGTTCCAAAGGGTCGGTGCGGACACAGAGAAGGCTCTCCTCCTTGTGCCAGAGAGGGGAGCCCCCCTGGCCGATGGCACTATTAGAGAGCCCCTCCGGTCCGCTCTGGTTGGATGGACAGACGTCCTTTGGGCGATGCGGTCTCTAAGGTAACCTGGCCCACTACCATATAGGGCTTTAAAGGTCAAAACCAGCACCTTGAATTGCACCCGGAGGCAAACGGATAACCAGTGCAGCTCCCGCAGCAGTGGTGAGGCATGGGCATAACGTCCACACCCCATCACCACCCAGGCCGCCGTATTCTGGACCAGCTGCAGCCTCCGAATGGTCATCAAGGGCAGCCCCATGTATAGCACATTACAGTAGTCTAGTCTGGAGGTCACCAGAGCGTGAGTGACCATGAGCAAAGAGTCCCGGTCCAGGAGCGGGCACAACTGGCGAATCACCCGAAGTTGGGCGAAGGCCCTCCTGGCCACAGCCACCACCTGTTCTTCTAGCAGCAGCCGCGAATCCAGGAGGACCCCCAAGTTGCGCACCGGGTTGGTCTGGGGCAAAACAGCCCCATCCAAAACTAAAGATGGTAGCTCCCGGGATAACGCAGGACCCCCGATCCATAGCCACTCAGTCTTGCTAGGATTCAGCTGTAACCCATTTGCCCCCATCTAGACCCCAACCGCCTCCAGACAACTGGAAAGGACTTTGACTGCATCATTGGGGTCCCCACGGGCCAAGATGTACAACTGTGTATCATCCACGTACCGATGGTACCGCACCCCGTGGGAACGGATGATCTTACCCAGCGGCTTCATGTAGATGTTAAATAGGAGAGGAGAGAGTACCGAGCCCTGAGGCACCCCATATTTTAGGGACCTAGGACTGGACTTCTCGCTCTCCAACCACACTGACTGGGTCCGGCCCCTCAGAAATGAGGAAAACCAGGACCACACAGTGTCCTGGATCTCCAATCCTCGGAGCTGTTCCAGAAGGATACCGTGGTCGACGGTATCGAAAGCCACTGAGAGGTCAAGAAGAGCAAGGACGGATGGATGACTGTCATCCATCAGCGCGACCAATGCAGTCTCAGTACCATATCCAGGTCTGAATCTTGAAGGGGTTCAGATATTCCGCTTCATCCAGTACCCCCTGCAACTGACGCGCCACTGCCTTTTCCAATACTTTCCCCAAAAAGGGGAGGTTGGAAACAGGTCTGTAGTTGGTTATGACTGCTGGATCGAGGGATGGCTTCTTCAGGAGGGGGCGCACCAAAGCATGTTTCAACAGTGCAGGAAATATCCCCTCCCGAAAAGACGCATTAATTATAGCCCCGACCCAGCCACCTGTCACCGTCTTGGAGGCTTTTACCAGCCAGGCGGGACAGGGATCCAATGGACAATTAGTGGCGCGGACCGCCGCAAGGAGACTGTCCACTTCATCTGGAGCAACAGGATCAAACCGATCCCAGATAACACAGCAAGACTGTGCACTGGCTCCCCCCTGACCCTCCCCATCCACGCCAAGATTAAACCCTGAGCGAATCCGATCGATTTTTTCCACCAGATGGTCAGCAAAGTCCTCAGCTGATCCCTGCCAACCAGGCACAGCCCCCCCCCCTACCAAGGAGGGACCGGGTCACCCGAAACAGGGTGGCTGGGCGATTATCAGCTGAGGCAATAAGGGAGGTGAAGTATTGCCTCCTCACCACCCCCATCGCCACTAGGAATGATTCCGATTGGACACTAGCTAGAGCCGCTATTAGGGCTCTAGCGGCTAATAGCGGCTCTAGCTAGTGTCCAATCGGAATCATTCCTAGTCTTCACCCAGCGGCGCTCAAGGCGTCTCTTTGCCCGTTTGAGCTCCCGTAGTTCTTCCGTGAACCACGGGGACGACCTAGCTCCATGGGCTCTGAGAGGCCGTAGTGGAGCAATTACATCCAAGGCAGCTGTCGTCGACCCACACCACAGGTCAACAAGTGCCTCGGGCAAATCATGTTGCCGATCCAGGGGAAAATCCCCCAGTTCCCTCTGGAATCCATCCAGATCCATCAGTTGCCGGGGGCGGGCCACTTTAATAGACCCTGCCTCCCTATGATGAAGTGTCGCCCCCAGGAAGTCTAGAGCCACCAGATAGTGATCTGACCATGGCACAGATGTTATGTCTAGCTTCTGTAAACTCAGATCACTCTGCCACCGCTCCGACAAAAAGACTAAATCTGGTGTGTGGCCACTGCCCCTGGTAGGGCCCCGAATTACCTGAGCCAGGTCCATAGTTGCCATGGAAGCCATGAACTCCTGAGCCACCCCGGAACCGGACCCCAGCGAAGGCAAATTGAAGTCCCCCAGAACCATCAGCCTAGGGAACTCCAACGCCAATGCTGAGACAGCCTCGAGGAGCCCAGGCAGGGAGTCCCTTACCCTGCAAGGGGGCAGGTACAGGAGTAGGACCCCCAACTGACCCTTTGGGCCCAGCCGCAGGAGCAGGGCCTCACAACCCAGAATTTGTGGAGCAGTGGCCCTGGTGACTCCCAGTGACTCCCTGGCTATAATGGCAACACCACCGCCCTTGCCCTCATCCCTAGGCTGGTGCCAAACACCGAACCCGGCTGGACACATTTCTGATAGAGGCACCCCATCCTCTGGTCTCAGCCAGGTCTCAGTGATGCATGCCAGGTCGGCCCTCTCCCCCAGAATAGAATCTTGTATTAGGGACGCCTTACTACAGACCGATCTGGCATTCAGCAGCAGCAGCCTAAGGGTGGGGTCACCCTGGATCAACTGCTCAGGACCTAGAGGTGAAACCGGGGGGCCAGAACGTGGGACAGATACTAAGCATCGGTCCCGTATTCCCTGAGTGTGGCCCGCCCCGCGGTTCCCGCTATAACGCCCCATGCCCGTCACAACCTCTAAATGGGCCCCTGGAACCTCCACCATTAACCCAGACCGAGTGTCGCCCCATCTTCCCGGCTGGCAGGGCCATCTCTCCCTCCCTCCCTAACCCACTTAAAACATACCCTCTCAGTCCCTCTACCCGTGTTGATTGTCCCGGCGAGTTCCGACTGGCTGCAAGAGTCTCCAGGGTGGCGGTGGAAATTCCGGTGTGACCGCCGGCTTTTTGAGCCCCCCGCAGGGAGGTGGGAGCACGGGACACCGATGGTGGAGGTGGTCCCAAGAAGCTCTGATTTGCTGCAGGTGTCTCCAGAGCGGCGGTAGAAATTCCGCCGTGGCCGCTGGCCCTTTGGGCCCCCCGCAGGGAGGCAGGAGCCTGGGACGCCAATGGTGGGGTGGTCCCAGCAATCTCCAACTAGTCGCAGGTGTCTCCAGGGTGGTGGTGGCTGAAGGTCCGCCGCGGCCGCCGGCCTACCGAGCCCCCCGCAGGGGGGCAGGAGCCTGGGATGCCGATGATGGGGGTGGTCCCAGCAATCTCCAACTGGCCGCAGGTGTCTCCAGGGCGGCGGCGGGAGTTCCTCCGCGGCCGCCAGCTTTTTGAGCCCCCTGCAGGGAGGCAGGAGCCCGAGATGCCGATGGTGGGGTGGTCCCAGCGAGCTCCAACTGACCATAGGTGTCTCCAGGGTGGGGTGGAAATCCCGCCGTGGCTGCTGGCCTTTTGAGACCCCATAGGGAGGCGGGAGCCCGGGACGCCAATGGTGGGGTGGTCCCAGCGAGCTCCAAACTGGCCGCAGGTGTCTCCATGGTGGCGGTGGAAGTTCATCCACGGCCGCCAGCCTTTTGAGCCCACCGCATGGAGGTGGAAGCCCGGGACGCCGATGGTGAAGGTGGTCCCAATGACCTCCTGGCAAAGGGAGAAGGGGCGGAAGCTGTTGTCTTCTGCCGGCCCCGACGGCCCGAACGGCCCTTTACCTCTCCTGGCAAAGGGAGGAGGGGCGGGGCTCACCTCAGCTGGTTGGAGGCTGTTGTCTTCTGCCGGCCCGGACGGCCCTTTACCTCTCCTGGCAAAGGGAGGAGGGGCGGGGCTCACCTCAGCTGGTCGGAGGCTGTTGTCTTCTGCCGGCCCGGATGGCCCTTTACCTCTCCTGGCAAAGGGAGGAGGGGCGGGGCTCACCTTAGCTGGTCGGAGGCTGTCCTGGAAGTCAATACCTGTGGTCCATGTGACTCATACTTTAAAAGGAAATTACTTGCTCCCATATGTGAGAGGCCCTCTTCTACCTAAAAAACAGGTGTGTCTTCCCCATGTGCTTAGTGGGAGAGAATTCAATTCAGCACTGTCTCTGACATAGTGGAAGAGTGTGCTCTCTTTTGGTGGCTTGAGATGAGGACTGTTATTTATTTATTTCAGCTTAAGTTCTGGACTGGGGAATATGTACAGGGGTGGCCTCTATTTATACAGTGATTTGACCGTTAGAAAACAAGATACATTTAGGCAGGCTTCCGGAGGTACAAACAAAGTTCAACTCTAACATTTTACCCGCGCCGACGTTACACAACAGGCGGGGCGAACTCTGTGCTGGTGTGATGGTGCGCTTGCCAACAAAGAGGGCTGGGAATGTCATGTTTGGCACGCATGCCATAGGTTTGCCACCACTGACATATTGCATGATCTTGTGCCAGCAGGCTTTCAGTGAGTCATGTTGTACCTCCTCCTTCACGTGTAAGACCCATGAAGTCAGAGCTGCTTCAAATATGGCAGGAAATGTGTCATAAAATTTATGAGAGTGGTGAAATATCCACCTCTACATGTTGAATTCTGCTCTGCAGACTCTGCTGTTAGTCCTTCTCTTGAGTGCTGCCATTCCACTTGTTTTATTTTGGTTAAACAGTAGAATGAAGGAGCCTCCCCAAAGAATAAAAAGCAATATGAGTACAGTACATTTAAGTGTCCCTTGGGCAATGGCAGTTAATCCTTCCAATCCAGAAGTTTTGTACTGTATACTTGCTGATGAGCAAAATGACACAACGGTCCTTTTTAGGACCACAAATGACAATAATTTTTATTAATATAGAGGGCATCTCCATCTAAAGAGGAATTCTTAGCTTCATTTTGCCATGAATAGAAATTTGATTTCTGTCACGTCCAAGACACTCACAGAGGAACTGATCAGCATTGACCAAAGATGAATCTAGTTGTTGAGAGACCCCACAAATAATACATCTTTTAAAGATCAGGTATTATAGTTCTCTCAATGGACTATAATCTAGAGGATAATGTAGAATTCTTGATAGTTGAACTGGCTGTGTGTATAGTAACATCAAATTACAAACACATAATATACCATACTGCTTCAAGAAGCCAACTAATATGAAAAGCCCAAACACTTTCTAGCTAAGGTTCAACAGCCATAGCAACATTTAGGGCTATGAACAGGACAACAAGAATGACAAGGTTGTAATGAAATGAGCAGAATCTCATTCAATATGGCTTAAACATGATCCTTAACTACTCAGTTCATTTAACAGTGGCACCGGTGGGAAACAATCTACAGTCCAGATCTTAGTTTCCTTTATAAGCCTATAGCTTAGGTCAGTGATGGCGAACCTTTTAGAGACCAAATGTCCAAGGAGGAGGAGGTGTGCTGACAGGCACCGTGTGTGCCCAACACCCAAGTGATGTCGCTGGCGCGCTTCCGGCAAAGTAACGTTTGTGTGCCCCCTGTGTGTGCTCCCCCCATGGGTGCTCCCAACTGCTGTGCAGGTGCTCCTCCCATGGGTGCTCCACATCCCCCGTGGGTTCATCCCCATGGGTGCAGCCCTTCCAAGGGTGTGCTCTACCCTCTGTATGTGTGCCCAACTGCTGCATGGGTGCTCCCCACCCTCCAAGGGTGTGCTTCATGGATGCAGCCCCCCCAGGTGTGCTGAACCCCTCTGTGGGTGCATCCGACTCACCTCGCCCTGCTGCCACCTCCCAGGTGGGATTTCAGTCTCCCTTCCCCATTCGCAGAGAGAGAAAGAGAGGAGTGGTGGGGAAGCGCCACTGCCATTGGCGCTGGCACGGGCAGGGCTTCCCCTCGATAGCATGTGTGCCAGCAGAGAAGCCTCTGCATGCCACCTCTGGCATGCATGCCACAGGTTCACCATCACTGGCATAGGTGATACAATCCCAAAAGCTGGGGAAATGTTTATCTCAGCCTGTGCGGAAACAAAAAGAACTCACTTTAGACACTATAACATAGCAAGCAATAAGGACGCCCCCACCACCGGACGCCGGATGCCAGAGCTCTGCGTTCCTCCCCCCGGCCCTGCTGGTCGGCGGGGAGTGAGAACAGCTGGGGGTGGACTGCGCCCTCAAAAGCGCTGCTGCCACCCCCACCCCCACCACCGGATGCCAGAGCTCTGCGTTCCTCCCCCCGGCCCTGCTGGTCGGTGGGGAGTGAGAACAGCTGCGGGTGGACTGCGCCCTCAAAAGCGCTGCTGCCACCCCCACCCCCACCACCGGATGCCGGACGCCAGAGCTCTGCGTTCCTCCCCCCGGCCCTGCTGGTCGGCGGGGAGTGAGAACAGCTGGGGGTGGACTGCGCTCTCAAAAGCGCTGCTGCCACCCCCACCCCCACCACCGGACGCCGGACGCCAGAGCTCTGCGTTCCTCCCCCGGCCCTGCTGGTCGGCGGGGAGTGAGAACAGCTGGTGGTGGACTGCACCCTCAAAAGCACTGCTGCCACCCCCACCCCCGGATGCCGGACACTGGAACTCTGCGTTCCTCCCCCAGGTCAGTGGGGAGTGAGGACAGCTGAGAGAGCAATCACCGCTGCCCCAAGGACCATTGCCACAGTTGGGGGGGGGTGCCCTCCTCTCCTGTCCCCTGCAGGGAAGGACATAGGGCCGTGGGCCGCCACATCAGGCTGAAGCCCACCGCCGCCTCTCTTTTCCTTGCGTTTCCGGTCCTCACCTTGGGCCAATATGGAAGGATGATGCCGCGGTGGACTTACCATCATCGTCGCTTATGGACCTGGCCTCGGTGGGGGCAAGGAGGCCGGTCGGCTAGGAGCTCTAGGACTTGTGCACGCTTTTGTCTCACTCCCTAACCCCCTCTGGAAGCACTAGAAGGTCTGTGCTAGGCATTTATATATATAAAGATTGATGCTGTATGTAAATATAAGCTCAAACCAAATAGCACATCAGTTGCTTTTGGCTGAGAAGACAAATCAACACATAATAAAAATAAAACTTCAAAGGAATATTCAGAGCAAATCCAACAAACTTTCTGCTGCCTTCATATTGGCAGAAGCAAAGGGAGCCATAAGAAGATATAGGAATAGAAATTTCATTACTTTGCCTCCAGAGACAGTTCAGGTTTGACTTGCTCTCTAGGCCCTACTTGGCTGTCTTTCTGGCAGTCCAGGGTATCCACAAGTCTTTCCTCCAACACGATATTTCAAATTAATAATCACCCCCTTTTTGGCTTTTTTCTACTGCCCAGCTTTTGTATCTACACTTGGTGATCATGAATAGTGTGGATGGTCTTGGTCTCCAGTGACTTAGCCTTAAGTTTGATGATCTTTTCTAATACTGTACCTTCATTGCTGCTCTTCTGAGTCTCAGTTATGTTCTGGTTTCTTGGCTTCAGTCGCCGTTTGGATTGATGATTGAACCAAGATATACTAAATCCTTCACTATCTCAATTTCTTCATTCTCAATGTTAAACATCTTTAGTTTTCAAGTTATAATTGCCATTTTAGGGTTTAACTGCAACCTTGCTCATACCTGTCAAGTTTTGGATTTGAAAATAAGGGAATTTTTGGCCACACCCCTCTGTGGGTGTGACCAAATCTGTGGGTGTGGCCAAATATAGCCATGTGACTTGCTGGGCTCTAGTCATGCCTGCCACATGGCCATGAAAATGTCTGCAAACACAGACAGCACTGGCTCTTTGGCTGTAAATGGAGATGAGCACTGCACCCTAGAGTTGGATATGACTGGCAGATTTTACTTTCTTAGGATCAAAGATCTCTGCAGATGGTGATTGCAGCCATGAAATAAAAAGGCGACTGATGTTTGGGAAACAAGCTATGAGAAACCTGGGGAACATAGTTAAAAGTAGAGGCATCACCTTGCAAACAAAAAATTGCATAGTCAAAGCAATGGTATTCCCGATGATAATGTATGGGTGTGAGAGCTGGACCATTAGGAAAGCTGAGCGCAGAAAAATAGATGCCTTTGAAATGTGGTGTTAGAAATAGGTCGATCCTAGAAGAAATCAACCCTGACTGCTCATTAAAGGACAAATAGTAAAGATGACGCTAAAGTACTTTGGACATCAAATGAGAAGAGAGGATTCACTTGAGAAGGCATTGATGCTGGGAAAGGTAGAGGACAAAAGAAGTGGGTGGCCAAAAATAAGATGGCTAGATGGTATTGTAGATGCAATGGGCACAAAGCTGTGTGGGCCAAAGAACCCTTTCCCCATCTTCTTGGGGGACTTTTGTTTTCTTTTCTTTCTTGTTTACTCAGTGGCTTAAGTGACTAAGATGCTGACTGGGAGGCAGAAGGTCAGCAGTTCAATTCACGAGTACTGCACGACGGAATGAGCTCCCGTCTTTGTCCCAGCTCCTGCCATCCTAGCAGTTCGAAAGTGATCAGTTCATATAGTGAATTCCCTCCCCCCCCTCTCTCATATAGTGATCAGGCAACCACCCCCAATTAGTGTGGAGGAGCAAGGGATTAATTCCCCCCCCTCTCTCGCATATAGTGATCAGGCAACATCCCCCCCCAATTAGTGTGGAGCAAGGGATTAATTCCCCCCTCTCTCATATAGTGATCAGGCAACCCCTCCAATTAGTGTGTAGGAGCAAGGGATTAATTCCCCCCTCTCTCATATAGTGATCAGGCAACCCCCCCCCCAATTAGTGTGGAGGAGCAAGGGATTAATTCCCCCCCTCTCTCTCATATAGTGATCAGGCAACCCCCCCTCCCACTGATTTGCCCCTGCATATATGAAATATATCGCTCACCTAGAGTAGACTCCTGCTACCAGCAGCAAAAACGAAGCAGCCTTATGGCAGGAAAGGGAAAGAGAAACTGCAGAACGCCCCCCCCACCCTTCTCTCTCTCTCCCCTTCCACAAGCGAAAAGCCTGTCACACAGCGACCTCTGATGGCCAGAAAAAATACTGCAGCTTTGCCTGCGAGGGCTCCGGTCAGGAATTTTTTTTAAAAAATAAGGGAAAATACGGGGAAATTAATAAAACGGGAGGGGGCGAGAAGAGAAGTAAAAATAAGGGGTTTTCCTGGGAAATACGGGATAGTTGACAGGTGTGCTTGCTTTGGCACTTTCTCCTTTCTCTTTCATTAAAAGTCATTTCAAGTTATTGTTGTTTTTTCCCCAATCAGATGTTGTCATCATTTCTTAAATTACTGATGTTTATTTCACCAAATTTCACCGTTCTTTATCTGAATCTAGCCTGGCTTTCTGCATGATAAGGCCTAATTACAGATTGAATAGAAAAAGGGAAGAAATGCATCCTTTTCTGACACCTTTGCCTATAGGAAATAATTCTGTATCTCCATAGTCTGACTTAACAGTAGCTTCATGTCCATAATATGGGTTATGCATCAGGGCAGCCAACTGTAATTAATAGAACATATTGTGAGAAGACAAGATTTACTGGAAAAGACAATAATTCTAGGAAAAATTGAAAGCAGTAGGAACAGAGGAGGACTAACATGAGATGGATTGACTCAATAAAGGAACTCATGATCTTTAGTTTGCAGAACCCGAGCAGGGTTGTTAATGAGAGGACACTTTGGTTGTTGTTAATTCAGTGGGGCACTACAAGATTTCCATAGGATGGAAATGACTTGGCAGCACATAACAAAACAATCATTAATAGCAGTAGAAACTGACATAGGTAGTAGAATTAAACTTCAAAAGCCTGTTTCTAAAACCACATTATTTCTTATTTGCAATAACAAGAAGGTTGCACAAATAAATATCTTACCAAACACAGCCCCTCTAGACCAGGGTTGCCCAAACTACAGCCTGCGGGTTGGATCCGGCCCCTGACGCCAATTCATCCGGCCCATGAAGCCCTCATCGCTCCTGGAAGCGGAAGCAAAATGCACAGGCGCATTTTACTTTCACTTCCAGGAGCGACGAGGGCTTTGCGGGCCGGATGAATTGGCATTGGGGGCTGGATCTAGCCCATGGGCCATAGGGACCGGCTCCCTGAACCATGTGACTGGCCCGCAGCCCGAGTGCCCAAACTCAACAGGCTGCAGTCTGTGCTGCAGAGGGGCGGGATGAACTCTGTGCTTGGGGGAGGGAGGAAGCACTCCCATTGGTCTGCTGGGCAGAGGGGCGGGGCGAACTCTGTGGTGGTGGGAGGGAGGAAGCACTCCCATTGGGCTGCTGGGCAGAGGGGTGAGATGAACTCTGTGCTGCAGTGACAGTGTGCATGCCCACAGAGAGGGCTAGGAGTGCCCCCTCTGGCATGCGTGCCATAGGTTTGCCACCACATATAGTAAGACACTGTTCCAGGAGAAACCAGGATAGATTTGCTGTACTTCCTTTTCCCTTTCTGCCTTTTTGTTTTAATTTAGATGTTTATTAATAAAATTAATAATACAAATTTTTGTGACAATGAAAAGCAAAACAGTTTGTTCCATTTCTCCCCTTCTCATTCCAATAAATAACAAATATTGCCCATTACCCGTAAAATTTATCTATACCATGCAAATAACTTCTTTGCACCCTCTGATAATATGTCATTTTAGTTCTCCCCCTGCTGCCTCCCTCCTTTTTTTCTGAAAGAAGCAATGTGAACATTTCCACACTGAAGTGATAACAGCAGGAAAGTATGCAGCCTCCGAAGGTTAAAAATACAGTTTTTAAAAGTTCACAATATGGTGAGAACATGGGAATGGCAAGAGTTGTGTCACACATTGTTACTAGAAATACCTACAGATACCATGAGGTTTAAACGATTACCTTCAATATAGTCACAGTTGCACAGGTTGTGCTATTTTTGTCGTGTGTGTGTGTGTGTGTGTGTGTGTGTGTGTGTGTGTGTGTGTGTGTGTGTGTGTGTGTGTGTGTGTGTGTGTGTGTGTGTGTCTGTCTGTCTGTCTGTCTGTCTGTCTGGTGGTGGGGGTGTTTAATAAAATTCATATTTGCAAAGTGACCAGACGCTGGCATTTGCATGCTGTAGACATGCGTCTTCCCTGCAATAGAATTCCTACATGAAGGAGAGACATTTAGATCCTCAGGTAACAAATGAATTCCTCTGTATTTATTGCATGAAACAAAGATCAGCTGGAAATGTTCCCAATGGCTAACTTGCTAGGCTTGTTGTAGAAATTGTTTTTCAGTGCTTTACTGTGTGGTGTGCTTTTGCGAACAAAGGCAGCTGATAGATTGGCAGAACAAGAGCCCAAAAGGAAGGGGTGGGGGGAGGAGGCTGGAGTAAAAGCAGAAGAGGGAGCACGTTCCACTGCACTGACTGGAGCATCACCATCACATCTTTTTGTACAGGCCTCACTGGCAGCAGCATAGGGGCAGAAAAGAGATGCCCTGTGGACTGGCAGTGAGCCTTTCACAAGACCAGACAACAATGGCAAACTTGGAAAATCATCTCCAATGTTTGCGTGCTGTAGATAAGGCAGTGCAAGATACAAATTCTACTGGGAATGGCAGAAGCCTCAACAGCAGCTGGGCACATTCTGCTACCTGGTTGGTTGCTTTAAAATAGTGGGTTTTAGTTTTAAACTGCTTCTGGGGTACTACCGGATAACTGGATCTCACCCAGATTCTGAGCCCATTTACCCTGATTCCTTTCATAACCCGTTTCTCCAGAACAGCTGGCCCAAGAGCAGTTCTGACTCCCCTCCAGATCCTTGCCTAGCTTGCCTCTGTGATATTGGAAAGGTGTCTGTTCCCTGGCTATGGCCTTTAAATCTCAGGGAATGAGATACTGTTCACCTGGCAGTCTTAAACATGGAGGCAACCTCATGGCTGGCCAAAAAAAAGGACAAAGCCCCCTGTTATGTATGTATGTATGCATGTTCATTATACTGTAAAGGCAAGAATGTAACCACTCCAGATACAAACGATATCAGCTGTAAAGGAACGCGAGCAGACAGCCCATAGAGGGCAGCTGCGAGCGTTCAGTCTCACATGGTTCACATTGCTCAATCACGGACAGCCGCGGGAAAACCTTCCCCGCAATCAGCAGCAGGAAAGGAGGCGTGCCTGGGCGAGGCCACGCCGGTAGCAGCCAATCAGCTACCGTGCTACAAGATTCAAATGTAGAGAGCTACTGTATATATTGAGATGTATCACCGCCATTACCTCATGCTTCACTGGAACCTCATGCAATAAACCTGTGTTAAACCAACCCTTCGGTTGTCCGGTTGTCTTTGGTCCCATACACTAAATTGGCGACGAAGGTGGGATATGGCTGCCCACGGGACCAAGACATGCGCCGGCTACGAGATCAGGAAGCCGGGAGACTTGGAGCTGTTTGAGATAGACTTCAACGCAGCGCTGGTGGAGCTCGAAGTCTCAGATGAGGCCAAAAAGAGGGCCATTTTCGTCCGCATGCTCGGACACGAGACCAAGAGGACCTTGGTGGACCTGATCGCGCCGAGGAAGGTGAGCGACCTCAAAGCTACAGAGCTCCTGGCGGCGCTGCGCGCCCATCTCCGGCCAGCAATAGCGATGTTCCCCGCTCGGAGCGCGTTCTGGAGGCGAGTCCAGGCGCCCGGGGAATCGGTCGATGAGTTCGCCGCGGCCCTGCGGTTGGCCGCCGGCCCATGCAAGTGGGAGCTCCCCGACGTCACCCTCCGGGACTGCCTGCTCTGCGGTCTGAGGGACACAGAGACTCAGCGCGCGCTGATGAAAAGGGAGCCGCCGCCCACGTGGCAACAAGTCCTCGACACGGCACAGGCCGCGGAGGCCACGACTGCCGGGGTGCATGAGCTTCAGGACTGGCGCCCGAAGCCCGCCAAGGCAGAGAGCTCGGTGCGCGCGGCCCGGCGAGTTTCGAACTCGTCTGCGGAGAGCAGCGACGACGAGGACGTCCGGAGGGTCCAGAGAGAGGGCCGGCGCTGCGACGGCTGCGGCGCCACCCACGCCCGCGCCAAATGCCCATTCCGCAAGGCCGAGTGCCACAACTGCGGCCGGCGCGGGCACATCGCCAAGGTCTGCCGGAAACGGCGCGAGGCCACCAGGAGTTCTCCAGACCGCTCGGCGAGGCAGGACCGCACCACGAGGCAGGACCGCACCACGAGGCCAAAGGACGGCACCCGGACCACGAGGACGCGGGACGGAGTAGGGCGCATCTCCGACGACAGCGAGGACGACGCGCCGGTTTGCAGCGTTTCCACGGAGCACCCCCGTTACTTCGTTGAGGTAGTAATACAAGGGGCCCCTGTTAGAATGGAGGTGGACTCGGGTTCTTCATACTCTATTATTTCCCAGGGGGAGTTCATGAAAATCGCCCCCCGCGTGCGGCCCAAGCTCAAAGCGTTGAGGGCCACATTGAAGGACGTGCAAGGGAACCGCATCCCAGTGTTGGGGGTTGGGAAGTTCTAGGTCCAGTTTAAAAAGCACACCGCAACGCTTCCCCTAGTCGTCCTCAAGGGAGGTAAATGCAGCCTCCTCGGGACTCAATGGTTCCAGCCCCTGGGGTTGTTCATTGGGGGGGTGCACGCCGTGGGAGCACACGCCGCCGGGACTGATCCAATACAGAGCGTGTGCGACGCGCACCCCGAGGTTTTTAAAAAGGGGCTCGGAAAATTCAAGGGCCCCCCAGTGACTTTCGACCTGGACCCTGGAGTACGTCCAATCAGACTTAAACCGTGCAGAGTGCCTTTCGCACTAAAGGACAAAATAGAGGCGGAGTTGGACAAATTGGTGGGCCAGGGGATTCTTGTTCCTGTTGATTCTGCGGAGTGGGAAACTCCAATTGTAACAGCGCTCAAGGCCAACGGGGAGGTCCGCATATGCGCTGATTACAAGTGCACCATCAATAAGGCGATCCGCCCTAATGCGTATCCGGTGCCGGTAGTCAGCCACTTGTTGGCCAGGTTACACGGGGGGAGGTGTTTCGCTAAACTCGACCTGGCCCAAGCCTACCAGCAACTCCCAGTGACCCCCGCCGCAGCTGCTGCGCAGACCATAGTCACCCACAAAGGGGCGTTCCAGGTATCGCGCCTCCAATTCGGCGTGAATTCGGCGCCCGGGATCTTCCAGTCACTTGTGGAACGCCTCCTGAAGGGGTTAGAGGGGGTGTTACCCTACTTTGATGACGTATTGATTACAGGGGGGAGCCGGGCCGAATTAGCAACAAGGTTGGGAAAGGTCCTGACAATATTCGAAAAGGCGGGGTTGCGGTTGCGGAAAGACAAATGCGTCTTCTTCGCCACAGAGGTTGAGTTCCTAGGGTTCCGCGTCACTCCCGAGGGAATAAGGCCAGCCCAATCCAAGGTAGCCGCCATCAAGAAGGCCCCTCGCCCCACCTCCAAGCCCGAGTTGCAGTCGTTCCTCGGACTGCTCAACTTCTACCACTCCTTCCTCCCGCGGAAGGCAGCCGTGGCAGAACCGCTACACAAATTGTTAAAAAAGGACGAGGCATGGAAGTGGGGCGACGACCAGGAGAAGGCTTTCAATGACCTGAAGCGACTCCTGGCATCAGATGCTGTACTGACCCACTTCAATCCCAAACGCCCAGTGGTCCTGATATGCGATGCATCCCCGGTGGGGGTGGGGGCGGTGTTATGCCACGTGTTGGAGAACGGTAGGGAGGCCCCGATAGCTTTCTACTCTAGGTCCTTGTCCCAAGCGGAGAGAAACTATGCTCAGACAGACAGGGAAGCACTAGCAATAATTGCGGGGACCAAGAAATTTCATGATTTTGTGTACGGCCGCCCCTTCACCATAGTGACTGACCATAAGCCTTTGTTAGGCATTTTCACCGCAGATAAGCCCACACCCCAAATCCTGTCCCCGAGAATGCTCAGGTGGGCCATTTTTCTCAACGCGTATCAGCACGCGTTGGTATACCGGCCCGGGAAGGAGATCAGCCATGCCGACGCCCTGTCGAGGTCCCCCATTCCCCGGGATGGCTGCCACGTGGGCGAAGTAGAGAGGGACCACCAGGTCTTAATGATAGAGGTTCTAGACTCCCCTCCAGTAGTACCGGCCGACATTGCCAAAGCGACAGGCAAGGACAAAACGCTGGCCACAGTTTGCTCCTGGGTACAGAAAGGGTGGCCCGTGTCTTCCCCAGCAGCAGAATTCGACACATTTTTCAAAAAGAAACTAGAGTTGTCCCTAGAGAGGGGTTGCCTTTTGTGGGGACAGCGGGTAGTGATCCCCACGTCTCTCCGGCCGAGGGTGCTTAAACTGCTGCACGTCAGCCACCCGGGGATCGTCCGCTCTAAGGCGCTAGCCCGCAGTTACTTCTGGTGGCCCCAGCTAGACGCCGACATCGAACACATGGTCGGCACTTGCGAAGCATGCCAAAGCTCAAGGCCAGAAGAGGCTCGCTCGCCACCTAGGGAGTGGGACGCAGCAAGGGGGCCCTGGTCCCGAGTACACGTAGACTTTGCTGGCCCGTTCAGGGGAACGCTTTTCCTCCTCGTGGTGGACGCGTTCTCCAAGTGGTTGGAGGTCATTCCGGTCTCGAGCACCTCCTCGGCCACAACAATTAAACAGTTAAGGAGGGTCTTTTCCACGTTCGGTTTACCCGACACCCTCGTCAGCGATAACGCTAGCTGTTTCACGTCCGCCGAGTTCGGGGCATTCATGGAGCGCAACGCCATTCGGCACGTCACCTCTGCCCCCTTTCACCCGGCCACCAACGGCCAAGTAGAGCGCCTCGTGCGCACCACGAAAGACGCGCTGCTGCGCATGGGCCCCGGAGACCTCGACCTGAAATTGTGCCAATTCCTGCTAAGATACAGGGTCACCCCATTAGCGTCAGGGTACTCCCCCGCAGAGCTGTTGATGCGCAGGAAGCTGGCCACGGGAATCTCCAAGCTAGACCCCAAGAGAGTAGAGGACAAAGGGCGGAACATAGGGGTGGAACCCACAAAGAGTTTCAGCGTAGGCGCCCCGGTGCATTGCAGGAACTACGCCAGCGCGGGGCCAGCCTGGGTGCCGGGCACCGTAGTAGAACAAACCGGCCCCGTCTCATACCGCGTAGAGACCAGTACAGGTTTCCTGTGGAGGCGACACGTAGACCAACTCAGGCGCAGGGTCCCCGGAGAGCAGGACGGAGACGAGAATAGCATCGAATTAGCGTTAGGGTACTCCCCCACCCGCTTAGCCCAAGGGGGAGGAAAAGGGGAGCATGGGTCCCCACCAAGGGGGGAGGAAAGGGAATCGATCCACAGAAATCTTTTGCGGGAGTCCCCGACAGAAAGGGAGAGCCCCGACCACACACATACCCCGCGGGAGTTTCCCCGAAACACAGAAGCCCATAGAAGTTTAGACGTTGATTTACAGTACCAGGGGGAGTTAGCGGAGTGGTCCCCCACCCGTCCTAGCGAAAAGAGGGGTTTCAGTTCAGTCCCTGGTACCTCCAGTCCCAGTAGCCCCTGTGAGTTAGAATGCAATATAGCGCCATTTTCCCGGAGACCGACACCCCCAAGACGGGAGGCATCAGCGAGTCCGCCCACCACAGTCTCAAGGTCCCCCGAGCAGGGATCAGAAGGTAGCCGAACCACAAGGGCGACCTCATCGGTTCCGCGGTTCACAATAGGAGGGTCCCCGGGGTCCGAGAGCAACAGGCAGGGGTTTACCTCCCAACTATTCATTCCCTTCCCATCCCCGGGCGCAAGGCACGCACGGACGCCCCACAGAGCCACTAACGAATCCCCGTTTCCCGTTGCAGGACAAGCACCCGCGGAGTCAGGGATCACAGGCTCTCCAGTACTAGGTCAGACGCAAGCGCGTCCCAAGCGCACGTGCGGCAAGCCACAATGGTTGCGGGACTTCGTCCCATCCTAGGGGGGAGGGATGTTATGTATGTATGTATGCATGTTCATTATACTGTAAAGGCAAGAATGTAACCACTCCAGATACAAACGATATCAGCTGTAAAGGAACGCGAGCAGACAGCCCATAGAGGGCAGCCTCGAGCGTTCAGTCTCACATGGTTCACATTGCTCAATCACGGACAGCCGCGGGAAAACCTTCCCCGCAATCAGCAGCAGGAAAGGAGGCGTGCCTGGGCGAGGCCACGCCGGTAGCAGCCAATCAGCTACCGTGCTACAAGATTCAAATGTAGAGAGCTACTGTATATATTGAGATGTATCACCGCCATTACCTCATGCTTCACTGGAACCTCATGCAATAAACCTGTGTTAAACCAACCCTTCGGTTGTCCGGTTGTCTTTGGTCCCATACACTAAACCCCCACAATCTATTTGCTTGAAGAAGGAGAAAGAGAGGATCTCATGTGGAAGTGATCAACAGCAAAGCTCAAGATGGACAAGATACTTGGGCCCAGTTTATCAATGCATTCCCAGCATACCTGTCAAGCGCAGCTTTGGAAAATACGGGAATTGCTCCAGCCCGGGCGCGCATGCGCAGCAACAACTCCTTTGTGCATGCACAGAACACCTTTGTGCATGCGCAGAACACCTTTGTGCATGCGCAGAACTGCTTCTGATGGGCGCGCATGCACAGTAACCCCTTTCCCCACTGTTCAAAATATGGGATGGCAGCGGGAAAGGGGAGGAACGAGCACTGAAATACGGGAAATCCCGGCCAATACGGGATACTTGACAGGTATGATTCCCAGTAGTTAGTACATTTAATACAGTACTTATTATGACAAGCTGGGCAACTGACTTATTCACTCTCATTAATTTTCCTCCTCCACCCTCTCTCCTCACATACTAACACAAAAGGATGGGAGTTCTTCAGGACAGCAAAGGGCTCTGACCTTTTGTGTCTGGCAAGGAGGCAAGGAGTGATGGGTTGGCAGGGGATAGCCTTGTTTTCCTTGACGGACCAGCTTCCTGTTTGCTGCCAGCCTCACTTGGTAAACTGGCCATTATTGTACATTCAAACTGTGAGTCTCTCCTCCTGCTTCCCTCTCTATTTATTTTAGAGCTCATATTCCACATGTTTCTGCTTCTGCCTCCAAATCTGCAGCATTATTAACATTACTGGAGCTGCTGGCTTTTTTCAAGTGAGGTGTCAGCCCCACATATGAGGAAAACATCTAGTCAGTGAAAGGCTTTGTGTGAGGCTCAATACACCCTACCTTCTCTCCCTCTACAGCAGGGGGGCCCAAGCTTTTTGGGCTGTGGGCTAGAACACTGTTTACCTTCCCACCGAAGTGGCCCCTATTTATCTACTTACAATTTTTTGCTTCCGAACTGCTAGGTTGGCAGGAGCTGGGACAAAGACGGGAGCTCATTCCATCCTGCAGTACTTAGGAATCGAACTGCTGACCTGCCACCTTCCAGTCAGTGTCTTAGCCACTTGAGCCACTCATCATGCAGTACCTGGGAATCAAACTCCAACCTTCCAGTCAGCGAGTTCAGCATCTTAATTTAATTTAATTTAATTTTTCAACTTTTTCGCCACCCACTCAGGCAAGCCCAACTCAGGGCGGTTTACATAATCTAAAACCCCGCACAATAAAAATGGTTAAAAAACCCCCACCTACATTAAGATCCCACTTAACCACCTGAGCCACTGCAGTGCTTCTGTAGTCCCTTCACAATTCCCATACATAGCTCCTTGGTATCTGTGCAGATGTTTTATAAGAAATAATGTCATGGAAACCTTAATATACCTGGATCCACAAGTGCATAAAGAGCTTCATGATCTGTTGGTTAGCAATTCATTTCTCAACCTTTCCCTCACATGGTTGTTGTGAAATTGTTGGTTTATTTGGAAGGCTTTAGTCAGCTTGGAAGAATCCAGGTGCAGATATTCAAAGGAACCCTGAAAATGTATTAACAGTGAAGATTACTAGATTAGCAGGATCCCATTATCTGAGACTTCAGGACCAATACAAGGGGGGGGGGGGTAGGTCCATGCAGAACTGTAACTAGGACAGGATGACTCTAGCTACAAAAATTGGTAGAAGCCCACCTACCCAAAGCATATCTATTGTTTCCAGTTGCTCCTCCCCAGAGGGAAACACAAAATGAGTGGACTCAGTGTAGAAACCATATGACCACCATCACACAATCAGATTCAGCCCCTCCTCCCCATTCTTTCATCTTCTTGGTAGGGATCCTAATCTCACATGACCAGAATTAATCAATAGGACAGCAAGCCTCTGAATGTCAAATTGGGTATCCAGGCTTTGAAGCCATTCACACACAAAAATCAAATCATTGGTTCTGCTTATTCTGGGATTTTGTCTCCCTTCTGTGGGACCCAAAGAATTATAGAAACTCCCTGACACATAGCAACCTTTCTGGCAGCATAACTGTCAAGTATCCCGTTTTGGCCAGGAAATACCGTAATTCACTCCTCTTTCCCCCTCTTTCCCTCCATCTTCCCGTATTAGAACATCCATAAAAAGGAATTACTGTGCATGCACGCCCGACAGAGGCAGCGGTGCACATGCGTGAATTCCCAGAAAAGGGGTTACTGCACATGCGTGCCCCTCAGAGGCAGCGGTGCACATGTACAAACGCCTGCGCCCAGAAAATTTTCCTTATTTCCACAACCAAAACTTGACAGGTATGTCTGGCAGTACAAGCATTTCTCTCTCCCAGAAATCCTAAATGGACTTCAGGGAATTCCTTTTGTTCATGCACCATCAACATCTGTGCAAAAGCAGAAATAGGTAAGAAAACTTTACAGTGGGTTTCACCCCATATCAGCTAGTGAAAGGATCACTGGTAGAACTAGTGGAGTGTTCTACAGGCACTCCAGTCTCTTCAGCTGGCTGCAAAAAAAGCTCACAGTTTCTTTGAGAAGCAACCCAACCCTCATGCCAAGAAAAATCCCACCTGTCCTGATCTGGTTCTGCTGCATTTTGATCAGTGGTTGGAAAAGTTATATTGGAGAGATAGCAACTTCTAGAATTCCATGTCTAGAATCACAAATATTATTTATTTAATCATATTTCTATTGCCGCCCCCTCGCCGTTATGTAGTTATAGTCAGGATATGTCATTTAGAAATACAGTACTTCACCACTCACCCCCTTGGATGCAGCGCTTAAACCAGTTGCATGGACTAAAATCTAAAGTTGTAAATTTTTTTAATGTCTTGAAGAGTCCAAATGGAAGAAAAGGAAATGTGAAGAAGCAAAGACTTTACAGGGATGTTATTTTAATGTTTTCCTCCTCGTATGTATAATCTTATCTTGGCTTGCTCCCATGTTGATTTCAGTGGCAACTATTTCAAATCTGATTTGTCTATATTTTCAGTCCAATGTAATTACAAATGATATGCATTACTTTAATCTTCTCTGCATTTTGTGCCAGGAAAATATGCTGCTGCTGTCCAATGTTTCATTGACCTTCTTGGCTATATTTTCATCACAGTTGCATGAATCTGCATAGCTTCGACAGGAAGGATGAAAGAGATCTTTCGAAGATGCTATTTTATCCCCATTGTTCCTAACCTACTGCTTTCCATAGGTATTCAAATATTTCTCCCCTCATCTCTAACCAAGATACTAGGGTTAGACTCCAACACATTTGGATGGCAGCAATTTGAGGAAGGCTATCTTATGTCACAGATAATTACATGGTCAATGATATTAGTCTGGGTGACTCTGTATTCACACCTGTATAAAGACTATAAGGAAGGCTGAGCACAGAAGAATAGACGCCTTTGAACTGTGGTGCTGGAGAAGACTTCAAGGAGATCAAATCAGTCAATCCTGAAGGAAATCAACCCTGACTGCTCCTTGGAAGGACAAATACTGAAGCTGAAGCTCAAATACTTTGGCCATCAGATGAGAAGGGAGGATTCACTGGAGAAGGCCCTGAAGTTAGGAAAGATTGAAGGCAAAAGGAGAAGGGGGCAGCATAGGATGAGAAGGTTAGACAGCATTGGTAACACAGTGGATGTAGATTTGAGCAGACTCTGGAGGATGGCAGATGACAGGAGCCTGATGTGCTGTGCTCCATGGGGTTGCAGAGGGTTGAAGTCGACTGCATCTGAACAACAAAATAGGAGACAGGATGCCTTGCTGAGGAATGCCCTCGGGGTGTATGTATGTGTTGTTGTGCTTCTGTTCTCTTAGTTTTTCTCAGGTACCAGCTTGGCCAAAGATGCTGATCATGCCATTGGTAAGATCCAAGAGGGTTCCTCTAATGCTCTTCCTGTTCTTTCCCCCCCTTTTCATATTCTTTCTGCCAAAATGTTTCCAAAGTATACCTGTGCACAACTATACAACCTGGGAATCAGTCTTAGAGATTATAAGATGCAGCAAAAGTCTATCAAGAAGAAAAAGGCTGATTTTAATTGAAAAATACATGCTCTTGTTCTGTACTATCAAGTTGCCTCTGACTTATGGCAACCATATAAATTAGTGACCTTCAAAATGTCCTGTCCTCGACGGCCCTGCTTAGCTCTTGTAAACTCAAGGATGTGGCTTCCTTTGGAAGTCAATCCATCTCAAATTTGGTTTTCCTCATATTTCTGTTGCTTTCAATCTTTCCCAGACATACTGTCTTTCCCAGGAAATCTTGCTTTCTCATGATGCATCCAATATGTGACAGCCTCGATTTCAGTGACACATCCTTACACTTTTTGGAATAGTAGCCATGTTAGTCTGTGTTTCAGGCATATCAAAGAATAAACAAAACAAAATAAAAACAAAAGCTCTGTAACACTTTAAAGACTAAGTGTTATATTTTACTGTGAGTTTTCATGGATCAAGTCCACTTCATCGAACATCGCTGGTTGTCACTTTCAGCCCTCAACTTAAACCCCTTACATGCATAATGAAAGATCTCCAACTCATCTTGGGCAAGAATACTTCACTGTCCCAAGCCTTTGGTGACAAACCTCTACTTGCTTATAGACAACCCTCTAATCTCAAACAACTATTGACACACAACAGTCTACAACAAAAGTGAAATAGAGATGGGAACTAAATCCTGCTGCAAACCCAGATGTCAGCTCTGGCCCCACATTCACTCTGAAAACAGTATTACTGGACCCAACGGCGCCACACACCACATTAAAGGCAATTTTACTTGTTCTTCTGACAATGTGATTTATGCCATCTCTTGCCAAAAATGCCCTTCTGTGCTCTATATAGGACAAAAGGAACAATCTTTGCACAAAAGAGTTAATGGGCATAAATCAGACATCTAGAACGGCAAAACAGAGAAACCCATTTCAAACCATTTCAATCTATCCAAGACCTGAAAGTTGCTATTCTGGAACAGAGAAATTGCAAGACTAGGATCCAGAGAGAGACAGCAGAAATAAAATACATTAATCTGTTGGACACCCATTGCAAAGGTTTGAATATTAGCCAAGGGTTTCTGGGACATTATCAAATTTGATACACAGATTGTTATTTGCTGCTATATATGTTGTATATTATATTTTGTTAGATCACCCTCACACACTTTCCTGTAAAATTATCATTCACAACATAGGCTGTCTCACAGAACTATGGATGTGCTCACATAGTAACCATACCTGTCAAGTACCCCGGATTGGCCGGGACTTCTCGTATTTCTGCGCTTGTTCAGCCCCTTTCCTGCCGCCATCCCATATTTCCAACAGCGGGGAAAGTAGCTACTGCACATGCGCGCCACTGCCTCTGACGGCCATGCATGCACAGTAACCTATTTCTGGGCCAAAGGGGTCTCTGCGCACGTGCACAGAGGTTTCTGCGCACGCGCACAGAGGTTTCTGTGCATGCACGCCACTGCCTCTGATGGCCATGCATGCTCAGTAACTCATTTTCTGCCCACGCCTGGAAACTTACTGCTCATGCGTGCCCGGCTCCTGGATTTCCAAAACCATGACTTGACGGGTATGATAGTAACACCAAGGTTAAACTCAATAGCAAATGTTCAATGCTAGGTGTTTGTTTTGTATCTTCCCACTATTTGCAATTGAAAAGGGGACATTACAACTAATCCGAATAACAGCCAGAGATCATCTGCCACTGCCACTTGTAAAAAGCCATATTGATTTGTATACTCTACTTATCAGTCACTCTATGCCTCTGTACCTGATGTATATAAATTGATGCCATGAAGTCTCACTCCCATGTTTGATGAAGTGGACTTGATCCATGAAAGCTCACAGTAAAATATAGTAGTTAGTCTTTAAAGTGCTACAGCACTTTTGTTTTTATTTTGTTTTGTTTATCCTTACACTTGATGATCTTTTCTAATTGCTTCATTGCCGCTGCCCTTGTTTCTTGGTCACAGTCTCCATTTGGATTGCTGATTGAGCCATGGTAAACAGAATCTTTAGAAATTCCAGTTTCTTCATTGTAGTATAGTTTTCTGTAGTCACGATTTCTGTCTTCTTAATGTTCAATTGCAGTCATTCTTTGGCATTCCGCCCCCCACTCTAACTAAAAGTCATTTCATGCCATTGCTAATAAGATGATGTCATTTGCGTATCTTAAATTATTCCATCAAGTTTCACTCCTTCATCTGAATCTAGCCCAGCTTTCTGTATGATACATTCTGCCTATGGATTGAACAGATAGGGAGATAAAATGTTCCCTTGTCTGACACTTTTGATTATAGGGGACCATTTTCTCTCTCCATCTTCACTCCTAACACCAGCTTCTTGTCCATAATACAAGTTATGCATCAGGACAATCAAGTGCTGAGGTGAAGCCATTTCTTTCAGAACAGCCCATAGTTTTTCATGATCTGCACAGTCAAAAGCTTTGCTACATCTATAAAACACAGATTAATCTTCTTCTGAATTACTTTTGTGCTCTCCAACAGACAATGGATATTTGCAATATGATCTCAAGTTCCTCTTCTTTTTCGGAATCTAGCTTGAACACCACGCATTTCTCATTCTATATGAAGTAAAAGTCTTTGTTTCAACACCTTCAGCATCATTTTGCCTGCATGGGAAATTAGAGCAATGGTCCTATAGTTACTCCTTGGCACCTCGTTTCTTTCTTGTCCTAAGAAATGCTTCTTATTTCTGTCAAAAGTCTGCAGGAAACTGCCATTTCTTTGCAGTGAACCAACAAAGAAGAAAGAAAGAAAGGAAGGAAGGAAGGAAGGAAGGAAGGAAGGAAGGAAGGAAGGAAGAAAGGAAGGAAGAAAGAAAGAAAGAAAGAAAGAAAGAAAGAAAGAAAGAAAGAAAGAAAGAAAGAAAGAAAGAAAGAGGGAAACTATCTAAGAACGAACATATGCATCCATCCATATTCACTTCCCAGAATCCTGATAGTGTCATAAAAAACTGTAAGCTGATTAACCAAGTTCTGAGCCCTCCCTGAGATCCTAGTACAGTAAAACCCGACTTACATATGCCTCAAGTTACATAAAATTCGACTTACATAATGATTTTATGCTAATTTACACGATTTCCTATGGGTTTGCTTCGAGTTACATAAAGATTCTTTTTCCTATAGGTTTGCTTCAATTTGCTTCGAGTTACGTAAAAAATAATTTTTCCTATGGGTTTGCTTCGAGTTACATAAAAACAACAACGATTTAAGCAAAAGCCTACGGAACAGACTTATTTCGTAAGTAGGGGTTTTACTGTAGTTGGATTGCCCAGGAGAATTCTGAGGCTTCATTGGTGATTCAGCTGCTAGAGTGAACTTGTGTGATCTTCTAGGGCAGGGGTTCACAACCTACGGCCCACAGCGCCAAATAATCCAGCCTCTGACCTCACTCCAGCTGCCAGCGCCATCAGTGGCAGCACCGGAATTGGCCATGGACTCATTTACAGCTGCGTAAACACATTTACAACAGATGTAAATGAGTCTGTGGCCGTCGTAAATGTGTTTGCAACAGCCCTAAATGAGTCTGCGGCCATCGTAAACATGTTTGTGACAGCTCTAAATGAGTCTGCGGCCATCGTAAACGTGTTTATGACAGCTGTGGATGCATTTTATGGCACCAGTCCAGCCCACTCAGCTGTCTGAGGGTGCGTGATCCAGCCCGTGGCTGAAAAAGGTTGAGAACCCCTGTTTTAGGGGTTGTCCCAGTGCAGGGATGGCGGGGTATGTGTGTCTTGCTCCACCCTGTCATTGGCCCAAAAAATGATGCAGATACTCCTGATTTAGTCCATTTTGCAGTTTTTCTTAGTGTACATGCATAGTATTCTTTCCCTTTCTCTCATACAGAGAGAGGTGGACAGGCATTCACTCAGTTACTCCTTTAGCCCACACCATTCATTCACTGTACAACTCTGCCCTGAGGTTAGAAATATTCCTACCTGCTGCAGTTATGTTTCACAGCTGGGCAGTTGGCTTATTAGCTCATATTCATTCCCTCATTTCATCCACCACCCCATAATCATTAAAAGAATGTACCCCTGACATAGATCATTAAGAGAGGTGTTCTTTCCCTTATCAGACAGGAAGAGACAAGGAAGAGGGTGGAGAGAAGGGGGCAGAGAGAAGAATAGAGAAGCATTGTGGACTTGTACCACAAACTCCAGGGCACCATTTTCACTGCATTTCAGAATAAAACCAATGAAAGTAGATTGTGAGCGGTGGGCTACAGGTGGGGGTGTTCTCTCTCCTTTCATTAAAAGAGGGGGGGAAAGAGAAGATATAGGGAAGAGAAAAACATTTAATTAAACAAATGAAACATTATCCATAGTTGGGTGATGTACAGTATATACATATGAGTTTAAGTAGAAAAAGCCAAAGGGAAGGAAAATGTAAAAAATATGGCCTGTGACAATTTTGTTAATGATACATAAAATAAACAGTGATCATTTACAAAGTAATGACTAATATCACAGACATTATATACTATTAGGTTAATCTATATTCCTCTACAGGAGAAAACATTTCATTTCAGGTTTTAGGCTAGAATGTCTTGACAAATTGCAATTCAGCAATTGCTTCCTTTGAAGTGTACTGAGGACTCTAGCCTTAGCTCCTTGTGCTAGTTTTTCTCTTGTGCCTGTCCCACTGCAAAGGGCAACATTATTGCAGCCCACATAGAGCATTTTCTCAAGTTTCCTTGCCCCAGTGCTTTCCCCACTGTCCATATGAGGCAGGGCCAAAATTGGTGTCAGCAGGGTCAAAGCAGGACACACAGTCTTATTTTCCAGGATTTATTTAATAACACCACCAGGCTGAAGTCTAGTTTTGTTTCGTTTTTACCGAGTTCATGATTTGCTTATGTGAACCCTGTGCAAGGCTGATCCATGCACAGTGCAGGTGTCAGTCATTTGAGGACATTTACTTCTCATTGTGCTGCACGTGTGCACACGCACATGCATGCACGCACACACACACACACACACACACACACACGAACGCGCGCACACACACTCCTATCTGATCCAGTGCTATAACGGTTTGCGGATTCCCCATGCCCATCTGGCATGGAACAGCCCTGCGGAGGCTGCTTAGGTGAGAAGGCTCCTGGCGGTGGCTTCTGCGGGCAGCTAAATTAAGGGGGGTGAATAAATGATAGGGTTTGATTCACCCAATTACATGACCTGACCGACGATTCTGCAAAGTAGGCAGATCGCTAACTCCAGTGACTGATTAGGTAAACACTCATCTCCTGGCCAAGGAAATCTCCGGTGTAAACAGCGAAGATGTTTACCCCTGTCTAAGCCCTAAACAATGGTCTCCCTCATCCCGTGTTTGTCCGAAATAATTAACTTCCCTTCGAGAGGTTCCCCAATTAACCTGAGTAAACAGGTGATGTGATTGACTCCCGGGTGATGGTTTTTTCTACCTGCCTTCTGATCTATAAAAGGTGTATGTATTTTCCCAATAAACCACTGATCTGATCTCGCTCCTGTTGCCTCGTGTTGTCATTGATCAGTCTCCTCCAGGAACTAGCGCCGCCCTAGCGGCCCAACATCGCTACAGCTGGTGACCCCGACGTGATTTACTCGTGAGTAAGAGACCCTGGAGAGGTCTACTCGTGAGTAGCGATTCACGCGGTCCGGTTCTACGCTTGAACCGCGACCCGTCATCCCGGAGGACAGCGCGGCGCTCCGGCCGGCAGCCAGCCGATCGGAGGAGTAGCCTGCGGCGAGGCATCCCAGAGAGACATTCCTACAGCTTACTCCCCGCTTTCGAGGAGGTTTGCCATAGAGGGAAACGTGTTCCGCTCAGGGCAGCTGTGAGCCCCTGACATCGCAGAGGCCGTTGAAGGGCCCGTGGCAGAAGGTCCACGCTCCGAGGTCTACCCCAGACACCCGACGCCCGAACCTGTTGCCTGCAAAGACGCGTCGACCCGTCCCGAGGAGGAATCTTCCGGAGACCCAATCGCAGGTAATATGGGGACTTGTTCTCATAGACCAGGTCCGTCCGCTAGCCAAAGAACGCGTGAGGAAGAGTTTAAAATCCTGGCCAGGGTATTTAAGTTACGCTTTCACAGCAGGGAATTAGCGAGACTTTTGGCGTACCTCAGGGAACACTGCCTACTTTACCCAGAAGTAGGTACGTTAACCCTGCAGCTCTGGGATCAGATAGGAGACTGTATTCAGCAACCCCCGAAAGCTCCAGGAGGGATAGTTCGTACTTGGAGGAAGTGTAGGAAACTCTTAGCAGAGATCGAGCCAGTCCGGGTAGAGGCCAAAGAACCCCCGTTAGTCGAGCCATCAGGCAAGCCAGTCGAACAGACTGCGCCCACGGCACTCTATCCGTCAATTAGCTATCGGCAGAGTAGCGTAGGGAGCGTCCCCGCGGTGACAGCTGCAGACGTCACCGAAGGAACGCAAGGAATGGGGAGCGCAGGCGCTCCCCTGACAGCTCCAGGCTCCCTAGTCGTGAAGAGTGCCCTTCAGCGCACAGCTGAGATAGAACTTAAAAAGGGGGAATTGTCAGTTGAACAACTAGCTGAACTCAGACAGATTTGTCCAATCCGCTTGGAGATGGACGCGCTCACGGGCGCACAGCAGATAGTACACTCCCCAGTCCCGTACAAGCTTCTCATGGTTTTACGGAAAGCAATTTCAGAGACAGGGCTCCAGAGTCGTTTTACGAGGGGCATGCTTCAGCAAGTGTGCGAAACCACCATGTGGATTCCTCATGATTGGAAAGCCGTCATGAGGATGATGCTAACCCCCAGCCAGTACATGATTTGGGACAGCGAGTTCTGCCTAGAGGCGCAAACTCGGGCTGCCAGGATGGGAGGCGCGGTAATCCCTGACCAGTTGTATGGTTCAGGTGCCTTTGAGCCCATCAACGCTCAAATTAACTTGCCTCTCGCCACTCTAGAAATGTCAGCCGAAGCTGCCTACAGGGCATACTTCAAGGTCCCAGCGTCTGGCAAAACGGCTAAAAATTACACTGCTATCAAGCAGGGAGCCCAGGAGCCCTACATGGACTTCATCAATCGCCTGGAGGAAGCAATTAGCAGGCAGATTGATAATGAGCAGGCCCAACAAGAGCTTATGATTAAGCTAGCTAAGGACAACGCCAACCTGGACTGCCGTAAAATCTTGCAGTCCCTGGGCAATCGCCCGGACTTGACCTTAACGGACATGATCCGAGCATGCTCCGACGTTGGCACAGACTCCTACAAGATGGGGCTGCTAGCGGCCGCGGTGCAGGGGGGAAGAAGACCTCAGGGCAATGGCAAGATCAAAGGGGCATACCACACTTGTGGCAAGGTCGGACACTTCGCCAGGGAGTGCCGATCCAAGGGAGGCGGACAAAAATCCGGCCGTCCCAAGGCTCTGAACACCCCCTGCCCGAAGTGCAAGAAAGGCTATCATTGGGCCAGGTATTGTCCGAGTTCGGGAAACCGGAATCCGGGCACGTCTCTGGCCCCAGTCCAAACAGAGGCTTCCTTCACCCAGATCCAGAACTCCCCAGAACTGGACTAGGTTCCAGGCACATTCCAGGCACTGCGAGGGCACAGGCCAGCCCCAAGGGTAGCACAGGACTAGAATTGGCTTGCCAGGCAGACGTTACATGTGATCTGCCGGGCACAGTCTATCTAGTCGATTCCCAGTACATGGGACCCCTACCCAGAGGCTTTATAGGTCTAGTTTTGCCCCGTAGTGTAGCTGGAGCACGCGGAATTTTCATAATTCCAGGAGTCATTGACTCGAATTTTTCAGGCGTTCTCCAGGTCCAGCTTTGGACATACCTGCCCCAAACAATCCACAAGGGAGACACCTTAGCGCAACTGATCTTGGTTCCTTGTCACTCGCCAGCAGGCAGCCAGAGAAGTCTCAGTGCCAGCTCAGAGTCCGGTTCAGCAGATCGCTCGAGCGTGAGTGAGGCAGTGCAGGGATACCAGGTCTTGGCGACAGTGGAGACCAACATTGAGTGGAAGCAGCGCCCCGTTATCGAGGTATTTTTGAACAAAAGAGTGTTCTCAGGGTTACTCGATACCGGAGCGGATGTGACCGTGATAAGCAGAAGCCAGTGGCCGAGGGAGTGGGCCATTGAGCCGGTCTCCGATGTGTGGGGGGTAGGCGGCGTTCAGGAAGCGTTTAGAAGCCGAGAGTGGGTAGAAGTCACAATCCCAAGGGCTGACGGCACGGCGGTGATCCGGCCGCACATTCTTGACATGCACGTCAATCTTTGGGGACGGGACATTCTACAGCAGTACGGTGCCACGCTTACCTTTGGGTAATGGCGTTGCCACTTAAATGGCTCACCGACACTCCGGTTTGGGTAGAACAATGGCCGGTAGTGGGGGAGAAATTAGTTGCCCTCAAGCAGCTAGTTAAGGAACAGCTAGACGCAGGACATATAGAACAGTCCACAAGCCCCTGGAATTCGCCAATTTTTGTTATTAAGAAGAAGTCGGGGAAGTGGCGACTCCTCCACGATCTCAGAGAGATCAACAAATGCATACAGCCAATGGGTCCGCTTCAATGCGGCATCCCGAATCCGAACATGATTCCCGAGGGGTGGGAGATTCTAGTCGTAGATCTCAAGGATTGCTTTTATACAATCCCCTTAGACCCCAGGGACCGGGAGAGGTTTGCCTTTACGGTGCCGGTCGTGAACCACAGTGAGCCCACGCAGCGTTACGCGTGGAAATATTTGCCACAGGGCATGCTCAATTCGCCCACCCTGTGCCAAATTTACGTTCACGACGCGCTGGCAAAGTTTCGAAACCTCTACCCACAAGCCATAGTTTGTCACTTCATGGACGACATTTTGGTAGCGTTGCCACAGCTTGGCAGCGAAATGTTTTCAGACCTCCAGGCCAGCCTGGGGGACAAAGGCTTACTCATTGCCCCGGAGAAAGTGCAGAGAACCGAGCCCTTCTCATACTTGGGCCATCGGCTTCTCCGCTCTTTCGCCGCACCGGTTTTACCTCAGATAAACTTACAAGACTCAGTCACCCTCGTAGAATTGCAGCAAGTTTTGGAGAATATCAATTGGGCCAGACCGTATTTTCGCTTGGATACGGATCTTCTAAAGCCGCTCTTCTCGCTGCTAACCTTAGGTAAGCAGCCGGCAGACCGGATAGAAATCTCTCGAGACGCGCGCTTGGCGCTCGAGAAAGTGAACCAAGTTCTCAGCCAGAGGTGGGTGGATAGGATCGCCCAGGGGCCATATGCCCCGACCCTGAATTTGTACATCGTACGGTCGGGATCCATGTTCACTGGGGCGCTAGGAGTAGACTCAGAAAAGGGAGCGAAAATTGTGGAGTGGGTGTACTTGCCTAACACCTCATCTCAGAACATTGTTCTGCCCCAAGAACTGGTCTCCGCGGTGATCTACCGCGGCAGGCTGAGAGCTAGGGACATCTCTGGGCACGATTTAGCTAAGATCATAGTCCCGTTCACTAAGGAACAAATTCATCAGTTGATGCAGCTAGGTGACTCGCTTCCGATAGCTTTGGAAGGATTCACTGGAAGCTTGGCATACCATTTGCCCAAAGACCCCAGACTTGTCTCGCTTCAAACAGGAACAGTCAGCCTGTTCGAATTGCTTTCGCTGGTCCCACTTCAGGGGGCCAAGACAGTCTTTACCGATGGTGGACACACATATGGTGTCTTGACCTGGCAGGAAGGCAAAGCTTGGCACACGCTGCTGACTGTCCCACAGAAGTCCGCGCAGCGGGCGGAGTTGGCAGCCGTGAACCTTGCCTTGCGCACCTTCGCCAAGGAACGTTTAAAAATCATAACTGACAGTCTGTACGTTAGGAACTTGCTCCACAGTCTACCGGGAGCTTACATTACCCCCGCAATAGACAAGAATCTGCTTAGTCTGTTTCTCACTGCTCAATTTCACCTGCGGAACCGCACGGAGCCACTCTATATTGCCCACATCCGAAGTCATCAAGACCTACCGGGTCCGATTTCCGCGGGCAATAGCAGAGCGAATGCGGCGGCAAAAGAAATTCAGCAACGTTCAGTTTTGGGAGTTTTCACTACTCCAATTCAAAGCCATGCATTTTTTCACCAAAACGCCAAGGCACTCGCCAGACAGTTCAATCTGCCACTTTCTCAAGCCCAAGGTATAGTACGCTCTTGCCAGCATTGCGCAGGGGCGCCGGGGGGGCCCTCGTGGGGGGTCAACCCACGAGGGACAGAGGCCAATCAGGTGTGGCAGATGGACGTCACGCATGTGCCGCAGTTTGGCAGATGGCAGTACATGCATGTCTGCATTGACACCTTCTCTCAGTTCGTTTGGGCGACGGCGCAGAAGGGGGAGGCTGCCTCCCACGTGGAGCAGCACCTCCTTTCCTGCATTGCGGCGATGGGCAAGCCGCGGCACGTGAAAACGGATAACGCCCCGTCCTACAGGCAGTTGGCCGCCTTCATGACCACCTGGGACATCAAACACACTTTTGGCATTCCCTACAATCCGCAAGGGCAGGCGATTGTAGAGCGGGTCAATCGGACGCTAAAGTCCTATATTGACAAACAAACAGAAAGGGGGGAGCCACCAGCCCTCCCCAAATCACAGGGAGAAGCACAGTTCTGTCTGAATAAGGTATTGTTCACATACAATCACCTCAATGTTTTTTCGGACTGTACGCCGCAGGAGAAGCACTTCCGCCGTTCGGAAGCCCTCCCGCGACCTATGGTCCGGTACCGAGTGCCACCAGACCCTTCTTGGAGGGGCCCGGTGCCGCTCATAACCTGGGGAAGAGGGTATGCTGCAGTTATGTCTCCCACAGGTGTCGTTTGGATTCCAGCTCGGTGCGTCAAGCCTCATTTGGAACCACATGGCGTGGACCCAGGCCGACCCGAGTCCGATCCCGGAGATGCAGGATCTCGCCCTGACCGAGGGGACCCGCCGGGAGAGACAGCGGTCGCAGACGACAGCATCGAAGATCACCTGGGGGATGGTCAAGGCCCTCTGCCATGATGCCCAGGACGCCATCCAGCGCGAGGGGGAGGAACTGACACCAGAGAGCTTTGCGGTTGCGATTTTCGCCCGAATTCACGCCAACTCCATGGCAGTCACCATCATCCTGGCCCTCTCCCTGCTTTTTTTGGGGGGGGGGTGCTCAGGCCGCCTCACTGGAGGCCAGCGATTTAATGCCAGGCGGAGACCTCTCTGCCCGGATGCAGTACAACATTTGGGAAAGGTTGGCTACCCTTGTCAACCAGTCCGATTTTTGCCTCAGGCAGGACGTCGGCTCTGCCTCGATCCTCAGCACCTGCCTTGTCCCGGTGTGCCATTCTCCAGGCGCACACCCCCGGGACGGGGACTGGCTGGTGAGGCGACTCTTCAGCCCATACATCCCATCGGCTTCCTCGGAATATGCCCGTTGGGAGATGCGGCTAACCATGACTTTACTGGCTGATGCGGCCACTCTCCACACCCCTCGAGTGGCGGTCAGCCCGAACTCTACCTGCGGCCGGATACACGGTTGCTCCGGACCCGGCCGAGCCTGGCGCCGTTGCCTCGATGTAGGCAGCGGCAATTGGACTTGCAATGACCCAGTGCCACTTGGCTCGAAGTATGCACATATCACCCTGCCATCTGGATGGTTCTTTATGTGTAACCAGTATACGTTTAACTACATTCTGGCTAATATTACAGACTCTATATGTTGTATCAGTCGTTTAACACTGTTGCTCCCCACTAAGGATATGATTGCCCCACGCACTAATATCCCCAATGTTCCCAATGGCTCCAATGTTCCCTCACTCATACGGCACACTCGCACCACCCTGTTAGACAGCTCATGTGAAAGCAGCTTTAGGGTAATGAGACCTGCCGAATACCTCTCTTTGGCAGTCAGCATCGTCGGCGTGCCAGGCTTAGCCGTCGGCAACGCAAAGAGGATCGGTCGCTTGGCCTGCGGTTTAGCAAAGGCCATTAACCATACCTCCTCAGCGATAGCGCTCCTTAATCAAGAGCAGGCAGAGCTTCGCCATGCCATTCTCGATAATCGAGCGGCTATCGACTACCTCCTACTATTGCACCACTTGGGCTGCGAGTCCTTTCACGGAATGTGCTGCTTCAACCTTACTGACAACTCCCGGAAAATTCAAAGCCAGATCACAGATCTCCACACCATAGTCGCAGGCATCACAGAGGGCTCTGCGTGGGGGGCTTGGTGGAGTTCTCTGTGGAAGTGGATGTGGTCGTGGATCCCATGGGGGTGGCTTCAGACGGTACTCAAAGTGGTGGTGGGGATAGTCATACTGGGCATAGCAATTTGCTGTCTCGCTCAATGCATTCCCTCACTGATCTCGAGGTGCCGCCTCAGAAGGAAACCCCATGACGTCACTCTCGACCAACAGCTGGTGCCGCTTCTGCGCAAAATCGCTGGTCAGGCTCTTAATATTAAAAAGTAAGGGGAGATGCGGATTCCCCATGCCCATCTGGCATGGAACAGCCCTGCGGAGGCTGCTTAGGTGAGAAGGCTCCTGGCGCTGGCTTCTGCGGGCAGCTAAATTAAGGGGGGTGAATAAATGATAGGGTTTGATTCACCCAATTACATGACCTGACCGACGATTCTGCAAAGTAGGCAGATCGCTAACTCCAGTGACTGATTAGGTAAACACTCATCTCCTGGCCAAGGAAATCTCCGGTGCAAACAGCGAAGATGTTTACCCCTGTCTAAGCCCTAAACAATGGTCTCCCTCATCCCGTGTTTGTCCGAAATAATTAACTTCCCTTCGAGAGGTTCCCCAATTAACCTGAGTAAACAGGTGATGTGATTGACTCCCGGGTGATGGTTTTTTCTACCTGCCTTCTGATCTATAAAAGGTGTATGTATTTTCCCAATAAACCACTGATCTGATCTCGCTCCTGTTGCCTCGTGTTGTCATTGATCAGTCTCCTCCGGGACCTAGCGCCGCCCTAGCGGCCCAACATCGCTACAACGGTTGACTAAAGGGGAAAAAATAATTAAACAGGACCCCAACCTCTGCAGATGTTGTGTATTGAGGCAGAATTGCAAGTTGCTCAGGCAACGCCTTGCAAAGGTAAAATGGCGGTTTCCCGCCATCCAAATTAGGAGCTAAAGTTTGCGCGAAATCCCCCTCTCTGGGCGCGCTCATTATGCTAATCAGAGTTCTGTGATTGGTTACAGTTTTGGATCCCGATCCTTATTGCTTAATACTTGTATATCGTGTTATGATTGGTTGGTTATGATTGTCTGGTGGGTTGCTACGTTGTAACAAGGAGTCACCGCCGGGGAGACACTATATAAGCCCCACGGGTAAACAAGGGCGGGGCCGGACCGGATCTATGCTACCCATTACTGCACAGGTTAGCCAGCAACATGCTAAGCCTGGGTCTCCTCTATGCGCTATCATTGCTAAGGTGTAGCTCAGTGTATTGCCTTCTTACGGCAGAATCCAGAGGGACTGGTTACATGGGGCAAGCGTAGCCATCTCATGTCTGGAGCGCCTTGTAAGTTTAACCTGAAAGACTGTTAAATAAACTCCTGTTGTTCTGTTCATCGTTGCCTGGACTATCGCTTATAAGGGCCGGACACAACAGCAGAGGAGCAGGGGAACTGTTCCAATGCAACATCCAAAGTGCTGGTTAGACCTGCCAGCATAATGGATGTTTATCCTGGAAGCAGTCTTTCAGCTGGAAGGCTCCCTTATATGCCCTTCCCAGCATCCAGAGGCACTGAGAATGGTGTATTATTTCAGCCACTAAATAAATAAATAAATAAAAAACCCTTGATGGATTTAAAAAAAAATTATTAGTGGGATGTTGTACTCCAGCATGTGTCAAATTTGGACAGATGGGACCAGCCCAGCCCATTCCACCTCAAAAGAGTGGGCTGAGCACCTGTCTGGACAGGTTCATTGTTATAGCAAGGAGCAGCGTTCTTAGACACACAAGTTTGCACTGCAGTTTATACAGAACATGGAAACATTCATTTGGGAAAATACAGTAACTAGAAAATCTCTCTCAGCTGCTGGTTTTGGATGTTGAATCCAAAAAAAGTACCCCCCCCCCCCAAGATCAGAGATTACAAATGATAGGATTGCATATTATAAAATTGTCCTTGAGAAAAATGCACTTGAAGGATGTATTAGTTTATTTATTCTTGTGGTTACCTCTGTGTTTAGGCTCTTCTAGGCTTCTATCAGCTAAATTGCAATTGAAAACCAGAATAATTGAAATGGAAGCCCAGAAGGATCTTGCATTTAACAGGACCTCCACATTCGCTCTTTGGTATGAATCAATTAAATAGTAACATTGCTAGAAGGAATGTCTAACAGAAGTAGGCCATTGTAATGCCAGGAGGGCGTTTGCTGTCTTATGTTACTAATAATGCCACATACACCTTGGAAGGGGTCTTATTAAAAAGAATCAAGCTCCCAGAAACTCATTTTTTTGTGGTGCTAATTGTGCTAAAATTTTACTGCTTACTCTGTCACATTGTTTCTCTGGGAAAAGATTACTGGACACTGAAAATAAAGTGTTAATGCATATAGTCTAAAAATGGTGCTGAGTTTCAAAACAAGAATACTTTTTCATCCTCCGCCTCCCGAGAAGCAGCATCCCCCTTTCTAGCTATTTTTCATACTCCTTTAATAAAAGAAGCAAAACTGTCCTCGAGGGAGTAAAGGCAAAGGAAGAACAGAAAGGAAAAAAAAAGAAGAATGTGTTTTTCTTATTGCCCAGGCAACCGGGCTTTTGAGACATTGCATTGTTTTTAGTGTTGTTGTGGACTGACCTGAAATCTATTAAAAGATGGAGGGTGGTATATAAACATTTAAAAACCCATCAGCTATCATTGCTCTAGTACACCGATCTGTTGTAGTGAGGATACAAATGGGGAAAAAGAGATTACAGTATATTCTACTTTGAGCAGAATGATATGTCAGGCAGCATGCTCCAGTACCCAAGTCAGCCGAGGTCTCTGCTTCCTCCTGAAGGGCAAGGAGCGGTCCAAACTGGTGTGAAAGAGGAACCAAAGGAGCTCAAGGAAACAATCCTGCCTGCACCGATAAACTGGCCAGGGGGTCCCCAGCTGAGCCCACCAACAATCGTCTGGCAGGTCTTACATGAGGCTGCAGGGAGCATTGACTTCTTGGAGAGGCCCACAGGGGAGGGGAGTAAAGGATCCTGCCCCTCCCTCCCCATCCAAAGACCTGGGCCTGGAGAGAAGAAAAGGTTTCAGGAAGGCTCAGCTCTACTGCCCATTTGCCATCCAGAGAGGCCCAAGGGGGAGGTGAGTAAAGGATCTTTCCCCTCCCTCCCCATCCAAAGACCTGGGGCCAGAGAGAAGGACACTTCCGGAGACCCCCGACCACCCCCAGGAGATACCATCCACAACCACCATCACAGCGAGGCCCGAGCCGGCGCCTTTGACCGACTCCATGCGGCCGAAGAGAGGCAAGAGCTGCTGTGTGCATGCAAAGGATAAGTAATCGAACTGAAATAATATAGTTGACTAAATATAGATGGCTTATAGCAACTGACATAGTGACTGTACAAGAAACTGACTTACATAGAGACTTGATATAGTGGACTTTTTCTTTCTTTCTTTCCCTTTCATTAATTAGTTCAACTTTTACTTTGATACTATGTGATAAACTGTGATATTGTGCATGATAATACTTTGTTTTAAAACTGTTTAAACTGTGATAACATATGTGATGGGAAAAGACTGGCGTAGAGACCGGCAAGGCACGCCACAAAGTCTGCCAAGAGAACCCTATGGACCAAAACAAAAGGCAAAACAAGGGGATGCTCAGCACAGCAGATCTGAAAAGGGGGAGGGATATGAAAGGGGGAGGAGAAATACAGTGTTGTAGGGAACAATACTGCATAGGGACATGGAATGTGAGGTCTATGAATCAAGGAAAACTGGAAGTGGTAAAAAATGAGATGGAAAGAATAAGCATTGACATCTTGGGCATCAGTGAGCTCAAATGGACAGGGATGGGTGAATTCAGCTCTGGAAACCATCATATCTACTACTGCGGGCAAGAAAACCTTAGAAGAAATGGAGTAGCCATAATTGTCAATAAAAGAGTGAGAAAAGCAGTAATGGGATACAATCTCAAAAATGACAGAATGATGTCAGTCAGATTTCAAGGCAAACCTTTCAATGTCACTGTGATCCAAATATACGCACCAACTACTGGTGTAGATGAAGCCACAATGGACCAGTTCTATGAGGACTTACAACACCTCATAGAACAGACACCAAGAAATGATGTCCAAATTATATTAGGAGACTGGAATGCCAAAGTAGGAAATCAAAAAGTGGAGGGAATAACAGGCAAATTTGGTCTTGGAACACAAAATGAAGCAGGGCAAAGATTGATAGAGTTCTGCCAAGAGAACGCACTGGTCATAGCAAACACTCTCTTCCAGCAACACAAGAGGCGACTTTACACATGGACATCACCAGATGGCCAACATCGAAACCAGATTGACTACATACTCTGCAGCCAAAGATGGAGAACCTCCATACAGTCAGCAAAAACAAGACCTGGAGCAGACTGTGGCTCAGATCACAACCTACTGATCGCAAAATTCAGGCTTAGACTAAAGAAAATAGGGAAAACACGGAGACCAGAAAGATATCACCTAGACGGCATCCCTAAAGAATACACGGTGGAGGTGATGAACAGATTTAATGGCTTAGACTCGGTAGACAGAGTACCGGAAGAATTATGGACGGAGATGAGGGACATCATGCAGGAAGCAGCAAAGAAAACCATACCAAAAGAAAAGAAGAGTAAGAAAGCAAAGTGGTTGTCTGATGAGGCTCTTAAAATAGCAGAGGAAAGAAGGAACGCAAAAGTCAAAGGAGAAAGGAAAAACTACAACCATTTGAACACAGAATTTCAAAGAAAAGCAAGGAGAGATAAGGAAAACTACCTAAAAGAACAGTGCAGAGAAATGGAGGAAAACAACAAAAGAGGCAGAACCAGAGATCTTTTCAAAAAAATTGGGGAAATCAAGGGAACATTTAAAGCAAAAATGACCATGATAAGGGACAAAGACGGAAAGGAGCTAGCTGATGCAGAAGAAATTAAGAAAAGATGGAAAGAGTACACAGAGGAACTTTACAAAAAGGACCTCAACACTCCTGATAATCACAATGATGAAGAAATTGAACTTGAGCCAAACATCCTGGAGAGCGAAGTCATAAAGGCCCTAAAGAGCACTGCAAACAACAAAGCTAGTGGAGATGATGGTATCCCAGTTGAATTTTTCAAAGCGCTAAAAGATGATGGCGTCAAATTACTGCATTCAATATGCCAGCAGATTTGGAAAACAAAACAGTGGCCACAGGATTGGAAAAGATCAGTATACGTCCCAATCCCAAAAAAGGGCAATGCCAAAGAATGTTCAAATTATCGAACAATCGCGCTCATCCCACATGCCAGCAAGGTGATGCTCAAGATAATACAGGACAGACTTCAGCAGCATGTGGAGAGAGAATTACCAGAGGTGCAGGCTGGTTTCAGAAGAGGCAGGGGGACTAGAGACCACATCGCCAACATACGCTGGATCATGGAGAAAACAAAGGAATACCAGAAACAAGTTTACTTTTGTTTTATTGACTACACTAAGGCATTTGACTGTGTGGACCACAACAAGATGTGGCAAGTAATTAAAGAGATGGGAATATCAGAGCACCTCATATGCCTCCTGAGAAATCTGTACATGAACCAAGAAGCAACAGTTAGGACAGAACATGGAATAACAGAGTGGTTTGGAATAGGAAAAGGAGTAAGACAAGGCTGCATTTTGTCACCATGCTTATTCAACCTATACACAGAGCACATAATGCGCAGTGCAGGGATGGAGGAATCACAATATGGGATTAAAATCGCTGGGAGAAACATCAATAATCTGAGATATGCAGACGATACCACCCTAATGGCAGAAAGTGAGGAAGACCTAAAGAATCTCTTGATTGGGCTGAAGGAGGAGAGTGCAAAAGCTGGCTTGAGACTCAATATCAAGAAAACCAAGATAATGGCAACAGGCCCGATCAGTTCCTGGAAAATAGACGGGGAAGAGGTAGAAGCAGTGACAGATTTTACTTTCTTAGGATCAAAGATCACTGCAGATGGGGATTGCAGCCATGAAATAAAAAGGCGACTGATTCTTGGGAGACAAGCGATGAGAAACCTGGGGAACATAGTGAAAAGCAGAGACATCACATTGCAAACAAAAATTAGAATAGTCAAAGCAATGCTTTTCCCAGTAGTAATGTATGGATGTGGGAGCTGGACAATTAGGAAGGCTGAACGCAGAAGAATAGATGCCTTTGAAATGTGGTGTTGGAGGAGGGTTTTGAGAGTCCCCTGGACAGCGAGGAGAACAAATAGGTCAATCTTAGAAGAAATTAACCCTGACTGCTCATTGGAAGGTCAAATAGTAAAGATGAAGCTAAAGTACTTTGGACATCAAATGAGAAGGGAGGATTCACTTGAGAAGGCATTGATGTTGGGAAAGGTGGAGGGCAAAGGAAGAAGGGGGAGGCCAAGGATGAGATGGCTAGATGGTATTATAGACACAATGGGCACAAAGCTGGGAGGGCTGAGGGGGATGGTGGAGGACAGAGGCGCCTGGAGGAAAATGGTCCATGGGGTCGTAAAGGGTCGGAGTGGACTGTGCGACTGAACAACAACAACTACTTTGAGCAGGATCTACAGTACATAGAAGTAAGCAGGCACACAGCTTAATGAGTGGGCGTGAGAGGGGCAGTGAGGTGTCTCATCTTGTTACTTATAAGAACCCATGTGAAAGGTTCCATGTGAAAGGATTTTAAGTGGCCCCAGTTTGCAGAGCTTGAAAAAGTTACTTTGGATCACAACTCCTCAGGTTCCAAGCTTGTCCAATTGCTAGGTCTATTGACTATACTGAGCTGTAGCGATGTCTGGCCGCTAGGGCGGCGTTAGATCCCGGAGGAGACTGATCAATGACAACACGAGTCAACAGGAGCGAGATCAGATCAGTAGTTTATTGGGAAAATACATACACCTTATATAGATCAGAAGGCAGGTAGAAAAAACCATCACCCGAAAGTCAATCACATCACCTTGTTTACTCAGGTTAATTGGGAAACCTCTCAAAGGGGAAGTTAATTATTTCGGACAAACACGGGATGAGGGAGACCATTGTTTTAGGGCTTAGACAGGGGCAAACATCTGCACTGTTTGCACCGGGGATTTTCCTTGGCCAGGAGATGAGTGTTTACCTGATCAGTCACTGGAGTTAGTGATTAGCCTACCTTGCAGAATCGTCGGTCAGGTCATGTAATTAGGTGAATCAAACCCTATATTTTATTCACCCCCCTTAATTTGTCTGCCCGCAGAGCCCGCGGCTCAAGGAGCGTCCTCCTGAAGCGGCCTCTGCAAGAGCCGTTTCCATGCCCGATGGGCATGGGGAAACCATACTGTGCTGTTTTTTTGTGAACACCACAGTGTGCTCAGCAGCGTCCCATTCCCTGGGGTTTAAGCACAAGTGGTTAAGGTGCTGAGCTGGAGACTGGAAGGTCGGGTTTCTATACCGGAGGGATGCACTTGGGGATATGAAAGGAGCCTCATTCAGGCGTCCCCTAAGCAGAGTTTCTCCAGCAAAAATCCTTTCAACCCAGAGTAATTATTATTTAGCGCCAAGCTAAAATTATTATTTAGTGCCAAGCCTGAGACCAGCAAATGGAGTCTTATTGTGTCATGGGGTGTGGCAGACCAGAGTTGGGAAGAGAGCTTATGGAAAATACACTATCACCCACCCATCACTGTAGGAGCTCTGTAAGTGCAAATGTAGAGGCTGCTCATCAGGCCTTTGCACTGAACACACACAAATCTGCCTGGCCTCTGAACAGAGTGGCTGTCTATTATACCCTACTACAGGACAGAGCCCTGTTGTGGCAGTGGTTAAACTGCTGTACTACAACCAAAACATTTTGTGTTCCATCCTGAAGGTATCAAGGATAACTCAGCCCTCCATCTTTTCGAGGTTGGTAAAATGAGTACTCAGCATGTTGGGGGCAAAATGATAATTAATTTGTGAACTGCCCATAGGGTGCACTATGTGCTATGGGGCAGTATATACCATATTTTTCAGACCATAAGACGTGCCTGACCATAAGACACATCCAGTTTTTAGATCCCAGTTGTTAGATCCCGCGCTTGTGCACATTCGCCCAAACCAAGCCGGAGATCAGACGCTGTTTTTCCTGGCTTGGTTTGGGGGAAACCGTGCTAGCGCACCTGTGCGCAATCCCCCAATCCAAGCCGGGGATCAGACGCTGTGATCTCTGGCTTGGTTTAGGGAAAAGCGCGGTTCCCCCAAACCAAGCCGGGAATCACAGTGTCTGATCTCCAGCTTGGTTTGGGCGAATGCGCACGGGCACGGGCGCACGGTTTCCCCCAAACCAAGCCGGGGATCACAGCAAGTTGGTTGTGCAAAAGCACAGAAGTAGGGTGCGGTCACAAATAAAAGGCATTAGCCTTGAATATGCCATAAAACATTTTGTGGTTTTTGCTGCAACAGATTAATGTGGGTTCTTGGGAACCATGCATGTGCTTTGTCACCCATGAACAAAGTCTGTTGAAGTGGCACAACATGCACATTATGTTTTGTATAAACAACCATATAGACTAGCTGCTTTTCTTCTTTCTTTTAAAAAGAAACAAGGAAGCAAAAGACCTTGTATAGAAATTACATGCTCAAAAACTGTTGTGTAATACATTCAATTCTAGAATGTCACCTTTTATTTTTGCTTCTTGCTTTTCTTTACATTCTTAAGTGTTTCTTCCATCATCCATCTAGGTTTATCTTTTTTTAAAAACACAGATATTGTCTTTTTTTGCATTCTTTCTTAATAATGTCTACGGTTTCAGATTGACAGAAATAGGGTCAGAACCCTGAATGCAGTTTTTCAGTGACTAGTCACTAGCAGATAGAGACAAAGGGAACTGTTACAATAACCAGTGCAAGGAAATAGAGGAGCACAACAAAAAGAGGAAAACAAGAGATGTCTTCAAGATCCAAGAAATCAAAGGGAAATTCAAACCTCAACTAGGAATCCTGAATGATCTACCAGTAAGCATACTATCTGACTGGGAGAAAATAAAAAGGTGGATGTGGTATCCGCGGGCACAATTGGCATAACAGTCCCTGACAGAGGCCATGCCGTGTGAGAACGCTCCAGGCCTCTGGGCTCCGCGGGGACAGAAATTGGGGAGCAGATTAATAGTCATAAGATTGATTCACCCATATCTGACCTGACAGGCAGTCCAAACAGGAGGAAATTGAATGTCTAACTAAGCAGTTAGGAAATAGGTAATTCCGCACCTGCAGATTACCCCAAGCCCTAGCGCAAATAGTGGCCATGTTTACTCTTGTGTAAGCTAGGAACAATGGACTTCCCCTGCCAGTGTTTGCCTTAGTTAATTAACTTTCCCGAGAGAGATTCCCAATTAACCCGGGTAAACATGTGATGTGATTTTCTGTCAGATGACGATTCTATCACACGCTGCCTTGAATTCCTATATATGATGATGATTTTCCTTCAATAAACCACTGGTCTTCGCTCCATCTTGTCTCATGTCGTTACTCGACTAGTCTCCTCCGGGACCCAACGGCCGCTCCACGGCCCCGATCCAACATCGGGTGACCCCGAGACGTGATCCTACTCGTGAGTAAGCGATCTATGCGGTCCAGTTCTATGCCAGAACCGTGTCCGATCACCCCGGAGGACAGCGCGGCAGCCCAGTCGGAAAGCCGGCCAATCGGGAAGACAGCTATGCGGCGAGGCATCTCAGAGAGGCATCCTACAGCTTGCTCCAGCTATCGCGGCGGTTGCAGCACGGAAAAACGCGTTCTGCTCAGGGTCGGCTGTGAACCCCTGACAGCGCAGAGGCCACCGAGGGCCTGTGGCAGCAGTCCATGCTCCGAGCTCTACCCAGAGATTCGTCACGCAAAACCTATTGCCTGAACTTCAGACGCGTCGACTCATCCCGAGAAGGAGACTTCAAAGGACCGGCAGGTAATATGGGGACATGTCCTCAGCGGCAACGTCCATCCGCTAGTCAAAGAATTCATGTAGAGGAATTCAAGACCCTGGCCAGAGTATATCAGATAAGCTTTCACAGTGGAGAACTAGCGCGGCTTTTGGTGTTTTTGAGGGAACACTGCCTGCTTTACCCAGAAGTAGGTACGTTATCCCTTCAGCTCTGGGATCAGATAGGAGTCTGCATTCAGCAACCCCCGAGAGCTCCAGATGGCGTAATTCGCACATGGAGCAAATGTAGGAAACTCTTAGCGGAGGTGGACCCAGTCCGGGTAGAGGCCAAAGAACCCCCAGCGCCATCAGAGCCATCGGCGCCCACGGCGCTCTATCCATCATTTCAGTTTAAGCAGGGTAGTGTAGCTGCAGACGTCACCGGTGGAATGCACGGAATGAGGAGCGCTGGCACTTCTCTGATAGCTACAGGTTCCCGAACTACCAAGAGTGCCCTTCAGCGCACAGTTGAGGAAGAGATCAGGAAGGGGGAATTGCCAGCAGAAGAACTAGCTGAGCTTAGTCAGATTTGTCCAATTCGCTTGGAGGTAGATGCCCTCACAGGGCAGCAGCAGATAGTTCATTCACCAGTTCCGTATAAGCTCCTCATGGCTATATGGAAGGCCATTTCAGAGACAGGACTTCAGAGTCGTTTCACTAGGGGCACGCTTCAGCAAGTGTGCGAGAACACGATGTTCATTCCGCATGACTGGAAAGCCGTCATGCGAATGATGCTCAACCCCAGCCAGTATTTGTTATGGGACAGCGAGTATCGCCTCGAGGCTCAGGCAAGGGCTGCCAGGATGGGCGGGGCAATAATTCCTGACCAACTATATGGTTCAGGTGCCTTCAAATCCATCAATGCGCAGACTGCCTTGCCACTCGCCACCCTTCAGTTGTCAGCTGAGACGGCCTTCAGGGCTTTTCTCAAGGTCCCAGCAACTGGCAAAGCAGCCAAAAATTACACCGCAGTCAAACAGGGCGCCCAGGAGTCCTACATGGACTTTATCAATCGATTAGAAGAAGCGATCAGTAGACAGATCGATAATGAGCAAGCCCAACAAGAGCTCATGATGAAATTGGCTAAGGACAACGCCAATCTCGACTGCCGTAAGATCTTGCAGTCACTGGGCAATCGTCCCAACCTGACTCTTACGGACATGATTAGGGCTTGCGCCGACATTGGCACGGACTCCTACAAAATGGGTCTGCTGGCAGCGGTGGTGCAAGGGGGTAGGAAACCCAAGAACAAGAACCAAGGAGCATGTCACAATTGTGGCAAGGTCGGCCACTTCGCTAGGGAGTGCCGATCCAAGGGCGGCGGAAAGCATTCCGGCCGTTCCAAAGCTCCAACCACCCCATGTCCGAAGTGTAACAAAGGCTTCCATTGGTCCAAATTCTGTCCAAATTCGGGAAACCGGAACGCGGGCACATCTCTGGCCCCGGTCCAAACAGAGGCTTCCCTCGCTCTGGGAGAGCCAGAGCTGGATTAGATTCCAATCACATTCCAGACATTGCGAAGGCGCAGGCCAGCCCCAAAGGTAGTACAGGGCTAGAATTGACTTGCCAGGCAGACGTCACATGCGACTTGCCAGGCACAGTCTATCTGGTGGATTCCCAGTACATGGGACCCCTGCCCAAAGGCTTCATAGGCTTAGTTTTGCCTCATAGTGTCGCAGGAGCACGTGGAATTCTTGTAATTCCGGGAGTCATTGACTCCAATTTTTCGGGTGTTCTCCAAGTTCAACCCTGGACGCACCTACCCCAGACCATTCACAAGGGAGACACGTTAGCGCAACTGATTATGGTTCCTTGTCACTCGCCAGCAGATAGCCAGGGAAGGCTCAGGGACAGCTCAGAGTCTGGGTTGGAAGACCGCTCGAGGGCAAGTGAGGCAGTGCAAGGATACCAGGTCTTAGCGACAGTGGAAACCAACATAGAATGGAAACGGCGGCCAGTTATAGAGGTATTTTTGAATAAAAAATCGTTCACTGGGCTGCTAGATACCAGAGCTGACGTCAGCATGGTCAGCCGAAGTCATTGGCCACGGGAGTGGGCCATTGAGCCGGTCTCTGATGTGTGGGGGGTAGGCAGCATCCAAGAAGTGTTTAGAAGCCGGGAGTGGGTGGAAGTCACGATCCCGGAGGCTGATGGCACAGCGGTCATTCGGCCGCACATTCTGGACGTGCACGTCAACCTCTGGGGGCGAGACATTTTGCAACAATACCGTGCCACTCTTACCTTCAGGTAATGGCTCTGCCACTTAAATGGCTCACCAACACGCCAGTCTGGGTGGAGCAATGGCCGGTAGTGGGGGAGAAATTAGTCGCCCTAAAGCAACTGGTTAAGAAACAGCTAGATGCAGGACATATAGAGCAGTCCACCAGTCCTTGGAATTTGCCCATTTTTGTCATAAAGAAAAAGTCGGGGAAGTGGCGACTCCTCCACGATCTCAGAGAGATCAATAAATGTATTCAGCCAATGGGTCCGCTTCAATGCGGCATTCCGAATCCAAATATGATCCCAGAGGGTTGGGAAATCTTGGTTGTAGACCTTAAGGATTGTTTTTATACTATTCCCCTAGATCCTAGGGACAGGGAAAGGTTCGCCTTCATGGTGCCAGTTGTGAACCACAAGCGAGCCCACGCAGCGTTACGCGTGGAAATATTTGCTACAGGGGATGCTCAATTCACCCACCCTGTGCCAAATTTATGTTCACAACGCACTGGCAAAGTTTTGAAACCTTCACCCCACAGCTTTAGTGTGTCATTTCATGGATGACATCTTGGTCGCAGTGCCGCAACTTGGCAGCGAAATGTTTAAAGACCTCCAGGCCACCCTGGGGGAAAAAGTGTTACTCAATGCCCCGGAGAAAGTTCAGAGAACCGAGCCGTTTTCATACTTGGGTCATCAGCTTCTCCGTTCTTTCGCAGCACCAGTTCTGCCCCAGATCAACTTAAAAGACTCAGTCACCCTGGTAGAGCTGCAGCAGGTTTTAGGAAACATTAATTGGGCCAGACCGTATTTCAGATTGGATACGGATCTTTTAAAGCCGCTCTTCTCGCTGCTAACGTTAGGTAAGCAGCCGGCAGAGCGGATACAAATTCCTCGAGAGGCACGCTTGACTCTCGAAAAGGTTAACCAAATTCTCAGCCAGAGATGGGTGGACAGGATTACTCAGGGGCCCTATGCCCCGATCCTGGACTTGTACATCGTTCGGGCCGGATCCATATTCACCGGAGCCCTAGGAGTGGACTCCGAGTGAGGAGCGAGTATCGTGGAATGGGTGTATTTACCGAACACCTCTTCCCGAAACATCGTTCCACCCCAAGAGTTGGTCTCCGCGGTGGTCTACCGCGGAAGGCTGAGAGCAAGGGACATCTCAGGGCACGACCTAGCAAAAATCGTGATCCCATTCACAAAAGAGCAGGTTCAGCAGCTGATGCAGCTCGGTGACTCGCTTCCAATTGCCTTGGAGGGATTCACCGGATGCTTGGCATACCACTTGCCTAAGGACCCCAGACTCGTCTCGCTTCAAACGCAGACGGTCAGCTTGTATGAATTGATATCGCTGGTTCCACTTCAGGGGGCCAGAACAGTCTTCATGGATGGGGTTCGCACATATGGTGTTTTAACTTGGCAGGAGGGCCAGGCTTGGCGCATGCTTCCAACTCTTCCACAGAAGTCCGCGCAGTGGGCAGAGTTGGCAGCGGTGAACCTCGCTTTGTGCACCTTCGCCAAAGAACGCCTCAACATTATAACTGACAGCCAATACGTTAGGAATTTGCTTCACAGTCTACCGGGAGCATACATCACTCCCGTGAAAGACAAAAATTTGCTGAGCTTGTTCCTCACAGCTCAATTTCACTTGCAGAACCACACAGAAGCGCTCTATATCGCCCACATTTGAAGTCACCAGGACCTGCCTGGCCCGATTTCCGTGGGCAATAGCAGAGCGGATGCGCCCGCAAAGGAAATTCAGCAACGGTCAGTCTTGGGAGTATTCACAACTCCGATTCAGAGCCATGCATTCTTTCAGCAGAATGCCAAGGCGCTCGCCAGACAGTTTAACCTGCCACTCTCTCAAGCCCAAGGCATAGTTCACTCTTGCCAGCATTGCGCAGGGGCACCGGGGGGGCCCTCGTGGGGGGTCAACCCACGAGGGACAGAGGCTAATCAGGTGTGGCAAATGGACATCACACATGTCCCACAATTTGGCAGATGGCAGTACATGCACGTTTGCATTGATACCTTTTCACAATTCGTCTGGGCAACGGCACAAAAGGGAGAGACAGCTTCCTACAATTCTAGAAAGTGAGGTGAAAGCTGCTCTGAAAGCATCAGGAAAAAATAAATCATCAGGGTTAAATGGAATGCCGAAAGAATTATTTCAACCCAAAGAGACTGAATATGTCAAAATCCTAACAAGCATATGCTAAAAAAAATCTGGAAAACAAAACAATGGCTATACATTCTAATGTATGATGTATTCTAATGAGCAATGCTCATTATACATTATAATTCCCAAGAAAGTAGATGCCAAGGAGTTGCAATAACTATAGGACCATTGCTTTAATTTCCCATGCAAGCGAGGTGATGTTCAAGGTGGTGCCACAAAGACTTCTACCTTATATGGAATGAAAAATGCCTGATGTTCAGGCTGGACTTTGAAAAGGAAGAGGTACTCAAGATAACATCACAAATATTCAATGAATGCTGGAGCATACCGAAGAATTTTAAAAAGGAGGTTAGTCACTAGACTTTAAAGACTACAGGAAAACATTTGACTGTGTGGATCACAAGAAACTATGGATTGTTCTGAAAGGAATAGGGGGCATAGCTGTCAAGTATCCCTTGTGGGCCGGGAAAACCCCTTATTTTACCCTCTTTCCTGCCGTCATCCCTTATTAATTAGACTGCAATGCCCTATTGCTACCATTGGAGGGCAGCACAGGATAAGCATAGCTGTCAAGTATCCCGTATTTGCCGGGAAATTTCCCTTATTTCCAAATCCAAAACTTGACAGGTATGATAGGGGAGCCTCCACACTTGATTGTCCTGATGCATAACCTATATTGTGTACAAGAAGCTACAGTTAGATGAGAATATGGAGAAAAAGAATGATTTCCTACAGACCAGTGATGACAAACCTTGGGACTCCAGCTGTTCTTGAACTTCAATTCCCAGAAGCCCTGATCAGCAGGAGTGCTTATTTGGGCTTCTGGGAATTGAAGTCCAAGAACATCTGGAGTACCAAGGTTTGCCCTCACTGCTATAGGCAAAGGTGTAAGACAAGGATGCATTAAACTCCTTCTCTGTTCAACCTGTATACAGGACATATAGAAAGCTGATTCAAATGAAGGAGTGAAAATTGGTGGAAGAAACATCAATAGTCTGAGATGTGCAGATAAAAGCATCTTATTGAAACAAGCAATAATTTGAAATAACTTTTAATGAAAGTTAAGTAAGATAGTACCAAAGCAGAAATTCAGTTAAATGTTAAGAAAACAAAAATTGTCATTAGAAAAGAACTACACAACTTTGAAGTTGACAATGCAGAAATTATAATAGTAATTTTTAAAAAATATACTTTGGTCCAATCATCAATCCAAATGGGGATTGCAGTCAAGAACTCCAAAGACAACTGAGACTCAAAAGGGTAGCAATGAAGCAATTAGAAAAGATCATCAAGAGTAAGGATAAGTCAGAGGAGACCAAGAACAAGGAGACCACACCACTTTCCAAAACTACACGTTCTTCATTAAAGGACTCTACTTAGAAGGAATCCACCATCCTTGCATCTTTTCTTTATAGATTTTAAGCATATTATTTCTGACTTCTCTTTATTTTACTTTGATTTATTTAAAGTTGTGAAAGATATTTTGTTCTTTTTTGCAGTTCTTTTCCTCTTTGCAATGATTATTATCATAGTTCTCTGTGTGACCCTATATGCAAGTTGCTGAAAAGTTACATATAGGATTCTGCTTCAATTTCTGTTAATACTTTTACTTATTGTCTACTACTGTATTATTTTTCATCTCAACTGATTCATGATAATAAACATATATCTTGAACAATGCAGACAATTATCTATACAGTATTCAGCAACACAGACCTGGGATAACTATGCATGCAGTGTATACATAGGAATAAATGTACATGCTAAAATATAAAAGACAAATATACTTATAGATGCAAATACCTAGGTGGTGTATTACATAGCTAGTTCATTTTCCTTTCATTGCTCTCCACTCCAATGCAGTTGTCCCAGAAACTATGAGGTATAGATAAATATTTGATCTTTCTTTTATTTGACAGCTGAGCAGGAGTTTGTCAAAGTTTGAATTTTAATGTGGAAAAAGAATAACTTGAAAAGTATCTAATATAGGAAAGAAGTTTGAGGTGTAGGTGGAACAGAAATCAGAAGCCCTGATTCACCAAAGGTTGGACTCCTATATTATGCAGGTCAAGAGAAGTCATTTTAGGATGCCACAGAATAAGCTTCCAATTCTCACTTTCAGAATAACAGTCTAGGTAGGGCATTGGTGACAAACCTTGGCACTCCAGGTGTTCTTGGGCTTCAATTACCAGAACCCCAAGTCAGCACACCTGCTCATCAGGGCTTCTGGGAACTGAAGTTCAAGAATACCTGAAGTGCCAAGGTTCATCACACTGGTCTAGGGGCATTCAATACAATAATTCATCCATCCTCCCAAAACGATGTTCTCAGTCTGAGATTCAAAACCATAATCATCACAGCCAATGTTGAGTCACTGGGAAAGCCAATATTTCCACCCCATATAGTTTAAGCATGCACTGCCTAGTGTGTCTGTGCAATAAAAATAAAGCAGTTTGTCGGCAAATGTAGGTCCAAATGATGATAACAGAGGTGGGTTTAAAATTAAATGGATCAGCCTAACAGTGAAAAACGTGTGGGCCTCTGGATGAGGCAGAACATAACTCACATTTTACCCCATCACTGATGGATAGTAGAAAGTAGAAATCCAGTTGTTTCCCTGGCCTAAGTCTTCTGAAGTAAATCACAGTTTTTAAGGGTCAACAACGACCATTTTGGAATAACATCCAATTGAACAACAACAGCAACATCGTCAAGGAGAAGAACCATGGCAGCAAAGCAGTCAGAATGAGTCAGCATGATTTGGTGAAGCAGTCTTCCATGTTCCAAAAGGGAGCCGATCTAATTTTAACCCCAAAACAAAGGGGACTGACTGCATATATCCACCATTTTTTTCCTTTCACACTCCCCACCCCTTGTTGTGTCTGGCCCTTGGAAAGAATAGTCCAGGCAATGATAAACAGAACAACAACAAGGGTATATTGTAAAGTCCTTCTGGATATTTACAAGGCTATCCGGACATAAAATGGCTACACAAGTCCCATGTAATCGGTCTCTCTGAAATCCACCATAGAAGGTGATGTACTGAGCTACACCCTGTGGATGTGTGTATATGTTATGTATGTATGTTTGCATGTTCATTGTACTGTAAAGGCAAGAATGTAACCACTCCAAATACAGAGTATCTCAGCTGTAAAGGAACGCGAGCAGACAGCCCATAGAGGGCAGCTGCGAGCGTTCAGTCTCACATGGTTCACATTGCTCAATCACGGACAGCCGCGGGAAAACCTTCCCCGCATTCAGCAGCAGGAGAAAGATCTGCATTCAGCAGCAGGAGAAAGATCTGCATTCAGCAGCAGGAAAAGAGGCGTGCCTGGGCGAGGCCACGCCGGTAGCAGCCAATGAGCTACCGTGCTACAAGATTCAAATGTATAGGGCTACTGTATATATTGAGATGTATCACCGCCAATACCTCATGCTTCACTGGAACATCATGCAATAAACCTGTGTTAAGCCAACCCTTCGGCTGTCCTGTTGTCTTTGGTCCCATATACTAAATTGGCGACGAAGGTGGGATCATGGCTGCCCACGGGACCAAGACATGTGCCAGCTACGAGATCAGGAAGCCGGGAGACTTGGAGCTGTTTGAGATAGACTTCAACGCAGCGCTGGTGGAGCTCGAAGTCTCAGATGAGGCCAAGAAGAGGGCCATCTTCGTCCGCATGCTCGGACACGAGACCAAGAGGACCTTGGTGGACCTGATCGCGCCGAGGAGGGTGAGCGACCTCAAGGCCACAGAGCTCCTGGCGGCGCTGCGCACCCACCTCCGGCCCGCAATAGCGATGTTTCCCGCTCGGAGCGCGTTCTGGAGGCGAGTCCAGGCGCCCGGGGAATTGGTCGCTGAGTTCGCCGCGGCCCTGCGGCTGGCCGCCGGCCCATGCAAGTGGGAGACCCCAGGAGTCACCCTCCGGGACTGCCTGCTCTGCGGTCTGAGGGACACCGAGACTCAGCGCGCGCTGATGAAAAAGGAGCCGCCTCCCACGTGGCAACAAGTCCTCGACACGGCACTGGCCGCGGAGGCCATGACTGCCGGGGTGCAAGAGCTTCAGGACTGGCGCCCGAAACCCGCCAAGGCAGAGAGCTCGGTGCGCGTGGCCCGGCGAGCTTCGAACTCGTCCGCGGAGAGCGGCGACGACGAGGACGTCCGGAGGGTCCAGAGAGAGGGCCGGCGCTGCAACGGCTGCGGCGCCGCCCACGCCCGCGCCAAATGCCCATTCCGCAAGGCCGAGTGCCACAACTGCGGCCGGCGCGGGCACATCGCCAAGGTCTGCCGGAAACGGCGCGAGGCCACAAGGAGTTCTCCAGACCGCTCGGCGAGGCAGGACCGCACCACGAGGCCAAAGGACAGCACCCGGACCACGAGGACGCGGGACGGAGTAGGGCGCATCTCCGACGACAGCGAGGACGACGCTCCGGTTTGCAGTGTTTCCACGGAGCACCCCCGTTACTTCGTTGAGGTAGTAATACAAGGGGCCCCTGTTAGGATGGAGGTGGACTCGGGTTCTTCATACTCTATCATTTCCCAGGGAGAGTTCATGAAAATCGCCCCCCGCGTGCGGCCCAAGCTCAAAGCGTTGAGGGCCACACTGAAGGACGTGCAAGGGAACCGCATCCCAGTGTTGGGGGTTGGGAAGTTCCAGGTCCAGTTTAAAAAGCACACCACAACGCTTCCCCTAGTCGTCCTCAAGGGAGGTAAATGCAGCCTCCTCGGGACTCAATGGTTCCAGCCCCTGGGGTTGTTCATTGGGGGGGTGCACGCCGTGGGAGCACACGCCGCCGGGAGTGATCCAATACAGAGCGTGTGCGACGCGCACCCCGAGGTTTTCAAAAAGGGGCTCGGAAAATTCAAGGGCCCCCCAGTGACTTTCGACCTGGACCCTGGAGTACGTCCAATCAGACTTAAACCGCGCAGAGTGCCCTTCGCACTAAAGGACAAAATAGAGGCGGAGTTGGACAAATTGGTGGGCCAGGGGATTCTTGTCCCTGTTGATTCTGCGGAGTGGGAAACTCCAATTGTAACAGCGCTCAAGGCCAACGGGGAGGTCCGCATATGCGCTGATTACAAGTGCACCATCAATAAGGCGATCCGCCCTAATGCGTATCCGGTGCCGGTAGTCAGCCACTTGTTGGCCAGGTTACACGGGGGGAGGTGTTTCGCTAAACTCGACCTGGCCCAAGCCTACCAGCAACTCCCGGTGACCCCCGCCGCAGCTGCTGCGCAGACCATAGTCACCCACAAAGGGGCGTTCCAGGTATCGCGCCTCCAATTCGGCGTGAATTCGGCGCCCGGGATCTTCCAGTCACTCGTGGAACGCCTCCTGAAGGGGTTAGAGGGGGTGTTACCCTACTTTGATGATGTATTGATTACAGGGGGGAGCCGGGCCGAATTAGCAATGAGGTTGGGAAAGGTCCTGACAATATTCGAAAAAGCGGGGTTGCGGTTGCGGAAAGACAAATGCGTTTTCTTTGCAACTGAGGTTGAGTTCCTAGGGTTCCGTGTTACTCCCGAGGGAATCAGGCCATCCCAATCCAAGGTGGCCGCCATCAAGAAGGCCCCTCGCCCCACCTCCAAGCCCGAGTTGCAGTCGTTTCTTGGACTGCTCAACTTTTACCACTCCTTCCTTCCGCGGAAGGCAGCAGTGGCGGAACCGCTACACAAATTGTTAAAAAAGGACGAGGCATGGAAGTGGGGCGACGACCAGGAGATGGCTTTCAATGACCTGAAGCGCCTCCTGGCATCAGATGCGGTACTGACCCATTTCAATCCCAAACGCCCAGTGGTCCTGATATGCGATGCATCCCCGGTGGGGGTGGGGGCGGTGTTATGCCACGTACTGGAGAACGGGAGGGAGGCCCCGATAGCGTTCTACTCTAGGTCCTTGTCCCAAGCGGAGAGAAACTATGCCCAGACAGACAGGGAAGCACTAGCGATAATTGCGGGGACCAAGAAATTTCATGATTTTGTGTACGGCCGCCCCTTCACCATAGTGACTGACCATAAGCCCTTACTAGGCATTTTCACCGCAGATAAGCCCACACCCCAAATCCTGTCCCCGAGGATGCTCAGGTGGGCCATTTTTCTCAACGCGTATCAGCACGCGTTGGTATACCGGCCCGGGAAGGAGTTCAGCCATGCGGATGCCCTGTTGAGGTCCCCCATTCCCTGGGATTGCTGCCACGTGGGCGAGGAAGAGAGGGACCACCAGGTCTTAATGATAGAGGTCCTAGACTCCCCTCCAGTAGTACCGGCCGACATCGCCAAAGCGACCGGCAAGGACAAAACGCTGGCCACAGTTTGCTCCTGGGTACAGAAAGGGTGGCCCGCGTCTTCCCCAGCAGCGGAATTCGACACATTTTTCAAAAAGAAACTAGAGTTGTCCCTAGAGAGGGGTTGCCTTTTGTGGGGACAGCGGGTAGTGATCCCCACGTCTCTCCGGCTGAGGGTGCTTAAACTGCTGCACGTCAGCCACCCGGGGATCGTCCGCTCTAAGGCACTAGCCCGCAGTTACTTTTGGTGGCCCCAGCTAGACGCCGACATCGAACACATGGTCGGCACTTGCGAAGCGTGCCAAAGCTCCAGGCCAGAAGAGGCTCGCTCGCCACATAGGGAGTGGGACGCAGCAAGGGGGCCCTGGTCCCGGGTACACGTAGACTTTGCTGGCCCGTTCAGGGGAACACTTTTCCTCCTTGTGGTGGACGCGTTCTCCAAGTGGTTGGAGGTCATTCCAGTCTCGAGCACCTCCTCGGCCACAACAATTAAACAGTTACGGAGGGTCTTTTCCACGTTCGGCTTACCCGACACCCTCGTCAGCGATAACGCTAGCTGTTTCACGTCCGCCGAGTTCGGGGCATTCATGGATCGCAACGCCATTCGGCATGTCACCTCCGCCCCCTTTCACCCGGCCACCAACGGCCAAGTAGAGCGCCTCGTGCGCACCACAAAAGACGTGCTGCTGCGCATGGGCCCCGGAGACCTCGACCTGAAATTGTGCCAATTCCTGCTAAGGTACAGGGTCACCCCATTGGCGTCAGGGTACTCCCCCGCGGAGCTGTTGATGCGCAGGAAGCTGGCCACGGTAATCTCCAAGCTAGACCCCACGAGAGTAGAGGACAAAGGGCGGAACATAGGGGTGGAACCCGCAAAGAGTTTCAGCGTAGGCGCCCCGGTGCATTGCAGGAACTACGCCAACGCGGGGCCAGCCTGGGTGCCGGGCACCGTAATAGAACAAACCGGCCCCGTCTCATACCGCATGGAGACCAGTACAGGCCTCCTGTGGAGGCGACACTTGGACCAACTCAGGCGCAGGGTCCCCGGAGAGCAGGACGAAGACAAAAATAGCCTCGAATCAGCGTTAGGGTACTCCCCCACCCGTTTAGCCCAAGGGGGAGGAAAAGGGGGACATGGGTCCCCACCAAGGGGGGAGGAAAGGGAATCGATCCTCAGAGATCTTTTGCGGGAGTTCGCGGCAGAAAGGAAGAGCCCCGACCTCACACATACCCCTCGGAAGTTTCCCCGAAACACAGATGCCCCTAGAAGTTTAGACGTTGATTTACAGTACCAGGGGGAGTTAGCGGAGTGGTCCCCCACCCGTCCTAGCGAAAAGAGGGGTTTCAGTTCAGCCCCTGGTACTTCCAGTCCCAGTAGCCCCTGTGAGTTAGAATGCAACATAGCGCCAATTTCCCGGAGACCGACACCCCCAAGACGGGAGGCAACAGCGAGTCCGCCCACCACAGTCTCAAGGTCCCCCGAGCGGGGAACAGAAGGTAGCAGAACCACAAGGGCGACCTCATCGGTTCCGCGGTTCACAATAGGAGGGTCCCCGGGGTCCGAGAGCAACAGGCAGGGGTTCACCTCCCAACTGTTCATTCCATTCCCATCCCCGGGCGCAAGGCAGGCACGGACGCCCCACAGAGCCACTAACGAATCCCCGTTTCCCGTTGCAGGACAAGCACCCGCGGAGTTAGGGATCACAGGCTCTCCAGTACTAGGTCAGGCGCAAGCACGCCCCAAGCGCACGTGCGGCAAGCCACAATGGTTGCGGGACTTCGTCCCATCCTAGGGGGGAGGGATGTTATGTATGTATGTTTGCATGTTCATTGTACTGTAAAGGCAAGAATGTAACCACTCCAAATACAGAGTATCTCAGCTGTAAAGGAACGCGAGCAGACAGCCCATAGAGGGCAGCTGCGAGCGTTCAGTCTCACATGGTTCACATTGCTCAATCACGGACAGCCGCGGGAAAACCTTCCCCGCATTCAGCAGCAGGAGAAAGATCTGCATTCAGCAGCAGGAGAAAGATCTGCATTCAGCAGCAGGAAAAGAGGCGTGCCTGGGCGAGGCCACGCCGGTAGCAGCCAATGAGCTACCGTGCTACAAGATTCAAATGTATAGGGCTACTGTATATATTGAGATGTATCACCGCCATTACCTCATGCTTCACTGGAACATCATGCAATAAACCTGTGTTAAGCCAACCCTTCGGCTGTCCTGTTGTCTTTGGTCCCATACACTAAAGTATAGAGAAGACCCCAAGTTAGCCCTCCGTGGCTTAACCTGCAGTGGTAATGGGAAGCATAGATCCGCCCTGGCCCCACCCTTGTTTACCCGTGGGGCTTATATAGTGTCTCCCTGGCGGTGACTCCTTGCTACAATGTAGTAACCGCCAGACAATCATAACTAACCAATCATAACATGCTATATGAGTATTAACCAATAAGGAACAGGATCCAAAGTAGTAACCAATTACAGAACTCTAATTATCCTAATGGGCGTGCCCTGAAGGGGAGATTGCATGCCAAATCTAGCTCCTAATTCTGATGGCGGGAAATCGCCATTTTGTCTTTGCAAGGCATTGTTTGAGCAACTTGCAATTCTGCCTGAATACACAACAACCCCCAACCCCCCACCCCCACACATATCTTCTTACAAGATTTGAGAAAATAATGAAACTACTGGCTTGGTGGTGTTGCTAGTACAACTGGCTGAAGTCCAGGGGTGAGGGGGAAATAACAGATAAGCCCTGATACATCTCCCCTTGTGTCAGGCTGCACATGTCCAGAAATGCCCTTAAGAAATGAAATAAGGATCTAAACTGAAAGGGCCTAGATGGGGTTGGGTGAAGTGAGGAAGTCTTGGAGATCCATTCTCTAAGGCCTACAAGCAGAACACTGTTACTACTCCTATAGCCCTTTTTGGTCAAAAGGACTGGTTTTTGGTTTTTAAAAAACTTTCCTTTACCGTGGAAGTCCCTGGAGACTACAAAAATGCCTCCCATGTTCTGTACTTTGCCCACCTTTGCTTTACTTCATGGTGTACCAATTGAAGACCTGTGATTTAGGAAATTGCCAGCCAGCCAGCAAATTCTGCAGAAAGGAGAAAACTACTTTCAGCCCTGACCCTTTGTCAAAGGAGTAGCCATTCCTTGCTCTGGTTGATAATCTTCACTGTGTTTTTCTCCTCCATTGCTGGTCTTAGTCATTTTGTTGCTTGAAGACAAGAACAAAATGGTACTTGCACTCCATTCCAACATAAAAAAACAGCTAGGCCAGCACAGTTGGAGCCTTCTTCAGTATTGGTGACAGGAAAGCTTTCTGTATCACTTTAAAGGCAGTAGGCTAGTTTATGGAGGCACAGGACAGAATGTGTACTGCACAACTCTCTCCTCCAGTTATGTTGTTGCTGCCCCCGCCATGGCTGTGGTCATCATCATCATGCATTATCTAATGGTAGGGCCAGCCATGGCTCCTGGACAGTTGCTCCTTTTGTTGTTGTTGTTCAGTAGCACAGTCCACTCCAACCCTTTGTAACCCCATGGACCATTGCCCGCCAGGTACCTCTGTCCTCCATTTTGAATAGAGCAAAGTCTTGAAGCAGGCTTTTGCATCAAATTATCATGGTCTTTTAAACCTGTGTTGAGAGGCGAGCCGTTCAAAACTGAATGGCCATCAAGTCGAAAATGAAAAAACACAATTTAGTAGCACTGTAAAATAAGTTATTTGTCTGGGGAAAATACATGTGTACACTATGCTAAAAACAGTTCTTTTGTTATCTGAGATAACCACCTGGTAGTCACAATAGAGGTTGGGAGCTTAAAGGTTGTACATGTAGCTGGAGGATGCTGATTTCCTTCTAAATGGGCAAAGAGTAACCACCAGACACAGCTATACACAAAGTGGTAGCCTGGAAAGTAGGCCAAGCCTGTTGTCTCAGCAGGTGCCAAAGTACTCCAGCTGTAAGTAAACTGAGAAGACTGGAAACCTGTAACTCCTTTAATGCAAATGTAGTCAAATTGTGACCTTCCAGCTGTTGTTAGACTCTCCCATCAACTCTCACCAATGGTTATGCCAGTTAGGCCTGATAGTTGAAATCTGGAGGGTTAAAAGTCTCTCACCCCTTCTGTACATCTATTTGTTATACAGCCTGCCTTATTGCATTGATCATTCAATCAACTCTCCTTTCCCCTCTTGATATCAGTACTCTCTCCTGGTGCCCACACAACACAGGATAGAAACAATTGTCAACAGAAACAAGGCAGAACTAAAATCCTTACCTCCTGGTGTTTTTAACACCATTGCTGAAGTGCTGGTGCAATTTTGTTCTAGTATGCTCTGGTTTGCTCCAGCATTGGATCTGCCCATGTGGACCTTGTTGCATGCTGATCCATTGTTGTGTCTTAAGCTTTAAAATGAAGAGTCCAACGAGCAATGAATCAAACAACAATGCAATGGTTTATTCACTACTCTTGGAAATATCACTACAGCTTAACTAGACATGATTTGGCTGTGCTCGTTCCTCTATTCTGCTACCTGGGATTAGTTCTGCACCTGTGCATACTGAAGGTAATCCACATGTGTGTGTCGTGCCAGTGTGCGAACCAAGAGCCAACATCTTATTTGCAAGCGGCGCTTATATAGCGTCCGAGCGGACATTACCCATGTTACAAGTTAGCAACCTTTTGGACAACCTTAATTAACCAATCAGTAATGCTATATTCGAGCAATGACGAATCCCTGCTAGAATCCAAAATAGTAATGAATCAGGCATTACACATTTGCATAAGAGCACACCTTGAACTGGGGAAAGGGAGCACCAATTTTACCTTTAACTGGAATGGCGTGAGTCGCCATTTTAACACATTTTGATAAGTAATAATAACACTGAATATTATCTTAGTACAAAACATTTTCCCCAGGTTTTTTATATGTTCCTGCTTGACAATTGGTCATATAATTCCTCCGCGCAAAACCTGCTCCCTGTCTTGAGTTATGTTTGTTCAGCAACCGATGGTTAATGGAACTTGGGTAAACTTCTCGGAACTGGGGAAGGAAACAAACAATCCGTTGTGCTTCGGGCAACCTCTGCCTTTCGCATAATTTGGAACCTGCTTTCCCCAATAACCCTACTCTGAGGAAAACCCACACCTCCGGCAGTCTGACAGACCCACAAACTCAATTGTAGCAAAGCCTGGAGTGATTTCCCGGGGAGTGTACAAAGTAGCACCCAATAATACATCCCTGTGGTGACTAACAGTATTTCCCGCTCCTTCTTTGGACAACACCATTCTCTTCAGACCTGAGCACATTGGCAATTCCCCCTCCACCCTCGGGGAATGTGGCTCCGTATCCTCTACCCTTGGGCCAGCTGGTAAATCCCCCTCCAACCTCGGGGAAAATGACTCAGTTTCCTCTACCGTTGGAAACTCTGTTCCCATTCCCTTTTCCCCTTGGGGACCTGAAACCTTCCATCCTCCCAGGGAATGAGCGTAGTATTATGTTTCTGAACCCAAGCTTCGGTAGACTCCTCAAGTCCCAGCCACCAGAAATAACTCCTTATGATCAAATTAGGGTGAGCAATACCAGCAGACCTGGACAGTATATTATGCAGAACCTTGTCCCGGACCCTGGACGGTGTTATAGTTTTGCTTAACCAGTATAAACAAACTCCCAAGAATGTTATCTTATCCTGGTCTTTGTGGAAAATCTTAAACTCTGCATAAATAGGTGGTGACGGCCACCCCAATTCTTCCCACAATACAATTTGTGACAATACAGGATCCTTAAAAGTTGCAGTTGCAAAGTCCAATCCTAACATAAGTGAGGTAATTGCTAAACTGACCCAAAACTCAGGGTTTGCCAGCTCCAAGTCGCCCTGCTGCAAAAGTTGAGGAGCGTCACACAGTTCAGAGTCTTTGAGCAAAATGCAAGTCTTTTTAGAACAATCCTCAAAGTTAGCAAAGTCACAGTTGGTTTGGGCAATGTGCACATAATGGGAGTCCGTAGGTGCAACGTCTTTATCAGAGTACAAACGCTCAGGGTGCCCCCTAGATGAGCCCGTTCCAGAAATCGGCGCACTCAGGGCCTCATCTTCCACACCAAGGACAGGGTCTCTCCCACCCAAGTTTATACCCGTGAAAGAAATGCCTAGATGCCTTAACCACTGGGACCCCAAGAAATTGGCCTTACCCACTTTGCACACCACGAGAGGTAGACGTGTGGAAATATTTTTGAAGAAAACTTCGAGGTTGCTTATGCCCCACACTGGAACATGGTGGCCTTGCAAGTCCACCAACTTGTTTGGCAGGGCCCTAAGCTTAGGGCGGTTAGCAAAGGGAATGCGCTGGAACTCACATTCAGACATAATGGAGAGGAACGATCCCAAATCCACTTCCATGCAAAACAAAACCCCTTCCAAGTGGATGTTGACGACGAACCCATCTGTGAGCTCTTGCACCAACCCATCGAACCCGTGGCTGGTGTAAACCTTGGAGATGAAGTACTTTTCCTTAGGACGGCCCTTCTCGCTGGCCTCAAACTCTGAACGCTGGCGGCACACCTTGAAGATGTGGCCCCTCTTACCACAGAAATGGTACTCTGCACCTTTGCTCGGACAATCTTGTCGAAGGTGGCGCCTAACGCAGCCCTGACATGGTGCAACAGTTCCCGGAGCGGGCACCTGTGTCCCCTGGAGTTTTCCTGGAAATCCCTGGAGGACGAGCCCTGTCGTCCCTTCGCAGTCATCAGGGTTCCTAGCCGGAATTGGCGATTCCATCTGCTGGAGAGCAGCCTGAGACTGGAAATAATCACGTAGAAGGTCCAACAGCAGTTTGGGCAGCAGCAATCTGGACACAAGCTCGAGAATAGCTAACCCACAATGGGCTAGGAAAGTCGCCTTTCTCATGGTTGGGTCGAGCTTCCTTGCAATAGAATAATTCTCTTGCTGGAGTTCATAGAACGGCCATTTTTCTGGCATGGAGATGTTGAATGGTTCTAGCCTTACAGGAATGAGATCAGCCATCTGGACTTCTGAAGATCCCACTTTTGTCACCAAAATGTTGTGTCTTAATCTTTAAAATTAAGAGTCCAACGAGAGATGAATCAAACAACAATGCAATGGTTTATTCACTACTCCTGGAAATAACACTACAGCTTAACTAGACATGATTTCGTTCCTCTATTCTGCTGCCTGGGATTAGTTCTGCACCTGCACCTACTGAAGGTAATCCACAGGTGTGTGTGTCATGCCACCATGTGAACCAAGAGCCAACGCCCTATTTGCAAGTGGCACTTATATAGCGTCTGAGCAGCCGTTACCTCATGTTACAAGTTAGCAACCTTTTGGACAAACTTTATTAACCAATCAGTAATGCTATGTTCGAGCAACGGCGAATCCTCACTAGGATCCAAAATAGTAACCAATCAGGTATTACACATTTGCATAAGAGCGCGCCTTGAACTTTAACTGGAATGGCGTGTGTCGCCATTTTAACACATTATGATAAGTAATAATAACAGTGAATATTATCTTAATACACAACATCCATGCACTTTTAGGAAGTGTGTTGTTTGATGAGTTCACATCATGGGCAGTTTTCTGCTGGTCAACCTCTATACCCCACAGATAAGTATAACAAGGAGGGAAAAGCGGAGGGAGTGAAATAGGCAGACAGAGAACAGGATATGGGGGAAGGCAACCTGTTTTGGGAATAAAAGGCCAAGTAGCCATTCCAGATGGGTCCAGTGCACTCAGTAACCAATACCTTCTTCATGTGTGGACACCAGTACTGGGATGATTTATTTAAATTTGCAGCAAAAATACCGGAACAACTGGAGACAACAAATGGAGACATATTCATTGTGTGGGAGAGCCTGTGCAGAGCGACCAGGCTCCCTTTTGTTGCTGTGCAGCCACCAGTATTTTTAAAATATCCTCATAACTGGGAACACTGCCATACTTCTTTTGTCATATAGTTCAGGAAATTTCCAGTCTACAGAGAGCTGTAGGCCCATTTTCCACAAGGGATGCCAGTAGGACCAATCTATCAGAAGCATGTCTAACAGAATGATTAATTTAATAGGGAACATATTTCCTTGTGGCTTCTCACAAAATCAGTTGATTTTGTTGTAAACTAAAATATAGTTTCCTACAAAAAAATGCACTATTTAAAAATGGCAATTTTTCTTTTTGTCCAGCACCATCTTATCTTATTAAAGGCATTGTGACATTTGAAAAATAATTTTCTGAAACTGTTGAGATTTCAATATTTTTCCCCCCAGTGTAAAGCATCAGATTCCCCCCACCCCCGCTGTACAAACCCATGGTGCACTAGTAACTTTAATTCAGCCCTACGTAATGGCCAGAGGGAAAGTTCTATTGTTCATTCAGTACACTACAGTACATAAACCATTTCTGACCTTAATAATAAAATCTGATTATTTCAAAGTGCTCAAAGTGCTCAGAAGAGCCACACTAAGCGGTTCGGTGCCATTTCCAGAGCTCGAAGGTGCCATTTCTTTCAGTTCTACTGTCAAGGAATTTATTGTGTGGAGAAGAAACAACAATATAACATGAGCCAATGCAAAAACACAACATAAATGTCACAATAGACAGTAAGTTCTAGCATTACAGTGTTAGCTGCAAATCCCATGCAAGCTAGTAGCCTGGAAAGCTACCACCAGTTTTGGGCATATTGCAAAGTAATAGAGGTGTGTTATCACACATGGTTATTTGCATGCAAATATTACACTATTCCCGACACAGAAATGTCAAGTTCCAACAAAGCAGAACATGGAATGAATTATAGGAGTAGAAGGCTTGACCCACGTTCCTTTTGGCCTCATTTATTTAAAAAGAAATTTTGAATTCCCTTCAGCCAATTTTGAGTATATTTGGGGTAAAGCTCGCTAGTATTAAAAAATTCCCCACACAGGAAAAGGAGATGGTGGAGTTATGCACCTGGCTTCCTGTTTTTTTTTCCTTTTAGAGTCAAGCCATTTTAAAAGCATACACATTTTAAAAAGCAAGACTATTGTGCCAGCCAACCACAGAAAGATCCTTCAGGTTCTACCACTGCCACCAGGACTACTTTCTGCACCAGCGCAATATTGGTACTGATGCTTCCTTCAGTATGCCCAGGTACTACGGACAGCAACAGGAACTTTCTGTGCAGCATTCAATATTTCATGAAGGAGTTATGAATATGCCCACAGTGTCTTCCCTCAGTACATACAGTGAGCATGTCAGCGACCCACTTGAAATATACTTTCCCCAATGCTCTTTTGAGCCACCAGGAACTATATGATCTACTAATAACACCTTTTTTGTTGTTGTTCAGTCGCACAGTCGACTCCGACCCTTTGCGACCCCATGGACCATTTTCCTCCAGGCGTTTCTGTCCTCCACCATCCCCCTCAGCCCTCCCAGCCCTGTGCCCACTGTGTCTACAATACCATCTAGCCATCTCATCTTTGGCCTCCCCCTTCTTCTTTTGTCCTCCACCTTTCCCAACATCAAGGTCTTCTCAAGTGAATCCTCCCTTCTCATTTGATGTCCAAAGTACTTTAGCTTCGTCTTTACTATTTGACCTTCCAATGAGCAGTCAGGGTTGATTTCTTCAAAGATTGACCTATTTGTTCTCCTCGCTGTCCAGGGTACTCTCAAAACTCCAACACCACATTGCAAAGGCATCTATTCTTCTGCATTCAGCCTTCCTAATTGTCCAGCTCTTGCATCCGTACATTACCACTGGGAATACCATTGCTTTGACTATTCTAATTTTTGTTTGCAATGTGATGTCTCTGCTTTTCACTATGTTCCCCAGGTTTCTCATTACTTGTCTCCCAAGAATCAGTCGCCTTTTTATTTCATGGCTACAATCCCCATCTGCAGTGATCTTTGATCCTAAGAAAGTAAAATCTGTCACTGCTTCTACTTCTTCCCCATGTATTTTCCAGGAACTGATAGGGCCTGTTGTCATTATCTTGGTTTTCTTGACATTGAGCATCAGGCCAGCTTTTGCACTCTCCTCCTTCAGCCCAATCAAGAGATTCTTTAGTCTTCCTCACTTTCTGCCATTAGGGTGGTATCGTCTGCATATCTCAGATTGTTGATGTTTCTCCCAGCAATTTTAATCCCATATTGTGATTCCTCCATCCCTGCACTGCGCATTATATGCTCTGTGTATAGGTTGAATAGGCATGGTGACAAAATGCAGCCTTGTCTTACTCCTTTTCCTATTCCAAACCACTCTGTTATTCCATGTTCTGTCCTAACTGTTGCTTCTTGTTTCATGTACAGATTTCTCAGGAGGCATATGAGGTGCTCTGATATTCCCGTCTCTTTAATTACTTGCCACATCTTGTTGTGGTCCACACAGTCAAATGCCTTAGTGTAGTCAATAAAACAAAAATAAACTTGTTTCTGGTATTCCTTTGTTTTCTCCATGATCCAACGTATGTTGGCAATGTGGTCTCTGGTCCCCCTGCCTCTTCTGAAACCAGCCTGCACCTCTGGTAATTCTCTCTCCACATGCTGCTGAAGTCTATCCTGTATTATCTTGAGCATCACCTTGCTGGCGTGTGGGATGAGTGCAATTGTTCGATAATTTGAACATTCTTTGGCATTGCCCTTTTTTGGGATTGGAACATATACTGATCTTTTCCAATCCTGTGGCCACTGTTTTGTTTTCCAAATCTGCTGGCATATTGAATGCAGTAATTTGACGCCATCATCTTTTAGAGCTTTGAAAAATTCAACTGGGATACCATCATCTCCACTAGCTTTGTTGTTTGCAGTGCTCTTTAGGGCCTTTATGACTTCGCTCTCCAGGATGTCTGGCTCAAGTTCAATTTCTTTATCATTGTGATTATCAGGAGTGTTGAGGTCCTTTTTGTAGCATTCCTCTGTGTACTCTTTCCATATTTTCTTAATTTCTTCTGCATCAGCTAGCTCCTTTCTGTCTTTGTCCCTTACCATGGTCATTTTTGCTTTAAATGTTCCCTTGATTTCCCCATTTTTTTTGAAGAGATCTCTAGTCCTGCCTCTTTTGTTGTTTTCTTCCTTTTTGCTGCACATTTTTCTGTCCCTGTGGCACACTGTCAATCTGGACTGCAAAGGTTAAAAATACAGAAGGGTTGCAGCACAAGGCCTCATCTTTAGAGGAGGGAGCTAGAATGTATAGGCGTTCATACCATTAACATGTATGGTGTTTTAGTGTTTCTATGAAATTGATCATAATATGACAATGAGCTGCCAACATGATGTGACTCGTAAAAGGATTACTGCAATATTTCAGTGAGGTAGTTCCTTCCAGTGGAGATTATGTTTTACCCACACCTCCCTCCAGAGCACTAGGACACTCTACCCAAGATTTGCAAAAGTTGAGTTCAAAAAGTAACAAATACAAAGAAGACCAATTTGGATGAAGATAGGTGTGGAGAACATGTTTTATGAGGAAATATTAAAAGACCCTTGGCTCAGGCACCTATTATACCCTTCTAAGTTTGTACTCCCAACTTCCCTCCTCCTGCTCCAGGAACTATCATCTGTGACCTTACTCTACCTTTTTCTTGGCTGTTAATGTTTCCTTTAAAAGACAATCTAGTAAAACCATAATTATACTCTATTTTCCTTCTCCCTTACATTATTTGGTTCTTACTGGTAATGTTTTCTACTCATTCCCTGCTAGTCTGCTATCCATGTTTTGTTCGAATGCTCCATCTTGTGGGGCATGTGTGTTTATAATCAAACTCTGACTTTGCTAAAACATTTTGGAGGGCTCTCTCTTTCGCACACACTTCATGCAATTAAAAATGACAGCTCTAGCCATAAGAATATCACTGTCATGTCTCCTTGGTCCCTCTGGAGGAAGGTGAAAGTAAGGTAAAGGTTGCCCTTGCTCGAAACCCAGTCATATCCAACTATAGGGTTCAGTGCTCATCTCTGTTTATAGCCAAAGAGCCAGCGCAGTCCGTGTCTGAAGACGGTTCCGTGGACATGTGGCAGGCATGCCTCAACACCGGAGAGCATGGAACACTGATTACCTCCCCACTGAAGTGGTCCATATTTATTGATTTGCAATTTCTTGCTTTCGAACTGTTAGGTTGGCAGGAGCTGGGACAGAGACTGGAGCTCACTTCGTCACACAGTACCCGGGAATGGAACCCCAACCTTCCAGTCAGTGTGTTCAGCATCTTAATCACTTGAGCCACCGCAGTCCCTTAAGGTGAAAATAAGAACAACAAAACCAAGAAGATGTTTGGTACACACAATTGCTCCATTCACTACCGTTCTTTTGCAAATAGGGCTGATTTGTTCCAGGAATGGGATAGAAGAGGGTATGTTCCTCTCTCAGAAACCCTAGCTCTCTCTCTCTTTCACTCAAGTCTTTTTAGAAAACTGCATCATACATGTAGCCACCCCTCAGTCATCATGGATATTTATACAGCAAAACAGGACAAAAGTTCTGCTGTCTCTTTGCTGAGAAACATTCTAACTATAAACAGTCAGGAGATAAACCTATACACTTGGCTTCCGCCAAGACAATACTCACACAGGATAACATTTTTGAGGAGAGGCTAACCTAGTTCCAAGCCAGCTCTCTGCCACATCCCTTGAGCAGGTTCATTCTGCAAAGGGACAACCAAAGGAGTGAATGCCGTTTCTCTCACTTTGGGATAGGTGACTGGCCTGAGAAAGCCTCCAGCTCCTCTGTGGTGCTGCGTCCACCCGGACTGCATTGAATATTTTACAAGCCTGTCTGAATTATTAACCATACGTTACTGACTTAATTGAAGGGGGAGTGGCTGTGGATCCCCTGAGCCATTGTGGTGTGAGGTCTTGAAAGACTGCTAATGTACCTTGAAACCATGAATAAAGAATGGCTATGATGAGGTGTTGGTGATGGCTTCACCTCCCATGCTGGAAAGAAATGGGGATCAGGAGGAGACAAAAGGCTAGGAGACACCAGCTGCTATAACAGAAGAGAACAGAACTATAGCAAGCCATCTGCTTTCTTCCCCCTTCCTGTGACTGCTATTGCTCTAATATTTGGTCCAGGAGTTGTGATGGATGGCGGGAGAACAGATAAAAATATTGAACATTTTTACTTATGGATTTACTATGGTAGGCAGTGGGTAGAGAAGAACCAAAACACACCGTGGTAGGCCATTGTCCTTTGTTTCAACTTTGATATCTTGCTTCACCCTTCAAATCATGTGAGTTCTTGCTCAGTTGAGGGGAACAAAGAGGCACAGCTTGAAATTTCTAGTCTACAGAGAGCTGTGGACATTGTGTTCCTACCCTAAAGACTTGGTGACGGGGTGGGTCTTGTAAAACATAACAGGTGCTGTATAGTATCTATTCTGATCAGCTGGTTGAAAGAGCCTCCTCGATGATTGTGGTATTTTTGAACCACAATCGGCCTTACCCTGTTAACAGCAAACTCATGTTGCCAGCTAATCTTTCTCACACTAGGTCAGGCGAAGGGAACTTCAGAATGAACTCACCAAACGGTGGCTTTATTTTGTCAGTTTTACATCTGGCCTAAACACGGAAGAAGAAGTAGCTTGTTGAAAGCCTAGATTGCTGGTGGCACAGAGAGTGTAGCCTGGAGAAATTCTTCTTTACTTTTTCATATCAGGGCATTGTACAATTTAAAATGAAGGCTGTACAGTATGACACTGGAGTGCATGAAATGCTGTTACCTTCCCACCAAAGTGGTACCTATTTATCTACTTGCATTTTCTTGCTTTTGAACTGCTTGGTTGGCAGGAGCTAGGACAGAGATTGGAGCTCACTCCATTGTGCTGCTCTTGGTCTCAAATTGATGACCTGCCCACCTTCCAGTCATCAAGTTTAGTGTCCTAACCACTAAGCCACTGCAGTCCTATTTGTAAACCTAGTGAGGCATAAATTGCTTGCACATAAATGCTGCTTTGATTGAATTTCTCCACATTTGTGGAAATTTTGTCCTGTATCTAAGTAGCCCGATTTTACTTCATTATTCTTTGATCTTCCTACTTTGCTTCAAAGTCTTTTAAGTGACTCCAGATAGGCCAGCCAGAATCTTGACCTGGCAGTAGACACTCTTCAGCATTCACTAATTTAGCAAGATGTGTTGATTTTGCTCTTCTAAGGTTTAGCCTAGCCTCTCCTGGTTTAACATTTAAAGCTTTAGATGTATGTAGAAAACTGTTATTTGATTTTAATTGTTTTAGTGACCATAAAGCAGATGGGTTTGGTGTTGTATTACCTTATTTTGTTCATTATTTGCTAGCATCTCTTGATGCACTTCCAGAGGGGTGATGCTAAGAAAATAGACTTTTTCAGTGGGGGTAGGTATCAGGTATCAGTAGCTAGTAATAATCCTGCATGATTCATTAAGAGCTACTGTACATCATCTACTTGTTTAGTATATGCTGATTTATACTTTGTAGCACAAGCTTATTTTGCTGAGTAGCAGCACAGGGGCATAGCTATTGTTCTTCTTGCTTCTGGATGTGTGCCCCAATCTGAACCAGCCAGTTTTCAAAGTACTGTATGTTAGTTCTGGCAGCAAATTTCTGTTAGATGTTTGGACAATATTTTTGTAGGTTAGGTAGAGTGACTCTTAAATGCCGTACTTTGAAATAGGGCAACAGTCTAAAATCTTGTCTCTTCAGCTAACTTGGAACTTCCTCTCTGCTACATTGTTCTTTAAGTGGAAGGCGCAGATCTGTGTTTTTAAAGGGTTTGGCTTATACCCAACCCTTTAAAGCAGGAGTTTTCAACCTTTTAAAGCCGGGGACTGGATCAAGCTCCCTCAGACAACTTCGGGGGCTGGACAGCCATTTTGCCCTTCCTTTACCACATGGCACTTCCTGGTGTGGTGGAGACGGTGGTGGCCACATGAAATGGTGCCACGGGCCGCAGGTTGCGAATCCCTGCTTTAAAGGCAGGTGGTAGCTGGGGCTCAGTGGACTCAGAGGTTTTCCATTGAGTTAAAAAGTAAGCTTATCAGCATAGATGAAATTCCTGAAATATGGGAACACTGATTGATCATTTGTGTAAATACAGTGGTACCGCGCTTAAAGAGCATAATGCGTTCCACGGGATTGCTCTTTAAGTGAGTTGTTCTTTAAGTGAAACACTTGGAAAAAGTGTCATTGCTGCAGTTGTAAGTGACCAATTGTGATTTCTGGCGGCTGCGGCGGCGGGTGGTGGTGTTTGCAAACCCCAATTTATTTGTTAAGCAAGTTTTTAGTTGTTAAGCGAGGGTGACCATTCAGAGAAAATTCTGCTCTTTAAGCGAGTTAGTCTCTAAGCAAGGTGCTCTTTATGCGAGGTTTTACTGTATTTAAAAATAATAGTGCTATTCTGCAGGAGACCTTCTTTGGATTTCTCCAGCACTTGTGCCTTCCTTGAAATTCGACAAAGAATCTTCGAGGTTAAGTAGAATGGTGTCCATTTCTGCTAGTCCTTCATATTTAGTAAGGAGATAGAACTTTTTGAGCAGCAGTTGATGGTGGACAGTGTCATATGCCACTATAAGGTCAACAAACATTGCTCCAGTTATGCTGTGTGTGTGTTTCAAAACCATTTTCTATATGCTGGTTTAGATTTAAGATTTGAGCCATACAACTTTTGCCAGGTCTAAGACTTGCCTGAACTGAATTTAGAAGAGGTTCAAGTTTAGGTCTAGACAATTTAATATCATTTCTTCAAACAGTTTGAATGAATGGCCTAGCAGGGAGATTGACCTGTAGTTTTTGGGATCTGATGGTTCTTTGCCTGGCTTCCATATAGTGATTACTTACATTTTCCACCATATTTTTGGATTTGATTACTTGTCCAGGAACTATTAAAGAGTTGAAGAAGTTATTCCTTTGCGTTTTGCCCAAAATGTCTAATTTGCTCAATTCAGATATCATCGAGTCTTGACGCTTTGCCATTCCTACATTTTCTTGTGGCTTCTTTTTGTTTTGCCAATATGAAGACAGCAAAAAGTTAATTGACTTTGCTCTGAATATTCCTTTGATGTTTTATTTTTATTATGGGTTGATTGGTTTTCCCTGCCAAAAGCAGTTGGTGTGCTATTTGGTTTTGAGTTAAATTTGCATACAGTGTCATCTTGTTTGGATCATTGTTCAGTCTTTTTTAGTAGTCTCCAAGCTTTCTGGCTTCTTCTTGCCATGACACACTCTGTTATGGTGTCTATCCAGTGAGGTTTTTTTGTTTCTACAAAGGCTGAGATAAAAAAAAAATCCCAGCTTTTGTTGTCTTCTCCAATATATTCTGTTGAGTGGAGTATAATACCTAGTCTTACAAAAATGGCACTTCTGTATTGTTTATGGGGCCTCTCAGCAACTAGACACATCCTAGGAACCTTTGGTCGACACTGATCAGTTCCTGTGTATGTTTTGTAGACACAACAGGTGTCACCTTTCTATCCAAGGCAAAGTGTATCTTCTTCTTTACTACCATTTTTGTTTACTTCTTTGGGTGTTGATGGATCTTCTTTGGATTGTGGTTCTAAAAAGGACCATTGGATCATTTTACTTATCAACAGGTTTATAGTGTAATGCTTCTTGATAGGAAGGACTAGTTGGCTGCATGCAGTTTCCCAGAGTGCATTGTCAATGCTTTCCACTCTTTGGGGAGACTTCTTCTATGTCCCCTATTACTCTTATGAAATACAGTTTGCAAGACACCATAGCCAGAAGAGACACTAGTAAAATGACAAAGCTCTGACAGAAGTAAGGTGGCAAAGGGTGGCCACTGGGGGCTCCATGTGAGATTTTCCCTCAGTACCTCACATTTTCAGCATTCCTTATAATAGACACATTACTATTTTCTGAAAATCCAGTTGAGAGGAAAGAATGGTGAGATTTCTAAACACTGTTCTCTTTTCTGGAACCTCTCTCAATCAGGTGATTGGTGGTTGCCCTACCAACTTGTTTTCTGACCTCACTATCCTCATCATCTCCAGTAATTTTCTGACAACAAAAAGGTAACTCAGGCACAAGCACAGCTAGGTTAAAGGACAGTTATTGCCTCTGTTGTGCCCAGTGCAATGATGTACAGATAGGCTGCCTATTTGGGAGACTTTGCTCACCCATATTTTCTTACTGAACCTAATACAGGGGTTCCCAAACTTTTCAAGCTGGGGGCTGGGTCCTGCGCTCTCAGTCAGCTTCAAGGGCCGGATGGCCATTTTGCCCTGCCTGCATGATGGGGGTGGCTATTTTGTCCTAACCATACCTGTCAACCTTCCCGGACTGGCCAGGATTTCCCATTTTTTTCAGCGCCAATTTTTTGCCATTTCCCGCCCGGAGCTGCTGAAACCCCGGAATTTGGCAGCGGGGGAAAAGGCATTACTGTGCATCCCTTCTGCGCAGCTCACTTCTACGCATGCGTAGAACCCTTCTATGCTTGCGTAGAACCCTTCTACGCATGCGTAAAAGGCTTCTGTGAAGAAGGGGATCGTAGAAGCCTTCTACGCATGCATAGACACGGGCTGCGCAGAACGGTTCTGCGCAAGTCACTTTTATGCATGCATAGAAGGCTTTTACGCATGCATAAAAAGCGACCTGCACAGAACCATTCTGCGCAGGTCCCAGATTGTCCGGAGCCGCAGTTGACAGGTATGGTCCTAACAGCTTCAAAGGGGTGGTCATTTTGTTTCTCAAATGCCCTTGGAGGGGTGGAGGGCCACATGAAGTGGCATCATGGGCTGGATAAGGCTTGTGGGCCTTAAGTTGGGAACCCCTGACCTAATAACTCAGAGATCTTCAATCGGAATTGTGAGCTTTGAAGGTAGGGAAAACTGTGTAGTTACTGCTGCTGCAACAAAAAGAGAACAAAGGTATTGTGGCATCTGTAATACTAAGAAATGTATGACAGTGGGAGCTTCTGTCAATTCTTCAGACCAAAGAAATAAGAAATAAAAAAAACGGACAACAAATTTGAGAAAAGATAGCAGCTCCAATGCAGAATAAACTACCTATCCTACTTTGAAAGTACAGTATAGAAAACTGAAATATTCATAATGGCAGGTAAAAGAGACCTCCATCCAACTTCATGCTCCTATAAAGCGACGTGTTTAAGCTCCACCTCACTGGGAAAGAGCAGTTCTCAGTCAAAGGGTCAATAGTCTGCTTCTAAGATATGCAATCTTGTGGTCAGCTTGATATGGCCTCTGCTACCTCTGGGTCAGGCATGGAGGTGTTTGGAGCTGGTGGCACTTCCAGAGAGGAATCCCAAAAACCTGAAACTGTTGGCAATGAAAAATATATGGAGGGAGGAAGTTTGCAAAAACATGGGCCTTTTCAAGTTTCCTCTTCTATTATGGGGACATTGCTGCAAAAAAGAGTTGGCTGATTCTTGGCATGGTGCAATGAGATGATTTCCCCTGGTACTGGAGCTCTTGATGTTCCAGGATCCCTCTTCTAGAGCAAACAAGTCATGGTGACTTTATAAGGGAAGACAGAAGTTACCACTGGAGCTCTGTAGATGCATTATACACAAAGCCACCAGCCAAGAAAGTGCATGACATCTGGCTGTTAATATGCAATAAAACTGCCACTGTAAATTTCATTAAAATTGGGTAAAGGCAAAAACAAACAAACAAAATCTTGTGCCAACAACTGAGTCAGAACATCGCCAGAAGGCTCTATCCTTGCCTTCTTCTAAGAGGAGAGACAGGCACCATTTTCAGCAATTTTGCCATTAGCAATACTCAAGAGCTCACAGTCCTTTTGGCTCAAAGGAGGAATGTTTACAAGTTCAGGAAATGCTCTCCAAAGCCACATACAGACACAGACACTCATCTATTGTATGTACAGAAGCAAAACAGCTATGCATGAACCTGGCTAAAACCGAGGTAGTCTATTTGAAAGACTCTCCATTTTTCTTCACTGTCTCATAAGTGTTGTGGCTACAAATTCTTCTTTATAAGTGCAATATTCACAAGATTGCTCCAAGCCCTTGATTTCACATTTTATGAGAATATTAATTAGCACATAGCCAAAAGAGGGCACTCACTTCTCATTAACATGTCAAAAAGCATCTTAAAAAACACTTCTCTTTTAGCAGTTTTTTTAGTATTTGCTTCAAAATGGTTAAAGAGATATTTTTGTTGGTCAATCGAGTGAGAAGGTGACATAGGTATAGGAAGGTCTGATATTGGAAGTAGGTGTGTGACATCATCACGTAGCAAAATGGATTTGGCTATGCAGAATTGCTTGCAGAGTTTTGGATTTCTGGTAAAATTCCCTTTAGCTGTGCAGTAGGAGTACATTACAGAGACCTGCAGAAGAGAATAGCTGCTAGTTTCCCTGAGTCCACCCCTTTCCCATTAACTAGCACTCGAAATATCAATAACTCCCTCTGAGACATTTGTATGGAAAAAAAGGTTTTCATTACTTACAGTTACTTGAAATGACATATATGTGTATCCTGCTTTCATAAGAGCACTTACGCCAGCAACCAATTGAACAGATCACTAGCCACAACCAACTGATGTCATTCAACAAAGAGAAAGAAACAACACACAAAGAGAGACAGGGCTGTCTTTAAGTTTAAAGACTGGAAAGAACAATTGGTTAGTGGTGGATAGAGAGACAATAGCTCCAGCCCAGAAAAGTCCCTCCCGGTCCAACCACAGGCAGTATACAAGGTTATAAGGAAAACTCTAACAGAATTTTGATCTCAATGGGTTCAATGAAATCATTATATAATTGTTTTCACTGTATGATTGTCCAGGATTTCACGTGACTAGTCCCAGGAGGAGAAAAAACATAAGATTATTTTTATTGTTGTTTAGCTGCATAGTCGAGTCTGACCGTTTGCGACCCCATGGACCCCCGCATGCCAGGCACCCCCGGCCTCCACCATCCTTCTCAACCCACCCAGTTTTGTGCCCAATGCATCAACAATACCATCTAGCCATCTAATTCTCTGCCGCCCCCTTCTTCTTTTGCCCTCCACCTTTCCCAGCATCAAGGCTTTCTCAAGTAAATCCTTTCTTCTCATTTGATGTCCGAAGTACTTTAGCTTCATCTTCACTATTTGACCTTCCAAGAAGCAGTTGGGATTGATTTCTTTTAAGATCGACCTATTTGTTCTCCTTGCTGTCCAGGGTATTCTCAAACTCTCCTCCAACACCACATTTCAAAGACATCTATTCTTCTACGCTCAGCTTTCCTAATGGTCCAGCTCTCACAACCATACATTACTACCGGGAATACCATTGCTTTGGCTATGCAGACTTTTGTTTGCAAGGTGATGTCTCTACTTTTCTCTATGTTCCCCAGGTTTCTCATAGCTTGCCTCCCAAGAATCAGTCGCCTTTTTATTTCATGGCTGCAATCACCATCTGCAGTGATCTTGGATCCTTAGAATGTAAAGTCTGTCACTGCTTCTACTTCTTCCCCATCTATTTTCCAGGGACTGATATGGCCTGTTGCCATTATCTTGGTTTTCTTGATGTTGAGTCTCAAGCCAGTGTTTGCACTCTCTTCTTTCAACCTAATCAGGAACTTCTTTAGGTCTTCCTCACTTTCTGCCATTAGGATAGTATCATCTGCATAACTCAAATTGTTGATGTTTCTCCCAGAAATTTTGATTCCAAATTGTGATTCTTCCATCCCCGCATTGCACATTATGTGTTCTGTGTATAAGTTGAATAAGCAGGGTGATAAAATGCAGCCTTGTCTTACTCCTTTTCCTATTCCAAACCACTCCATCATTTCGTATCCTGTCCTAACTGTTGCTTCTTGACTCTTGTACAGATTTCTCAGGAGGCCTATGAGGTGTTCTAGTATTCCCATCTCTTTAGTTACTTGCCACATTTTATTGTGGTCCACACAGTCAAAGGCCTTGGTGTGGTCAATGAAACAGAAATAGACTTGTTTCTGGTATTCCTTTATTTTCTCCATGATCCAACGTATGTTGGCAATGTGGTCTCTAGTCCCCTGCCTCTTCAGAACCCAGCCTGCACTTCTGGTAGTTCTTTCTCCACATGCTGCTGCAGGCTATCCTGTATTATCTTGAACATAACCTTGCTAGCATGTGGGATGAGCGCAATTTTTCAATTTGAACATTCGTTTGCATTGCCCTTTTTTGGGATTGGAACGTTTTAGTGTAAGGGACCAAAGACAATGAAACAGCCGAAGGGTTGGCTTAACACAGGTTTATTGCATGATGATCCGGAGGAACATGTGGTAATGGCGGATGGGTAGCTCAATATATACAGCTGGCTATACATTTGAATGTGGCTCGTCGACAGACTATTGGTTGCTGCCTGCGTGACGTCGTAGAAGGTCACGCCCTTCTTGACCAGGTGAAGAGGTGGCGGGGAATCTTCCCGCGCTGCTGATCCAGGTGAATCTGAGCCATGAGAGCTGGACGCTCGCTATTGCCATCTAGTGGTCACTAGCTCGCGTCCCCTTATCAGGTTTACATTGATACAGCTGAAGGTTATAATGTTACACACAGAAAGGTTACATTGTTAACACATGGCTAAGGTACATTGTTAAAGGCACAGCTTTACAGAACACAACATCCCTCCCCCCTAGGATGAGACGAAGTCTCTCAGCCAAGATGGCTTGTTGCATGTGCGTTTGGGCCGTGAAGAGGGCTGACCCCCCCCGGGGGCGCTACTGCTTCTTTGTTCCCTGGTCCCTTGTCCTGAAATGGGAGAGGGAGACTCGTTAGTGGCTTGCCGCGGTCTGGCGGCCTTAGGGGAAGGGAAGAACTCCATTGTGGGCAGATCGGGGGCAATCGGGGCTAACGAAAAACCCCTCTTCTCGCTTGGACGGGTGGGGGACCACTCCGAAACCCCCCCCCGGTTCTGAAAATCAAATTCTAACTCGGTTGGGGTATCCGCATTTGTGGGGAAATTCCGCGAGATATGTATGGGGTCGGGTTCCTCCTCCTCGGAAAGATCCCCCAGGATATCTACGAGAATATCCTCCTCCCCCTTGGTGGGGACCCGCGGTCCCCTTTTCCTCCCCCTTGGGCTGAACGGGTGGGGGAGAACCCTAACACTGATTTTTTCTCTGTTTGGTCTGTGCCCTGCTCATCGGGGACCCTGCGTCGGAGCTGGTCCGCGTGCCGCCTCCACAGTAGCCCTGTGCTGGTTTCCACGCGGTATGACACGGGGCCGGTTTGCTCCACAACTACGCCCGGTACCCAGGCTGGGCCCGCGCTGGCATAATTCCTGCAATGCACGGGGGCGCCTACACTGAAACTCTTCGTGGCCTCTAGCCCAATGTTCCTTCCCTTGTCCTCTACCCTCGTGGGGTCTAGCCTAGTAAGGATGGTGGCCAGTTTCCTACGCATTAAGAGCTCTGCGGGGGAGTATCCTGACGCCAACGGGGTCACCCTGTACCCTAGCAGAAACTGACACACTTGTAGGTTTAGGTCCCCGGGGCCCATGCGCCGCAACGCGTCCTTCGTGGTGCGGACGAGGCGCTCTACTTGACCATTGGTGGCTGGGTGAAACGGGGCGGAGGTGATATGCCGAACGGCGTTAATCTCCATGAATGCCCTAAACTCGGAGGACGTGAAGCAACTAGCGTTGTCGCTAATTAATGTGTCGGGTATGCCGAACGTGGAGAAGAGCCTCCGCAAATGCTTAATGGTCTGGGCCGAGGAGGTGCTCGTGACTGGGATAACCTCCAACCACTTGGAGAAGGCGTCCACGACAAGAAGAAACAGGGTGCCTCTGAACGGGCCCGCAAAATCAACGTGCACCCGGGACCACGGCCCCTTGGCCGAGTCCCTTTCCCTGTGGGGAAGGCGGGCCTCCTCTGGTCTGGAGCATTGGCAGCTCTCGCAAGTGCCGACCATGTGCTCGATGTCGGCGTCCAGCTGGGGCCACCAGAAGTAACTCCGGGCCAGCGCCTTGGATCGCACGATGCCGGGGTGGCTGACGTGCAGCAGTTTGAGCACCCGCGGCCGAAGGGAAGTGGGAATCACCACCCGCTGCCCCCACAAGAGGCACCCCCTCTCTAGGGACAGCTCTAACTTTTTCCTGAAAAATGGGGCGAACTCCTCCGCTGGGGAGGATGCCGGCCACCCTTTCTGCACCCAGGAGCTAACTGCCGCTAACGTCTTGTCCTTCTCTGTCGCTTTGGCAATGTCGGCGGGCATTACGGGGGGCGAATCCAGCACCTCTATCATAAGAACCTGATGGTCCCGCTCCCCCTTGCTCACCTGGCTGGGCGTCAGGGGGAGGGGAGACCTTGATAGAGCGTCCGCATGGCTGATCTCTTTCCCGGGCCGGTAGACCAACGCGTGCTGGTACGCGTTGAGAAAAATGGCCCACCTGAGCATCCTCGGGGACAGGATCTGTGGGGTGGGCTTATCTGCGGTAAAAATGCCTAGCAGGGGCTTGTGGTCCGTTACAATGGTGAAGGGGCGGCCATACAGAAAATCGTGAAATTTTTTCGTCCCCGCAACTATTGCAAGTGCCTCCCTGTCTGTCTGTGCGTAGTTTCTCTCCGCTTGGGACAGGGACCTGGAGTAAAATGCTATCGGGGCCTCCCTTCCGTCTTCCAGCACGTGGCACAGCACCGCCCCCACCCCCACCGGGGATGCATCACAGGTCAGAACTACCGGGCGTTTGGGGTTGAAATGGGTCAGTATGGCATCGGACGCTAGGAGACTTTTTAGCTCACTAAATGCCCTTTCTTGGTCATCGCCCCACTTCCATGCCTGGTCTTTTTTTAGCAGTTTGTGTAGCGGTTCAGCCACCGCTGCCTTCCGGGGGAGGAAGGAGTGGTAAAAGTTGAGCAGCCCTAGGAACGACTGCAGCTCGGGCTTGGAGGTGGGGCGGGGGGCTTTCTTAATGGCTGCCACCTTGGATTTGGATGGTTTTATCCCCTCAGGAGTCACACAAAACCCTAGGAACTCAACCTCGGTTGCGAAGAAGACACATTTGTCCTTTCGCAGTCTCAGCCCCGCTTTTTCGAATATTGTCAGGACCTTCCCCAACCTCTTGGCCAATTCGACCCGACTCCCCCCCGTTATTAACACGTCATCAAAATAAGGCAACACCCCCTCCAGCCCCTTCAGGAGGCGTTCCACGAGTGACTGGAAAATTCCAGGCGCCGAATTTACGCCGAACTGGAGGCGCGTCACCTGGAACGCCCCCTTATGGGTGACTATGGTCTGCGCAGCAGCTGCGGCAGGGGACACCGTAGGCTGCTGGTAGGCCTGTGCTAAGTCGAGCTTAGCGAAACACTTTCCCCCGTGTAACCTGGCCAGCAGATGGCTGACTACCGGCACCGGATATGCATTCGGGCGGATCGCCTTGTTGATGGTGCACTTGTAGTCGGCGCATATGCGGACCTCCCCATTGGCCTTTAGTGCGGTTACAATTGGAGTTTCCCACTCCGCAGAATCAACAGGCACAAGGATTCCCTGGCCCACCAATTTGTCCAGTTCCGCCTCTATCTTGTCCTTAAGTGCAAACGGCACCCGGCGTGGTTTAAGACGAATTGGGCGGACCTCCGGGTCCAGGTCGAAAGTCACTGGGGGCCCCTTGAATTTCCCCAGTCCTTTTTTGAAAACTTCGGGGTGCACCTCGCACACCTCCTGAATTGGATCAGTCCCAACGGCGTGCATCCCAACGGCGTGCACCCCCCCAATAAACAAACCCAGGGGCTGGAACCATTGAGTTCTGAGGAGGCTGCAATCTCCTCCCTTGAGCACGACTAGGGGAAGGGATGCGGCGTGCTCCTTGAATTTGACCTGAAATTCTCCAACCCCCAACACTGGAATGCTGTTCCCCTGCACGTCCCGTAGTGTGGACCTCAACGCTTTGAGCTTGGGTCGCCTGTGGGGGGCAATTCCCAAAAACTCCCTCTGGGAAATGATTGAATATGAGGACCCCGAGTCAATTTCCATTCTAATGGGAACCCCTTGGACTAGTACCTCAACAAAGTAGCGGGGGTGTCCTACGGACACGCTGAATACTGGGGCGTCGTCCTCGCTGCCATCGGAGATGCGGCCCACGCCGTCCTGCTTCCGCGTGGCCTGAGCGCCGTCCTTGGGTCTCGTTGGGCGGTCTTGTCCCGCGGAACGGTCTGCTGAGCTTCTCCGGGTCTCGCGCCTCTTCCTGCACACCTTGGCGATGTGCCCGCGGCGGCCGCAGTTGTGGCACTCGGCCTTCCGAAACGGGCACTTTACACGGTCGTGGGCCGCTCCACAGCCGTCGCACCGCCGGCTCTCTTTCCGGACCCTCCGGACGTCCTCGTCGTCGCTGCTCTCTGCGGACGACCTCAAAGCTCGCCGGGCCGCCTGCACCGGAGTCTCTGCCTTGCTTGACTTCGGCCGCCAGTCCTTGGAGCTCTTGGACCCCAGCCTTCGTAGCTTCCGCGGCCTGGGCCGCTCTGACGACCTCCTGCAACGTGGGAAGCGGCTCTTGGTTCATTAATGTGCGCTGGGTTTCGGCGTCGTTCAGGCCACACAGCACACAGTCCCGGAGGGTGATTTCGGCATTCTCCCATTTGCACGGGCCGGCCGCCAGCTGCAGGGCCGCCACGAATGCGGCGACCATCTCCCCGGGCGCTTGGACTCGCCTCCAGAACGCACTCCGAGCGGGAAACATCGCCGTGGCGGCCCGGACGTGCTCACGCAGCATCTGCATGAGTTCCTTGGCTTTGAATTCGCTCACCCTCCTCGGTGCAATCAGGTCCACCAAGGTCCTTTTGGTTTCTTGTCCGAGCATCCTGGTGAAGATGGCCCTTTTCTTTGCCTCTTCCGTGACTTCGGACTCAATCAGTGCTGCCTGGAAGTCCATTTCGAAGATCTCCCAGTCGCCCGGTTTCCTGATTTCGAAACCGGCGCATGTCTTGGTCCCGTGGCTGCCATGATCCCACCTTCGTCGCCAATTTAGTGTAAGGGACCAAAGACAATGAAACAGCCGAAGGGTTGGCTTAACAAAGGTTTATTGCATGATGATCCGGAGGAACATGTGGTAATGGCGGATGGGTAGCTCAATATATACAGCTGGCTATACATTTGAATGTGGCTCGTCGACAGACTATTGGTTGCTGCCTGCGTGACGTCGTAGAAGGTCACGCCCTTCTTGACCAGGTGAAGAGGTGGCGGGGAATCTTCCCGCGCTGCTGATCCAGGTGAATCTGAGCCATGAGATCTGGACGCTCGCTATTGCCATCTAGTGGTCACTAGCTCGCGTCCCCTTATCAGGTTTACATTGATACAGCTGAAGGTTATAATGTTACACACAGAAAGGTTACATTGTTAACACATGGCTAAGGTACATTGTTAAAGGCACAGCTTTACAGAACACAACAAACGTATACTGGCCTTTTCTAATCCTGTGGCCATTGCTGTGTTTTCCAAATCTGCTGGCACATAGAATGCAATACTTTAATTCCATCATATTTTAGGGCTTTGAATAATTCAACTGGGATACCATCATCTCCACTGGCTTTGTTGTTGGCAGTGCTTTTTAGGGCCCTCCTGACTTCACTCTCCAGGATGTCCGGCTCAAGTTCAATGTTCTCATCACTGTGATTATCACTGTGATTATTTTTAAGGCTCTGTAAAACAAAGAACTTTTCCAATTGCCACATAGAAAGGTGAACAACATCCAGTGATCCAGAGACCCAATTGTAATTTTGACTCCAATGTTATAGGGGACACAAAGCTAAAGAAATATGTAGTTTTGCCAATCTTTGCCATGCTCCTCCTTGGATTTCTTACATTGTATTGTGGCAGGAGACCACAACAACAGACAAGAGGGCTAGAACTATATCCTCTCTTTTTGGATATCAGCTGTTTTTTTAGGTAAGGCAAGAAAGCATTTGTCTTTTTGTACTGTATCACACTGTTCTTTCATATTTTGTGTGTGATCCTCTGTCCTTAGTAGCGCTGATATTCCCCAAATGAGGTCAACACACTTTTTTGTCAGGCGCTGCAGACAAAAGGTGAGAGTCAATCTCGCCTCAAAGAGATATGAGTTTTTGCAGAGACAGAAAGGAAAGAAAGCTAGGGATTGAACCCAGGCGTCCTGCCTGTCAGCTCAATAACCAGTTGGTGAGGGGAGAGCAAGAGAGACTGATGATGGTGGTGGGGAGAGAAGTCTCCTGCACACCAGAATTAATCTGATTGGCAAAATATGTCCTTCTCTCTCTCCTCTCTCTCTCTCTCTCTCTCTCTCTCTCTCTCTCTCTCACACACACACACACACACACACACACACACACAAACAAACAAACAAACACACACAGCTATTGGACATGCTATATATAAAAGCATGTTAAGGCATGTTACTGTTTCGGCTTGAGGTGTAATATTCTCAGTCCAGAGTGTGATTTCCTGCTGGCTAGAAAGAGATATGAAGAAGGTCTTATGCCTCTCTAAATCCTCCCTTGCTAGCCCTTTTTTTTTTTAATCCACACACATACACGCAAATACGTCACATATAAGCCAGTATTAAAACCATTCAAATGGAACAATACTAAAAATGGGCTACTTTTCTTGACCTGAGAGAGCTCTGGCAATACAGTCAGGGCCGCCATCAGAAATTTCTGGGCCCATACTGAGCAATCCTATTGCCCCCCCCAAAAAACCCCCCAAAACAAAACAAAACATAGTTATGGCCGCCGGCGGCAGGGCCCCTGTCAGCTCCGGTCCCTATACGACAGTAATTTAATTTAATTTTTAAATTTTTATGCCACCCACTCAGGCGAACCTGACTCAGGGCGGCGTACAGCAATTAAAAACATATAAAAACAGGTTAAAAAACCCAAGTCACCCACCCAGTACTGGTAGTACTGCCCTGATGGCGGCTCTGAATACAGAATGACAGTCAAAGTTAAGCACTTTTGAATCCTATTGATTTTAATGAGAGGGAACGAGGTGTACTAAGCACATTCCTAACATTGTGATCTTGAAATCAATAAGTGCCCAACTTTGATGGGATTGTGCTGGTTTTTATTACCTCAAACCTCTTTTCCCTCCTAGACAACTCGTCCTTTAAGGGATCCAAAGGGTCCATTTGCCTGTGCAATTTTTTTTAAAGTTTCTGCTACCTCCCTACCAGAAAGGGAACTCCAGATATAAAATTAATATGTTGCCAGAGAGCTAAGGTGCTTTATTGTTGTTGCTGCTGTTGCTGCAGCTGCGGCTATGGACATGTGCTGCCAAATTCTTCGTTTTGGCATATACTGTTAAGTGAAGCTTTTTCCAACTTATGGCAATGTTATGAATTAATGACATCTAAAAGACCTTAGGCAGATACAGAAGGCAGATGAAAGGCCACTGCATTATATTCTCAGGACAGTCTTCATGGCTGATCACCATGAGGACTGCCAATATTCAGATATGGCAAAATAAGAAGAATAAAAGACCTTATCAAGGACAGCCATGTCCAGATTCAACAAACATGTTTTTTCCCCTACATCATCCCACTTTTTCTAGCATTATTGTCTTTTCCAGTGAGTCTTGTCTTCCCATGGTTAATCCAAGGAATGGTAGTCTCAGTTTAGCTATTTTAGATTGTAGTGGGAATTCTGGAACAATTTTACTTTGGATCCACATTTTTTGTGGTCCATGGTATCTGTAAAGCTGCCCAGCAAAACCACATTTCAAATCTATTTTTCCTAGTCAGCTTTATTTCCCGTCCAGCACTTTCATGTTCAGGGAATGAAGAAGCAGACGAGTGAAGTAGTGAAATTCAGCTCTTTATTAGTGAGGTTTGAGTCTTTTTCTAATTTCTTCACTTCAGTTTCAAATTGGATTGAGAATTAACCCAAGGAAAACAATTTTGCTTTCTTCAGTTTGGCATTAATATCATGCAATTATCTGTAGTCATTATTGTTGTTGATTTCTAAAGTAACTTTTGCACTTGTTTCTTTAACCTTCATCAGTACTCCAAATAGAGCTTCTCTTTCTTCTCCTTTCAGTCATACAGATTTCTGGTGCTTGAGTTGAAGCCTGTCGGTGACTCAGAATGGCACTGGGCTTGAACATTGCATTGCCCCTAAATACCTGGGAGTTACCCTGGATTGAACTCGCACGTTCAAGACTCCTCTGCCTTAATACCAAACAGAAGGTTTTTGCCAGGAACAATATTCTGAGAAAAATAACAGGCACAAGTTGAGGTGTCCAACCAGACATATTAAGAACTTCTGTGCTAGCTTTATGCTACTCTGCAGGAGAGTAGGCTAGTCTGGTGTGGTGCAGATCAAAGCATGCAGGGCAGGTGGATGTGGCCCTAAATGAAACAGCAAGATTGGTCACAGGATGCCTAAAACCAACCCCGATTCAAAGATGTGCATTACTTAGCTGGCATCCCTCTGTTGTGTACTGAATGTAGTGTGTTGAATGTATTTGTAACCACATGAATGGGTACAGGTAACACTGTAACCTTCTGTATGAGGACGCGAGCTAGTGGCCACCGGGGGCAAGAGCGAGCGCCCAGCTCACATGGTTCACATTACTCAAATGCCTTCAGCCGCGCGGGAAAGATTCCCGCGCTCACCTCACCTGGACAAGAAAGGCGTGACCAAGGATGACGTCACTTGGACAGCAGCCAATGCCTGTCGAAGAGCCAGATTCAATTAGAGAGCCACCGTATAAAAAGAGCTGTTTGTCCGCCATTACCACATGTTCGTACTGTACTCTATGCAATAAAGATGTGTTAGGCTAGCTTACAGCCGTTTCCATTGTCTTGATTCCCAAACACTAAACCCTCCATCAAAATTCCATTGAGAAAGTGCTGCTCAGAGAGAGTGGGTCAAAGCAAGTTCCTTGGAAACACACCTGCTATTTGATCACCAACCACCAAAGCAGAGACTGAAATCAAGGCATAGATTCGTCACAATGTCTGTCCCTCTGAACAACCAGCCCCCACAGACTGCCTTACAACTATGGAAGGCGAGCAAGGAGCTGCCGGATAACTGGGCAGAACCACATAATTCTCTACTGCCTGACCGAGAACAACCATGGCCTGTGTGGAAAGCTTTAAACAGACTGCATGCAGGGGGTGGGAAGATCAAGCCTGGGCTGCAGCTGCCGAGGACTTTCGGTCTCTCCCCAGAGCCAGCAACACCAGCCCGGCGATGAGAGGCAGGTGTGTCACCATCCTGCCCCTCCGAGCCCACCCAGACTGGAGGGCTCAAAAGGATGCTGACCCTGCCATTGCCGCTGCAGCCGCCAAGGACTTTCTGTCTCTCCCCAGAGCCAGCAACACCAGCCCGGGGAGGAGGTTATTGTATGTATTTATTGTGGATTGCCGCTTTGAGTCACACTGGTGCGAGTAAGGTGGGATACAAATAAATCAATAATAATAATAATAATAATAATAATAATAATAATAATAATAATAATAATAATAATAATAATAATAATAATAATAATAATAATAATAATAATAATAATAATAATAATAATAATAATAATAATAATAATAATAATAATAATAAAGGGCTAATCTGATTTCTATATTGGCCATCTGCTGACATCCATGTGTATAATTGTCTGTTCAGTTCAGCTGCATAAATCATTTGCAATAAATAAAATCATTGGTTTCTCAAAATTCCATGAGATCCTCCCCTAATTTGTTTCTAACTTGTAGGCTAGATTGTGTAACTGTGTTGGGGTCTGCTTTATTTCCTACTATTGCATTCCAGTCACCCATGATTATGAGCATATTCTGTTTTGGTGTATGATCAATTTCTTCCTGGACACTTTCAAAAGAGTTTTAACATTTCTCTTCTTCAGTATCTGTAGCTGGAACATAGTCTAGAAATATGGCTATATTATAGGCTGTCCATGAAATCTGATTAATATTATTCACTCAGACTTTGAAATGTAGTCCCTGACTGCTCGTGTTACACTTCACACATTTTTTTAAAAAAATCTTTCCCAGAGAAAAACACTTTGTAATGATCTGATTGAAAATGTCCTATGCCAGTCATTTTTAGCTCATTCACACCAAGCCTTGCAATCTTTTAACATTCATTTTATAATTTCAAGCTCACTTCTCACATCTCATTCCAGTTGCATGTGTTATACATCTGACTTTCCTTTTGAGTCTATGCACATCAGCAACTAGATGTATTTCCCCGTTTCAATCCAGTTTCTTCCTTAGACACAATGCTATTGGTACTGCTTTCTTTTCTGCAGTAGTGGTAAGTCCTATTCTAACTGGGAGTCTTTACTTCCAGTACTATATTCTGTTTCATTTTGGATTGTTACCTCAGAAGGTTTTCAAAGTATACAACTGTCAGAAGTGGTTTACTACTACCACCTTCTGCACAGTACTAACAAAAATTAAACAGAGACTGAAATCCTGTTGTTAAGTATTATAAGTCACATCACAGTAGACCCACTAAACCAGAAGCAATTGTATGAGTCAACTCCTCTAAAAGTTCCATGTAGTCAAATGTCCTATTCTTTACACTATTGGCAAGGTTTGCAAACTAGGGAACATGGGAATTGCAGTGGAACAGTGATGGGAGAGCCACACATTCCTCACCCAGTATTTAGATAGTTAGGAGTTAGTTAGACTTATGGTATGCCTCAGTATGACATACAATGGAATCTCGGTTAACGTAATTAATGTATTCTCTGGGATGTTTCTTATGGCAAAAATTACTTTAACCAAATTTCCCATAGGGATGCATTGAAAACCAAAATACTTTAACCAAAATGCGGTTTCCCATAGGAATGCTTTGAAAATCAATTAACCCGTTCCAATAAAAATTCCGTAAGCCGAGTCACTATTTTCCATGGATTTCCTTTTGTTATGCAATTTTTATGTTAACCGAGCCGTTTGTTAACTGAGGTTCCACTGTATTTGTGAAAAGCAAGTTTTGATATTTCAGAACACCAGGGAAAGCATTTTCAGAGTAACACTGGACTTTGCAGGTAAAATGAAGCTCAAGAGTCATTGAGCTATTCCCCTGCTGAGGCAGGAAATTTATAACTAAAGCCATTGGCCTCTGTGAACAAAATAAAATCTTCCAATGAAGGCGAGTTCACCATCCTCTGAGCTGGTCCATTCTACTATCAAACACATCTTTCCGTCAAAAAGTTCTTCCTAATGCTTAGATGAAATCTTTTTATATAATTTGAATCTGTTACTTCAGGCCTTACCCTCTGGAGCTACAGAAAACCAACTTGCTTCATTTTCCACATGACAGCCTTTAAAACATTTTTCGATGGCTATCATATCACCTCTTAGTCTCCCCTAGGCTAAAGTTCCTTCATCCATTTCTTATAGGGCTTGCTCTCATTCCAGTTGAGAGCTCTTGCTCCCTCCTTTTCTACTATCTGAGGTTAGTTTAAGGACCTCAGAAAATCCCATCAGTTGCCAACCAGCTGCCTATGGGGAGCCATGAATAGGACAGCACACACACATACTCTCTCTTTTTCTCATGTTCTCCAGTGGTTGTTACAGAGGCATCTTACCTCTGACACTGGAGATGCTATACAGCCACCCAGAGTGGCAGCCATTGATGACTTTAGCCTCATGAATTTATCCAGTTCCTCTTTAAAGCTAGCCAAGTCAGTATCCATCATTGCATCCTGTGGCAGTAAATTCTCTAGATTATCCGGACATTGTACATATAAAACTTCTGTCCTCTATCTCCCTGGATAATTGACCAATGGACAAACTCTAGGATCTTACCCTATCTACCTACCCAACACCATGCATAATTTTGTACATCTCTATAATTTAAAAAAAAGTTAAACCAAAGCAGAATGGGGATTTCTGCCCTGGTGGTGGCATAGCTATTTTCCCTACATTCTGTGTTTCTGATTTTTGGATCCCATTTCCTGTTCTCAGTGTTCATTGTGCTTTTGGGGAAAGATTGGCCAAGCCATCAAATGCTCCACCTTTTCCTTACTGTTTCCCACTTAGCGAAGTTGATTTTGTCTATGTTTAGTGTCTGGAGGAGATTGGCAGCAATGTGTGAAGAAGTGTGTTCCTGCGTGTTTGTGTACAGAATCAGTATGAAGGAATATATAAAAAATAGCATTTCATGGATGAGATCCTGTTGCTTAGCTTAGTAAGTTGTAACTAGAGAAGGACCACTTGAATCAATGGAGCTTACAGGTGAGTTGACTCACAAAATCGCTACTGATTTACATGGTCTACTCTAGTACAACTTACTACACCAAGCAATAGGATTTGGGCCATTGTGTTCTTAGGATGTGTAACAACTGAGATTGTGTTTAGTTTAATACAGGCATTGTAGTTTGAGGAACCATTTTTACCTTTCTGTGCTCACTCCGCCAGACACTGTGATTGCCAAGTGTCACGGAGCATAGATCCATTTTGTAGACCTCCTCCTCAAGATAGTGAGACCTGCTTGGCAGATCAGAAGGTAAACAGTGTTTCTGTCTCCTGCATATGGTGCACCATTGTTATTTTCGTCCAAGAAGGGTGGGGTGGGGGATAAAAAAAGCAGATTAGTGTGATGGGGAGACCAAAATGAGCAGCACGGTTTTTCAGCAAAGCCACAGATGGTGGTTGTGTTTCACTTTAACTCCTCCAGGCCTTCCTAGGATGCTGAGTCCAGGACATGATTATTTATCATTTATTGAATGCTGTCAGTGCTGTGGAGGCCCAGAGAGACCTAGTCTCTGCCCCAAGGAGATTGCTGTCTGGATGAGACAGGCACAAGGCAAGGCAGAGCATAGAGGGAGGCAGCAAGGGAGGGCCTGGAGGGCAAACTTGCTGACAGATGTTTGGCTTGATTTGAGGGATCACTTTGGTGAAGAGCACACGGGGCAGCTGAACACTGACAGCAGGAGGGAAAGGGCTGTGAGATACTTGGGATAGCATATTTCCAAATATAAGATGAAGAAGACTGTAAAGAGAGGGAGAGACAGTGCCTAAACAACAAAAATGGAATGATTTGATTTGATTTATTCGATTTGTATGCCGCCCACTCAGCATACGCCAACTCAGGGTGGCTCACAAGAATCACAGCATAAATCAACAATATACAAAATTCAATTTACAAAAAACAACACATTATAATATACAACAGCATAGTACAAAACTATAATATAATAAAAGAGTCACAACGACATAGAAAAATTCCCAAAACAAAGTCCAGGGATGGGGTGGCAGGCGTCCTCAGCCTCAAAGCGGGACCTCTCCACCTTGGCTGCAAGGAAGTCCGGGGGCGGCTGTGGAGTCTTGCCGCCGTTGTGGCCTTTTGTGCCCTGGCCTGGGGTGGGGCCCAGGACGCCAGCAGTGGTGGAGGGTTCTGGCGCCTGGCGCCACAGTGACCTCTCCACCCCAGCTGCAAGGAAGTCTGGGGGTGGCGGTTGAGTCCTGCCGCCGTTGTGGCCTTTTGTGCCCTGGATGCCACCAGCAGTAAGTGGGATGCCAGCAATGGGTCTGGTTTTATAATTAGCATCCCGAACATGACTGATAGAAAACTAATGACCCCTCTGCTTCCTGATTTGCATAAAACCACACAGGATTAATGCAGCATTTGCATTGCCGACAGGCCAAAGGACTTCTGCCTCCTCCTATCTCTTGCGATGCTCCTTTCATTTGTTGTTTGATAAGTCCATCATGGGGACAATGTGAACTTTCCCCTCTGCCTTTTGTGGCCCCAGATGCTTCTCTCTTGGGATCCATCTTTTCCAAAGAGCTGGTCTGTACTAGTCTGTGGCAGCAGACATAACCAAGAGTCCCAAGGCACCTCAGAGATGGGAAAACGTGTTATAATATGGTTTGTTTTTTTTGGTTGGCTTTTGCCAACTTGGCCTAATCTTCAATTTGTTATTGTTATTTATATATTTTTAACATTGTATTCTTATGTTTTATTTAATGTTGTACACTACTCAGGGTGGGTAGACCACCCAGATGCTTTCTTAATCTTTTTAAAAGTGCTAATGAGTTGGGTGTGGAGGAATCTGCAACCACACTTGCACAAGTCAAGGTAAAGGTCTCCCTTGCTTGAAAGCCAGTTGTGTCCAACTCTAGGAGGCAGTGCTCATTTCCATTTACAGGCAAAGTGCCAGCACTGTCTGCGCCTGCGAATGTTTCCATGGTCATTTGGCAGGCATGACTAGACACCAAAACACACAGACACTGTTACCTTCTCACCGAAGCTGTACCTGTTTATCTACTTGCAATTTATTGCTTTTGAACTGTTAGGTTAGCAGGAGCTGGGACAGGCGATGGGAGCTCTCTCCGTCGCACAGCACTCAGGTCTCAGACTGCTGACTTACTGACCTTCATGCTCAGCATCTTAACCACTAAGCCACTGTGGCCATTAATTGCACAAGTAACCATATGCTAACAGGAGGCAAGAGAGAAAGAAAGAGGCAAGAGTACAGGATCCCTCTGGGTGTTGCCTTTCTCACACTAGGTCAGGCAAAAGGAACTGCAGACTGAACTCACCAAAAGGTGCCTTCATTTTTGCATTTTCACATCAGGCCGAGACATGGAAGAAGAAGACTGTAAAGTGCTTATTAAGTCGGAACTGACTTATACTAATGAATTATACAAGGTAAGTGAGATACGTTTTGTTTTTAGATGTGTTAATTTTAGCTTTGTATATTATTATATGCTAGTGGTGCATCTGACATGAATAAATAAAGTGAACTTCTATGGCTGAGCATGGATTCAAACTCATACCTCCTGATTCCCAGCCTGTCATTCTGTTCACTGTAAAATGTTTCCCTTGCTCGAAGGCCAGTCGTATCCGACTCTAGGGTGCAGTGCTCATCTCTGTTTCTAAGCCGAAGAGCCAGCGCTGTCTGCTTCTGCAGACATTTCCGTGGTCATGTGGCAGGCATGACTAGACACCGGAGCGCACGGAACGCTGTTTACCTTCCCACCGAAGTGGTCCCTATTTATCTACTTGCAATTTCTTGCTTTCGAACTGCTAGGTTGGCAGGAGCCTGTTCACTGTAACACGCAGGGTATGTGAAGCCATAGGTAGCAGCCCTTACATTTCTAGTCTTCCAGGTAATGCCCCCTCGCCCCCCCCACGAATACATTCTCCTCCTTAAATACAGTATTTTTTGGATGATTCCAATCATCAGTTTCCATATTGGCTAACACTGGTGACCCTTTGCTATTTTTGAATGTTTCTCTGTGACTCTGTGCCTGACTAAAGAGGGGAAATTTTTGGGATGGTAATTAGATTGATCCAAGATCATACTAAAATTATATACTATATTTAATATAAATGGATCTTGAACCATAATGACTAGAGTTAAAGAGGTCAGTGGCACACCAATTGCCCTCTTGCCAGTCAGCAACAGAGCTTGAATTCTTAACTAAAGCAAGGTCAGCAGATTTTTTACCTTCTAAGTTGACCAGGGAATAACCTGTTTTTCCCATTTGGCCGAGGTGACTTGAATTAAGCTAATCCCCCATTGTTTCCCTTATGTACTTTTAATTAACCAACTGGTTCTGGGAAGCTATGACCAAATAAGTCTTTCTGTCAACAAATAAGGACTCTGTTAGTCATTTTAGAAAAACAGCGAGTCTCTCTGTTAATTAGTAGTATGGCCACAAAGCAGTTTTTGTTTAATGGGACTGAAAAATGAATTAAATCAGCAGTTTATCCTGATTCCTGAAGTCTCTCTTGTTCCTTTTCTCCATTGGGCAAGGCTCATAGCAACAGGAAATATGAATGCCAGCTCCTCACTGCCTTATTAAAGGTATCTTCATTTAAGATATTTATATACTGCTTTCCCTTAACCAAAACCCATGGTAATCCACAGTGATCTAAAATTGCTACAGGGTTCAGACCCACACCCTATAGTTACCCTTCAACTGTCTGCCTACCATGGTGCACTTTGTTTGATCACCAGAAAATGGTTTCTGCCAATCTGACTCTTGTGCCACTCCTCAAAAGCCCCAAATCTGAGTATCTGTAAGCCAAATCCATGAACTGAAAGAATGCACCAAGCAAGGGGATCACAAGCTAGTTCCCAGTGTTGCTACAGCCACCTATTACATTTTCTTCTTCCAAACACTTATGGATTCAATGTTTGTCAGGAAGTCTTATACAGTGGCACCCCGTATAACAAATGCTTCATATAATGAAAAAACTCGTATAGCGAAGCATTTTGGCGCGATTGGTGATACCCCGCATAACAAATTTTTTTCTTTATACGTGGTATCGCCAATGTGATTCGCATAATGAAAAATTCATTTAACGAAGAGCTCCGTGGAATGGAGCTTTTTTGTTATATGGGGTACTACTGTATTTGCATACAGCAGTAGGCATTCAGATCTTTCCAGGACATCTGCAAAATGCAGAGACATTGCAGAGAGGTTTGATGCAGAGACATTGCGCAAGGGGAAAAATATGGTATGGCCCATACCACTTCTGCCCATTTTTCAATCCATTTACGAGATAATATCTAAAAATACACCCTGTACCAGGGGCAATGTTAGGATCCAAAAGAGAAGCATATCAAAGGAGAATATGTCCTTCAACACCAGCATGAAGATAAGTATAAAGCAATGTACTGGAGGAGGGAATGACTCTCAAACATTCATTACAGAGGTGGGCCAGATTCTATCTTTTCAACTTGAGGACAGAACACATCTACTCCAACTCTTAAATTGCATTTACTTCTGTGTAATTCAATTACTCTTACCAGCAGGAAATGCTTCCAGAGTCCTCTGGATTGAAGATTTTAATCACTACAATGCTTTGTACCTCTTACAAATCTTCTCAGGAGCTGTGTATCATTCTTGGACCTGTTCTGTTCTGCTCTTCTGTGCTCTTGAGGCTTCCCTTACTGGAACTGCTTCTATCCCTTGGACTGGCCTAGCTCTTCCAAGGTCTAAGTCCTCGATGGAGCTTGAGGAGGGTGGGGTTGCCTGTTCTGTTTTTCCAAGCATCCAGGCATGAAGACAAATCCCTGTGTAATATCTGAAGAGGTTTGATGTTATTGAGTGAGTAATTCCAGAAGAGGTTTGATTTTATTGATTATTGTGAATTTAATGTCTGAACATCCGTCTCTTTCCACTCCCTGTCGAGATTTCATAGCCAGGGAAGAATTAATTTTAATTCTTTATTCTGTTTACTTATTGCTTAGTATGCTTAGCTCATTAGTATGTTTCATTCTGTTAAATTGTTTAGCTCTAATTAGCTTAAACAGATCCATTTTAAAAGGCTGCCTTATGCAGAAGCTAACTTCTGACCAATTAAAATGGCAGGTCAGCCTGCTCTCTGTTCTCAGACAGTGAATCTGGGAAAGTGTCTGTTCTCAGACTAAGCACCTGGGAGCACACTTCTCAGACTCACCACCTGTTGGTAGACACGAGACACACATCTTTCTGATGGGAACACTGATAAAATGTCCTGTCCCAGACTGGGCTTCAAAAATGGGTGTCTGTCACTCAAAACACCTGCACATGCTTTCCCACCGAAAATAGTATAAATATTGTGGCAATCAAGCCCTATTAGGAGAGGAGCAGGGCAGTAATCTCAGATCATCTTGAGATGCTGCTGTTCATCTTCCAGACAGGATCTGATCCTTAATCCTGTATGGGTGGCCAAACTGCATACTCTTTTTAGATAAGTATGGCTTTTCTGAAATGTTATTTTCTTTCTTAGAAACATGTATTTTACTTAGCGCAGTTTAGTGAGGATTTTTATGTTGGAATATTCTCTATCTTTATTCCAATAAACCTTTTTAATGATTTCTTCTTCAAGAGCGGGGAATTTTTCAGATAAGGCTTTGTTACTTTAAAACACGGACTCTTTGTTTTCTGGCCATAGCAGCTAAAGCCGATAATCAAAGGGAGCTGGAGGGGAGAGATTTCAGGGAGTCTCATCTTCCCAGGACAGTGCTTTCCTCCCCCTCACCTAGCTGCAACATCTAAGGCCAAATTCCCACTGTAGAACCTTGATAAGGGTGTATAGGATCAAATGGGTGAATCTGCTACCAGTTTCAGATGCCAGTGCAGAGTTTTTCAAACTGCGCCACTTTTTAAGACATCGCCATTACCCATTAGATCCCCATTTTCCTTACTGGCTTTCCCTGACGGGGTTAACTTAGTAAAGGCACCCTTTCACAACGCTATCAAAAGTCTGCTTTGCTTTCTTTCTCTGAGTCAGCAAATCGTTCCATTAGTCCGGGAATGAAGTGACCGGACCAGCCGATCGGGAAGAGAAGGTGAAGAAGAGCCAGCCACAAGGCCGGGTTTTGGGCAAGCCAGTGTCTGAGTGAGGCAGGGCCTGGTCGACGTGTGCAAGACTCCCAACTCTTACTAGTTTTCCCTGGCTCAGCATTAAGATAATTGTATGCAAGTATGTAATATTTTCTTAGGAAGGAATACGGGAAATTCACATTGTCTGTCTCACGCCTCTATGGCCGTGATGGCGAACCTTGGCACTCCAGGTGTTCTTTCACTTCAATTCCCAGAAGCCCAAGCCCCCATGAATCCACATGAGTGGGTTTACTGCGATTCATCCGGCCCGTGCCGCCCTTATCGCTCCTGGAAGCGGAAGTAAAACTTCTGGGAATTGAAGTCCAAGAACATCTGGAGTGCCAAGGTTCACCATCACAGCTCTATGGATAGACAGACGGGTGGAGAGGGACACACACATCATGCCTACTCACCACATGCAATTTTGCAGTTGTTACGCAGACCCCCATCCTGCTGTCTCAGATTTTTTTTGCTCTGAAATCTCAGGGAAGGTGATGAAAAACTCTACACAGGGCTTTAACTCACTCTTTTTCTGTGGACCTCCATGGATTCATCCACATGGCTGAAAGAAAGATTTTACTTCTTTTCTATACCAACTTCACCAAGACTCCTGATCACATGTATCTTTTGACCTCATTTTTTGAGTAAATGATATCTTTCTTTCTCTCAAGTATCTGGTCCAAGTGTGTTTATTAGCTGGGCTAAAAACAGGGAGAACTAGGAAACTTGCATTCGAACACAAAATTGCCTAAAACCTGCTGTTCTGTTGCTACAAATAACTTAACAGGTTGGAGGCCTGAGTCTCTTCAGTTAGTGCATGCCAGACCTGAAGTCATTACAGATCATTTTAAACAAAGTCACGAGGCTTATATGCAGCAGCCTCCAAAGTGTCAGCCTGTGTACCTGTGTCAGGAGCCTGCGGTATGTGGGGGTGGGTGGGCAGGATGGCCACACGCTGAGGCAGCGTGCAGAGTAGGTCCTGGCACTGATCCCTGCGTCCTGACCTTTTCTCCCCATGCTCAGTCACTGGCATCTGGCAAGCAACTCCTCCACTGGTTCCATTTGAATTCTCCCCACACCCCATGGAGGTAGGAAGGTGGCTGTTGTTGGAGAAAGCGAGGGAGGCCACATCATCCCAGCAAGAGCCATGTCCCTGTCCTGCTATTACCATATTTATGAGGCTCAGCGGAGCGTAAGCAGCCTAACCTGCTGCCGACCTCCCCCTTCGCAGCGTCCTTCCCCGTCGCCAGCAAGGGTGTCATGAGATATTCATGAGCAGCCTCGTTTCTCTTGAGCTGGGGCCTAAGGCTGGCTGGCAGCGAGAGCATTTTTTATTAATGGGCTTCTGGAGTAAGGGGTATGCAGATTGGGGGGCTGGGGGGGGGCAGGTTTGTGAGTGCATGCGGGTGTCCACAAGTGTGAACAGGCATACGGTCCAGAACCACCAGCATGCTAAAGCTACAGAGAGATTCCAATTGCTGTCATTGAGCCACCCGGAGATCCATGCAGGCAGGCACTCATTCAGGATGAGAGCCTGAGAAAGTTCCTTGGGAGGGCAGATGACAACTGTTGTGTTCTAATGGTTTTACCTTCCACATGGATTACAATGTATCTGAGCCAATGTAACCTTGCCTATAGCAACAATATAACCTTCAGCTGTATCATATAAACCCTGTAATAGGACGCGAGCTAATGACCACCAGCTGGCAGCAGCGAGCGTCCAAGCTCTCTTGGTCCGAACTCATCAAAGGCAACAGCGCGGGAAGCTTTCCCGCCACCACCTACACCTGGACAAGAAGGGCGTGACCCACAATGACGTCACGCAGACAGTAGCCAATGGGCTACCATGGCACCACGTTCAAATGTATTCCTACTGTATATAAAGAGCTATCGATCCGCCATTACCTCATGTTCCCTCTGTCCACGATGCAATAAACCTGAGTTAACCCAGCCCGAGGCTGTGTCCTGTGTCTTAGTTTCATATACTAAATTGGCGACGAAGGTGGGATCATGGATCCCCAAGGAGCAGCCAGGGCACAGAGCGGGTTTAACATCACCAAACCGCAAGACTGGGAGTTGTTGGAGATGGACTTCCATGCGGCGCTGGTGGAACTCAAAGTCAAGGAAGACGATGAGGAGAGGAAGAGGGCCATCCTCACCCGCATGCTTGGGATGGAAACCAAGCGGACGCTGGTGGGCATCATCGCTCCGAAGAAGGTGAGCGAATTTAAGGCGGACGACATCATGAAGCTGCTACGGGAGCGCTTCCAACCCTCAAGGGCGATGTTTCCCGCCCGGAGCGCGTTTTGGAGGCGAGTCCAAGCGCCGGACGAGTCGGTCGAGGCATTCGTGGCCGCCATGAGGGTAGCCGCCGCCCCCTGCAAATGGGGCAACATCCTAGAAATGGTCCTCAGGGACGGCGTGCTGTGTGGCCTGAAAGACAAGGAGGTGCAGCGCAGCTTGATGAATAAGGAGCCGCCACCAACGCTGGCAGAGGTCGTCGAGGCCGCGGAGGCCGCAGAGTCCACGAATGCTGGAGTGGACGAGATGCACCAGTGGCGTGAGTGGCGTCCCAGAGCCGGTAAAGCGGAAAAATCGGTGCACGCAACTCAACGGGCCTCAAAGTCGTCGTCGGAAGGCAGCGACGGCGAGGAGGTCCAGAAGGTCCGAAAGGGGGGGCGCCGCTGCGATGGTTGCGGAGCGGCCCATGAGCGTGCGAGGTGCCCATTTAGAAAGGCCGAATGCTACACCTGCGGCCGTCGGGGGCACATCGCCAAGGCATGCAGAAAACGGAAGGAGGGCCGGAGGCAGTCACCGGACCGTTCGACCAGGCCGGACCGTTCAGCGAGGCCCAAAGATGGCGTCCAGACCACGCGGGAGCAGGACGGCGTGGGCCGCGTCTCGGACAGCAGCGAGGACGACGTCCCAGTGCTTAGTGTGTCCGCGGAACAGTCCCATTATTTCGTTGAGGTACTAGTACAAGGGGCCCCTATCAGGATGGAAATTGACTCGGGGTCCTCCTATTCCATAATTCCCCAGAAAGAGTTCTTGAAAATCGACCCCCACGTGCGGCCCAAACTTAAAACATTGAGGTCCACGCTACGAGATGTACAGGGGAACAGCATTCCGGTGTTGGGGGTCGGGAAATTTCGGGTTGAGTTTAAGAGACACTCTGCGGAGCTGCCCCTAGTTGTCCTCAAGGGGGGGAGTTGTAGCCTCCTAGGGACACAGTGGTTCCGGCCTCTAGGCCTGTTTATAGGGGGAGTACATGCAGTGGGGGTGGACCCAATACAAGCGGTGTGCGATGCGCATCCCGCCGTTTTTGAAAAAGGACTTGGAAAGTTCAAGGGACCCCCTGTAGCTTTCGACCTAGACCCGGAGGTCCGCCCGATAAGACTCAAACCGCGCAGGGTGCCCTTCGCACTAAAGGACAAAATAGAGGCGGAACTGGACAAATTGGTGGGCCAGGGGATTCTTATTCCTGTTGATTCCGCGGAGTGGGAAACTCCAATTGTAACAGCTCTGAAGGCTAACGGGGAGGTGCGCATTTGCGCTGATTATAAGTGTACAATTAACAAGGCGATCCGCCCTAACGCATACCCGGTGCCGGTGGTCAGCCACCTCTTGGCCAGGCTAAATGGGGGAAAGTGTTTCGCTAAGCTCGACCTGGCACAAGCCTATCAGCAGCTTCCCGTAACACCCGCCACGGCCGCGGCACAAACGATAGTCACACATAAAGGAGCGTTCCAGGTGTCGCGTTTACAGTTCGGCGTGAACTCGGCACCCAGCCTTTTTCAGTCGCTTGTGGAACGCCTCCTGAAGGGGCTGGAGGGGGTGTTGCCTTATTTTGATGACGTATTAATAACAGGGGGGAGTGAGGCCGAACTGGCAAAGAGATTGGACAAAGTACTAACGGTGTTCGAGAAAGCGGGGCTGAGACTGAGGAAGGACAAATGTGTCTTTTTCGAAACCGAGGTCGAGTTCTTAGGGTTCAGGATTACACCCGAGGGTATCAAGCCATCCAAATCCAAAGTAGTAGCCATCAAAAAGGCCCCTCGCCCCACATCCAAAACCGAGCTACAGTCATTCCTGGGGCTCCTCAATTTTTACCACACATTCCTTCCGCGGAAGGCGTCCGTGGCCGAACCGCTTCATCGGTTGCTTAAAAAAGAGGAGACTTGGATGTGGGGTGACGAGCACGAGAGGGCGTTCAAAGAATTAAAGCAACTCTTGACCTCTGACGCAATTCTAACGCATTTCGACCCCAAACGGCCGGTGGTCCTAGTCTGTGATGCATCACCGGTGGGGGTGGGGGCGGTACTTTGCCACGTGTTGGATGACGGAAGGGAGGCCCCGGTTGCATTTTATTCAAGGTCCCTGTCCCAGGCAGAGCGAAATTACGCACAAACCGACAGGGAGGCATTGGCAATTGTAGCGGGGACCAAAAAGTTTCACGATTTTTTGTATGGCCGCCCGTTCAAAATCGTGACGGATCACAAGCCCCTGTTAGGGATTTTCACGGCAAGCAAGCCCACCCCGCAGATCCTATCACCGAGAATGCTGCGATGGGCCATTTTTCTCAACGCTTACCAACACGAGTTGGTGTACCGGCCCGGAAAAGAGATCAGCCATGCTGATGCACTTTCGAGATCCCCTTTGCCCTTGTCGGACGACCAGGAGGCTAGATTAGGAAGAGACCGCCAGGTGTTACTAATTGAGGTTTTAGATGCACCCCCAATAGTACCAGCCGACATTGCGAGGGCGACAGGCAAGGACAGGACACTTGAGAAAGTCAGCTCATGGGTACAAAAGGGGTGGCCGGCATCGTCCCCAAGCACGGAATTCGACCCATTCTTTCGGAAAAAGCTAGAGTTGTCCCTAGAAAGGGGGTGCCTATTGTGGGGCCAACGGGTGGTGGTTCCTGCAGCCATGCGGCCGAGGGTGCTCAAACTGCTACACGTCAGCCACCCGGGCATCGTTCGTTCAAAAGCGCTGGCCCGCAGTTATTTTTGGTGGCCACAGCTGGACGCGGACATTGAGCACATGGTCGGCACTTGTGAGGCATGCCAGGGATCCAGACCAGAGGCGGCCCGCCTCCCGCATAGGGAGTGGGACACAGCAAGGGGGCCGTGGTCCAGAGTTCATGTAGATTTCGCTGGCCCATTCCGAGGAACCATGTTTCTCCTGGTGGTGGATGCGTTCTCCAAGTGGCTGGAGGTTATCCCAGTAAAGAGCACGTCCTCCGCCACGACAATTAGCCAGCTACGGAGAGTCTTTTCCACGTTCGGTTTACCCGACACTTTAGTCAGCGACAACGCGAGTTGTTTCACCTCCTCGGAGTTCGAGGCATTCATGGGAGCAAACGCCATTCGGCATGTTACATCCGCGCCTTTTCACCCGGCCACGAATGGCCAAGTGGAACGGTTGGTGCGTACAACAAAGGATGCGCTGCGGCGCATGGGCCCGGGGGACCTAAATCACCAAGTATGTCAGTTCTTGTTAGCGTATAGGGTGATCCCCTTAGCGTCGGGTTACTCGCCGGCAGAACTCTTGATGCGGCGAAAACTGACCACGCTTCTGACCAGGCTGGACCCGACGAGAGTCGAGGATAAAGGAAAAAACATAGGATTGGCAGTCTCGAAAGGGTTCGCCGCCGGCGACCTTGTTTACTGCAGGAACTATGCAAGCACAGGGCCAGCCTGGGTGCCAGGAACGATAATAGAACAAACAGGGCCAGTGTCATATCGGGTGGAAACGAGCACCGGTCTCCTCTGGAGGAGACACGCTGACCAACTGAGGCGCCGAGTGAGTGAAGGGCCGGTCAGTGGGGCACAGCAACAGGATTCAGCGATAGGGTTCTCCCCCACCCGTTTAGCCCAAGGGGGAGAAAATGAGGGACATCAGTCCGAATCCGGGGGGGAAAGCAGTGATCCCGACTCATATCCTTTTGATACCCCAGTTCTATCAGAGCCCGGGGGGAGGGAAAAGGAATGTGCGGCCGCCGCCGCGTCCCCCGAATGTAATCTTGATTTTGACTTTGGTTTTGCGAGCCGGGGGGGTTTTCAGGAGTGTTCCCCCACCCTTCCAAGCGAGAAGAGGGGTTTTTCGTTAGCCCCCAGTGCCCCCGGTTCTTCCCCGAGAAAGAGCACACCTCCCAACAACGCCGCGGAGCCGCGGCAAGTCACTAACAAGTCTCCCTCTCAAATTACAGGGCAGGAAACCAGGGGACAAAGAGAAGGTAGCAAACCCGGGGAAAGGCAGCCCGCATCGAGACCCCAGCGTGTTCGAAATAAACCATCTTGGCTGAGAGACTTTGTCTCCTAAGGGGGGGGAGTGTGTTGAAGTGTGGGCTCGAGACATTGTCTCGTCCTAGGGGGGAGGGGTGTTGTGTTCTAATGGTTTTACCTTCCACATGGATTACAATGTATCTGAGCCAATGTAACCTTGCCTATAGCAACAATATAACCTTCAGCTGTATCATATAAACCCTGTAATAGGACGCGAGCTAATGACCACCAGCTGGCAGCAGCGAGCGTCCAAGCTCTCTTGGTCCGAACTCATCAAAGGCAACAGCGCGGGAAGCTTTCCCGCCACCACCTACACCTGGACAAGAAGGGCGTGACCCACAATGACGTCACGCAGACAGTAGCCAATGGGCTACCATGGCACCACGTTCAAATGTATTCCTACTGTATATAAAGAGCTATCGATCCGCCATTACCTCATGTTCCCTCTGTCCACGATGCAATAAACCTGAGTTAACCCAGCCCGAGGCTGTGTCCTGTGTCTTAGTTTCATATACTAAAACAACTCTCACCATCTCCCAGCCAGCACAGCCACTGTTATAATGGGAGAGGGCGGGTATACACTCAGTCATTTCCCTAAGCCTTATGCCCGTGATGGTGAACCTTGGCACTCCAGATGTTCTTGGACTTCAAAGCCCAGAGGCCCAAGCCCCCGTGAATCCACACGAATGGGCTTGCTGTGATTCATCCGGCCCACGCTGCCCTCGTCGCTCCAGGAAGTGGAGAGGGTGGAGCTGGCCAAATGAATCGCAGCAAACCCATTTGTGTGGATTCACAGGGGCTTGGGCTTCTGGGAATTGAAGTCCAAGAACATCTAGAGTGCCAAGGTTCATCATCACGGCCCTATGCTATGCATTGCAAAACCAAGCTCCAAACACAACACGGAACAAAACACAGAAACATGTATGCATTCATCCTGCCCTCCTGAAGATGGTTCCTCCTCGTGTTCGAAGATCAGAATGCTAGAAAATGGGTAGCTCCTCCGGCGCATTTTACTTCCACTTCCGGGAGTGACGAGGGCGACGTGGGCCAGATGAATCGCAGCAAACCCATTCGTGTGGATTCATGGGGGCTTGGGCTTCTGGGAATTGAAGTTCAAGAACATCTGGAGTGCCAAGGTGCGCCATCACGGCCCTATGTTATACATTGCATATTTAACTATATGTGCACAGCTGCCATGTAGATGGGCATCTGTTTACTCAGCACACAGGCATAAAATCCTACAGTCTCTCTTGGACTCATATTCGAAAACATACCAAATGCTGACATTATGCTTGCTCTAAATGTTCCTCCAGAGGCTGCCAGTTCAGTAATGCAGCGATCTGGCAGAAATTGCAAAACCAAGCTCCAAACACGACACAGAACAAAACACAGAAACATGTATGCATACTTCCTGCCCTCCTGAAGGTGGTTCCTCATCGTGTTTGAGGATCAGAATGCTAGAAAATGGTGGCTCTTCCGGCCAACAGCAACCTTTAAGGAAGCCTTTTTTTGTGGTTTGTTCAGTCTTCTGCTCATAAGGACCTTGGAGTGCAGGGCAAGGAATGGAATGGAAGTCCTTGGCTTGTTTCATCTTCCCATTCGAGGGAAATAAAGTCAGAATCGGAAGTACAAACCCTGACTTACAATTTTGATTTGCCGTAAGAGTCATGTAAGCCAAGGAGGAATGAAAGATGTGTGCACAAAGCTTGGTTTTAAAAAAGGGCTGCTCAGAAAGCTTGCCAACCTGCGGTTATCGCTTGTGGTGTGACAGGGCACAAAGGGCGCCACTGATTTGCATAGGGCTTCCCCAGGAAAAGCAGCTGCGTTTCACCTCTCAGCAGTCCCTTCCTCCTTTCCCATTGCATCGAAGCATCCTGGGGTGGGATGGGGTGGGTGTGGGGTGGGCGGGCTGTTAGCTCAGGGGTGTTGATACCCTGCTGGCCACCCCCTGGCTACGGCCCTGCGACAGAGTGAGCTCCCCATCTGTCCTAGCTCCTGCCAACCTACCAGTTCAAAAGCAAGAAATTGCAAATAGATAAATGTGCCACTACGGCAGTAAAGGTAACAGCATTCTGTGCACTCCAGCATCTAGGCATGCCTGCCACATGACCATGGAAAGATCTGCAGAGTCTGATAGTGCTGGCTCTTTGGCTGTAAACAGAAGTGAGCACTATTTCCCCCTAGAGTCGGACACAACTGGCTTTTGAGCAAGGGAGACCTTTACCTTATCTTTACTATCAGTAATAATTAAATAACAATCAGAAGTATATAATGCCTCTCTCCAAGGAACTGTAATCATTACCAACATAATGGGACACTGACCCACTCTTTCTGAGCTCAGGAGATTACTGTTTTTGATCTTAAGTGTTTATCCTCACACTAGCAAGGAACAACACACTCTCCTTTCATTCTTCTTTTTTCTCCTTACCACTCTCTTACCATTCCTGATCATCTTCCTCAGCAGTCCTGATTCACTCCCTCTTTCCCCCTCTTGTCACTCTTATTTTTGCTTTCCTTCTTCTCTTACAATTTTCCTCATCTCCCCCCACATTTTTGCTTACCCCAACTCTAATAATATTTTACATCCCACTTCCATTCCTTGCCCTGCACCTCCAGGGTCCTTATGGGCCAGGGAGCTTCAGCTTAAGTGCCAGCTAAGAGGGTCAGGAGCTTTGTCCTTCTTCTGGGTCTTGCCACTCTATGAAATTGTTGTGTCCAAAGCCTAATTCAGGCTCAAAAGACAAACCGTGCCAGTGCGGAAGAGCAGGCGTGCACCATTTCTAAAGGCGCAAAATTCAAATAGTTGTAAAGTGGGAAATGTTGAACTTTGCTTGTCCTTCGGAAGGCTGCCTAAATGTATCTTATTTTGTAACGGTCAAATCACTGTATATATAGAGGCAGGCCACCCCTGTACATATTCCCCAGTCCGGTTTCTGAGCTGAATAAAGAATCACTGTTGTTAATCCAATCCTGCTGGTTAGATTACTTCTTGCACTGGACTCAACAGAGACCACCCTGATTCAGCCCCTATACCAATTCTGGTATTTGTTCTCCTGCCACTTACATACTTCCTTTATTTATGCATTTAGTCTTATTTATGAGCTCCCAATCATTTGATTTGTGTAAAGATCACAATGCTGTCTTTGTTTGTTTGTTTATGGAACTACCGAGGATACCACAAAAAAGCCACCCCACAGCACCATCAAGAATTCTACATGGACCTTAACATCAGCCGAGAAGGAAACTTACTTCCAACTACTGTACTAGGTAATATTCCTACATGACAGGGGTGGCCAAATTACGGCCCACGGGCTGGACCCAGCCTGCAGCACCAAATCATCCGGCCCATGCTGCCACGCCGCTACAAGAAGTGGAAGTAAAACGTGCCCCCGCATGTGCAAACGCTGCCGGAAGTGGAAGTAAAACGCACCCACGCATGCGCAAATGCTGCCGTAAATGCACCCGTGGCTGTTGTAAATGTGTTTACGACAGCTGCAGATGCATTTTATGAGAGGAGGAACCATGTGACCGGCCCGCTCAACTACGTGACCACCCTGTGGCACAAAAAAATTGGGAACCCCTGCTATATGACTTGGGTTTGGCTAAAATTGGCACACCTAGTGAATAAGCCAAATGTTACCCCCAGTTCCATGATGGAGGGCTCTGGGTCTTTACGTCGCCGCTTTCTCCAGCCAAAATAAGAAACTTGTAGTTTCAAAAAGAAGCCCATCTGCAGATGTGAAATATGCATAGACCTAGTTTCCTGTGTTTCTGGAATGGAAAATGATGCCAGGTCCAGCCAACCTTCTGTTTTTCCTACTGTAACTCACACCTAAGAAACAAAGCCTGGTATAACATCTTACCATGAACATTTGAGACTCTCATTGATAAGTTTCCTGCACTATCCACCAGAAATTGCTCGAAGAAGTAACCTTGAATCACAAAAGCTTGCATAATGTTTGATTATTTTTTTAGTGATCCAATAAAGGTATCGCCTTGCTCCTGTATTTGGATTCTATAAGGTTCACAATGCTGTCTTTGTTTCGCCCCATGAGAAGACTCAAGGTGGTTCACAAGGTCAAAATAAGTAAAATTAAAAACACAATAAGTAACATAGTAACAATTAAACTTTCATAATAATTAAAATACATCTACATGTTTGATCTACAACTTTAATCTACTCTTCTCTCTACTCCATTTCTACTTTGCCTCCCTTATATCCCAGCCTAACCTGTTGTTTTCTTCTATCCTGCTCAATATATCTGTTGCTTTCATGAACCCTTACTATTGTCCCTTACTATTATTTCCTGTTTATAATCTTACCTGATAAGGTATTTGGCTCCCTTCTAGTCATACCTGTCAACCGTGGCTCCGGAAAATCCGGGACCTGTGCAGAACGGTTCCGCGCAGGTCGCTTTTTACGCATGCGTAAAAGCCTTCTACGCATGCGTAAAAGCAACTTGTGCAGAACCGTTTTGCGCAGCTCGCTTCTACGCATGCGTAGAAGGCTTTTATGCCTGCTTAGAAGGCTTCTATGACCCCCTTCTGCACAGAAGCCTTCTACGCATGCGTAGAAGGGTTCTACGCAAGCATACCGGGTTTCCCCAAATATAAGACACTGTCTTATATTTTTAAAAACTCCAAAATTAGCACAAGGTCTTATTTTCAGGAGATGTCTTATTTTTCCATGAAGGAGAATACCAGTCTCGATCGCGCTTCCCCACTCACAACCAAGGGAAGCGTCCCTTGGTTGTGAGTGGGGAAGCGCGATCGAGACTGGCCTCAGCTGTGAGGCGGCCGGCGTGGCCCATAAGAAGGCCTGCCGCGTCGGAGTCTTGATCCCGCTCTCACCAGGGGAAACTTCTCTTGGTTGTGAGCGGGGAGGCAATCGAGACTCTGATGCGGCAGGCTTTCTTATGGGCCATGCCGGCCGCCTTACAGCCAGGAGGTAAGGAGGTCTTATTTTTGGATGGGGCCTTATATTTCAAAGGCAGGGAAAAAGGGGGCGTGTCCTATTATGGGAGGAGGTCCTATATTCGGGGAAACAGGGTAGAAGGGTTCTACGCATGCGTAAAAGCTTTCTGTGCATGCGTAGAAACAAGCTGCACAGAAGGGATGCGCAGTAACACCTTTTCCCCCGCTGCCAAATTCCGGGGTTTTCGGCAGCTCCAGGTGGGAATTGGTGGAAATCGGTGCTGAAAAACGGGAAATCCCGGCCAATCCAGGAAGGTTGACAGGTGTGCTTCTAGTTCCTGGCTGGATCTGATACACACAGGTTTTTCTTCCCCTTTGACCTACTTCAGCAAAGACCACCTGTGCCTGATCCAGTTGTGTGTGTGTGTGTGTGTAAATCAAGAGTTCTCAACCTTTTTAAGCCAGGGGCCAGGTCACGCTCCCTCAGATAGCTTTGGGGGTTGGACAGCCATTTTGCCCTTCCTCCACCACATGGCACTTCCTGGTGTGGTGGAGGTGGTGGTGGGCCACATGAAATGGTGCCACAGGCCGCATCTGGCCCACAGGCTGCAGGTTGAGAATCCCTGTTGTAAATATTCTTTCTCTCAAAATAAATGTATGAGAATGCAGCCTGAAGAATCATTGGGTTTCCAATCAGTGCTCACACAGTGGTGAGCTGGCCAAAGGATACAGTGGGAAATAGCTTGGCCTTTGGCTGGAGAGACCAAAGCACACAGGAGGAAGGGAAAGAGGACACAGCACAGCTCCAAACTGCACAAGGCCACCAGCTCAAGATTCCCCAAAAATGTCTCAGCAAAGGGAAGAAACACTTCACCCCAAAGGCAACAAACCTGTTTTGCGCAGTTTAATAATCTCCAATGGGGTAGGTATTTTGCAGAGCTAATGCATCTTAGCTGTCTATTTATTACTGCCCAGCCAACAAAAATACTTTGTTTAATCAGGATAGCTCATAGCAATGTTGTTGCTGAGCAAATGTACCACTAATGAAGTAGACTATGTGTAAGGCATTGATTAGAGAGAACAGAGAAGCCTTTGCTTCCACCACATCACGTTGTCACCAATAATTGCCTAGGAGTGGCTCACCAGGGTTTCAAACCATAGCCTTCGCTACGCGTAACTACAGATGCCAGGTAGCTGCACTGAGATATAACTTTCCCCCCAAAGGTACCCCGCACATCATTCCTCCTCACTGGGAGAGGTCTAGCAACGGCACAAACCACTAGCTCCACAAGGGCAGAGTGCTATTGGTTGGCTCCATGTGGGAACTCTGTCCAGACTGAAAAGTATGAGAGCTGAATCCCAAACTTTAAAAAAAGTTACTTTTTGAGACTACAAATAGCAATAGCAATTACACTTATATACCACCCCATAGTGCTTAGTGCACTCTCTGGGTGGTTTGCAGGTAATTAGCATCTTGCCCCCAACATGCTGGGTACTCATTTTACCAATCTAGGAAGGATGGAAAGCTGAGTCAACCTTGTGTCCCATCAGGATCGAATTCACAACATTTTTTCATTTAGTACAGCAGTTTAACCACTGTGCCACAAGGACTCTTCATAGAACAGGAGTGCCCAAACTTTTTGCACCGGAGACCTGACCATGTCTCCAGAACAGCTGAGCGCGTCTGACCATGCCCCCACAACGGCACAAACCACTAGCTCCACAAGGGCAGAGTGCTATTGGTTGGCTCCATGTGGGAACTCTGTCCAGACTGAAAAGTATGAGAGCTGAATCCCAAACTTTAAAAAGTTACTTTTTGAGACTACAAATAGCAATAGCAATTACACTTATATACCACCCCATAGTGCTTAGTGCACTCTCTGGGTGGTTTACAGGTAATTAGCATCTTGCCCCCAACATGCTGGGTACTCATTTTACCAATCTAGGAAGGATGGAAAGCTGAGTCAACCTTGTGTCCCATCAGGATCGAATTCACAACATTTTTTTCATTTAGTACAGCAGTTTAACCACTGTGCCACAAGGACTCTTCATAGAACAGGAGTGCCCAAACTTTTTGCACCGGAGACCTGACCATGTCTCCAGAACAGCTGAGCGCGTCTGACCATGCCCCCGGAAGCAGGCGTGTAGGGGCATGCATGTCTGGAACCACTTTCTGGGAGTGATGTGGGTACATTTGTGCATGAGCAAACATGCCTGCACCGTCCTGGAAGTGGTTCTGGTCACCCCCACGCATGTACAAATGCAGAAGTAGATGGGAGCTGTGCCCACTAATGCACATGCGCATCCAGAACCACTCCTGGGAGTGGCGTGGATGTGTTTGTGCATGTGCGGGGGCATCCGCAACCACCCCCAGGAGTGGTTCTGGATGTGCATGTGCATTGGTGGGCACAGCTCCCATCTACTTCTGGGAGCGGTGAGGGTGCCGCGAGCTTGATGAATTGGCATCATGGGCCGTATCTGGCCCATGGGCCATAGTTTGTGCACCCCTGTCATAGAAGAATCACTTAACCAGCGCAGCAATGTTCGGACTGCAAACAGAGTTCTTCCCTGCTCTGTAGCATAATCAGTGCTTAGTATAATCCTACTTTACTTTATCCCAAACCAACTATTGTTACTCAAGAGTAGAAACATGCTTGCATGTTAACAATCATGAACTCTTAGAAGAAGGTCACAACAGCTCCTCCTGGTGATCTCTGATACAACAGCACCTGACTTTACAGATGCTCATAATTATTGTCAACACTTATAATTTATATGGAGTACTGTATTATAATTAATTGACATAGAAGAAAGTGGCAATTACTTTCTTTCTGCATATAGTAAGAGGTGGTCTTGCATATCTCCATAATAACCAATTATAACTATTAATCAATTCCTAAGGTTTAGCGGAGAGGGGCGGCAGCTCATGAATGCCAGTAGTCCTGCCATGAATGGTCACTAATGTTGAAAATATAGACTATCTGCCATTATTGGTCTGCTCAGTAATTATCACTATTTGTTATTAATTATTACCATTGTATTTTAACAGTCTCATTCCCATTGAAAGTACAATGGTGTGTGAATTTGTCCTTGAGGGACTTTGCCAAGAGTAAAAATCTCATTAAGGGGCTTGAGGTTTTAAAAAAAAAAATAGATTAGGGTTTCTGCTAGTTGTGTTTTTTCCCTGCCTATTTGATTTGAATTAGTGAGATAATGAGCTCCCAGAGGTGTGAGATGCCGGCAATTCCCAATCAAAGCACAGGAGAGGAATTAAAGAGAGATAGAAAAAGAAAGTGAAGCCCTTTCTGTGTTCCAAAAGATCTAAAAATGTCGTTTTGGGGGGGAATGAGAAACCGTGGTGATTTCCATGCTTGTGAGGAGTACCAAGAGCAGCAGAGCTATCCAGACAGGACTTTGGGGGAAAACATCCAGGGCCCCACTCAGCAAAACAGCTGCAGGGCTGACCAGCTATATTTTGAAGTAAATGAAGTAATAACCCGTTATCGCATAACAAAAGATAAGGGGATAGCAAGACCTCTGAGGTGAAAGTCTCAATTTACTTTTGATTGCACTACTGACAGAGAGCCTTCTATGCCACCAAAATCAGGACCTAAAGCACTATAAGAGGGCTGGGATGACGGGTGGGGTGACAGGTGGGGTGGAGGGGTGGATGCTTAGTACAGTAAAACACCGACTTACATATCCCTCGAGTTACATAAAATTCGATTTACATAATGATTTTGTGCAAAAACCATGTCCCGATTTACACAATTTCCTATGGGTTTGCTCCCAGTTACATAAAGATTATTTTCCCTATGGGTTTGCTTTGAGTTACGTAAAAAATCATTTCCCTATGGGTTTGCTTCGAGTTACATAAAAAAACGATTTAAGCAAAATCCTACGGAATGGACTTTTTCGTAAGTAGGGGTTTTACTGTACCTGGAGTGGCCCAGAGGTCTGGCTAATGATGCAACCTCACACCCAAGAGGCAAAACCAAAGAGCTAAAGATAAATAAAATGTAGACCGTGTTTGAGAATAGTTATAAAAATGATAACAATAGTAACTATTGTCCAGAACTTGCAGAACTTGCCAGAGCTAGTCATGAGGGTACCTCATGCTGAGGGTGCTTAGGCAGTAAAAACTGGATGGGAAATGATGATGCTTTGTTCCAAAGGCCAGTGGCTGGAAGTGATCAGGCTTTTAGAAAGTTAACTATTTCAGGTACTTAAAGGAGGTACTAAAAATTATAACTACATCAAGGACCAATTTGCCTCCCCCCACATTCCCGGAAAAAAGACACAGACAGACACCAGATTTTGGAGTTTAAGGACCACAAATTTATTACTGTAACTGTTAATTTCTAACCACCCTTTTCTGCAGTGGGGCCTATGTAGTGCGGGGTGTCCTGTGGCGGAGCCAGGGCATTTCATCTTATCCCTCCTCCTGCTCCCTCTTTGGGCGAGTCCCAAGGTCCCCCCACCCACCCATGAGTGTGCTGTCCAGGGGTAGCCCAGTCCTGGCCAGCCAACTCAGGTTAAATTTGACTGATCACCACCACTCAAGCCTTGGGACCTTAGGAGGGCTGCACCATCAGCCGGCTACTAGTAAACCGCCATCCTGGGACTGAATCTCGAGATCTTAGTACCCCAGATGTTGGGCACCCCGGGACCATCTCTGTTGTGTATGAAACTGTATCGCTTTAAGAATGAATGTAGCCACTGCAATGTCTGAATGTAACCTAACAATGATCACAATGTATCTCAGCTGTTAATGGAACGTGAGCTAGCTACCTATAGAGGGCAGCTGCGAGCATTCAGCTCACTTGGTACAAATTCCCCAATTACCGTCAGCCACGGGAACCTTCCCGCGCAAGGAACATCTGGAGAAGAAGGGCGTGACTCAGAATGACGTCACGCAGATAGCAGCCAATACGCTACCATGTAACGATGTTCAAATGTATTGTTGCAATATAAAAGGAGCTGTACCTCCGCCATTACCACATGTTCAGTTTACCGGTGTGCCAATAAAGATGTGTTAAGCCAGACTTCGGCTGCTTCTATTGTCTTGGTTTCAGTACACCAAATTGGCGACAAAGGTGGGATATGGCATATCCCAAGATCAAGCCACACCAGTTCGACATCAGCGATCCTGAGCAATGGGAGCCGTATGAGTGCCAGTTCCGGCATGCGATGGATGCTGCAGGCATCGATGACGAAGGGAAGATGCAGTTGCATTTCCTAGCCCAGGTCGGGCCGGCCACGCTGCGCATCCTGATGAATCTGCTAGCTCCCAGAAGGGTCGACGCGGTGCCCATTGACCACATCCTCACAACACTGAGGGAAAACTACCAGCCGCCATTTTTCCAGCCTAGGTCGCATTCCACAGGCGAGACCAGCGCCCGGGAGAATCCGTGTCTGCCTAAACGGCGGCCCTCAGGCTGGCGGCCGTCCACTGCCAATGGGAGGACCTGGACATTTCCCTTTGAGACCACATGCTGTGCGGCCTAAGGGATGAAGAGGTCCAGAGGAAATTGATGACCCACGACCATAGTCTCATGTTCAACGAAGTACTGCGAGAGGCCCAGGCGGCCGAGGCGGCGAGGAGCGGGGTCAAAGTTTTCAAGTCTCGAGGGGCCGCCCCTGAGGAGGCCAAGTCACCAGTACAAGCGGCCTGGCAGACCTCAGCACAAGCGGCTTGGCGGGGCCCCCGGTCGCCTACCAGCACCCCATCAACTTCCGAGGAGTCGTCCACGGCTGCGGGCTCCTGTTCCAGCGAGGACGAAGACATGCAGAGAGTTGAGAGGCGAGGAGAAAAGAGCCAAAACAGTGAGAAAAGGGACCACCGTTGCGATGGCTGCGGGGCATCTCACGACCGAAAGAGGTGCCCATTCCGAAAAGCTGAGTGCCACAACTGTGGGCGGAGAGGCCACATCGCCAGGGTCTGCAGGCGCCGGCGAGCAAAGGACAAGGGTCATCGAGACATCCTCAAACACCCCAACACAAGGAGGCCAGAATTGGAAAGGTCTCGGCTGACGCCGCTGCGGTGGCCGTGAACCGCGTGGCCCTGGAGCACCGGCGTTTCTTTGTAGAGGTACTGATACAAGGGATCCTGGTTAGGATGGAAATAGACTCAGGGTCGTCCTACTCCATCCTTTCCCAGAAGGAGTTCCTGCGCATTCCCCCAAATGCGCGGCCCAAGTTGCGGGCCATGAAATCGAACTTACGGGACGTGCAGGGTTATGGGATCCTGGTGTTGGGGGTGGGAAACTTCATGGTGAAGTTTAAAAGGTTCACGGAAAAACTGCCCCTAGTAGTTCTCAAGGAGGTGTCCTGTTGCCTTTTGGGAACCCAGTGGTTTGCTCCCCTGGGAATCGAACTGTCCGGCATAAACACCATCAAGACTGACCCAATACGGGATGTGTGCAATGCGCACCCGGCGGTTTTTAAAAAGGGGCTCAGGACATACAGAGGGCCCCCGGTGTCGTTTGACTTGGACCCAGAAATCCAGCCCATATGACTCAAGCCAAGAAGAGTCCCCTTCGCCCTCAAGGACAAGATTGAGGTGGAATTGGACAAATTGGTGGGGCAGGGGATTTTGGTTCCAGTGGATTCTGCAGAGTGGGAAACTCTGATTGTTACAGCTTTAAAATCCAACGGGGAGGTTAGGATTTGCGCTGACTACAAATGTACAATTAACAAGGCCATTTGGCCAAATGCTTATCCAGTACCGGTTAGCCACTTACTAGCCACTTTACACGGGAGTAAGTGTTTCGCAAAGTTAGACTTGGTGCAGGCGTACCAGCAGCTCACTGTAACTCCAGCTGCTGTCGCTAGGCAAACCATCATCACACACAAGGGGGCATTCAAGGTAACATGCCTACAGTTCGGCGTGAACTCGGCCCCCGGACTTTTTCAGGCCCTCATAGAATGCCTTTTAAAGAGATTTCCAGGCATGCTCCCATATTTTGACGATGTTTTGATAACAGCAGGGAGCGAATCGGAACTAGCGAAAAGGCTGGACAGGGTCCTAACTGTATTCGAGAAAGCGGGACTGAGGTTGAGAAGGGATAAATGTGTGTTCTTTGCGAGGGAGGTTGAGTTTCTCGGGTTCAAAATAACCCCAGAGGGTATCAAGCCATCCGAGTCCAAGGTTGAAGCTGTGCAAAACGCACCTCGCCCCACCACGAAACCGGAGCTGCAGTCATTTTTAGGGCTCCTGAACTTTTACCATTCCTTTTTGCCAAGGAAGGCATCTGTTGCGGAGCCACTGAACGGGTTACTAAAGAAAGACGCAGTTTGGCAGTTGGGAGATAGACAGGAGAAAGCGTTCAAGGAGCTCAAGGGGCTCTTGTCCTCAGACGCCGTTCTGACCCATTTTGATCCAAGGAAACCTGTAACCTTGGTCTGTGATGCATCACCAGTGGGGATGGGGGCTGTACTGTGCCATATGTTAGAGAATGGGCGGGAAGCCCCGGTTGCCTTCTATTCCAGGTCACTCTCAAAGGCGGAGCGCAATTACGTGCAAACAGATAGAGAGGCTCTTGCTATAATCGCGGGAACGAAGAAGTTCCACAATTTCCTGTACGGTCGCCAGTTCACAATTGTGACCGGTCACAAACCCCTTTTGGGGATTTTTACCACAGGCAAGCCCACCCCACAAATCCTGTCCCCCAGAATGCTGCATTGGGCGATTTTCCTCAACGCCTACCAGTATGAACTGGTTCACCGCCCAGGGAAGGAGATCTCCCATGCAGATGCGCTGTCTCGATCTCCCCTCCCTCAATTAGGAGACCCCAAATGCGAGGTGGAGCAGGATCACCAGGTCCTGCTGACTGAGTCTCTCGACTCACCCCCCATTGTTCCCGCAGACCTCGCCAAAGCCACAGAAGCCGACAAAGCCCTGTCCCAAGTCAGTTCCTGGGTTAGAAAAGGGTGGCCCACAACCCCCCCCCAGGAGGAATTCAAAACGTTTTTTAGGCGCAGGGTGGAGCTTTCCATTGAAAGGGGCTGCCTCCTCTGGAGCCAATGGGTGGTCATCCCAGAGAAGTTACGGGCAAAAGTGCTCAGGCTACTGGACACCAGCCACCCGGGAATAGTGTGCTCCAAAGCCTTGGCCAGGAGCTATTTCTGGTGGCCCCAGATAGACACGGATATAGAGCATTTGGTGGGCACGTGCGAGAGTTGCCAGAGCTCTCAGCCCGAAGAGTCCCGGCTACCCCACAGGGAATAGGACACAGCTCGCGGGCCATGGTCCCGGGTGCACATCAACTTCGCTGGCCCTTTCTGGGGTTCTCTTTTTCTGCTGATAGTAGACTCGTATTCCAAATGGCTAGAGGTCATTCCAACACCTCATCTGCCGCAACCATTAAACAATTGCGCAAGATGTTCAGCTGTTTCGGCCTGCCGGACGTGCTTGTGAGCGATAACACCAGTACTTTCACGTCTGCGGAATTCAAGGCGTTCGTCGAGAGGAATGCCATTCGGCACATTACTTCTGCCCCGTTTCACCCTGCCACAAATGGTCAGGTAGAGCACCAAGTGCGAACTACGAAAGACGCACTGCGGCGCATGGGTCCCGGTGAATTGAACCTCCAGCTGTACCAATTCCTCATTTGTTATAGGGCAACTCCCCTGGCTTCAGGACTTTCGCTGGCTGAGCTCCTCATGCGGAGGAAGCCGGTAAGGCTTTTTGATCAGTTCGATCCGACCAGGGTGGAGGATGTGGGAAGAAATATAGAGATAGAGAGCTCCAAAAGTTTTGTGGTAGGAGACCCGGTTCATTGTAGGAATTACGCAACCTGGGGTCCAACGTGGGTTCCAGGGGTGGTTATTGAACAAACGGGGCCAGTGTCATACAGGGTTGAAACCAGTACAGGTCTGCTGTGGAGAAGGCATGCTGACCAACTCAGATGGAGAGTTACCAGTGAAGAAGAGTCAAAGTTAGGGTTCTCCCCCACCCGTTTAGCCCAAGGGGGAGACACAGGGATCCTCCCAAATACAAATGCATATCCTGGATTCTCACACAGGGAGGAGGATACTTTGGAAGAGAGGAATGAGGAGCCATCTGATGAGTTCGATTTTAGGTTGCCATACCAGGGGGGTGTTGTGGAGTGGTCCCCCACCCGTCCGAGTGAGAAGAGGGGTGTTAGTTCAGCCCCTGGTATTTTTAGTCCTCCCAGTCCTTTTGTTCTAGAGTTCACCGCATCACCAAGACCCCCAACTCAGGCAGCAGGGGGAAGTACAGGTAAGAAAGGGATAATTGGCGCAAACGGTATGGCACTCAACAGATCAAGGAAAACTGTTTGAGAAGAAAAATGATGACTGTGTTATCTCTAAAGATGATATGTAATTAAATGTATCCAACTTGGTAAAGAACTAAATGTATAATTTATTCTTCTTCACAAACGAAAGGCTGAATTTATACAAGAGTTGATAACGAAAAGAATTCCTCTATGGGTAAATTTTCACAGTTCTTAATAACAGAAATGATTCCTCTGTGGGTATATGTAAATGATTCACTGATACAGCTATTATTTCCAAAGTCGATACCAGTTATTTCGACTTTTTGAATTACTTTTTCTTCCTCAGGAAATCTGCACACAAAGAGGATTGTACATAAACATAATAATTAGCATGACAATATGGTCAAAACTACTGTTACACATGATATAATAACCTTCTCAACTATTGTTATCATTATACAAGTTCTGGCAGCCCTAATACACATCTAGTCTGTAACTCGAATACAATGTCTAAAATGAAAGAAGCTTACCAATGTGTAAAGGTTTCTTAGCATCGCAACCTCGCCTCCGCTCAATCTATTAGGTGCGTATGGACATTAATAATGGTTGTAAAGCAGCTGCCTTCATGCTTAGTGAAAAATAACACACATGTAACCAATTGTTGCAAACTCTCGAAACCTCCTGCTGTAGCCGCTAGCACTTACGACCTACACTATTACTTGTAGAAACGCTGAAAGATCCAGCTCCTGATTTAATCCTTTTGGATGCATGGTATCAAAGAAGTGAATAAAAAATGCTTCCCGCTGTCTTAATCTTTTATTAATGTCACACCTCTCAAATAGCCTTGGTCTCACCATTTCTAACGCTACATATCGGAAATCTCTATCAGAGTGGCGTTTTTCCATGTAATGAGTAACTAATGGTGCATCTGTCACCTGGTTTCTGATTTTAGACCTATGTTCCGAAATCTGCTTCCTCAGTGACCGACTGGTGAGTCCCACATAACGCATTTGACAGGGGCATTCCCACATGTAAATAACGCATCTGCTGGCACAACTGGTAAGGGATCTCAAGGTAAAAGTTAATTGCTTCTTTGGAATATAGATCTCTCTGGTTTCCCAGCAAAATTGACACACTATACATGAGTGACACTTGTAGTGTCCTGTTGGAAACTTTCTGTCGTTGATAATTGCCCTAGCAGTATGGTCTGAGCGTACAAGAATATTACTAATGGATTTAGACCTCCTAAAGCCTACCACTGGTTTCTCGTTGCAACCGGGAAGTTCACTGACCAAATCCCAGTGTCTATAAATGATATTCTTTATTTGACTGGCTGCTGGCGAAAACTCAAAAGAGCATCTGATAGTATTGCCTCCTCCCCGTTGTTTCCTATCAAACAACTGCTTTCTGGGTGTGTCCCTTACTCTCTGGAAAGCTTTGTTAACAACGTGCGCTGGGTACCCTCTTTTTATAAGTTTTTTCTGAATCGCTAGGGCGGAGTTGTTAAAGTCTGTGGATTCCATAGAATTCCTCTTGGCATGGGCAAAAAGGCCGAATGGAATATTGTTCCTAACAAAGGCTGGATGATAAGAAAAATATTTTAAGTACGGATTCCTATCCGTAGGCTTCCTATATAGCCTAACCGCTACTCTTCTTGAGTCAGAAATATATATCTCTATATCCAAAATTGGGACGTGTATTAGGGCTGCCAGAACTTGTATAATGATAACAATAGTTGAGAAGGTTATTATATCATGTGTAACAGTAGTTTTGACCATATTGTCATGCTAATTATTATGTTTATGTACAATCCTCTTTGTGTGCAGATTTCCTGAGGAAGAAAAAGTAATTCGAAAAGTCGAAATAACTGGTATCGACTTTGGAAATAATAGCTGTATCAGTGAATCATTTACACATACCCACAGAGGAATCATTTCTGTTATTAAGAACTGTGAAAATTTATCCATAGAGGAATTCTTTTCCTTATCAACTCTTGTATAAATTCAGCCTTTTGTTTGTGAAGAAGAATAAATTATACATTTAGTTCTTTACCAAGTTGGATACATTTAATTACATATCATCTTTAGAGATAACACAGTCATCAGTTTTCATCTCAAACGGTTTTCCTTGATCTGGAAGTACAGGTAAGCCAGTTGCAGGCGCAAGAAACCAGGGCGAGACAGCAAGGGTCTCCTCATCGGTTCCTAGATTCGTGCTGGGGGGGGGTCACCAGGTGCCACGAGTGACAGGTAGGGATTCACATCCCAGTTATATCTCCAGTTTCCCTCTCCAAATGCAAGGTTGCCACAGAGCCCCCGACAGACGACTAATGAGTCTCCCTTTCCATTGCAGGACGAGAGTCTGCAGAACTCGGAGCCCCTAGTTCCCCTGAGCTCAGCCAAGCAGTCGTACGCCCCAAGCGCACATGCGGGAAGCCACAATGGTTGAGGGACTTCATCCCATCCTAGGGGGGAGGAGTGTTGTGTATGAAACTGTATCGCTTTAAGAATGAATGTAGCCACTGCAATGTCCGAATGTAACCTAACAATGATCACAATGTATCTCAGCTGTTAATGGAACGCGAGCTAGCTACCCATAGAGGGCAGCTGCAAGCATTCAGCTCACATGGTACAAATTCCCCAATTACTGTCAGCCGCAGGAACCTTCCCGTGCAAGAAACATCTGGAGAAGAAGGGCGTGACTCAAAATGACGTCATGCAGGTAGCAGCCAATACGCTACCATGTAACCATGTTCAAATGTATTGTTGCAATATAAAAGGAGCTGTACCTCCGCCATTACCACATGTTCAGTCTACCAGTGTGCCAATAAAGATGTGTTAAGCCAGACTTCGGCTGCTTCTATTGTCTTGGTTTCAGTACACCAAAATCTCACAAAGTATCCTGGGACCACACCGATGCTACGATCCTCCCGCACTGCCCGCCAGTTGTGACCTATTTATGACAACCCTCAATCTTAGTCCATACAGCCTTAATAGAAAAACATTGTGGGATAGGGAAAAATTATCCTGCCCCAAAGGCCAATCAGGAGCAGGAGCCAAAATTCCTACCCAGCCCCAAAGCAACCAGCTAGTCTCACACTGAACTATAGGATGGATGGACTGGCTGCACCTTTTGAAAGAGGCTGGAAAGCGGGAGGGTGCAGCCTTTAAGGCAAGGGTTCCGAACTTAAGGCCTGCAGGCCAGATCTGACCCATGGCACCATTTCATGTGCCCCCACCCCCTTCAAGGGTATGTGAGAAACAAAATGAAGCTGTTAGGACAAAATGGCCACTCCCTCGTGCAGGCAGGACAAAATGGCCATCCGGCCCTTGAAGCTGACTTAGAGAGTGTGACAGGACCCCAGGCTTGAAAAGGTTGGGAACCCCTGCTTTAAGGCTTTATCTCCCTCCCCCTCCGGCCCAATAACAAGCCCCCAACTGGGGCCCTCCCACTGAGAGGCATATCCAGGAAGCAGCAGCAAAGATCCCCCGCCCAGCGCGTGCTCCAGCAGGGTGTATGTGCGCACCCTTTGGAGCTTTGCAACAGTAACAGGTAACGTTCTAACTTTGAAAAGAATGACCCAAACTCTACTAAGAATTATGGTGCTTTTTCCCACACACCTGCCTATGCACAAGTTGCTCTATGACTGGTACCTCTTGAGAGGATGGGCCATACAGGGAAACAACCATCTCTTAAGATCTCTCCCAATTCAGGCCCTTGATCAGCTGTCCCAGAAATGCATGGAACCATCAAATCACAGGGCTCATTCAGAACGTGGCTTGTTCTATTTCACCTGTGCTGTTGTAAAAGTAGCTCTTAATACTATTATTGCCTCAACACACACAACATTAGGCACACTTCAGCTCCAAAACCATATTTTATGTCTCTTTCAATTGAAATGGAAGAGGGAGTAAGACGTAAAATCAGAGGGAAAGAAAGACAAATGCTTACCTAAAATAAGGGGAACACACCAAGAACCTGAAATGGGGACCAATAATAATAATTTTTGTAAAAAGGGAGAAAGGATAGCAGACTGCAAGTCACACTATCTTCAATGACTATATACGAATGCAAGGAGTGTGGGAAACAAGCAAGAAGAATCGAACTCATAGTTCAGGAGGGGAAATATGATTTGATAGGGATTAAAGAAACTTGGTGGGATGAATCTCATGAGTGGAACAGAGCAACTGGAGGCTATAAACTGTTCAAAAAGAACTGACAAGACAAAAAGGGAGGTGGAGTTGCAGTATGTGTTAAAATACATATCCCTGTATAGAAATACAGGAGGATGAGATGGCATGTCCCATAGAAAGTATCTGGATTAATATGCCCATCTCTGTCCCAGTTCCTGCCAACCTAGCAGTTCGAAAGCAAGAAATTGCAAGTACGGTAGATAAATAGGGATCACTTCAGTGGGAAAAGAACTTGAGAACATGAAAGGAGCCTCATTTGGGCATCCCCTGAGCGGAGTTTCTCCAGCAAAGATCCTTTAGATCCAAAGTAATTTCTGACATTTTGGTGTCTTGCACGGAAGACAAGGAAGGAGTCGCAGTAAGGACTAACACAGGTTTATTGGTTGATGATCAGTACGAACATGTGGTAATGGCAGAGATACATCACATTATATACTGTGGTACAATACATTTGAATCTTGTTGCACGGTAGCTTATTGGCTGCTACCGGCGTGGCATCGTTCCAGTCACGCCCCCCCCCTCGGTTCCAGTAGTAGTTTGTTGGTGCAGGAAGTTGCCGCGGCTGCCGGCGATTTGAGGAATGAGAACCATCGCAGCTGCCCTCTATGGACAGCTTACTCGCGTTCCTTTAACAGCTGAGCTACATTGTAATTGTGGTCAGGTTACATTCAACATTGCTTAAAGTAACATTGTACATACATACATAACATCCCTCCCCCCTAGGATGGGACGAAGTCCCTCAACCATTGTGGCTTGCCACACGTGCGCCTGGGGCGTGCGGCCGCTTGACTTAACACAGGGGAGCCTGGTTCTGCGGAGTCCTGTCCTGCAACGGAAATGGAGGACTCATTAGTGGCTTGGTGTGGGCTCCGCGGTGACCTTACACTGGGGGACGGGAATGGAATGAACAGTTGGGAAGTGAACCCCTGCCTACCATTTGAGGAGCTTGGGGTCCCCCCTAGTACGAATCTCGGGACCGACGAAGAGGCCCTCGTGGCCTCGCCACCCCCCGTTACCTGCCCGGGAGTTCTAGAGACTGTGGTGGGCGGACTCCCCCCCGTTGCCTGTCCTGGGGGTGTTTGCCTCCGGGGAGCTGGCGCTATGGTATATTCTAAAACAAAAGGACTGAGGGGACTGGAGGTACCAGGGGCTGAACTGAAACCCCTCTTCTCACTAGGACGGGTGGGGGACCACTCCACTACACCCCCCTGGTACTGCAACTCATAATCATAATCAAACTGATCCCTCTCTTTCAAAGTATCCTCCTCTGTGGTCGAGAACCCAGGATATGCATTTGTATCCGCGGGTTCCGCCGTGTCTCCCCCTTGGGTAATGCGGGTGGGGGAGGACCCTAACGCTGAATCCCCTTCACTAGTGACTCGCCTTCTGAGTTGGTCGGCGTGCCTTCTCCAGAGTAGACCCGAACTAGTCTCGACCCTGTAGGATACTGGCCCCGTCTGCTCGATTACTGTCCCTGGAACCCATGCTGGCCCTGAAGCCGCGTAGTTCCTGCAGTGAACCGGGTCCCCTGCCGAAAAGCTTTTGGAGCTCTCCCCCCTATGTTTATATTTCTCCCTTTATCCTCCACCCTGGACGGATCCATCCGGTCAAAAAGTGTTACCGGATGCCTCCTCATGAGGAGTTCGGCTGGGGAAAATCCTGAAGCTAGGGGGTTGTCCTGTAGCAGATGAGGAACTGACACAAATGAAGGTTCAACTCACCGGGACCCATGCGCCACAGTGCGTCTTTCGTAGTGCGCACTTGGCGCTCTACCTGACCGTTTGTGGTGGGGTGAAATGGGGCAGCGGTGATATGCCTGATGGCGTTCCGCTCAATAAACGTCTTGAACTCTGCAGACGTGAAGGTACTAGCGTTATCGCTAACATGGACGTCTGGCAGGCCGAAACAGGCAAAAAGCTTGCGCAACTGCTTGATGGTTGCGGCAGAGGAGGTGCTGTTCATAGGGATTACCTCCAACCATTTGGAGTAGGAGTCGACTACCAGCAAAAACATTGACCCGTGGAAGGGGCCGGCGAAGTCGACATGAATTCGGGACCATGGCCCGCGGGCCGTGTCCCATTCCCTGTGGGGTAACCGGGACTCCTCGGGTCGAGAGCTCTGGCAGCTCTCGCACGTGCCCACTAACCGTTCTATATCCGCGTCTATCTGGGGCCACCAAAAGAAGCTCTTGGCCAGAGCCTTGGAGCGCACGATCCCGGGGTGACTGGTATGCAATAGCCTCAGTACTTTGGCTCTCAGCTTTTCTGGGATAACTACCCGCTGGCCCCAGAGTAAGCAGCCCCTTTCCAGCGAAAGTTCTACTCTGCGCCTGACAAATGGCTTGAATTGTTCCTCGGGGGGAGTAGTGGGCCACCCTTTCCTCACCCAGGAGCTAACTTGGGCCAGCGTCTTATCTGCCGCCATGGCCTTGGCGAGGTCGGCCGGGAGAATGGGGGGTGAGTCGAGGGACTCGATCAGCAGGACTTGGTGGTCCTGCTCTACCTCGCATGTGGGGTCCCCTACACTTGGGAGGGGAGATCAGGACAGCGCGTGCGCATGGGAGATCTCCTTCCCCGGGCGATAGACCAGCTCATACTGGTAGGCGTTGAGAAAGATGGCCCAACATAGCATCCTGGGGGATAGAATTTGTGGAGTGGGTTTGCCGGTAGTGAAGATCCCCAGAAGTGGTTTGTGATGCGTCAATACCGTAAACTCACGGCCGTATAAAAAGTCATGGAACTTTTTCGTTCCTGCGATGATGGCTAGGGCCTCCCTATCAGTTTGCACGTAATTGCGCTCGGCCTTCGAGAGGGACCTTGAGTAGTACGCTACCGGGGCTTCCCTCCCGCTCTCCAACACGTGGCATAGAACCGCCCCCACCCCCACTGGGGACGCATCACAGACTAGAACCACTGGTCTCTTAGGGTCAAAATGTGTCAGGACAGCACTTGAGGATAGGAGTGCCTTCAACTCCCTAAACGCTTTCTCTTGCCTATCTCCCCACCGCCAAACCGCCTCTTTCTTCAATAGCGCGTGCAGTGGCTCAGCAACGGATGCCTTCCTCAGCAGGAAGGAATGGTAAAAATTTAAGAGCCCTAGAAATGACTGCAGCTCCGGTTTCGCGGTGGGGCGAGGGGCGTTTTGCACAGCCCCAACCTTGGACTCGGAGGGCTTAATGCCTTCTGGGGTTACCTTGAACCCAAGGAACTCGACCTCCCTCGCAAAGAAAACACACTTGTCCTTCCTCAGGCAGAGGCCCGCTTTCTCGAATATGGAAAGGACCCTGTCTAGCCTTTGCACTAATTCTGACTCGCCCCCCGCTGTTATCAACACATCGTCGAAGTATGGGAGGACGCCTGGAAGCCCCTTTAAAAGGTGTTCCACGAGGGACTGGAAGATTCCGGGGGCCGAATTCACGCCAAACTGAAGGCGCGTTACCTTAAATGCCCCCTTGCACGTTACGATTGTTTGCGCAGCGGCAGCAGCCGGGGTTACAGAGAGCTGCTGATACGCTTGCGCCAGATCTAGCTTGGCAAAACACTTCCCCCCATGAAGCGTGGCCAGTAAATGGCTGACCACCGGCACCGGATATGCATTTGGCCGAATGGCCTTATTAATCGTACATTTATAGTCCGCACAAATCCTAACCTCCCCGTTTGATTTGAGGGCTGTCACAATCGGCGTTTCCCACTCCGCCGAATCAACTGGAACCAAAATCCCCTGCCCCACCAATTTGTCCAGTTCCGCCTCGATCTTGTCCTTGAGGGCGAAGGGCACTCTTCTGGGCTTGAGGCGGATGGGTCGGATTTCGGGATCCAGGTCAAAGGAAACTGGGGGCCCCTTGTAAGTCCCGAGCCCCTTCTTGAAAACGTCCGGGTGTGCGTTGCACACGTCCGGCATTGGGTCAGTCTCTATGGTGTTAATGCCAGACAGTTCGATTCCAAGGGGAGCGAACCACTGTGTTCCCAAAAGGCAGCACCTCCCCCCTTTGAGGACCACTAGGGGCAGTTTCTCGGAGTAGTTCTTGAACTTCACCTTGAAGTTCCCCACCCCCAACACTGGGATCCCGTTCCCTTGTAGGTTTGACCTCATGGCCCGCAACTTGGGCCGCACATCTGGGGGAATGCGCATATACTCCTTTTGGGACAGGATGGAATAGGACGACCCCGAGTCTATCTCCATCCTCACTGGGACCCCCTGTAACTGTACCTCAACGAAAAAACGCCGGTGCTCCAGGCCCACGCGGTTCATGCCTGCCCTGCTGTGGTCGTCTGAGACCTTCCTGGTGCCGGCCGCCTTCCGTTGGTGCGTCTGGGGATGGTTCGAATTGCCCTTGTCCTCGACTTGCCCGCGTCTGCACACCCAGGCGATGTGCCCCTTTCGGCCGCAGTTGTGACACTCGGCCTTCCGGAACGGGCACCTCGTGCGGTCGTGGGACGCCCCACAACCGTCGCAGCGGCGGTCCTGCCGCTCGCGGGTCTGTCGCTTCTCTCCTCGCTTCTTGACCCGCTGGACGTCGTCGTCCTCACTGGAGCAGGGGTCTGCCGTGGTGGACGACTCCTCGGACGCCGTTGGTGTGCCGGCGGGCGGCTTGGGGGCCCGTCAGGCTGCTTTCGTTGGTGTCCGTCGGGCCGCCTGTACTGGTGACTTGGCCCTTTCGGACGTGGCCCCTCGGGACTTAAACACTCTGACCCCGCTCCTGGCTGCCTCGGCCGCTTGGGCCTCCCGCAGTACCTCGTTGAACATGAGGCAGTGGTCGCGGGTCATGAGCTTCCGCTGAAGCTCCTCGTCCCTCAGGCCACACAGCATGCGGTCCCGGAGAGCCTGGTCTAGGTCATCCCACTGGCAGTGCACCGCTGCCAGCCTGAGGGCTGCCGCGTAGGCGGATACGGATTTGCCCGGTCGCTGGTCTCGCCTGTGGAACGCGACCCGGGCCGCGAAGATCGACACCGGAGGCTGGAAATGCTCGCTCAGCAGCCCCAGCATGCGGTCAATGGACACTTCTTCTACCTTCTTGGGGGCCACCAGGTTCATGAGAATGCGCAGCGTGGCCGGCCCCACCTGGGCCAGGAAGTAAGAGCGCATCCTCGCGTCGTCGTCGACGCCCGTGGCTTCCATAGCGTGCCGGAATTGGCATTCGTAGAGCTCCCACTGCTCGGGTTCGCTGACATCGAACTGGTACGGCTTGACCTTGGGATTCGCCATTATCCCATCCTCGTTGCCAATTTGGTGTCTTGCACGGAAGACAAGGAAGGAGTCGCAGTAAGGACTAACACAGGTTTATTGGTTGATGATCAGTACGAACATGTGGTAATGGCGGAGATACATCACATTATATACTGTGGTACAATACATTTGAATCTTGTTGCACGGTAGCTTATTGGCTGCTACCGGCGTGGCGTCGTTCCAGTCAAGCCCCCCCTCGGTTCCAGTAGTAGTTTGTTGGTGCGGGAAGTTCCCGCGGCTGCCGGTGATTTGAGGAATGAGAACCATGTGAGTTGAACGCTCGCAGCTGCCCTCTATGGACAGCTTACTCGCGTTCCTTTAACAGCTGAGCTACATTGTAATTGTGGTCGGGTTACATTCAACATTGCTTAAAGTAACATTGTACATACATACATAACAGACATAAAATTATTATTATGGGGGGTGGGGATGGAGAAAAAGAGCATGGTAATTGGAATCTATAATCGATAGCCCAATCAAGGAGAAGATGTGGATAAAACCTTTGAAAAAACAAATTGCAAAAATGGCAAACACACATGATGTAGTAGTAATGGAAGGTTTCAAATATTCTGATATCTTTTGGGAAACAAATTATCCCAAATATGGGCCTTCCAAGAATTTCCTGATTTTTATGGCTGATAATTCTCTCCTACAACAAGTGGAGGTAGAAACTAGAGGAGTAGCTATCCTGATTCTAACCAATAGAGATGACTTGGTAGAAGAAATGACAACAAGAGGAACTCTGGGAGAAAGTGACCATGTTTTACTTGAGTTCTTGATCTCAAAAGAACCAAAAGTAGAGAGTGTAGCCGCACATACATGCTGGACTGTAGAAAAGCAAACTTCAGTAAACTCAGTACAATGATAGGTAAAATTGCATGGCTGGAGATCTTTTCAGTCAAAAGAGTCCAAGAGGGGTGGGAGTTTCTTTAAAAAGGAAATTCTAGAGGCACAATTCCAGACAGTTCCTAAAAGAAAGAAAGGTGGAAGACACCAAAAGAGACCGATGTGATCCCACAAATAGCTCAGAGAAGAGCTAAAAAATAAAAAGGACACATATAAGAAGTGGAAGAAAGGCCAGGCTACAAAGGAAGAGTACAGTTAAGTAGTGAAGAAGTGCAGGGATAGTGTTAGGAGGGCAAAAGCTGAGAATGAGTTGGGGTTTGCAAGAGATGCTAAAACAACAACAACAAAAAAGCATTTTTCAGGTATGAACAAAGTAAAAGACAGAGAAAAGTTACAGTAGCTCAGCTGCTCAGTGGGGATGGGAAAATGGTAACAGATGACAAATAATAATAATTTTGTGTCAGAAATTATTCTGGGTCGAAAGGATTTTTTCTGGAGAAACTCTGCTCAGGGGATGCCTGAATGAGGTTCCTTTCATGTCCCCAAGAGCTGGGACAGAGACAGGTGCTCAATCTGTCATGCAGTACCCTGGCCTTGAACTGCCAACTTGCCAGACTTTCAGCTAACAAGGCGAGCTTAGAAAAAGACAGAAGTACTCAATTCCTACTTCGGTTTGGTTTCCCCCACAAAAGGTAGCATACATCCCTTCAGGCAAGTGTGAAGTCCAAGGGCATGATTGCAGCTTGAGGTTGATAAATAGTCAAGGAAAATCTTAATGCCTTGAATGAATTCAAATCCCCAGGACCAGATGAACTGCATCAAAGGATAGTGAAGGAACTGGCTGGAGAGATGTCAGAACCTCTGTCTATCATTTTCTCAAAGTCATGGAGGACAGGTGAAGTGCCAGACAATTGGAGGAGGGCAAATGTTGTCCCTATCTTCAAAAAGGGCAAAAAGGAAGAACTGGGGAATTACAGACCACTTAGCCTGACATCAACCCTAAGAAAAATTCTGGAACAGATTATAAAGTGGTCACTTTGCAAACAACTAGAAAACAATGCAGCAATAAATAGAAGCTAATATGGATTTGTCAAAAACAAATCCTGCCAGACTAGCCATATTTCATTTTTTGATCATGTAACCTCCATGGTGTACAGTGGGAATGCTGTTGATGTAATATATCTTGACTTCACCAAGCCTTTGACAGTGTCTCATGATATTCTGAATAGCAAGATAATTGGGTGTGGCCTGGATAGCACAAGTGTCAGGTGGATATACAGTTGGTTACAGAATTGTACTCAGCTGGGAGGGAGTAACAAGTGGAGTACCAGAAGGCTGAGTCAGTGGAGGGAATTCTCATCAAATTTGCAGATGACACAGAACTGGGTGGAATAGCTAATTGTTGTGGATCATAGGCTAAATATGAATCAACAGTGCGATGTGGCTGCAAAAAGGCCAACTCTGTTTTAGGCTGCATTAATAGAAGTGCAATCTCCAAAACCTGTGAGGTACTATTACCTCACTAGTTAGACCACATCTAGGGTACTGTGTCCAATTCTGGGCACCGCTCTTTAAGAAAGATGCAAATAAATTAGAGCAGGTACAGAGAAGGGCAACAAGGATGATCAGAGGACTGGAAACCAAGCTATATGCAGAAAGACTGAAGGAACAGGGCATGTTTAGCCTTGACAAAAGGAGACTGAGAGGGGATATGATAACACTCTTCAAATGCCTAAATCTATTCTCCATCATCCCAGAGTGCAGGATGCCTAATAATGGGTTGAAAACTACAGGAAGCCAGCTATTGGCTGAATATTAGAAAAAACTTCTTAACAGTTAGAGCAGTAGGATGGTGGAACCAACTGCCTACTGGGGTAAGCACTCCAACACTGGAAGCATTCAACAGAGAATTGAACAACTACTTGTCATATCTGCTTTGATTCAGATTCCTGCATTGAGCAGGGGCTGGAATCAATGGCCTAAATGGCCCCTTCCAAAACAGTTATTCTATGATTCTATGAGTCACCATTTAGTAGAGCTGCATGACCATAACTATGATAGTAACAACAAATATACTCCAGAAAGAGCATGAAGTAATCCCTTACCAATTTGCTGTTGCAATGTAATATAGTTATACCTCAATTCTTGCAAAAATATGAATCAATTGCAAGTAATTGAGCATTTATAAATACTTCTAGTTCAAGCTAATTAGGAACATTGATCCAACAACCAATGACAACCAATGCTACTAGTAATATTTACCAATTCAAAATATTTGTCAGTAAATGTCTAATATGTACCCACAGACAGTCAGACAGACAGACAGACAGTCAGACAGACACAGACACAAAGACAAGCACTAGCTTGAGAAGGTTTGTGGAATAAGAAAGCAAAGTCACATAAGAAATGGGACAAAATGACAAGTAAACAAAACAGTTAATGTCATACCTGTCAAGTTTCGGAAAATTTCTGTCAAATAAGGGAAATTTCCTGGCCAAAACGGGAAACTGGACATCTATGCTTATCCTGTGCTGGCCGCCAGTCTAATTGCAGTCTAACTAATATGGGATGATGGCGGGAAAGAGTGTAAAATACAGGGGTTTTACAGAAATTTCCCGAAACTTGACAGGTATGGTTAATGTTCCTATTTTATGTTCCAACTTTTTTATTCACAGTTTTTCACTGTGGATATTGTTCATAGAGTGAATCACAAATATAATATATTAAGTTATACTGCTTGCATTTTGTTGCCACAATAAAATACACTCATAAAAATGGAACATTTGACAGAAGGAACTAAAAACATTCATAGCCAAAGCAAAGCAGCATTGTCTGGAACATGAGGCGAATGCCATGGTATGGTGCTGTAGAGTTAATCTTTTGTGACTGGGCACCCAAACATCTGCTCAAAAACAAGGCACAGCATTTCAAAGCAGTCAGCTATTCATGTGGACGCCTTTACTTGGTAGGAAGGAATGACTGGCAGGGGTTTTTGCAAGGAGGCTGTTCACCATCAGATCTACAGAGGCTTTCCAGCTGTGACATATTGCCTACTTATTTCTTTGCTGGGGGTGGGGGGGATAAACAGAGATGTTAACTACTACCCTCCTCCCACAAAGGTTATAAATGTGTGGAACCCACAAGGACATAATTTAACTTCAAGCCAATTTGAGAAGATAATTGATTGAACAACACAGTAGGGCCCCAGTGTGTGAAAGTGTTTTCAAAATGTACGTACTGTACTGTATGTGAAATGTGTGCTTGGATGGTGCTCTCATTCCTCCAGGATAAGCCATAAGGATTCCCTGGAAGATGTGAGCAAGTGGCGGAGTTGTTCCAATTCACATAACCAAGCAGCAATGTTATTTGCTCTCCACGGGCTTTAGTGGAGGTCTTTCCCAGACCTTCCCGCTGGAGATGCCAGGACTGAATGTGTTCTCTTCTACACACAAAGCTTCTGCTGTGTTGCTAAGCTTTAAAACTCCCCTAATTTATTGATTTATTCTTTAAATATTTTTGAATTGCTCCCCCTACGTTCAATGAGGGTTTGAGGCAATTTACAATGAAAGCAGTAAAATTCAAAGCAATTATGATAATATTGCATATGCAGAAATAAAATGGGGGGAACTGCTCAGATCCAACAACAAAATTAAACAGCGAGGCCGATGAGATTCTATCATTTTTATAGGGCACCAAAGGGAGAGAACACCAACCTGACCTCCCCAAGAAGGGATTTCCACAACCAGGTAGGCACTTCATGCTGTACGTTCTTCTGTTTAATGATTGATCCCCTCTCCTGAGTCCCCTGGGTTCAGGGGGGTTGGGGGGACAAAAGGGGTCTGTCCCCCCAACCCTTCCAGAGCTAGGGGAACCAGCAGAGAGGGGATCCCCCGCAGGATACCCCGTTATTAAAGAGAAGAAACCAAGTGGTTTCTTCTCTTTAAAAATGGAGTGTTGGGGGCGGGTGGAATCGATCCCCTCTCCTGGGTCCCCTGGGTTTGAGGGGTTGTGGGGACAAAAGGGGCCTGTCCCCCAAACCCTTCCAGAGCTAGGGGAGCAAGCAGAGAGGGGATTCCCCCCCACAGGACACCCCATTATTAAACAGAAGAAACCAAGCGGTTTCTTCTCTTTAACAATGCAGTTTGGGGGGTGGATTTGCTCCCCTCTCCCAGGTTTCTTGTGTCCAGGAGGGTTGGGAGACAAAGGGGGTATGTCTCCCCAACCCTCCTGAACCTACCACCCTCTCCACTGGGTCCCCTGGGTTCAGGAGGGTTGGGGAGACAGACCCCTTTTGTCCCCCCCAACCCTCCCAAACCCAGGGGAGCCAGCGGAGAGGGCGATTGCAACCCCCCACCCACTGATATTAAAGGGGAAACCCCGATCAGGTTTTCCCTTTTAATATCAGGGAGTGGGGTGGATTTAATCCCCTCTCCTGAGTCCCGTGGGTCCGGGAGGGTTGGGGGGACAAAAGGGGTCTGTCTCCCCAACCCCCCTGAACCCAGGGGACCCAGGAGAGGGGATCGAATCCACCACCCCTCCAACACAAGAAGCAATGTGAACAGTAGTCTGCTAATGTTATGGAGGTAATGTTTTGGGGGGATCTAATATGGCGGTAGGCCACACCCACTGGCTTCAAGGAACTTACAGCATGAAGTCTGTAGTGCCATCTCCTGTTTTTTTATACCTCCATGGTTGAGACAGAGGAGTCTTTGGCAAAGGGCAAAGGAGAGCCTCTTGTCACAGTGTAGCCAGGGGCCTCTGCTGCGTCAGCCAAGGAAGTCCCCCTCCCACCAGGGCAGATGTTTATTTTCAAGGTAGACTCTTGGAGTAGAAAGTGGTAAAACTGAGGATCCTTTTGTCAGATGTTGAGCAGCACGCTTGGAAAAAGCAAACAGAAACTGTCCTACTGGGGAGAGCAGTGTGGATGGGAGGACCGTCTATGGGTACACAAACAAGATATCCCAGAGACTGAATGGGAGCGGAGGAACTCGCGAGAGTCTGAGTGGGCCAGACGTTAGTTCCATAAATGGAGACTGAACTTCGTTGGCAGAAAGTTGTGTTTTACTGTTCACGTTGAAGGTTCTAGATTTATTAGATTGTGGAAATTGCAATGAAGTTCTTGAGCAATAAATGGTTTGACTCCTCTTCATGAACATGGAATAAAGTGGGTGGGCTCACACAGAGAAAACCAAAACCAAACCAAACCAAACCAGGATTTGGCTTGGAAATGAGGAAGCCAGCTCAGTTGTTTCAAAACTGGCATCATGTGCTCCACAAAACAGGAATCAGAAAAAAGCTCAGCCAATGTGTTTTGCACCTGCCCTGTGTAGAGCATGTTAAAGTGCTCTAAAGATGAGGCACAAAGCACAGACCATCTAAGAGTGGACTAGACTTCCCTCTCAAAGCCTGGGCAGATGTTATGTTATGCTTTTTATATAAGCATTCGTGGATGATGATGCAGAGCTGTGACACTTTTTGAAACAGCTATCACATTTTCCACAAAATCAGGGTGCCCATATTTATCTACTCCTCCACTATTTATTTTACTAAGTGTTAAGATGTTCATCATCAGCACCTGACAAAGGAAAGAGATTAAAGCAGGGTTAAACAAAAAGGAAATGTGTTTTGTGATGGAATCCAATCTGGAATCTAAAAGGAGACTCAGCCTAAAGCAGGGATTCTCAACCTGCGGCCCATGGACCAGTGCCATGTGGTGGAGGAAGGGCAAAATGACCATTTGGACCTCAAAGCTGTCTGAGGGAGCATGACCCGGCCCCCGGCTTAAAAAGGCTGAGAACTCCTGGCTTAAAGGAACATAGCAGGCAGGCAAGATAGCAATTAGCAATAGCAATTATGCTTGTATCCCACCCCATAGTATCTAAAGCACTCTCTGGACAGTTCACAAGGTAATAAGCATTTTGCTCCCAACCTGCATTTTACCAATCTTAGAAGGATGGAAGGCTGAGTCAACCTTGTGTCCTTTGAGATGGAACTCAGATTGTGAGCAGAGTTTGGGCTGCAGTTTAACCACTGTTCTTGTTCTCTCTCTCTCTCTCACACATACACACACATGCACGCGAGATTATATATATTTCTATATTAACCAAAATGGTGAGCACAGAGGTTTGTCTGGGTTTTTCCATCCATGTCTTGCCTGTTCCTGTACTTGTCTGGCACAGTTGGAGATACTGTTATCAACCCACTCCCAGCCTTGGTTCCCCTTTGACTGCCCTCCATTGTCTTTTCACAGCCAAGCAGTTGCCAAATCCTGCTGCTTTTTTGATTTTCAGCATCTTCAAGAACTGCCCCCTTTTCTCTGTAGTTACTGCTTCAACCTTGTGCATGCTCTAGTCACCTCTCACCTTTATTATTCTAATCTCCTCTTTGCTGGTCTGGCTCCCTACTGCATCCTGTTCCAGTTAATTCAGAACAACTCTGCTAAATTCATTTTTCTCTTTGGATTTCTGCTCTGGCTTCCTGCCACAAGCATCTAGACCTCACATTTAATGCTTTCCTTTTTAGCACTCCATCACCTGGAAAAGTTATGTTTATGGACTATAGCTCTCCAAACATCCTCCAGCTAGCTTGGCCTAGTTGCATGCTCGTGGCAGCTCAGCCATCCCAGGAGCTATAGTCCCCCCAAAAATCTAACTTCTCCTAGCTCTGCTCCTATCATATACTCCAACTTTCTTTCCTTAAACCAACCCACTATTTCAGACCTGAACCTTATCTCCTTCTACCTGATCCTTTCTCACCTTCATTTTCTACTCCCATCTTAGCTAGCTAATAGGAATGTACACTGTACATGCCTAGATACTGCCTATGAGGTTCTCTGGTTTGATTGAAGCCACTATCGGCAAACAATTCCATGGAGGAGGTTCTGTGTCAACTCAAGGGATCCCATCCAGTTTATGTTGACCTCACATCTCCCTATCACCCTGTGGAATTCACGACCCCAGCTCATGAGATTCCAATAGAATGAAAAATCTTTGGCTCCAGAGTGCTTAATTCAGTATCGCTGCATCATTTTCTTTCTCTCTCTCCCCTTCATATACACATACCAGACACACAAGTGCCATTTACCAAGGCTTAGCCTGGTTTCTTCTGCCCTGGCTTTCTTTGACACCTGTGCACTATGTGTGCTGGGGGATTAGGGGCTTTGCTGACTCTCTGCTGTGTTGGGTTGTCCCTGCTCTGGTTATTTCCCCAGGGATGGGAAGGTGTTTGCTCAAGGTAAACACCATGTGAGGGGGATGGAGGAATCTTCTGCTTTCTCTTCCCTTTTCCCCACATTGTCCTCTAGCTACAACTTGCCCCTTTGCTTCTTACCCTCTTCAGCTTCCCAAGGCCAGGCCTGTCCTTGTGGCCACTTATGTTCTCAGCGCAAGCCACCTAATTATTCAAAGCCCACCTCCCACTCCTGCTCTGCCGAGATTCTTTACCAACCCTCCGGCTTCTGCCACTTGGCCTGCCTGCCCTTGACTTCTTGTTAATCTGCAAATACCTCTCAGTCCTGACATGTCTAGAAGCTCTGTGTTTCTGTTGAGAGATCCAGCTGGCTCCATGACAGGGATGTTGCTGAAGACTTCATCATAATTTGTGCCATTCCATAATTGACTGTGAGACTGAACAACAAAATAGTTCTTGTGTAAGGACTGCAGTGGCTAAGTGGTTAAGACACTGAACTTGACGACTGGAAGGTTGGTAGATCAGCAGTTCAAGACTTGAGTGTTGCATGGCAGAGTGAACTCTCGTCATCTGTTCCAGCTCCTGCCAACCTAGCAGTTCAAAAGCAAGAATTTGCAAGTAGATAAATAGGGACTGCTTGGGGTGAGAGAGGTAAGAGCATTCCGTGTGCTCCTGTGTCTAGTCATGCCTGCCACATGACTATGGAAATGTCTTTGGACACAGACAGCGCTGGCTCTTTGGCTGTTTCCAAGGGGTACAATTCTCCTTTACAGCAAAGCATGTTTTCACACTTTGCAACAAGAGCTTGGTCTATTTCCCCACTGTTAGATCCGACCCTTATAAGCATGAGTCCAGGACAATGATGAACAAACAGCAACAGGCTTTATTATAACAGTCAGTAGAGATTAGCTTACAAGGTATTCCAGATCCTGAGATGGCTATACAGTCCTAAAGGAGTCAGTCCCTCCAGACTCTTACCCGGCAATGGGCAATAAACTAGCTACTGAGAATTGTAGCATAATGGAGGGACCCAGGCTTAGCACTACCCAGGCTACTTGTGTGGTGTAGGAAGTATAGATCCGGTCCGGCCCCACCCTTGTTTATCCATTGGGCTTTTATAGTGTCTCCCCGGTGGTGGCTATTGGTTACAAGGTAGCGACCCGCTGGACAAATGTAACTAACCAATCAGTACAGGGGGTATATGAAGGTAACCAATGGAGAGCAGGATCCAAAACTTTGATGTAGGCAGATTGAATGCACATGAGCCGGCAGGCGGGCTAAACACTACTTTATTGTAACATAGTCAATCTGTACATGAGGCAATGGCGGATCCTTGCCTCCTTATATAGCACACAGTACATTTGAATTTGGCCCGGAGGCGCACCATTGGTTACAGTCATATTGACGTCCATCTGACGTAGTTGGTCCTTTGTGCATACCTAGCATAGCTTCACCTGTGGCGAGAAGGTTTCCTGCGGAAGTTACCATTGGAGGATTGGAGCCACATGATGCTCTGCCAGCTGTGCTAACGGCGAGCAGCTGAACTGCATGCATATACAACAAAAACTGTAACCAATGATAGGGCTTGGATTAGAATAACTAGTGCACCTTTTTGCAGGGTATTTCGCGCTACTTAAGGCTTCTAATTAGGATGGCGGGAAACCATCATTTTCCTATTGCAAGAGTGCTCCCTGGGCTACTTGCAATAGTGCCTCAATACACAACACCCACCAAAACCAGAAATGCTTTTTCCCTTCCTAACTCTTAGTGGTCTTCCAGTCATTTTCTTAGGTGAAAGAAACAAGGAACTTGTGGGCACAAGTTATATATCTTGGTACATACATTAGCATTTTTAGGACCTGATCTTAGTGAACAAGTATATAAGGAGAAGAGCAAGGGTGAAGGAGGAGTACATTGGAAGAAAAGTTCTAAATTTCTTCTACCTATAAAGTATCTCACAAATTGTACATTTTTTTAATTGGGGTGGAAACCCCCACAGACTTTGGTCAGTATATGGACCCTCAAAGCTCTTCACCCCTCCCCAAAATTGTATTTTTTAAATTGCTCAAACTGTCTCCCTGCTTTCTCTAGACATGTGGGGGTGGGGCAATTTTACTGTATTTTGTGGGGCCTCAGCATACCTTCCCCTAGGCTTCCCAAAACAGACACAGACAGACAGACAGACAGACAGATAGATAGACAGATAGATAGATAGATAGATAGATAGACAGATAGACAGACAGACAGACAGACAGACAGATAGATAGATAGATAGATAGATAGATAGATAGATAGATAGATAGATAGATAGATAGATAGATAGATAGATATTAAGTAGTAGCAGCAATATTGGACTCAAGTTGAGCTCGTCTCTGGTTGGCTCAAAGTGAGAGTACGGTACACCTGAGTATACTACAGGTACCACCAACAGGTGTCATTGAAGGAAACCAAACATCCTTAAAGGCAGGAGTTGTTGCAGTGCTAGAGGCCAAGTCAAGCTTAGTAACAGAAGGGAGTAGCCACAACTCTTTTTCCTGTGGCTAAAGCACAAAGGAAGAAGAACATGCTTTATGACAGGTGTTCTGGGGTTTATAGTAGTGAACAGGTTTATAAGGAGTGCTAAGATTATTCACTCACTCGTTCGTTCATTTGTTGGTTCTTTTGTTTGTTTAATATCCTGCCATAATTAGTGTTTGACACTACTGTAGGTGGCTTGAAATAATTACAGAACATCCAACAGTAAAAGCATAAATAAATAATACAAGACCATCAACAACATAACGCCATAAACTACTCAACCCAATGAGGCAAATACCAACCTCAGTTGCGCCAGTACCAATAATACCATATCACAAAAATGAATTCTAAAAATGCATTAACTCAAAGTTCGTAGTAGCTCAACAGTACTGTATTACTATTTACTATAGTAAATTTATTTTGGGAATGCTTCCGTAAATTGAAAAGGTTTTTACATTTTATGGAAAACCAACAGAGTAGGGGTTGTTCTGATTTCAGATGGCAAGGAATTCCATTACCTGGGGGGAGTGGGGCTGAAAAACCTCTATTTTTCATGGACCTCCATTTTATCTGGATTCAGCTTCAGCTTATTCTCCTCCATCCACTCCATAACCCATTCTAGCAAACTCTTCAAGGTCCAGATAGCACCAACGTTGATTGAGTTTGCAAGGCATTGATGGGCCAGACGTGTGTGTCATTTCAAAGATGGCAGGTGGACGAAAGCTATCACAGAGTGGATACCACTTCACATAAAGCAACCACTAGGAAGGCCAGCAACCAGATGGGAAGACCAGTTTTAGTGTATGGGAGTCAAGACACACGACACAGCCAAGGGCTGGGTTAACTCAGGTTTATTGCATGGTGGACAGAGGGAACATGAGGTAATGGCGGACAAACAACTCTATATATATGGTAGTAACGTATTTGAATGTGGCTCCACGATAGTCCATTGGCTACGGGCCCGCGTGACGTCATTGCGAGTCACGCCCTTCTTGTCCAGGTGTAGGTAGCGGCGGGAAAGCTTCCCGCGCTGCGGTCTTTGATGGGTTTGAACCAAGAGAGCTTGGACGCTCGCTGCTGCCAGCTGGTGGTCATTAGCTCGCGTCCTATTACAGGGTTTATAGTGATACAGCTGAAGGTTACATTGTTACTCATAGGCAAGGTTACATTAGTTCAGATACATTGATATCACGTGTGGAAGGTTACACTGTTAGAACACAACACTCCTCCCCCCTAGGATGAGACGAAGTCTCTCAGCCAAGATGGCTTATTTCGAACACGCTGGGGTCTCGGCGCGGGCTGCCCTGCCCTGGCTTCGCTCCCTCCTCCTTGCTCCCTGGCTCCCTGCCCTGTAATGGGAGAGGATGACTTGTTAGTGGTTTGCCGCGGCTCTGCGGCTTTGTTGGAGGGTGTGTGCTTTGTTTGGGACGAACCGGGGGCACTAGGGGCTAACGAAAAACCCCTCTTCTCGCTTGGATGGGCGGGGGAACACTCCAAAAAACCCCCCCGGCTGGTAAAATCAAAATCAAAATCGGATTCGGGGGAAACGGCGGTGGCGGCCGCACTCTCCTTTTCCCTCCCCCCGGGCTCCGATAGAACTGGGGTATCAAAAGGATATGAGTCGGGACCACTGCTTTCCCCCCTGGCTTCGGACTGATGTCCCTCACTGTCTCCCCCTTGGGCTAAACGGGTGGGGGAGAACCCTATCGCTGAATCCTGTTGCTGAGCCCCACTGATCGGCCCCTCACTCACTCGGTGCCTCAGTTGGTCAGCGTGCCTCCTCCAGAGGAGGCCGGTGCTCGTTTCCACCCGATATGACACTGGTCCCGTCTGTTCTATTATCGTTCCTGGCACCCAGGCCGGGCCTGCGTTGGCATAGTTCCTGCAGTGTACAGGATCGCCTACGCCGAAACCTTTCGAGACTGCTAAACCTATGTTCTTCCCCTTGTCCTCAACCCTCGACGGGTCCAACCTGGACAATAGCGTGGTCAGTTTCCTCCGCATCAGCAGCTCAGCCGGCGAGTATCCAGACGCTAAGGGGGTCACTCTGTACGCTAACAGAAATTGACAAACTTGGTGATTTAGATCTCCCGGGCCCATGCGCCGCAACGCATCTTTTGTTGTGCGCACCAACCGTTCCACTTGGCCATTCGTGGCCGGGTGAAACGGCGCGGATGTGATATGCCGAATTGCATTTGCCTCCATGAATGCCGCGAACTCAGCGGACGTGAAACAACTGGCGTTATCGCTGACTAGAGTGTCGGGTAAACCGAACGTGGAAAAGACCCTCCTTAGCTGGCGAATGGTAGTGGTGGAGGATGTGCTCTTTACCGGAATGACCTCCAGCCACTTTGAGTATGCATCCACTACCAGGAGAAACATGGTCCCTCGGAACGGGCCAGCAAAATCTACGTGCACTCTGGACCACGGTCCCCTTGCTGCGTCCCATTCCCTATGCGGGAGGCGGGCCTCCTCCGGTCGGGAGCACTGACATGCCTCACAAGTGCCGACCATATGCTCTATGTCGGCGTCCAGCTGGGGCCACCAGAAGTAACTCCGGGCCAGCGCCTTTGAACGGACGATCCCCGGGTGGCTGACGTGCAGCAGCTTTAGCACTTTTGGCTGCAGGGACGTAGGAACCACCACCCGTTGGCCCCACAAAAGGCACCCCCTCTCTAACGACAATTCTACTCGCTTTCGGAAGAATGGGTCGAATTCCGTGCCTGGGGATGACGCTGGCCACCCCTTCTGCACCCACGAGCATACCTTCTCTAGAATTCTATCCTTTCCGGTCGCCCTGGCAATGTCGGCCGGTACTATTGGGGGTGACTCTAAGACCTCTATTAGCAATACCTGGCGGTCTCTTCTTATCCCTGCTTTTTGGTCGTCCGACAAGGGTAACGGTGACCGTGAGAGCGCGTCTGCATGGCTGATCTCCTTCCCTGGCCGGTACTCTAGCTCATGTTGATATGCGTTAAGAAAAATAGCCCACCGCAGCATCCTTGGGGACAGGATCTGTGGCGTGGGCTTATTTGCAGTGAATATCCCTAACAGGGGTTTGTGATCCGTCACGATTTTGAACGGCCGACCATACAGAAAATCGTGAAATTTTTTGGTTCCCGCTACTATCGCAAGTGCCTCCCTATCGGTCTGTGCGTAATTCCGCTCTGCTTGGGACAGGGACCTTGAATAAAACGCTATCGGGGCCTCCCTTCCGTCGTCCAACACGTGGCAAAGTACCGCCCCCACCCCCACCGGGGATGCATCGCAGACTAAAACTATGGGCCGTTTGGGGTCGAAATGAGTCAGGATGGCCTCGGACGTGAGGAGTTGCTTTAACTCTGTGAACGCTTTCTCTTGCTCGTCACCCCACAGCCATTTTTCCTCCTTCTTAAGTAACCGATGGAGCGGCTCGGCAACAGACGCCTTCCGCGGAAGGAAGGTATGATAGAAATTGAGGAGCCCCAGAAACGACTGTAGCTCGGTTTTGGAAGTGGGGCGAGGAGCTTTCTTAATTGCGGCTACCTTCGATTTGGACGGCCTAATTCCTTCGGGTGTGACACGGAACCCTAAAAACTCAACCTCTGTTTCGAAAAATACACATTTGTCTTTTCTCAGTCGTAGCCCCGCTTTCTCGAACACGGTCAGGACCTTATCCAATCTGTGAGCCAGCTCGGCCTTATTCCCCCCTGTTATCAACACGTCATCAAAGTATGGCAACACCCCCTCCAGCCCCTTCAGGAGGCGTTCCACTAGCGACTGAAAAATGCCGGGTGCCGAGTTCACGCCGAACTGCAACCGCGACACCTGGAACGCCCCCTTATGTGTGACTATTGTTTGTGCCGCCGCTGTGGCGGGGGTTACCGGGAGTTGCTGGTAGGCCTGTGCTAAATCAAGTTTAGCGAAACACTTTCCCCCATTCAGCCTGGCCAGGAGGTGACTGACCACCGGCACCGGGTATGCATTAGGGCGGATCGCCTTATTAATGGTACACTTATAATCAGCGCAAATGCGCACCTCCCCGTTAGCCTTCAATGCTGTTACAATTGGAGTCTCCCACTCCGCGGAATCCACAGGAACAAGAATCCCCTGACCCACCAGTTTGTCCAGTTCCGCCTCTATTTTGTCCTTTAGCGCGAACGGTACCCTGCGCGGCTTGAGTCTTATCGGGCGGACCTCCGGGTCTAGGTTGAAGGCTACAGGGGGTCCCTTGAACTTTCCCAGTCCACTTTTAAAAACGGTGGGGTGTGCGTTACACACCGCTTGTATCGGGTCCTCCCCTACGGCATGCACTCCCCCTATGAACAGACCTAAAGGCTGAAACCACTGTGTCCCGAGGAGGCTACAACTTCCCCCTTTGAGTACCACTAGGGGAAGTTCCGCAGAGTGTCTCTTAAAACGAACCCGGAATGTCCCGACCCCCAACACTGGAATGCTATTCCCCTGTACGTCCCGTAGTGTGGCCCTCAACGCTTTGAGCTTGGGCCGCATGTGGGGGTCGATTCTCAAAAACTCTCTCTGGGGAATTATAGAATAGGAGGACCCCGAGTCAATTTCCATCCTAATAGGGGTCCCTTGTACTAGTACCTCAACGAAGTAATGGGCTTGTCCCGCAGAAACGCTGAACACAGGAGCGTCGACCTCGCTGTCGTCCGAGATGCGGCCCACGCCGTCCTGCTTCCTCGTGGTCCGGGCGCCATCTTTGGACCTCGCCGGACGGTCCGACCTGGCTGAGCGGTCCTGCGACTGTCTCCGGCCCTCTTTCCATTTCCTGCACGCCTTGGCGATGTGCCCCCGACGGCCGCAGTTGAAACACTCGGCTTTCCTGAATGGGCACCTCACGCGCTCATGGGCCGCTCCGCAACCATCGCAGCGGCGCCCTCCTCTCCGGACCTTCTGGACCTCTTCGCCGTCGCTGCTTTCGGAAGATGACTTCGAGGTCGGTCGGGTTGCATGTACCGACTGACCGGACTTCCCGTGCGACGAGTTTTCCGCTTTGCCGGCCTTCGGACGCCACTCACGCCACTTGTGCATCTCGTCTACTCCAGCATTCGTGGACTCCGCGGCTTCCGCGGCCTCTACAACCTCTTCCAGTGTGGGTGGTGGCTCCTTGTTCATGAGGCTACGCTGCACCTCCTTGTCCTTCAGGCCGCACAGCACTCCGTCCCTGAGGGCCATCTCTAGGAAGTGGTCCCATCTGCATGGGGCGGCGGCTACCCTCATGGCCGATACGAATGCTTCTACCTGACTCGTCCGGCGCTTGGACTCGCCTCCAAAACGCGCTCCGAGCGGGAAACATTGCCCTCGAGGGTCGGAAACGCTCACGCAGCAGTTTCATGATGTCCCCGGCTTTGAAATCACTCATCTTCTTCGGTACAAGAATGCCCACCAGCGTCCGCTTGGTCTCCATTCCAAGCATGCGGGTGAGGATGGCCCTCTTCCGTTCCTCATCGTCTTCTTTGACTTTGAGTTCCACCAGTGCCGCCTGGAAGTCCATCTCAAAAAGCTCCCAGTCTTGCGGTTTGGTGATGTTGAACCCGCTCTGTGTCCTGGCTCCATGGGGATCCATTATCCCACCTTCGTCGCCAATTTAGTGTATGGGAGTCAAGACACACGACACAGCCAAGGGCTGGGTTAACTCAGGTTTATTGCATGGTGGACAGAGGGAACATGAGGTAATGGCGGACAAACAGCTCTATATATATGGTAGTAACGTATTTGAATGTGGCTCCACGATAGTCCATTGGCTACGGGCCCGCGTGACGTCATTGCGAGTCACGCCCTTCTTGTCCAGGTGTAGGTAGCGGCGGGAAAGCTTCCCGCGCTGCGGTCTTTGATGGGTTTGAACCAAGAGAGCTTGGACGCTCGCTGCTGCCAGCTGGTGGTCATTAGCTCGCGTCCTATTACAGGGTTTATAGTGATACAGCTGAAGGTTACATTGTTACTCATAGGCAAGGTTACATTAGTTCAGATACATTGATATCACGTGTGGAAGGTTACACTGTTAGAACACAACACCAGTTCAGAGCAAAGTTTCTGATGCCCTGGATGAGAAGGGCACGGGATCAGAAACAGTGGAAGATGATGCTTCGATCTGCCACATCAAACTATGTATATTTATGTGTGAAGCTTGGATCAACCAAGTAAGTAAGACAGTTTATTGGAAGAAATTGGAAATGTGATAGTGGATATAAAAGAGGCCATGACCGGGATTGGCCTCAGCAGCACAATATTGGTATAGCATAGGGAGCAGATCCGTGCATTGGATGACCTGCTTGTCATGTGATTGCCTTATCTTAGCGCAAAAATGGGTTCACATGCAACCAAACCATCAAGGAGCATGCACTCTGCCAGCTACCAATCCACTATGGGGGAAGAGGTCCCTTGGTTTCCCTTGTGGGGAACTGGGGCCAGCCCTTCTGAGCTGGCTATGCCAACTCTTAGTTCACCACCCAATCTTCACCCATTCCATTGCATGGAATAGGGGAATTAGCCCATATCCTTCACAGATATCTGCTCTCCTGGACAACCTGTCCTGTCTGACAGAAAATGGTCTACAAGTCACTATTATCATAACTATGATATTATCACTATTATCACAGACTTCAAAGAGAATTGCTGCCCTTCAGGAAAGAATTGAAGACCTGGCTGGCAGGGCAGGTGTGGGGCCTTTAGTGTAAGGGACCAAAGACAATGAAACAGCCGAAGGGTTGGCTTAACACAGGTTTATTGCATGATGATCCGGAGGAACATGTGGTAATGGCGGATGAGTAGCTCAATATATACAGCTGGCTATACATTTGAATGTGGCTCGTCGACAGACTATTGGTTGCTGCCTACGTGACGTCGTAGGAGGTCACGCCCTTCTTGACCAGGTGAAGAGGTGGCGGGGAATCTTCCCGCGCAGCTGAACCAGGTGAATATGATCCATGAGAGCTGGACGCTCGCTACTGCCCTCTGGTGGTCACTAGCTCGCGTCCCCTTATTAGGTTTACATTGATACAGCTGATGGTTATAATGTTGCACACAGAAAGGTTACATTGATAACACATGGCAAAGGTACATTGTTAAAGGCACAGCTTTACAGAACACAACATCCCTCCCCCCTAGGATGAGACGAAGTCTCTCAGCCAAGATGGCTTGTTGCATGTGCGTTTGGGCCGTGAAGAGGGATGCCCCCCCCCCTGGGGGCGTTATTGCTTCTTTGTTCCCTGGTCCCTTGTCCTGAAATGGGAGAGGGAGACTTGTTAGTGGCTTGCCGCTGTCTGGCGGCCTTAGGGGAAGGGAAAAACTCCATTGTGGGCAGACCGGGGGCAGACGGGGCTAACGAAAAACCCCTCTTCTCGCTTGGACGGGTGGGGGACCACTCCAAAAAACCCCCCCGGTTCTGAAAATCAAAATCTAACTTGGTAGGGGTACCCGCATTTGTGGGGACTTTCCGCGAGATATGTATGGGGTCGGGTTCCTCCTCCTCGAAAAGATCCCCTAGGATATCTACGAGAACATCCTCCTCCCCCCTTGGTGGGGGCCCGCGGTCCCCTTTCCCTCCCCCTTGGGCTGAACGGGTGGGGGAGAACCCTAACGTTGACTGATTCCCTGCTTGATCTGTGCCCCGCTCGTCGGAGACCCTGCGTCGGAGCTGGTCCGCGTGCCGCCTCCACAGGAGCCCTGTGCTGGTTTCCACGCGGTACGATACGGGGCCGGTTTGCTCCACAACTACGCCCGGTACCCAAGCTGGGCCCGCGCTGGCGTAATTCCTGCAATGCACGGGAGCGCCTACACTGAAACTCTTTGTAGCCTCTAGCCCGATGTTCCTTCCTTTGTCCTCTACCCTCGTGGGGTCTAGCCTCGTAAGGATGGTGGTCAGCTTCCTGCGCATTAAGAGCTCTGCGGGGGAGTATCCTGACGCCAAAGGGGTCACCCTGTACCCTAGCAGAAACTGACACACTTGTAGGTTCAAATCCCCTGGGCCCATGTGCCGCAACGCGTCCTTCGTGGTGCGGACAAGGCGCTCTACTTGGCCGTTGGTGGCCGGGTGAAAAGGGGCGGAGGTGATATGCCGAACGGCGTTAATGTCCATGAATGCCCTAAACTCGGAGGACGTAAAACAACTAGCGTTGTCGCTAATTAATGTGTCGGGTATGCCGAACGTGGAAAAGAGCCTCCACAAATGCCTAATGGTCTGGGCCGAGGAGGTGCTCGTGACTGGGATAACCTCCAACCATTTGGAGAAAGCGTCCACTACAAGGAGGAACAGGGCGCCTCTGAACGGGCCCGCGAAATCAACGTGCACCCGGGACCACGGCCCCTTAGCCGCGTCCCATTCCCTGTGGGGAAGGCGGGCCTCCTCTGGTCTGGAGCATTGGCAACTTTCACAAGTGCCGACCATGTGCTCGATGTCGGCGTCCAGCTGGGGCCACCAGAAGTAACTCCGGGCCAGCGCCTTGGATCGCACGATGCCGGGGTGGCTGACGTGAAGTAGTTTGAGCACCCGCGGCCGAAGGGAAGTGGGAATCACCACCCGCTGCCCCCACAAGAGACACCCCCTCTCTAGGGACAGTTCTAGCTTTTTTCTGAAAAATGGAGCGAACTCCTCCGCTGGGGAGGACGCGGGCCACCCTTTCTGCAGCCAGGAGCTTACTGCCGCTAACGTTTTGTCCTTCTCTGTCGCTTTGGCAATGTCGGCGGGCACTACGGGGGCGAATCCAGCACCTCTATCATGAGAACCTGATGGTCCCGCTCCCCCTTGCTCACCTGGCTGGGCGTTAGGGGAAGGGGAGACCTAGATAGAGCGTCCGCATGGCTGATCTCTTTCCCGGGCCAGTAGACCAACGCGTGCTGATACGCGTTGAGAAAAATGGCCCACCTGAGCATCCTCGGGGACAGGATCTGAGGGGTGGGCTTATCTGCGGTAAAGATGCCTAGCAGGGGCTTGTGGTCCGTCACAATGGTGAAGGGGCGGCCATACAGAAAATCGTGAAATTTTTTCGTCCCCGCGACTATCGCTAGTGCCTCCCTGTCCGTCTGTGCGTAGTTTCTCTCTGCTTGGGACAGGGACCTGGAGTAAAATGCTATCGGGGCCTCCCTTCCGTTTTCCAGCACGTGGCACAGCACCGCCCCCACCCCCACTGGAGATGCATCACAGGTCAGGACTACTGGGCGTTTGGGGTTGAAATGGGTCAGTATGGCGTCGGACGCCAGGAGGCTTTTTAACTCACTAAATGCCCTTTCTTGGTCATTGCCCCACTTCCATGCCTGTTCTTTCTTTAGCAGTTTGTGTAGCGGTTCAGCCACCGCTGCCTTCCGGGGGAGGAAGGAGTGGTAAAAGTTGAGCAGCCCTAGGAACGACTGCAACTCGGGCTTGGAGGTGGGGCGGGGGGCTTTCTTGATGGCTGCCACCTTGGACTTGGATGGTTTTATTCCCTCAGGAGTCACACAAAACCCTAGGAACTCAACCTCGGTTGCGAAGAAGACGCATTTGTCCTTTCGCAACCTCAGCCCCGCCTTTTCGAATATTGTCAGGACCTTCCCCAACCTCTTGGCCAATTCAGCCCGGCTCCCCCCTGTTATTAACACGTCATCAAAATAAGGCAACACCCCCTCCAGTCCCTTCAGGAGGCGTTCCACGAGTGACTGGAAAATTCCTGGCGCCGAATTCACGCCGAATTGGAGGCGCGTCACCTGGAACGCCCCCTTATGGGTGACTATGGTCTGCGCAGCAGCTGCGGCAGGGGACACCATGAGCTGTTGGTAGGCCTGTGCTAAGTCGAGCTTAGCGAAACACTTTCCCCCGTGTAACCTGGCCAGCAGATGGCTGACTACCGGCACCGGATATGCATTCGGGCGGATCGCCTTGCTGATGGTGCACTTGTAGTCGGCGCATATGCGGACCTCCCCATTGGCTTTTAGTGCGGTTACAATTGGAGTTTCCCACTCCGCAGAATCTACAGGCACAAGGATCCCCTGACCCACCAGTTTGTCCAGTTCCACCTCTATCTTGTCCTTGAGTGCAAACGGCACCCGGCGTGGTTTTAGGCGAATAGGGCGGACCTCCGGGTCCAGGTCGAAAGTCACTGGGGGCCCCTTGAATTTCCCCAGTCCTTTTTTGAAGACTTCGGGGTGCGCCTCGCACACCTCCTGAATTGGATCAGTCCCAACGGCGTGCATCCCAACGGCGTGCACCCCCCCAATAAACAACCCCAGGGGCTGGAACCATTGAGTTCCGAGGAGGCTGCAATCTCCTCCCTTGAGCACGACTAGGGGAAGGGACGCGGCGTGCTCCTTGAATTTGACCTGAAATTCTCGAACCCCCAACACTGGAATATTGTTCCCTTGCACGCCCCGTAGTGTGGACCTCAATGCTTTGAGCTTGGGCCGCTTGTGGGGGGCAATTCCCAAAAACTCCCTCTGGGAAATGATTGAATATGAGGACCCCGAGTCAATTTCCATCCTAATGGGGACCCCTTGGACTAGTACCTCAACAAAGTAGCGGGGGTGTCCTGTAGACACGCTGAACACTGGGGCGTCGTCCTCGCTGCCGTCGGAGATGCGGCCCATGCCGTCCTGCTTCCGCGTGGCCTGGGCGCCGTCCTTGGGTCTCGTTGGGCGGTCTCGTCCCGCGGAACGGTCTGTGGAACTCCTCCGGGTCTCGCGCTTCTTCCTGCACACCTTGGCGATGTGCCCGCGGCGGCCGCAGTTGTGGCACTCGGCCTTCCGGAAAGGGCATTTCACGCGGTCGTGGGCCGCTCCACAGCCGTCGCATCGCCGGCTCTCCTTCCGGACCCTCTGGACGTCCTCGTCGTCGCTGCTCTCTGTGGACGACCTCGAAGTTCGCTGGGCCGCCTGTACCGGAGCCTCTGCCTTGCTCGACTTTGGCCGCCAGTCCTGAAGTTCTTGGACCCCGGCCTTCGTAGCTTCTGCGGCCTGGGCCGCTCTGACGACCTCCTGCAACGTGGGAGGCGGCTCTTGGTTCATTAATGTGCGCTGGGTCTCGGCGTCATTCAGGCCGCACAGCACACAGTCTCGGAGGGTGATTTCGGCGTTCTCCCATTTGCACGGGCCGGCCGCCAGCCGCAGGGCCGCCACGAACGCGACGACCGTCTCCCCGGGTGCTTGGACTCGCCTCCAAAACGCACTCCGAGCGGGAAACATCGCCGTGGCGGGCCGGACGTGCTCACGCAGCATCTGCATGAGTTCCTTGGCCTTGAATTCGCTCACCCTCCTCGGTGCAATCAGGTCCACCAAGGTCCTTTTTGTTTCTTGTCTGAGCATTCTGGTGAAGATGGCTCTTTTCTTCGCCTCTTCTGTAACTTCGGACTCGATCAGTGCGGCCTGGAAGTCCATCTCGAAGATCTCCCAGTCGCCCGGTTTCCTGATTTCGAAACCGGCGCATGTCTTGGTCCCGTGGGCTGCCATATCCCACCTTCGTCGCCAATTTAGTGTAAGGGACCAAAGACAATGAAACAGCCGAAGGGTTGGCTTAACACAGGTTTATTGCATGATGATCCGGAGGAACATGTGGTAATGGCGGATGAGTAGCTCAATATATACAGCTGACTATACATTTGAATGTGGCTTGTCGACAGACTATTGGTTGCTGCCTGCGTGACGTCGTAGGAGGTCACGCCCTTCTTGACCAGGTGAAGAGGTGGCGGGGAATCTTCCCGCGCAGCTGAACCAGGTGAATATGATCCATGAGAGCTGGACGCTCGCTACTGCCCTCTGGTGGTCACTAGCTCGCGTCCCCTTATTAGGTTTACATTGATACAGCTGATGGTTATAATGTTGCACACAGAAAGGTTACATTGATAACACATGGCAAAGGTACATTGTTAAAGGCACAGCTTTACAGAACACAACAGGGCCCAAATGGGAACACGGTCCCCGCTTGCTGGCTTATGTAAACAATTAAGAACTCTCTCTCCTTCTTTTTATAGTGGGTGGGATGGGTGGGTGGTATATGGGTCTTTTAAAGTGGGTGGGATATGGGTCTTTTAAAGTGTTTTTATGTGTTTTTAGAACTTGTTGTAATGCCGCCCTGAGTCGGGTTCTGCCTGAGTGGGCGGCATATATAAATATGACTATTAAATTAAATTAAATTAACTACCTGTAGATAGACAAAAAAATAAACTTATCAATAACTAGTCACTTTCCCTTAATGTATCATGAGATAGTGGAGGGTGGGTGGGTGGGTGGGAGGGAGACCTCCAGGTGGTGACTGCTGGATAGAATGAGTTTGAGTGTGTGTGTGTGTGTGTGTGTGTTGTGTATAGAACTTGTGCCTTTAAGAAATGTAACCTTGTCTTCTAAGTAACTTTGTATCCAAATGAACTGTGAATGAGTCCCAGAGATTACAATATAACTCAGCTGTTCTTGCTAGCGATTCAGCTGCCGCGAGAGGCAGCTGCAGAGCTCAGCACACATGGTTCAGATTACCCAATCACGGAGTAACGCGGGAAACATTCCCGCCACAGGTAAACCTTGTAAGGTATGCGGTACGTCACAATGATGTTACTGATACCGCAACCAATAGGTGCCCGTAGGACGAAATTCAAATGTACTGTAAGCATATATAAGGAGCTGCGTCTCCGCCATTACCGCATGTTCAGATTGCATACCTTGTAATAAAGATGTGTTTGGCCCCCTGAATGCTGCCTACCATGTATCAATCTTCGAACATCAAATTGGCGATGAAGGTGGGATAATGGCTCCCCACAGCATCAAGCTACCTCCATTCGACATCAAGAAACCAGAACAGTGGGCTCTGTATGAGTGCCAATTCAAACATGCGATGGCTGCCGAGCACATCGAGGACGAGGACCAGATGCGATCATGCCTCCTAGCCCAGATCGGCCTCCCCACGTTAGAGCTGGTGATGCACATGATGATGCCACGGCAAATCGATGAAGTCCCGCTCGACGAGATCCTGTTGGTGTTACAGAATCACTTTCAGCTGAAAGTGTCCATTTACCTGGCCAGAGTTGCCTTCCACAGGCGGGACCAACATCTGGGTGAGTCCGTGGCAGAATACGCCATTGCCCTCAGATTAGCTGCTGCCCCTTGCCGGTGAGACAACTTGGAAGAAGCCCTGAGGGATCACCTGCTGTGCGGTTTGCGAGATGAGGTCCAGTGGAAGCTGATGGCCTGCGAGCACCTCACATTCAATTCCGTCCTGAGGGAGGCTCAGGTGGCCGAAATAGCAAGGTCTGGGGTGAAGGCATTCAGGACGAAGCCAGCCACACCTGGGGGGGCCTGGGTCCGCCGTGCAAGCCGCCCGGTGCTCCCCCCACCACGCATCCAGCTCATCTTCCTCCCCGGAGGCCTCCGCATCCTCCGGGGCTAGCTCCAGCGATGATGATGATGGAAGCACCTGAGGAAGGCGCCCAAGAAGCAAGCAAGCAACAAGGCCCACCGCCGATGCGATGGCTGCGGAGCATCCCACGACTGGAAGAGGTGCCCCTTCTGAAAGGCCTTGTGCCATCACTGCAGACGCCAAGGCCACATCGCCAAGGTCTGCAGACAATGGCGGAGAGAGGACCAGGAGCCAGCCAAATGCTCTCGACAAAAAGGAGGCGCCATCAGGAAGATTTCTACAGAGGAGCCAACCGTGAGCTGCGTGTCTGTGGCACACCAGTGTTTCTTTGTTGAGGTACTGTTACAGGGGGTCCCAGTTAGGATGGAGGTGGATTCGGGTTCATCCTACTCCATCGTGTCCCAGAAGGTTTTCCTTAGTATTCCCCCCAATTCTCGCCCAAAGCTCAAGGCCCTCAAGATATCCCTGTGAGACGTGCAGGGTAACCTGATTCTTGTTTTGGGGGTGGGGGATTTCAAAGTCAAGTTCAAGCATTTCACAGAAAGATTGCCCCGAGTGGTCCTCAAACGGGGGTCTAGCTGCCTCCTGGGGAGCCAGTGGTTTGCTCCCTTGGGTATTGGACTGTCCGGCATCAATGCCATAGAGACTGATCCAGTGCGAGACGTGTGTGACACACACCCAGCGGTTTTTGCGAAGGGACTTGGGAAATACAGAGGGCCCCCAGTCTCTTTCGACCTGGATCCTAAATTCGACCCATCCGGCACAAGCTGCAAGGAGTGCCCTTCACCTTCAAAGACAAGATTGAGGCGGAACTGGACAAACTGGTGGGTCAGGGGATTTTGGTTCTGGTGGACTCCGCAGAATGGGAGACACCGATTGTTACTGCTTTAAAATCTAATGGGGAGGTTAGAATTTGCGCAGATTATAAATGCACGATTAAGAAGGCTATTCGCCCTAATGCATACCCGGTAATGGTAGTTAGCCATTTACTACCCACTTTACATGGGGGTAAATGTTTTGCAAAGCTAGACTTAGCTCAGGCCTATCAGCAGCTCACAGTAACTCCTGCTACAGCAGCTGCACAAACGATAGTAGCACACAAAGGGGCTTTTAAGGTGACATGCCTCCAGTTTGGCGTAAATTCAGCCCCAGGAATATTCCAATCTCTCATGGAACACCTCCTAAAGGGTCTCCCCGGGGTGCTCCCTTATTTTGACAACGTTTTGATCACTGCAGGGAGTGAGTCAGAACTGGAAAAGAGGTTGGACAAAGTCCTAACAGTATTCGAAAAAGCGGGGTTAAGATTGAGACGGGATAAATGTGTGTTCCTGGTGAGGGAGGTAGAGTTCCTAGGGTTCAAGATAACCCCTGAAGGAGTTAAGCCCTCCGATTCAAAGGTTGCAGCTGTTCGAAACGCCCCTCGCCCCACTGTGAAACCAGAACTGCAGTCATTCTTAGGGCTCCTAAATTTCTATCATTCCTTCTTGCCAAGGAAAGCATCCGTAGCGGAGCCTCTGTATCATATTTTAAAGAAAGACGCGGTTTGGCGGTGGGGGGACAGCCAGGAAAAGGCTTTCAAGGAACTCAAACAGCTGTTGTCTTCTGAGGCAATCTTAATCCATTTCGACCCCAGGAAGTCCGTGGTGCTAATTTGCGATGCTTCACCAGTGGCGGTGGGGGCGGTGCTGTGCCATGTGTTAGAAAATGGGTGGGTAATCCCGGTTGCCTTCTACTCAAGGTCCCTTTCAAAGGCAGAGCGCAATTATGCGCAAACAGACAGGGAGGCCCTTGCAATACATACCTGTCAACCGCGGCTCTGGACAATCCGGGACCTGCGCACAACGGTTCTGTGCAAGTCGCATTCTATGCATGTGTAGAAGGCGTAAAAGGGTTCTACGTAAGCATAAAAGCCTTCTATGCATGCGTAGAACGCGACTTGCGCAGAAGGGATGCGCAGTACCTCTTTCCCCCCGCTGCCAAATCTGGGGTTTTGGCAGCTGCGGGCGGGAAATGGCGCAAATCGGTGCTGAAAATTGGGAAATCCCAGCCAATCCGGGAAGGTTGACACGTATGTTGCAATAGTCACTGGAACCAAGAAATTCCTCTATGGTCTTCCTCTATGGTCGGGGGTTCCTCTATGGTTGGGGGTTCACTATTGTAACTGACCACAAGCCACTGCTGGGTATTTTCACCACAAGCAAACCCACACCCCAGATTCTGTCCCCTAGAATGCTCAGGTGGGCCATATTCCTCAATGCGTACCAGTACACACTGGTTCACCACCTGGGCAAAGAAATCAGGCACGCTGATGCACTTTCCCGGTCTCCTCTCCCAGAACTAGGGGGAAACGGGTGCGAGGTAGAACGAGATAACCAAGTGTTGCTGATCAAGTCCCTCGATTCACCCCCAGTAGTGCCCACAGACCTCGCCAAATCTACGGTGAAAGACAAGGTCCTGTCCCTAGTCCTTTCCTGGGTAAAGAAGGGGTGGCCCGCAACTCCCCCAGCTGAGGAGTTCAAAGCTTATTTCTGGAAGCGGGTTGAACTTTCAATAGAGAGGGGTTGCCTCCTTTGGGGCCAGCGGGTGATAATTCCCAAGGTGCTCAAATTGCTACACATTAGCCACACGGGAATCGTGCGCTCAAAGGCTTTGGCCAGGAGCTACTTCTGGTGGCCCCAGATTGATGAGGACATTTAGCACATGGTGGGCACTTGCAAAAATTGCCAGAGTTCTCAACCAGAAGAGTCCCAATTTCCTCACAGAGAATGACACACAGCCCATGGCCCGTGGTCTCGATTACATATCAATTTCGCTGGTCCTTTCTGGGGCTCGTTATTTCTGTTAGGGGTCGCCTCCTTTTCAAAGTGGTTGGAGGTCATTCCAATGCCCAATACCTCCTCTGCCGCAACCATTAAACAATTGTGGAGACTATTTAGTTGTTTTGGGTTACCTGATGTGCTTGTCTCCGACAACGCTAGTACTTTCACCTCTGTCAAATTCCAGGCATTCCTGGAGAGGAATGCAATTCGACACATCACATCTGCCTTTTTTTCACCTCGCAACAAACGGGCAGGTTGAGCGCCAAGTGCAAACTACTAAAGAGGCACTTCAGCGAATGGGCCGTGGGGACCTAGAGCTACAATTGTGTCAATTTCTTCTGTGCTACAGAATAACCCCCCTGGCGCTCAGGCTCTTGCCCGCCGAACTCCTGATGCACAGGAGGCCGGTCTCACTTTTAGACTGGTTGGATCTGTCCAGGGTGGAGGATAAGGGGAGGAACATTGAAATTGCACACAGCAAAGTTTTTTCAGTTGGGGACCCAGTATATTGTAGGAATTTTGCGGCCACCAGGGGTGGTGATCGATCAGACTGGGCCAGTCTCCTATCAGGTAGAAACAAGTTCGGGGCTACTGTGGTGGCAACATGCCAACCAGCTCAGGCGTCGGGTCACAGACACCCAGGGGTCTGAGGATCAGGGTGATTCAATGTTAGGGTTCTCTCCCACACGCTTATCTCAAGGGGGAGACATGGCAGTTAGCCACCCAAGTGCTCCTGATTTCAGTTTCATTCATCCTTATGAGTTACAGGATCGGGGGGAGTTTTTAGAGTGTTCCCCCACTCTTCCAAGTGGGCAGCAGGGTTTTGATTTCTCCCCAGAAACCCCCCGTCCTCTAGTTTTTGAGTCCACCTCTACTCCCATGCAGACTAGACAACGCACAGTCGGGTCGCCCCCTTCTCAGAGTAGCAGGCGGGAACTTTCCTCAAGTTAGCCTCCTCCTCTCACAGGTTTTGATATGCAGTATTCCCTTCCGGGTTCCCCACCTGATTTGGGCCAGTGCTCCCAAGACGTCACTAACACTACTCGTTTCCTCTCTGCAGGACGAGAGTCTGTGGAACCCGAAACACCCCATTCCTCCGAGGCCAACCAAGCAGCTGTGCGGCCAAAACACACTTGCGGGCCACCATGATGGTTGAGGGACTTCGTCCCATCCTAGGGGGGAAGGGATGTTGTGTATGGAACTTGTGCCTTTAAGAAATGTAACCTTGTCTTCTAAGTAACCTTGTATCCAAATGAACTGTGAATGAGTCCCAGAGATTACAATGTAACTCAGGTGTTCTTGCTAGCGATTCAGCTGCCGCGAGAGGCAGCTGAAGAGCTCAGCACACATGGTTCAGATTACCCAATCACGGAGTAACGCGGGAAACATTCCCGCCACAGGTAAACCTTGTAAGGTATGCGGTACGTCACAATGACGTCACTGATACCGCAACCAATAGGTGCCCGTAGGGCAAAATTCAAATGTACTGTAAGCATATATAAGGAGCTGCGTCTCCGCCATTACCGCATATTCAGATTGCATACCTTGCAATAAAGATGTGTTTGGCCCCCTGAATGCTGCCTACTGCATATTAATCTTCGAACATCAAAGTGTGTGTGTGTGTGTGTGTGTGTGTGTGTGTGTGTGTGTGTGTGTGTGTGTGAAATTCCTGGCCAGCCTTGGGCCAGCCCCTCGCCCTGTACCATCACTGGCTGCCTCTGACTGGATGGCCACTTGGGGTGTCTCAACCTGATCCCAGGTGCAAGGAACACCTGGGAAAAATAAAAGTGCACCTGGACGGCGGCCATTCTAGGTAACTGCAACCTTTCCAGACAGCAAACTGGGACCCTGGTGAGTATGCCAGGGGGAGGACCCAGGCTTTCTCAAAAGCCTTCTACTTTAGGGGCAGCCCTGCCCAAGTCCAGGTTCAACATAAAGAGTGATAGGAAGGGAAAGGACTAATGAGCTTGAAGTTGTTTCTCAGTGGTTTAGCACCCAAATGTCTGGGCAAACAGGTATGTCATTTACCTGCCCCTAGTCTTTACCACTGTGGGTGAATTCTCTTTTGTTTTTTTCTTAAATTTGAGCTTTTTTTTTATAAAAAAAGTGCATTTAAACATAAATTAAAACAATCATAATGGTGTGCTGTAAAATCAATTGTGAATTATGGACAACCTTCCCAGGGTTTTCTGGGTAGAGAATACAAAGAAGTGATTTACCATAACTTTTCTTCTGGGAATGCCCTGAGACTGTGCAGCTTATCCAATGCCACATAGACTGACTTTTCTCCCAGGAGGCAGAGTGGGGAATTGATCTCCCAACCTCTGGCTCCACAACCAGATCCTTAATCCACTGAGCTTTTCAGACAGCTAAAAATAAATTAGAACATACAAATCTGTGCCCTCTGTAATGGGAAGGTGATGCACTTCTTGATGATTGGTATCTTGCACGGAAGACAAAGAAGGAGCCGCAGTAAGGGCTAAAACACAACTTTATTGCATGGTAGTCAGAGTGAACATGAGGTAATGGCGGACGAAACAGCTCTATTTATAGCACACTGTACATTTTGAATAACCCAGGTGAAAGTCCATTGGTTACTGTCCGCATGACGTCATAGCCGGGTGCTCTGGCAGCTCTTGCAAGTGCCTACCATGTGCTCTATATCTGTGTCCAGTTTGGGCCATCAGACGTAACTCCTAGCTAGCGCCTTGGAGCGCACGATCCCCGGGTGGCTGATATGCAGCATCTTGAGCACCCGGGACCTCAGAACTTCGGGGATTACTACCCGCTGCCCCCAGAGTAGGCAGCCTCTTTCTAGGGAGAGCTCATCTCTCCGCCTACTGTAGATCCTGAATTCCTCCGTAGGGGAGGTTGCCGGCCAGCCTTTCTGTACCCATGAACTGACTAAGGCCAATGACTTGTCTTTTGCCGTAGCCTTGGCGATCTCAGCTGGCAGAATTGGGGGTGACTCTAGGGCCTCAATCAGGAGCACCAGGTGGTCCTGTTCTACCTCGCACTCGGGGTCCCCTGCCTGTGGGAGGGGTGACCTGGAAAGGGCATCGGCATGGCTGATCTCCTTGCCGGGGCAGTAGGTCAAAGCGTACTGATATGCATTGAGGAAAATCGCCCATCACAGCATCCTTGGGGACAAGATCTGCGGGGTTGGCTTATCTGTAGTGAAGATTCCTAAGAGGGGCTTATGGTCGGTCACGACTTTGAATGGCCTGCCATAGAGGAAATCGTGGAACTTCTTGGTTCCTGCAACAATTGCTAGGGCTTCCCTGTCTGTTTGCACGTAGTTGTGCTCTGCCTTGGACAGGGATCTCAAATAGTATGCCACTGGGGCTTCTCGCCCGCTCTCTAGCATGTGGCATAGGACTGACCCCACCGGTGAGGCATCGCAGACCAACACAATGGGTTTCTTTGGGTCAAAGTGGGTCAACACAGCCTCGGAAGATAGAAGCTGTTTGAGCCCCCGGAATGCCCATTCCTGGCTGTCCCCCCACCGCCAAGCCACATCCTTTTTGAGTAATCTATGCAGTGGTTCTGCTACCGACACCTTTCCCAGGAGGAAGGAGTGGTAGAAATTTAGGAGTCCTAGGAAGGACTGTAGTTCGGCCTTGGTGGTGGGACGAGGAGCATCTTTCACTGCCGCTACCTTGGACTCTGCTGGTTTTATGCCCTCAGTGGTTATTCGGAAGCCCAGAAGCTCTACCTCCTCAGCAAAAAACACACACTTATCCTTCCTCAACCTGAGCCCCGCTTTCTCAAACACTGTTAGTACCCGGTCTAACCTCTTGGCCAATTCCTGTTCCCCTCCTGCTGTTATCAGAATGTCATCAAAGTAGGGGAGCCCTTTCAACAATCTCTCCACAAGGGACTGAAAGATCCCGGAGCCGAATTTACGCCGAATTGGAGGCACGTCACTTTAAAGGCTCCCTTGTGGGTAACAATTGTCTGAGTGGCAGCTGTAGCTGGGGTTACCGACAATTGCTGGTATGCCTGGGCCAAGTCTAGCTTGGCGAAACACCTCCCCCCATGCAAGGTTGCTAGCAGGTGGCTTACTACCGGCACCGGATACGCATTTGGGCGAATTGCCTTGTTAATCGTGCACTTGTAGTCAGCGCAGATTCTGACCTCCCCGTTAGCCTTGAGTGCCGTAACAATGGGGGTTTCCCACTCAGCGGAATCTACGGGCACCAAAATCCCCTCACCCACCAGTTTGTCCAGTTCAGTCTCTATTTTGTCCTTTAGTGTGAAAGGCACTCTTCTTTGCTTCATCCTGATGGGTCGGATGTCGGGGTCCAATTCGAAGGAAACTGGGGGCCCTTTGAACTTCCCTAGCCCCTTCTCAAAGATGGCAGGGTGTGCATTACACACCTCCATGATCGGGTCAGCCTGCATGGCGTGTATGCCTCCAATGAAAACTCCCAGGGGCCCGAACCACTGTGTACCCAGGAGCCAGCAGGATCCTTCCTTTAGAACTACTAGGGGCAACTGCGTAGAGCACCTTTTAAACTGAACCTTGAACTCTCCCACCCCCAACACTGGTATGCTCTTGCCCTGAACGTCCCGCAAATTAGTCTTAAGGGCCTTCAGCTTGGGGCGTGACCTGGGGGAATGCACAGAAATTCTCTGTGGGAGACGATGGAGTACGACGACCCTGAATCGATCTCCATCCTTACTGGGACCCCCTGTACCAGTACCTCAACAAACAACCGGGGGTGCCGCAACTGCACACTGTGGACTGCCTGATCGCGGTCATCGGGAACCTGTCGAGACATGCGGTGCTCCTGGGGCTCGTCGTCATCGAAGATGTGCCTGACCCCATCTGCCTTTCGTTGGGGCCATTCTGCCTGGCCCTTGCTGTTGTCTCGTCGCCACCTACAGACCCTTGCGATGTGCCTGTGCCGCCCGCAGTTGTGGCACTCTGCCTACCGGAATGGGCATCGGCTCCGGTCATGGGATGCCCTGCATCCATCGCAGCAGTGGTCCTCTCTGGCGCAGTCTCGAACCTCAGGCCTCCTCTGCACCCGCTGCACGTCCTCGTCCTTGCTGAAGTTGGAGGTGGATGTGGTGGACTCGGAGGGCCCCTTCTCTCTGTGGGAGGAACAGCTGTGGCGGGGCCCCCCCAACCACGGTGGTCCTGGCCTGGCACACCCGTTCGCCTTGTTGCACTGACTCGGGGGCTTGGGCGATGCGCAGGACATGCTTGAACAAGATGCTCTCATCATTGTCCGGTAGTTTTTTCCTGGCCCCCTCATCTCGCAGGCCCAGCAGGAGCCTGTCTCTCAGTGCCTCGCTCAGGGACGTTCCCCACCGGCAAGGCATGGCAGCCACCCGCAGGGCTGCCACGAAGTCTGCCACGGACTCACCAGCTCGCTGGCACCGCTGCTGAAACCGCCAACCTTGCCAGGAAAACCGACACTTTCGGGTGAAAGTGTTTCCTCAGCTCGGCGAGGATCTCATCTAGGGCCATGGCCCTGAGCGGTCTCGGCATCAGGAGGTTGGTGGCCAGTTCCAAAGTCTCTAGGCCATACTGGGCCAGTAGGAATGCCCGGCGCTGGGCTTCCCCCTCGATGCCTTCGAGGTCCATAGCGTAGAGGAACTGCTGCTCGTAGAGTTCCCATTTTTCTGGCTTCATGGTGTCGAAGGGCGCAATGATCACTTTTCGGGATGCCATCCCACCTTTGTCGCCAATTTGGTGTCTTGCACGGAAGACAAAGAAGGAGCCGCAGTAAGGGCTAAAACACAACTTTATTGCATGGTCGTCAGAGTGAACATGAGGTAATGGTGGACCAAACAGCTCTATTTATAGCACACTGTACATTTTGAATAACCTGGGTGAAAGTCCATTGGTTACTGTCCGCGTGACGTCATGGATTGTCACACCCATCTTCTCCAGGTGCGGTGCGGCGGGAAGGTTTCCCGCCCTTCAGGTATTCAGGGGAATCTATATCATGTGAGCTGGATGCTGCTACTGTCACGGGCAGTGGGATCCTTAACAGCTTGCTACAATGTGTCTCTGATTAGTTACAATGGATACAATTACCGGATACAATCAGTTAAAGAGTACTTGTCACATTCTATTCAGTACATAACACTGCCTATATAAGGCAGTTTCTTAAGTCAACTAGTTATACTAAGTGACCCTAAACTTGCAGGACACTCCAGTCCTTCCTCCATGCTTTTTTAACATAAGAACAGCCTTGCTGGAACAAACCACAGCCCATCCAGTCCAGCATTCTGTCTCACACAGTGGCTCACCATTTCCTTCAGGGTATTCCCAAGGAGATGCCTTCACCTGCTTAGGATTCCCTGGAAATGGCATTGAGAGATATCCTGCCTATCTCTCCAATGTCCTTAAGTATCCATAATTATAGCCATTGATACCCTTGTCCTCCATGAACTTGTCTAATCCTTTCTTAAAGCTGTCAAGACTGACAGCTGTCACCACTTCTTCTGGCAGGGAGTTCCATAGACCAGTGATCCTCTGGGTGAAAAATATTTTTAAAATATTTTTTTCTAGTTCAACCATCTTGATCCCTAGAAGAGACTTTTGTTACTGAAAAAGTTGAGTTGTATGGAGGGGAAGTAGGTTACTCTTACAGTGAAGTCAGTAAGAAAAATTCAGTAAGAGTTTATATGTTCCTTTGAAAATCTTTTACCTGAGTCTGCAGCAGCCTTTAGTTTGGGTAAGAAAACAATGTGAATAGGCCAGTTATACCCTGTGTCTTGACTTCACAGAACAAAGCATTGATGCTTGGGGGTGGGGGGTGGGGGAATTACCAGAGGCAAAATTGGGTTTGAGGCAGTGAAACAAAGGACACTAATTAAAATACATTTCTAGCTAAGTTTACTTTGCATGCCCTTGGTTTTATTTGAACAGGCAAGTTCCCTTTTTGCTCAGCTACACTGCTCATCCACTGGCTCGGTTTTACACAGTGTAACTTGTTTGGTTGTACATGAAAAATGCTTTATAAAAAGGTTCGAATCCTGGCTTGTAATCATTCAGGATGGAGCGTGCATCCCTCCCTCTTCCGTCTTCCCACAATCACATCAGCAGTTGAACCAGCCCAGAACTTACAAGTCTGGGAAGCCAAGTGTTAATATTTGAACCCAGATTGTGGCTTCTCAGTTGGTTGGCTTACAGTCCTGGCATGTTAGAGGAAAGATTTGGGCCAGTTTCGAACACCCAGCCTGTGGAAAAGTTACTTTTTCAGATTACAAATCTGAAAATCTCCCAGGTACGCTACCCATTAATTATACTCAATTAGAATACAGTATTCTGGAAACCAATCATCCAGAATGTAGCTTTGCTGATCTCTGGCTTTTCCAACTTCATTTGCAGGAAGAGTCAGGCTGGGAGGACTGGACTATCTGCATCACCAGCACAGTTGCTTTGCTTTTTGCAAACACAATCACTGTCCCTGTACAAATTGTTTTCAACCAGGCCTATCCCAACCATCATCCTCCATAGACAAAGAATTCATCCTCTTTGTGTTAGAATGGTGGGCCAGAAATGGCCCACTGGGTCACGGAGTGACTGGACACAAGGAAGGCACTCAGGCAAAGATGAGGTGAAAGTCCAGTGTTTATTGATCAGAAGGCTCTAATCTTTATACCCTGTCTAGCTCGACCGCTGCGCATGGCCGTTACAGGAAAACTGCAGGTCTGCACTTTAAGATTACACAAGTTACTCATCTGGGATGACTTCACCAGGGGAAGTTTCTTATCTATCTAATTTACTACCAGGGGGACATGCATTGTCTACTGCTATCGGGAGTAAACATCTGCCTAGGTTGACTCTTAGACTCAGAGTCTCTGTGGATACAAGATTACCCATTACATGCTGATCGAGTTCATCACCCGGTGATCTTTTGCCCTCTACTGTCTGAACTGCCTGCCAGGTCAGCGATCGGTGAATTAAACTATGACTATTCATCCGCTCCCTAATTTCTGTCCCTTTGGAACCAAAGCTCCAAGGAGTGTTCCCCCAAACCGTGGTTCTGTCAGGGACAGTATGCCAATTATGTGCGCGGATCCCACATCTTTGCCCAGCAAGACCATAGGGAAATCACAGTCTCAAGGGATTTAAAAGTCAACCAGTTTTTTAAGGTGGATGAGCAAAGCAATTTCCGCCACCTTTAGAGGGCCAGCTCTACCACTAGGCAAACATTTCCACCATCACTATCCCTCAGCTAGGCAGCTGGTTGGAGTGTCATGAGAGGGCAGCAAATTATTAGATACTTTGCACGAATCTTGCAACATTGCTTGCGATAATATAGATGTCGGGAACAGAAGGGACTGATCCCCACCCCCCTGCATCAAGCGAACATGGCTTGTTGCATAGTTAACAGAAGTCAGTTATTAATAACATTGTGAACAGAAGCGCTTCTCCATCATAATGATCTGCAAGCAAGTTGTGTGGCGGCCCATTTGCATGACACATTTTCACACATATGCAGTTATGGCAGCCATGCCAAAAGTCACCCAGTAGCTGCTGGAACTGGTCTAAGAGAAGCAATCATATGTGCATCTGTATGTGTGCATGCACATATAAAATGCTTGCCAGTTTACGTGCCTATACAAAAGATACACAGGTTATTGCTTTGGTGGCAATAATACAGGAGAAAGAGAAGATAAATTTTCAGTGTGCTAATGCTACCCCACCAAATGTTGCTTTAAAACAGGAGTTCTCAACCTTTTCAAGCCAGGGGCCGGGTCACGCTTCCTCAGACTGCTTCAGGGGCCAGATGGCCATTTTCCCCTTCCTCCACCACATGGCACTTCCTGTTGTGGTGGAGGCAGTGGGGCCCCCAATGGAATGATGCTGTGGGCCGCATCTGGCCCATGGGCCGCAGGTTGAGAATCCCTGATTTAAAAGAAGTGTTTGGGGTGTAGAACTATGCTTGGAAGCAAATCTAAATGATGACCCCAAAAGCCACCTAGATTTCTGTGTATTAAGTACCCAAGTCAAACTCCAGATTCGAATACTGCTCCAAATTACTGGTCCAGCTCTTTCCCCTTTGCTATATTTTGTCTGCGGAGATATTGAAGTATTATCGCAGAACACCAAAGGACTATGGGAACAGACTATGCCACCCAGGGCCATCCCCTCATCGCCCCCTCCACTGCCGAATTCATCTTGCCCTGGCAAGCCCAGTCTGGATATGGAACATGATCCAGAAACAGCCTAACTCCTTCCAGGTCCATGTTCAAATTTGCATGCAGTTCTTTTCTCCCCTCTGCTGCTTTCCCATCTTTAACACCGTAATTCACAAGCAGCCTTGAAAAAAGCAAAACCTGCCAAGGCTGCTAAGCAACAAAGCACAAGAGGAACGGAAGCTGTTGCCACAAGCTGGGGGCACCCCACAAGTCTCTGCCCTTCCCCAGCTTCACAAAAAGCACCCGGCTCCCTCGTCCTCCCCTTTCTTTCCCCCTATTCTCTGCAGTTTTTCAACAGCAGAGATGCTTCTGCCTAAATTTCTTCTGCCTGAATTTCTGCCTAAATTCCGATTCAGACAGACTTAGTCTCCAGACACATCCCTCCCTCCCTCTGCCTTACAAAGTCAACAATTTGGCAGGGAGCAGGCACATGCTGGGCTCACAGCACAAACCCCAAATTGATGTCTATCTCACTCCCCCCCCCCCCAATTGGGTTGCAGGAACTTTGAAGAAGGGAGGTTGCCAGGCTGTTGGCAGCAAGCAAGCAAGGAGGGCAATAAGATATAAGCTACGTCATTGTAGGTTGGAGGTAGCATTTCACAGGTGTCACTACCTATGAAGCATATGGATGAGGGTTGTTGTTGTTGTTGTTGGCTTTCTCTCATGAACTTTGGTCAAATTAGTTTTTCAGGGCTTGGAAAAGTTACTTGTCTGGACTATAGCTCAGTTCCATAAATTTCCCAACCAGCATGGCCCACGCAGCATGAAGCTGGGTAACTGTGGTAGTGCTTCAAAGGTCACTTTTGACCCATGTGGCAGCACCCAGAAGCATGATGTTGTGTTCTCAATACTATGCCTTTAAACAATCACCAGCTGTATCAATGTAACCCGTTGTAATTAGGACGCGAGCTAATGACCACCTGGTGGCAATAGCGAGCGCCCAGCTCACACGGTTCCAATTCCCCAAAGAACTACAGCGCGGGAAGATTCCCGCCACTACCTCACCTGGACAAGAAGGGCGTGACCTGAAATGACGTCACGCCGACAGTAGCCAATGGGCTACCGTGGAGCCACATTCAAATGTATAGCCACTGTATATATTGAGCTGTTCGTCCGCCATTACCACATGTTCCCCCGTACCACCCTGCAATAAAGATGTGTTAAGCCAATCCTTCGGCTGTTCCTGTGTCTTGGTTCTCATACACTAAATTGGCGACGAGGATGGGATGATGGATCCCCACGAGATCAAGACACACGCTAGTCATGCCGGTTTCGACATCAACAAGCCGGAAGATTGGGAGCTCTTCGAAATGGACTTCCAAGATGCGCTGGTGGTGTCCGACATTACGGACGAGGGAAAGAAGAGGGCCATCCTCACCCGGATGCTCGGAAATGCCGCCAAAAGAGTATTGGTGGACCTGGTATCACCGAAGAAGGTGAGCGAGCTGTCGGTCAAACAGCTCCTGAAAGCGATGCGCGACCATTTCCAGCCCTCGGTTTCGATGTTTTCGGCGCGAGACGCGTTCTGGAAGAGAGTTCAAGCGCCTGGTGAGTCCATCACCGCTTTTGCAGCGGCCCTGCGGTTGGCCGCCGGCCCATGCAAGTGGGAGAATCTGGAAATCGCCCTCAGGGACCGCATGCTGTGTGGCCTGTGGGACGAGGAGGTTCAGCGAAAGTTGATGAACCAAGAGCCACCCCCGACGCTGCGCGAAGTCGTGAAGGCGGCGCAGGCCGCAGAAGCCACGAGGGCCGGAGTCAAGGGGTTTAGAGAAAGGCCCCCACAATCCGACACGGCAGCGGGCTCGGTGCATGCGGCCAGACGAACGCCGAAATCTCCCACGGAGAGCAGCGACGACGAGGACATCCGGAGGGTTCGGAAGGAAGGCCGACGCTGCAACGGATGTGGGGCTGCCCACGACCGCATCAAGTGCCCGTTCCGGAAGGCTGAGTGCCACAACTGCGGACGCCGGGGGCACATCACCAAGGTCTGCAGACAGCGGCGCAAGGAACGGAAAGGCTCGCCAGACCGCTCGCCGAGGACCAAGGAGGGCGCCCGGCCCGTGAGGAAACAGGATAGCGTGGGCCGCATCTCCGACGACAGTAGTGATGACGCCCCAGTGTACAGCGTGTCCTTGGGACACCCCCGTTACTTTGTTGAGGTACTGGTGCAAGGGGCCCCTGTTAGGATGGAGATAGACTCGGGTTCCTCCTACTCAATCATGTCCCAGCGGGAGTTCTTGGGAATTTCCCCCCACGTGTGCCCTAAGCTCAAAGCGTTGAGGTCCACGCTGCGGGATGTACAGGGAAATAGCATTCCGGTGTTGGGGGTTGGAAAATTCAAGGTCCAATACAAGCAACACGCCGCGGAACTTCCCCTGGTTGTTCTCAAGGGGGGAAGTTGTAGCCTCCTTGGGACCCAATGGTTTAAGCCCCTGGGTTTGTTCATTGGGATGTGGGGCGGCCCACGACCGCATCAAGTGCCCGTTCCGGGCACTTATAATCAGCGCATATGCGCATAAGTGCACCATTAATAAGGCGATCCGCCTTCGTCGCCAATTTAGTGTATGAGAACCAAGACACAGGAACAGCCGAAGGATTGGCTTAACACATCTTTATTGCAGGGTGGTACGGGGGAAAATGTGGTAATGGCGGACGAACAGCTCAATATATACAGTGGCTATACATTTGAATGTGGCTCCACGGTAGCCCATTGGCTACTGTCGGCGTAACATCATTTCAGGTCACGCCCTTCTTGTCCAGGTGAGGTAGTGGCGGGAATCTTCCCGCGCTGTAGTTCTTTGGGGAATTGGAACCGTGTGAGCTGGGCGCTCGCTATTGCCACCAGGTGGTCATTAGCTCGCGTCCTAATTACAACGGGTTACATTGATACAGCTGGTGATTGTTTAAAGGCATAGTATTGAGAACACAACATCCCTCCCCCCTAGGATGAGACAAAGTCTCTCATCCAAGATGGCTTATTGCAAATGCGTTTTGGGCGTGATGCTGGCTGGCTTGTCCCGGGAGTGCTACTGCTTCTCTGTCCCCTGGTCTCTTGTCCTGCAATGGGAGAGGGAGACTCGTTAGTGACTTGCCGCGGTTCTGCGGCTTTTGGGGAAGGGACAAACTCCATTGTGGAAAAACCGGGGGCACTGGGGGCTAACGAAAAACCCCGCTTCTCGCTTGGATGGTTGGGGGACCACTCCGAAACCCCCCCCCCCGGTTTTGTAACTGAAACTCGAAATCTTCTGCTGGGTCATTGGGGGGATCCCACAGGCTATCTACGAGAACAGTCTCCTTCTCCTCCCCCCTAGGTGGGGACCACTGGCCCCCCTCTCCTCCCCCTTGGGCTGAACGGGTGGGGGAGAACCCTAACGTTGAATCCTTTTCTGCGCCGTCCGCGCGTTGGCTGGCCGGGACCCGGCGCCGTAGTTGGTCAGCGTGCCATCTCCAGAGAAGACCCGCACTGGTCTCTACACAATACGACACGGGACCCGTCCGCCCAACGATGATGCCCGGGACCCAGGCTGGCCCCGCGATAGCGTAGTTCCTGCAATGCACCGGGGCACCTACTTCGAAACTCTTCGTGTCCGCTAACCCTATGTTCCTCCCTGTGTCCTCCACCCTCGTTGGGTCTAGCCTGGTCAGAATCGTAGTCAGCTTCCTACGCATTAGGAGCTCCGCGGGCGAGTACCCAGAAGCTAGGGGGGTCACCCTGTAGCCCAGCAGGAACTGGCACACTTGCAGGTTAAGATCCCCAGGACCCATGCGCCTCAGCGCGTCCTTGGTGGTGCGCACGAGGCGCTCAACCTGGCCGTTTGTTGCCGGGTGGAAAGGGGCGGAGGTGATGTGCCGAATGGCGTTGATCTCGGTGAATGCCCTGAACTCAGCGGACGTGAAACAACTAGCGTTATCGCTAATTAGGGTGTCGGGTATACCGAACGTGCTAAAGACCCTGCGCAAATGTTTTACTGTCGTTGCTGAGGAGGTGCTCGTGACAGGAATGACCTCCAACCACTTGGAGTAAGCATCCACTACGAGGAGAAAAAGTGTCCCTCTAAATGGGCCTGCAAAATCAATGTGCACACAGGACCACGGCCCCTTTGCCGCGTCCCATTCCCTGTGAGGCAGATGCGCTTCTTCGGGTCGGGAGCATTGGCAGCCCTCGCAAGTGCCCACCATGTGCTCGATGTCTGCGTCCAGTTGGGGCCACCAAAAGTAGCTCCTGGCCAGAGCCTTGGAGCGAACAATTCCCGGGTGGCTGATGTGCAGCAGTTTAAGCACCCTAGGCCGCAGGGATTCGGGGACTACCACCCGCTGGCCCCACAGAAGGCACCCCCTCTCTATGGACAACTCTAGCCACTTCCTGAAAAACGGGGCGAACTCCGCCGCCGGGGAGGACGCCGGCCACCCCTTCTGCACCCAGGAGCTGACTAGAGCTAACGTTTTGTCCTTGCCGGTCGCCTTGGCGATGTCTGCAGGTACAATGGGGGGCGAATCAAAGACCTCTATCAGGAGCACCTGGCGGTCTTGTACTTCCTCGCTGCGCGAAGTCGTGAAGGCGGCGCAGGCCGCAGAAGCCACGAGGGCCGGAGTCAAGGGGTTTAGAGAAAGGCCCCCACAATCTGACATGGCAGCGGGCTCGGTGCATGCGGCCAGACGAACGCCGAAATCTCCCACGGAGGGCAGCAACGACGAGGACGTCCGGAGGGTTCGGAAGGAAGGCCGACGCTGCGACGGATGTGGGGCAGCCCACGACCGCATCAAGTGCCCGTTCCGGAAGGCCGAGTGCCACAACTGCGGACGCCGGGGGCACATCGCCAAGGTCTGCAGACGGCGGCGCAAGGAACGGAAAGGCTCGCCAGACCGCTCACCAAGGACCAAGGAGGGCGCCCGGCCCGCGAGGAAACAGGATGGCGTGGGCCGCATCTCCGACGACAGTAGTGATGACGCCCCAGTGTACAGCGTGTCCTTGGGACACCCCCGTTACTTTGTTGAGGTACTGGTGCAAGGGGCCCCTGTTAGGATGGAGATAGACTCGGGTTCCTCCTACTCAATCATGTCCCAGCGGGAGTTTTTGGGAATTTCCCCCCACGTGCGCCCTAAGCTCAAAGCGTTGAGGTCCACGCTGCGGGATGTACAGGGAAATAGCATTCCGGTGTTGGGGGTTGGAAAATTCAAGGTCCAATACAAGCAACACACCGTGGAACTTCCCCTGGTTGTTCTTAAGGGGGGAAGTTGTAGCCTCCTTGGGACCCAATGGTTTAAGCCCCTGGGTTTGTTCATTGGGGGGGTGCATGCCGTTGGGACTGACCCGATACAGGAGGTGTGTGACGCGCACCCCGAAGTTTTCAAGAAAGGACTCGGAAAATTCAAGGGACCCCCAGTAGCGTTCGACCTGGACCCAGAGGTCCGCCCTATAAGACTCAAGCCGCGCAGAGTGCCTTTCGCACTAAAGGACAAGATAGAGGCGGAACTGGACAAATTGGTGGGCCAGGGGATTCTTGTTCCTGTTGATTCCACGGAGTGGGAAACTCCAGGAGAGGGCATTCGTGGAACTGAAACAACTCCTAACGTCTGATGCCATTCTCACCCATTTTGACCCCAAGAAGCCGGTGGTTCTGATATGTGATGCATCCCCAGTGGTGGTGGGGGCGGTGCTGTGCCACGTGCTGGAAAACGGGAGAGAGGCCCCAGTAGCATTCTACTCCAGATCCCTGTCCCAGGCTGAGCGGAACTACGCCCAAACAGACAGGGAGGCACTAGCAATAATAGCGGGGGACTAAGAAGTTCCACGATTTCCTCTACGGAAGAAGATGGCCCACCGTAACATCCTAGGGGACAGGATCTGAGGTGTGGGCTTGTCCGCAGTGAAAATGCCTAGCAGGGGCTTGTGGTCGGTTACTATGGTGAAGGGGCGGCCGTAGAGGAAATCGTGGAACTTCTTAGTCCCCGCTATTATTGCTAGTGCCTCCCTGTCTGTTTGGGCATAGTTCCGCTCAGCCTGGGACAGGGATCTGGAGTAGAATGCTACCGGGGCCTCTCTCCCGTTTTCCAGCACGTGGCACAGCACCGCCCCCACCCCCACTGGGGATGCATCACATATCAGAACCACCGGCTTCTTGGGGTCAAAATGGGTGAGAATGGCATCAGACGTTAGGAGTTGTTTCAGTTCCACGAATGCACTCTCCTGGCTCTCGCCCCACCTCGACGCCTCGTCCTTCTTGAGCAGCTTATGCAGCGGCTCCGCTACCGATGCCTTCCGAGGCAGGAAGGAGTGGTAGAAATTTAAGAGCCCTAGGAACGACTGCAATTCGGGCTTGGAGGTGGGGCGAGGGGCATTTTGAATTGCGGCTACCTTTGATTTGGAGGGTTTGATTCCCGCAGGGGTTACCCGGAAACCCAAGAACTCAACCTCTTTTGCGAAGAAGACGCATTTGTCTTTTCGCAACCTCAACCCCGCCTTTTCAAACACCGCCAGTACTTTGTCTAGCCTTTCAGCCAACTCCTCCTCACTTCCCCCCGTTATCAATACGTCATCAAAGTATGGCAAGACCCCATCTAGCCCCTTTAAGAGGCGTTCCACGAGCGACTGGAAACTGCCCGGCGCCAAGTTCACGCCAAACTGTAGGCGCGTCACCTGGAACGCCCCCTTATGAGTGACTATTGTTTGCGCAGCAGCTGCAGCTGGGGTTACTGAGAGTTGCTGATAGGCCTGCGCCAGGTCAAGTTTTGCGAAACACTTTCCCCCATGTAACCTGGCCAACAGGTGGCTGACTACCGGCACCGGATATGCATTTGGGCGGATCGCCTTATTAATGGTGCACTTATAATCAGTGCATATGCTAACCTCCCCGTTGGCCTTTAGCGCCCCTCCGGATTGCAGGACAAGAGACCAGGGGACAGAGAAGCAGTAGCACTCCTGGGACAAGCCAGCCAGCATCACGCCCAAAACGCGTTTGCAATAAGCCATCTTGGATGAGAGACTTCGTCTCATCCTAGGGGGGAGGGATGTTGTGTTCTCAATACTATGCCTTTAAACAATCACCAGCTGTATCAATGTAACCAGTTGTAATTAGGACGCGAGCTAATGACCACCTGGTGGCAATAGCGAGCGCCCAGCTCACACGGTTCCAATTCCCCAAAGAACTACAGCGCGGGAAGATTCCCGCCACTACCTCACCTGGACAAGAAGGGCGTGACCTGAAATGACGTCACGCCGACAGTAGCCAATGGGCTACCGTGGAGCCACATTCAAATGTATAGCCACTGTATATATTGAGCTGTTCGTCCGCCATTACCACATGTTCCCCCGTACCACCCTGGAATAAAGATGTGTTAAGCCAATCCTTCGGCTGTTCCTGTGTCTTGGTTCTCATACACTAAACATGACTAGGCCTTCTCCAATAGAAGTGTCCCCACATTTTGCTGTAATGAGTGTGGCCAAAGATGGGGTCAGATCCTGGATAAGTTAAGCAGCAAGGAAGCATCAGCTCAGTCTGATAAATGAGCACTTTGGGGGCCTTTCCCAAAGTCTGTTTTTTTTTAAAAAAATGTGAACGAATGTGTACTTACTGTAATCACAGAAGTGCTTATTTGCTTAATAATGAGAGGGATTACCAAATGAGTGTAAATGTTAGTTTAACTTCTTTGCAATGTTTCACCAGAAAGAAGCATTCACTCCTCCTCTTCCAGCAAGGCTGTTGGCAGCATTGCTGACAATCCTGGGAAGCGGTAACTGGTGGGTTGGAGTGGGTGGGGTTTAGAGGTTTCAGAAAGCAAAGCAAAGTAAGTACACTTATATATCATTCCATAACTCAGGGGTTCCCAACCTTATCCTGCCAGGGGCCTGACCACACCCCCTCAGTCAGCTGAGAGGACGGTCACGTGGTTCTTCCTGGCAGTGGCAGAGGTAGCGGCAGCAGTGGTGCATGCATTTGTGCCACATTTCTGGGTGTTTTCCAAAACCTCCGCTGCTTCCCTTGGAGAAGGGAGCAAGGGAAAAACATTTTCAAGCCATTTTAGAATATTTATTTTGCTGCATTTTCATGCGTTTTCATGGCGATTTCGGTACTTCCAGTGACATTAGGGCACTTCTGGTGTCGGCAGCAATTTGGCCCAGGGCCCAAATCCGGCCCACAGGCCGTAGGTTGGGGACCCCTGACATAGTGCTTAGTGTACTCTCTGGGTGGCTCACAAGTTAATTAGCATTTTGCCCCCAACAAGCTGGGTTCCAGACAGGTGGACAATACTCACAGAGTCTTCTTACACACTTTTTCCTCTTCCAAGCCTTCCCACTGTAGAGACCAGTGCGGGATCCGCAAGCATAATTGGCATAACTGTCCCTGACAGAGGCTACACCAGTCGAGAAGGCTCCTGGTCACTGGGTTCTGCGGGGACAGAAATTGGGGAGCGGATTAATAGTCATAAGATTGATTCACCCATATCTGACCTGACAGGCAGTTCGGCAAGAGGGAGTTGAATACCTAACTTGCGTTAGGAATTAGGTAATTCCGCACTTGCAGATTACCCCAAGCCCTAGCGCAAATAGTGGCCATGTTTACTCTTGTGCAAGCCATGAACAATGGATTTCCCCTATCAGTATTTGCCTTATCTAATTAACTTCCCTAAGAGAGATTCCCAATTAACCCGGGTAAACAGGTGATGTGATTTTCTGTCAGATGACGATTCCATCACACGCTGCCTTGAATTCCTATATATGATGATGATTTTCCCTCAATAAACCACTGGTCTTCGCTCCATCTTGTCTCGTGTCATTACTTGACCAGTCTCCTCCGGGACCTCACGGCCGCCCTGCAGCCCCGATCCAACATCTGGTGACCCCGACGTGATCCTACTCGTGAGTAAGCGATCTACGCGGTCCGGTTCTACGCTAGAACCGTGTCCGATCACCCCGGAGGACAGCGCGGCAGCCCGGTCGGAAAGCCAGCCGATCGGGAAGACAGCTACGCGGCGAGGCATCTCAGAGAGGCTTCCTACAGCTTGCTCCGGCTATCGCGGCAGCTTGCAGCACGGAAAAACGCGTTCCGCTCAGGGTCGGCTGTGAACCCCTGACAGCGCAGAGGCCACCGAGGGCCCGTGGCAGCAGTCCACGCTCCGAGCTCTACCCAGAGATTCATCACACAAAACCTATTGCCTGAACTTCAGACGCGTCGACTCATCCCGAGAAGGAGACTTCAAAGGACCGGCAGGTAATATGGGGACTTGTCCTCAGCGGCAACGTCCATCCGCTAGTCAAAGAATTCAAGACCCTGGCCAGGGTATACCAGATAAGCTTTCACAGTGGAGAACTAGAGCGGCTTTTGGTGTTCTTGAGGGAACACTGCCTGCTTTACCCAGAAGTAGGTACGTTATCCCTTCAGCTCTGGGATCAGATAGGAGTCTGCATTCGGCAACCCCCGAAAGCTCCAGATGGCGTAATTCGCACATGGAACAAATGTAGGAAACTCTTAGCAGAGGTGGACCCAGTCCGGGTAGAGGCCAAAGAACCCCCAGCGCCATCAGAGCCATCGGTGCCCACGGCGCTCTATCCGTCATTTCAGTTTAAGCAGAGTAGTGTAGGGAGCTTTCCCTCGGTGACTGCTGCAGATGTCACCGGTGGAATGCATGGAATGGGGAGCGCTGGCGCTTCTCTGATAGCTACAGGTTCCCGAACTACCAAGAGTGCCCTTCAGCGCACAGTTGAGGAAGAGATCAGGAAGGGGGAATTGCCAGCAGAAGAACTAGCTGAGCTTAGTCAGATTTGTCCAATTCGCTTGGAGGTAGATGCCCTCACAGGGCAGCAGCAGATAGTTCATTCACCAGTCCCGTATAAGCTCCTCATGGCTATACGGAAGGCCATTTCAGAGACAGGACTACAGAGTCGCTTCACTAGGGGCACGCTTCAGCAAGTGTGCGAGAACACGATGTTCATTCCGCACGACTGGAAAGCCGTCATGCGGATGATGCTCAACCCCAGCCAGTATTTGTTATGGGACAGTGGCCCGGGAGGCTCCGAAAACGCCGCCGGAGCCGCAGCCGCGCTCTCCCCGCCCCCACCACCGGCGGGGAGATAAAGGGAGCCTCCCGTGGCCCGGGAGGCTCCGAAAACGCCACCGGAGCCGCAGCCGCGCTCTCCCCGCCCCCACCACCGGCGGGGAGATAAAGGGAGCCTCCCGTGGCCCGGGAGGCTCCGAAAATGCCGCCGGAGCCGCAGCCGCGCTCTCCCCGCCCCCACCACCGGCGGGGAGATAAAGGGAGCCTCCCGTGGCCCGGGAGGCTCCGAAAATGCCGCCGGAGCCGCAGCCGCGCTCTCCCCGCCCCCACCACCGGCGGGGAGATAAAGGGAGCCTCCCGTGGCCCGGGAGGCTCCGAAAACGCCGCCGGAGCCGCAGCCGCGCTCTCCCCGCCCCCACCACCGGCGGGGAGATAAAGGGAGCCTCCCGTGGCCCGGGAGGCTCCGAAAACGCCGCCGGAGCCGCAGCCGCGCTCTCCCCGCCCCCACCACCGGCGGGGAGATAAAGGGAGCCTCCCGTGGCCCGGGAGGCTCCGAAAACGCCGCCGGAGCCGCAGCCGCGCTCTCCCCGCCCCCACCACCGGCGGGGAGATAAAGGGAGCCTCCCGTGGCCCGGGAGGCTCCGAAAACGCCGCCGGAGCCGCAGCCGCGCTCTCCCCGCCCCCACCACCGGCGGGGAGATAAAGGGAGCCTCCCGTGGCCCGGGAGGCTCCGAAAACGCCGCCGGAGCCGCAGCCGCGCTCTCCCCGCCCCCGCCACCGGCGGGGAGATAAAGGGAGCCTCCCGTGGCTCGGGAGGCTCCGAAAACGCCGCCGGAGCCGCAGCCGCGCTCTCCCCGCCCCCACCACCGGCGGGGAGATAAAGGGAGCCTCCCGTGGCCCGGGAGGCTCCGAAAACGCCGCCGGAGCCGCAGCCGCGCTCTCCCCGCCCCCACCACCGGCGGGGAGATAAAGGGAGCCTCCCGTGGCCCGGGAGGCTCCGAAAACGCCGCCGGAGCCGCAGCCGCGCTCTCCCCGCCCCCACCACCGGCGGGGGGATAAAGGGAGCCTCCCGTGGCCCGGGAGGCTCCGAAAACGCCGCCGGAGCCGCAGCTGCGCTCTCCCCGCCGGTGGAGATGACGGTGCGAGGAGGGATTCCTGCCTACCCTGGAACTCTTACACTGTTCTGGGGTTCTTAGGCTACTTGCAACTGTTGTGCAGTTGGAATTGAGGACTTTCCTTTCGTGCCCTCTGGCCTATGTATGTATTTTTGTATTGATCGTTTTAACTGTATTTTTTGATTAATTATTGTATTACTATTGCTGCTTATGTCTTTATTGCATTTCTGTATTTTTTGGTATTTTTGAAATTATATCCTTTGATTATATTGATCACATTGTTGCTATTGCTGTTATACTGTGTTTTATGGATCTTGTATTTCTAATTATTTATTGTTTAATTTGCTGTATTGTAACACTGTACCATTTGTAATTTTTGTATACTGTATTTGATTTACTTGTTGTAAGCCGCCCAGAGTCGGCCCTGGTCGAGTAGGGCGGGCTATAAATCGAATAAATGAATGAATGAATGAATGACAGTGAGTATCGCCTCGAGGCTCAGGCAAGGGCTGCCAGGATGGGCGGGGCAAAAATTCTGACCAACTATATGGTTCAGGTGCCTTTGAATCCATCGATGCGCAGACCGCCTTGCTGCTCGCCACCCTTCAGTTGTCAGCTGAGACGGCCTTCAGGGCTTTTCTCAAGGTCCCAGCAACTGGCAAAGCAGCCAAAAATTACACTGCAGTCAAACAGGGCGCCCAGGAGTCCTACATGGACTTTATCAATCGACTAGAGGAAGCGATCAGTAGACAGATCGATAATGAGCAAGCCCAACAAGAGCTCATGATGAAATTGGCTAAAGACAACGCCAATCTCGACTGCCGTAAGATCTTGCAGTCACTGGGCAATCGTCCCGACTTGACTCTCACGGACATGATTAGGGCTTGCGCCGACGTTGGCACAGACTCCTACAAAATGGGTCTGCTGGCAGCAGCGGTGCAAGGGGGTAGGAAACCCAAGAACAAGAACCAAGGAGCATGTCACAATTGTGGCAAGGTCGGCCACTTCGCTAGGGAGTGCCGATCCAAGGGCGGCGGACAACATTCCGGCCATTCCAAGGCTCCAACCACCCCATGTCCAAAGTGTAACAAAGGCTTCCATTGGTCCAAATTCTGTCCGAATTCGGGAAACTGGAATGCGGGCACGTCTCTGGCCCCGGTCCAAACAGAGACTTCCCTCGCTCTGGGCGAGCCAGAACTGGATTAGATTCCAATCACATTCCAGACATTGCGAAGGCGTAGGCCAGCCCCAAGGGTAGTACAGGGCTAGAATTGACTTGCCAGGCAGACGTCACATGCGACTTGCCAGGCACAGTCTATCTGGTGGATTCCAGGTACATGGGACCCCTGCCCAAAGGCTTCATAGGCTTAGTTTTGCCTCATAGTGTCGCAGGAGCATGCGGAATTCTTGTAATTCCGGGAGTCATTGATTTTCGGGTGTTCTCCAAGTCCAACTCTGGACGCACCTACCCCAGACCATTCACAAGGGAGACACGCTAGCGCAACTGATTATGGTTCCTTGTAACTCGCCAGCAGATAGCCAGGGAAGGCTCAGGGACAGCTCAGAGTCCGGGTCGGAAGACCGCTCGAGCGCAAGTGAGGCAGTGCAAGGATACCAGGTCTTAGCGACAGTGGAGACCAACATAGAATGGAAACGGTAGCCAGTTATTGAGGTATTTTTGAATAAAAAATCGTTCACAGGGCTGCTAGATACCGGAGCTGACGTCAGCGTGGTCAGCCGAAGTCAGTGGCCGCAGGAGTGGGCCATTGAGCCGGTCTCCGATGTGTGGGGGGTAGGCGGCATCCAAGAAGCGTTTAGGAGCCGGGAGTGGGTGGAAGTCACGATCCCTAAGGCTGACGGCACAGCGGTCATTCGGCCGCACATTCTGGACGTGCACATCAACCTTTGGGGGCGAGACATTTTGCAGCAATACCGTGCCACTCTTACCTTCGGGTAATGGCTCTGCCACTTAAATGGCTTACCAACACGCCAGTCTGGGTGGAGCAATGGTCAGTAGTGGGGGAGAAATTAGTCGCCCTAAAGCAACTGGTTAAGGAACAGCTAGACGCAGGACATATAGAGCAGTCCACCAGTCCTTGGAATTCGCCCATTTTTGTCATAAAGAAAAAGTCGGGGAAGTGGCGACTCCTCCACGATCTCAGAGAGATCAATAAATGTATTCAGCCAATGGGTCCGCTCCAATGTGGCATTCCGAATCCAAATATGATCCCCGAGGGTTGGGAGATCCTGGTCGTAGACCTCAAGGATTGTTTTTATACCATTCCCCTAGATCCCAGGGATCGGGAACGGTTCGCCTTTACGGTGCCGGTTGTGAACCACAGCGAGCCCACGCAGCGTTATGCGTGGAAGTATTTGCCACAGGGGATGCTCAACTCGCCCACCCTGTGCCAAATTTATGTTCACAACACACTGGCAAAGTTTTGAAACCTTCACCCCACAGCTTTAGTGTGTCATTTCATGGACGACATCTTGGTCGCAGCGCCGCAACTCAGCAGCGAAATGTTTAAGGACCTCCAGGCCACCCTGGGGGAAAAAGGGTTACTCATTGCCCCAGAGAAAGTACAGAGAACCGAGCCATTCTCATACTTGGGTCATCAGCTTCTCCGTTCTTTCGCAGCACCAGTTTTGCCCCAGATCAATTTACAAGACTCAGTCACCCTGGTAGAGTTACAGCAGGTTTTAGGTAACATTAATTGGGCCAGACCGTATTTCAGATTGGATACGATCTTTTAAAGCCGCTCTTCTCGCTGCTAACGTTAGGTAAGCAGCCGGCAGACCGGATACAAATTCCTCGAGAGGCACGCTTGACTCTTGAGAAGGTCAACCAAATTCTCAGTCAAAGATGGGTGGACAGGATTGCTCAGGGGCCATATGCCCTGATCCTGAACTTGTACATCGTTCGGGCCGGATCCATGTTCACTGGAGCCCTAGGAGTGGACTCTGAGCGAGGAGCGAGTATCGTGGAATGGGTGTATTTACCGAACACCTCTTCCTGAAACATCGATCCCCCCCAAGAGTTGGTCTCCGCGGTGGTCTACCGCGGAAGGCTGAGAGCAAGGGACATTTCAGGGCACGACTTAGCAAAAATCATGATCCCGTTCACCAAAGAGCAAGTTCAGCAGCTGATGCAGCTCGGTGACTCGCTTCCAATTGCCTTGGAGGGATTCACCAGATGCTTGGCATACCACTTGCCAAAGGACCCCAGACTCGTCTCGCTTCAAACGCAGACAGTCAGCTTGTACGAATTGATATCGCTGGTTCCACTTCAGGGGGCCAGAACAGTCTTCACGGATGGGGGTCGCATATATGGTGTCTTAACTTGGCAGGAGGGCCAGGCTTGGCACACGCTTCTAACTCTTCCACAGAAGTCCGCGCAGCGGGCAGAGTTGGCAGCGGTGAATCTCGCTTTGAGCACCTTCGCCAAAGAATGCCTCAACATTATTACTGACAGTCAATATGTTAGGAATTTGCTTCACAGTCTGCCAGGAGCATACATCACTCCCGCGATAGACAAAAATTTGCTGAGTTTGTTCCTCACAGCTCAATTTCACTTGTGGAACCGCACGGAAGCGCTCTATATCGCCCACATCTGGAGTCACCAGGACCTACCTGGTCCGAATTCCACGGGCAATAGCAGAGCGGATGCGGCCGCAAAGGAAATTCAGCTACGGTCAGTTTTGGGTGTATTCACGACTCCGATTCAGAGCCATGCATTCTTTCATCAGAATGCCAAAGCGCTCGCCAGACAGTTTAACCTGCCACTCTCTCAAGCCCAAGGCATAGTTCGCTCTTGTCAGCATTGTGCAGGGGCACCGGGGGGGGCCCTCATGGGGGGTCAACCCACAAAGTACAGAGGCTAACCAGGTGTGGCAAATGGACGTCACACATGTCCCGCAATTTGGCAGATGGCAGTACATGCACGTTTGCATTGACACTTTTTCACAATTCGTTTGGGCAATGGCACAAAAAGGGGAGACAGCTTCCCACGTGGAGCAGCATCTCCTTTCCTGCTTCGCGGCGATGGGCAAACCACGGCACGTGAAAACCGATAACGCCCCGGCCTACAGCTCCAGGCAGCTGGCCGACTTCATGGCCACCTGGGATATCAAACATACCTTTGGCGTTCCGTACAACCCGCAGGGGCAAGCGATTGTGGAATGAGTCAATCAGACACTCAAGTCCTACATTGACAAACAAACAGAAAGGGGGGAGCCACCAGCCCTCCCCAAGTCTCAGGGTCAGGCACAGCATTGTCTGAACAAGGTGTTGTTCACGTACAATCACCTTAATGTTTTTTTCGGATTGCACACCGTAGGAGAAGCATTTCCGCCGCTCGGAAGCTCTCCCGCGGCCGATGGTGCATTACCGAGTGCCACCGGATCCTTCTTGAAGGGGCCCGGCGCCACTCGTAACCTGGGGAAGAGGGTATGCTGCAGTTATGTCTCCTACAGGTGTCATCTGGATTCCAGCCCGGTGCGTCAAGCCCCACTTGGAGCCACATGGCGTGGACCCAGGCCGACCCGAGTCTGATCCCGGAGATGGAGGACCTCACCCTGACCGAGGGGACCCGGCGGCGGAAGCGGCGACAGCAGATGGCAGCGCCGAAGGTCACCTTGGGGATGGTCAAGACCCTTTGCCATGAGGCCAAGGACGTCGTCCAACGCGAGGACTGGGAACCGACACCGGAGAACATCGTGTCTGCAGTCTTTGCCCTGATTACCGCCAAAACCGTGGTGGTCACCATCATCCTGACCCTCTCCCTACTTGCGGGGGGAGGCGTTCAGGCAGCTTCGCTGAAGGCCAGCGACCTGATGCCCGGCGGAGACCTCTCTGCCTGGATGCACTACAACCTATGGGAAAGGTTGGCGACTCTCGTCAACCAGTCTGATTTTTGCCTAAAGCAGAACACCCGTTCTGCCTCAATCTTGAACACCTGTCTCATCCCGGTGTGCCATTCTCCGGAGGCGCGCACCAGGAATGGCGACTGGCTGGTGAAGCAGATTTTCGGTCCGTTTTATCCAACGGATTTCTCAACGTACGCTCGCTGGAGAACTCAGTTAACCATGACATTGCCGGCTGATGCAGCCACTCTCTACACCCCTCGAGTGGCGGTCAGCCCGAACTCTACTTGTGCCCGAATGACCGGCTGCTCCGCGGTCGGCCGGACCCAGCGTTGCTGCCTCGACACCGGCAGCGGCAATTGGACTTGTGATAACCCAGAGACACTTGGTTCAATGTATGCTCATGTTACCCTGCCTTCAGGTTTATTTTATTTATTTATTTATTTATTAGTCATATTTATATATGCCGCCCACTCAGGCCGAACCCGACTCAGGGCGGCATTACAACAAGTTTTAAAAACACATAAAAACACTTTAAAAGACCCATATCCCACCCACTTTAAAAGACCCATATCCCACCCACCCATCCCACCCACTATAAAAAGAAGAAGAGAGAGTTCTTAAGGGCAGCAATTCTCTTTGAAGTCTTAGATCTGTTGGCAGGAGGTTCCAGAGAGTTGGTGTGGACACGGAGAAGGCCCTCCTTTGGGTGCTGGACAGATGTGCACCCCTAACTGATGGCACCATTAGAGAGCCCCTCCGGTCCGCTCTTGGGACGATGCAGTCTCTAAGGTATCCTGGCCCACTGCCATATAGGGCTTTAAAGGTCAAAACCAGCACCTTGAATTGCACCCGGAGACAAACTGGTAACCAGTGCAGCTCCCGAAGTAGCGGTGAGGCATGGGCATATCGCCCACATCGCATCACCACCTGGGCTGCCGCATTCTGGACCAGCTGCAGCCTCTGAATGGTCGTCAAGGGCAGCCCCATGTAGAGCGCATTACAATAATCTAGTCGGGAAGTGACCAGAGCATGGGTGACCATAAGCAAGGAGCCCCGGTCCAGGAGCGTGCGCAACTGGCGAATCACCCGAAGTTGGGCAAAAGCCCTCCTGGCCACAGCCACTACCTGTTCTTCTAGCAGCAGCCGCGAGTCCAGAAGGACCCCCAAGTTGCGCACTGGGTCTGTCTGGGGCAAAACAGCCCCATCCAGTACCAAAGATGGTAACTCCCGGGATAACACGGGGCCTCTTATCCACAGCCACTCTGTCTTGCTGGGATTCAGCCAAAGCCCATTGGCCCCCATCCAGACCCCAATGGCCTCCAGGCATCCGGATAGGATTTCAACAGCATCACTGGGGTCCCCACGGGCCGAGATGTACAACTGAGTGTCATCCGCGTACTGATGGTACCGCACCCCGTGGGAACGAATTATCTCACCCAGTGGCTTCATGTAGATGTTAAATAGGAGAGGAGAGAGCACCGAACCCTGAGGCACCCCATACTTGAGAAGCCTAGGGCTGGACCTCTCACTCTCTAACCACACCAACTGGGTACGGCCCTCCAGAAAAGAGGAAAACCAGGACAACACGGTGCCCTGGATCCCCAGTCCTTTGAGCCGTTCCAGAAGGATACCATGGTTGATGGTATCGAAGGCTGCTGAGAGGTCAAGAAGAGCAAGGACGGATGGATAACCCCCATCCCGCTCCCGCCAGAGATCATCCATCAGTGCGACCAATGCCGTCTCCGTACCATACCCGGGCCTGAATCCTGATTGAAAGGGGTCTAGATAATCCGCTTCCTCCAGGACACATTGCAGCTGGCACGCCACCGCCTTCTCCAAAACCTTACCCAGAAAGGGCAGGTTGGAAACCGGCCTGTAGTTGTTAAGGACAGCTGGGTCAAGGGATATTTTCTTCAGGAGGGGGTGCACCAAAGCATGTTTTAGCGGTGCAGGAAATACCCCCTCCCATAATGATGCATTTATTATCACCCCGACCCAGCCACCTGTCACCACCTTGGAGGCTTTCACCAACCAGGTGGGACAGGGGTCCAAAGGACATGTAGTGGCTCGCACAGCTGCAAGGAGCCTGTCCACTTCATCAGGGACAACAGGATCAAACTGATCCCAGATCGTACAGCAAGACTGTGCTCCGGTGCCCCCCCGACCCTCCCCATCCACGCCGGGATTCAGCCCTGAACGAATCCGATCGATTTTCTCCACCAGATGGTCAGCAAAGTCCTCATCCGAACCCTGCCAACTGGTCACCGATCTCCCCCTACCGAGGAGGGACCTGGTTACCCGGAACAGGGCGGCTGGGCGGTTATCAGCGGAGGCAATAAGGGTGGTGAAGTATTGCCACCTCACCACCCCCATCGCCACTAGGTAGGCCCTAATAGCAGCTCTAGCTAGTGTCCAATCGGAGTCATCCTGGGTCTTCACCCAGCGGCGCTCTAGGCGTCTCTTTGCCCATTTGAGTTCCCGCAGTTCATCCGTGAACCACGGGGATGACCTAACCCCACGGGCGCGGAGAGGCCACAGTGGCGCGATTTCATCCAAGGCTGCTGTTGCCGTCCTGTTCCACAGGTCGACAAGTGCCTCGGGTGAATCGTGTAGCCGATCCAGAGGAACATCCCCCAGTTCCCTCTGGAATCCATCTGGATCCATTAGTCGCCGAGGGCGGGCCATTTTAATAGGCCCTGCCTCCCTACGATGAAGCGTCGCCCCCAGAAAGTCAAGAGTCACCAGATAGTGATCTGACCATGGCACAGGAGAGATGACTAAATCCTGTAATCTCAGATCACTCTGCCACTGCTCCGACAAGAAAACTAAGTCTGGCATGTGACCACTGCCCCTGGTCGGACCCCGAACTACCTGGAAGCCATGAACTCCCTTGCCACCTCAGAAGCCATCCCCAATGATGGCAAATTGAAGTCCCCAGAACCATAAGCCTCGGGAACTCCAACGCCAGCATCGAGGCAGCTTCGAGGAGCTCAGGCAGGGCATCCCTTACCCTGCAAGGGGGCAGGTACAGGAGTAAGATCCCCAACTGATCCTTGGGGCCCAACCATAGAAGCAGGGCCTCACAACCAGACACTTGTGGAGCAGTGGCCCTAGCAATTCCCAAAGACTCCCTGGCAACAATGGTGACACCACCGCCCCTCCCCTCACCTCTAGGCTGTTGCCAAATACCGAACCCATCTGGACACATGTCCGAAAGAGGTACTCCATCCTCAGGTGTCAGCCAGGTTTCGGTGATGCATGCCAGGTCAGCCCGCCCCTCCTGAATAGAATCTTGGATCAGGGGGGCCTTATTACAGACTGATCTGGCATTCACCAGCAGCAGCCTAAGGGCGGGGTCATTCTGGATCTGCTGCTCAGGGCCCAGGGATGTACCTGCAGGGCTGGAATGAGGGACCGCACTTAAACATCGGACCCGCATTCCCCGAGTGTGGCCCGCCCCACGGTACCCGCCATACCGCCCCATGCCCGTCACAACACCTATATGGATCCCTGGAACCCCCCTAGATGGAATGCTGCCCCTCCTTCCTGGCTGGCAGGACCAACTCTCTCTCTTCCCACCCCATCCACAATCCCCCCTGGTTCCAACAACAAGCATGGGCTCCGGGAACGAGCAGGGAGCGCTGGCGAGCCCCGGCGTCGGCGTCTCCTTTTTCTTCCCCCCAGGTGAGGAGGGCGGAGGCAGAAGCGATGGCTCCCACCTGCCTCAAATCCCAGGAGCCAGTGGCATGGGCTCCTGGAACAAGCAGGGAGCGTTGGCGAGCCGCGGCGTCGGTATCTCCTTTTTCTTCCCCCCAGGTGGGGAGGGCGGAGGCAGAAGTGATGGCTCCCACCTGCCTCAAATCCCGGGAGCCGGTGGCATGGGCTCCTGGAACGAGCAGGGAGCGTTGGCGAGCCGCGGCGTCAGCGTCTCCTTTTTCTTCCCCCCAGGTGGGGAGGACGGAGGCAGAAGCGATGGCTCCCACCTGCCCCAAATCCCGGGAGCCGATGGCATGGGCTCCTGGAACGAGCAGGGAGCGTTGGCGAGCCGCGGCGTCGGCGTCTCCTTTTCTTCCCCCCAGGTAGGGAGGGCGGAGGCAGAAGCGATGGCTCCCACCTGCCCCAAATCCCGGGAGCCGGTGGCATGGGCTCCTGGAACGAGCAGAGAGCATTGGCGAGCTGCGGCGTCGGCGTCGGGGCAGCTGGGAGGAAAGGCAGTGTCTGTTCTCAATGGCTGGAGTTGGGCTGCAATTTTTGAAGCCGTCTGCCTGGTCCAGCGAAGGAGGCCTTTGGGAAAGGGGCTGGATGGAAGGTCTTTGCAGCCACCAATCCCTGCCTTGACACAGCTGCCGGCCCTCTCTCTTCTCCTTCCTGGTCCAGCGAAGGAGGCCTTTGGGAAAGGGGCTGGGTGGAAGGTCTTTGCAGCCACCTCTCCCTGCCTTAATACAGCTGCCGGCACTCTCTCTTCTCCTTCCTGGTCCAGCGAAGGAGGCCTTTGGGAAAGGGGCTGGGTGGAAGGTCTATGGAAGGTCTTTGCAGCCACCTCTCCCTGCCTTAATACAGCTGCCGGCATGGTTCTTTACATGCAATCAGTACACTTGGAATTACATTCCCGCCAATGTATCAGATTCCACATGTTGTATCAGTCGCTTAACATTGTTGCTCCCCACTAGGGATATGATCGTTCCAAGCACGAATGTTTCCTCACCCATACGGCGCGCTCACACCACCCAGCTAGACAGCTCATGTGAGAGTAACATTAGGGTTCTGAGTCAAGCCGAGTACGTCTCGTTGGCAGTCAGCATACTTGGCGTGCCAGGCTTAGCCGTTGGCAACGCTTGGAGAATTGGTCAATTGGCTTGCGGGCTAGCAAAAGCCATCAACCACACCTCCTCGGCGATAGCGCTGCTCAACCAGGAGCAGGCAGAGCTTCGCCATGCCATACTAGACAATCGAGCAGCTATCGATTACCTTCTGTTGCTACATCATTTGGGTTGCGAGTCTGTCCACGGCATGTGTTGCTTTAATCTCACAGACAACACCCACAAGGTACAGAGCCAGCTCACGAACCTCCACACCCTAGTCAAGAACATCAAGGAGGATGCTTCATGGGGGTGGTGGGATTCGTTGTGGTCGTGGTTCCCATGGGGTTGGCTACAGACGACACTCAAGGTGATTGTGGGGGTGGTCATACTGGGCACAACAGTGTGTTGTTTCGTGCAATGTATTCCCTCACTGATATCGAGATGTCCCCCATGGAAGGAACCCCGAAACGTCATTCCCCCACACCAGCTGATGCCCCTGCTACGCAGGGCCATCTGTCAGGTCCACAACAAGAAAAGGGGGAGTGCGGGATCCGCAAGCATAATTGGCATAACTGTCCCTGACAGAGGCTACACCGGTCGAGAAGGCTCCTGGTCACTGGGTTCTGCGGGGACAGAAATTGGGGAGCGGATTAATAGTCATAAGATTGATTCACCCATATCTGACCTGACAGGCAGTTCGGCAAGAGGGAGTTGAATACCCAACTTGCGTTAGGAATTAGGTAATTCCGCACTTGCAGATTAGCCCAAGCCCTAGCGCAAATAGTGGCCATGTTTACTCTTGTGCAAGCCATGAACAATGGATTTCCCCTGTCAGTATTTGCCTTAGTTAATTAACTTCCCCAAGAGAGATTCCCAATTAACCCGGGTAAACAGGTGATGTGATTTTCTGTCAGATGACGATTCCATCACACGCTGCCTTGAATTCCTATATATGATGATGATTTTCCCTCAATAAACCACTGGTCTTCGCTCCATCTTGTCTCGTGTCGTTACTTGACCAGTCTCCTCCGGGACCTCATGGCCGCCCCGCGGCCCCGATCCAACAGACCAGAATAACCCAAGTGCCTCTATGTCCCTTGGGGATGTGCATTCACTTTGCGTATGGCAGCCCTTGCTGTACTTAGTGCATGATCAGATGCTGAGAAAAGATCACAATTAATTGCACCAGAAGAACAGGTCAGCTTGCTGGGAACAATCTCTCTTTAAATGACTCTTCCATCCATGGAGAAATCACTCCAACCCATATCCAATATGTCCTTTGATCACCTGGAAGGAGCTTGCGCCAGATTGTGCCACAAACAGTCCAAAATGCAAGCTATTTCCCTGTTTGCAACCTTAGTTTTCAATCAGGCAGATACCTTTATGGCATATTAGCATTTACACCCAAAAGCTCCAGGCAGGACCAGCAAAAGAAATCTTTTCTGCCAAGAGGAAGGGCAAGATGGCAGCCTTTCCCATAATGCACAATAAACTAGTCAGATTAGTCGTTAACTCCTACACCAAAACTAAAGCTTGGACAGTCTCTCCTGCTGGGCCAGAAAGTTATAAGCCTCTGTATGTGGCACAGGGGAGTTGAATGACATACACAGCTCTGACCTCTTCAAGCATGTTGCTTCAGCTCCCTAACTCAGGTAGTGCCTCACTCTGCCATATGGAGGGCTGACTGGCCTTCTTGCAAATTATACTAGACTCTGGACATACTATGTCTTTGTTCTTTGCATAAGTGATTGCCATGTTTTGATATCTGTATGTGAAAACCTTGCAGTTCTGTGCAAATAAATATGACTATTAAATTAAATTAAATTAAATTAAATTAAATTAAATTAAATTAAATTAAATTAAATTAAATTAAATTAAATTAAATTAAATTATTGTTACTGTTACAGAGTGTGCACATTTTCGATCCACTTATTTGCATAAGAATAGATACATGAGAAAAGATACATTCCGCTCCTATAAACAGTAACAATAATACAAGCAGCCCATTGGCTAACAGAGTGTGCACATTTTCGATCCACTTATTTGCATAAGAATAGATACATGAGAAAAGATACATTCCGCTCCTATAAACAGTAACAGTAACAATAATACAAGCAGCCCATTGGCTAACAGAGTGTGCACATTTTCGATCCACTTATTTGCATAAGAATAGATACATGAGAAAAGATACATTCTGCTCCTATAAACAGTAACAGTAACAATAATACAACAAGCCCATTGGCTAACAGTGTGCACATTTTCGATCCACTTATTTGCATAAGAATAGATACATGAGAAAAGATACATTCTGCTCCTATAAACAGTAACAGTAACAATAATACAAGCAGCCCATTGGCTAACAGAGTGTGCACATTTTCGATCCACTTATTTGCATAAGAATAGATACATGAGAAAAGATACATTCCGCTCCTATAAACAGTAACAGTAACAATAATACAACAAGCCCATTGGCTAACAGTGTGCACATTTTCGATCCACTTATTTGCATAAGAATAGATACATGAGAAAAGATACATTCTGCTCCTATAAACAGTAACAGTAACAATAATACAACAAGCCCATTGGCTAACAGAGTGTGCACATTTTTGATCCACATTTGCATAAGAATAGATACATGAGAAAAGATACATTCTGCTCCTATAAACAGTAACAGTAACAATAATACAAGCAGCCCATTGGCTAACAGAGTGTGCACATTTTTGATCCACTTATTTGCATAAGAATAGATACATGAGAAAAGATACATTCCGCTCCTATAAACAGTAACAGTAACAATAATACAACAAGCCCATTGGCTAACAGAGTGTGCACATTTTCGATCCACTTATTTGCATAAGAATAGATACATGAGAAAAGATACATTCCGCTCCTATAAACAGTAACAGTAACAATAATACAAGCAGCCCATTGGCTAACAGAGTGTGCACATTTTCGATCCACTTATTTGCATAAGAATAGATACATGAGAAAAGATACATTCCGCTCCTATAAACAGTAACAGTAACAATAATACAACAAGCCCATTGGCTAACAGAGTGTGCACATTTTTGATCCACTTATTTGCATAAGAATAGATACATGAGAAAAGATACATCCTGCTCCTATAAACAGTAACAATAACAATAATACAACAAGCCCATTGGCTAACAGAGTGTGCACATTTTCGATCCACTTATTTGCATAAGAATAGATACATGAGAAAAGATACATTCTGCTCCTGTCAGAAAACACAGATAACATACATAACAGTGATACACTGTAAAAAAAATTACTACCCACCCTGTGGGAGTGGCTAAGTCTGTGGGTGTGGCTAACTCTGTGGGCATGGCCTCCCCCCCCCCAAAAAAAAAAAGAAGAGAAAAAGAAAAGAAACCCAGGGACCTATCTTGCTGTTGCATCCGGCACTTGTAAAGAACAGTCTTGCAAACGATGGACAGAACAACGGTTTATTGTAAAGTCTTGCAGGCCACAATTGCAAGGATATCCAGACAACAGATGGCTACACAAGTGCCAAGTAATCGGTCTCTCCGAAATCTACCCTTGTAGTACGTACTGAGCTACACCTGCGTGTGAGTGTATGTAGAGGATCTAAGGCTAGCATGGCGAGGTCTAACCTGCAGAGATATTGGGAAGCATTGATCCAGCCCGGCCACACTCTAGTTTTCCCATAGCGCTTATATAGTGTCTTGGTGGTGGTCACTCTGTGATACATTGTAGTAACCCGCTGGATAACCTTAACTAACCAATCATAACCCTAATACATCAGTTTTAACCAATCAGGAACAGGATCCAAAACTATACCCAATCATAGCACTCTAATTAACCTAAGGAGCATGCCAAGAAGGGAAGAATACGCACCAATTCTTGCTCTTGATTCCGATGGCAGGAAATCGCCATTTCGTCTTTGCAAAGTGTTGCTGGCGCAACTTGCAATTTACTTGAATACACAACACTTGCTCTTGGAGCGTCACTCCCAGCAGAGATGGGAGACCCCACTGCAACCACCTCAGCCTCCATGATGCAGCCTGCCTGGCTGCATGAGGATCGGGCATGGGTTGTGTTTGCACCTCGGCCTCAACTGCGGCTGTTGCTTCGCCCGCCGTCGCTTCACCTGCCGCCGCCGCCACGTGGTCCCAGGGGCAGGAGAAAAAGAAGCCACCTGACGTGGTGGCTGGCCTGAGCCAGGCCATGCTGCTGCTTGGACAAGCCTGCCTCTGCCACACACACACACACCCAGTCCTGGGGCGAGGAGGAAGAGGGGAGCGGAGGCAGTAGTGCCCAAGTGGCGGTGGCATGGCCTGGGCTGGCCCAGGCCAGCCACCACGTCAGGTGGCTTCCTTTTCCGCCTGCCCCTGGGAGGTGGGCAGGGAGGGGAGGTGGGCCGGTGGGCTCCTCCTCCTCCTCTCTGGCTCTGGTGGCGGCCACGGCATCTCCTCCTCCTTGTCTTCTTCCTGGTCTCTTGGCTTCCCCTGTTTTCACTACAGGGTAGTGAAAACTGTGAGAGATTGTGAGGAGCTCCAGAGGGATCTCTTGACACTGGGGAAGTGGGCAAAACAGTGGCAAATGAGCTTCAACACTAGTAAGTGCAGAGTGATGCACGTTGGGGCATAAAACCCCAATTACATTTATAAACTGATGGGGTCTGAACTCTCTGCGACAAACCAGGAAAGGGACCTTGGTGTCCTGGTGGACAACTCAATGAAGGTGTCAACCCCGTGTGCCTACGCAGTGAAAAAAGCAAACTCAATGCTAGGGATCATTAAGGAGGGTATAGAAAATAAGTCAGCAAGTGTCATTTGCCTCTTTATAAATCTATGGTAAGGCCCCATCTGGAATACTGTGTACAGTTCTGGTCGCCATACCTCCAGAAGGATATTATGGAGCTGGAAAAAGTGCAGAGGAGGGCAACCAGAATGATTAGGGGACTGGAACACCTTCCTTACCATCTGAGGCTGCAACGGTTGGGCCTCTTCACTCTTGAACGACGACGTCTAAGAGGTGACGTGATTGAAGTTTATAAAATCATGCACGGTGTGGACAAAGTAGATAAGGAAAAACTGTTTTCCCTATCGCATAACACTAGAACTAGGGGACACTCCATGAAACTTTTGGGTACTAGTTCTCAAACAAATAAGAGAAAGTACTTTTTCACCCAGAGGATTACTGGTCTATGGAACTCCCTGCCAGAAGAAGTGGTGACAGCTGTCAGTCTTGACAGCTTTAAGAAAGGATTAGACAAGTTCATGGAGGACAAGGCTATCAATGGCTATAATTATGGATACTTAAGGACAACCTCCGGGTTGGAGAGATAGGCAGGATATCTCTCAATGCCATTTCCAGGGAATCCTAAGCAGGTGGAGGCATCTGCTTGGGAATACCCTGAAGCAAATGGTGAGCCACTGTGTGAAACAGAATGCTGGACTGGATGGGCTGTGGCCTGTTCCAGCAAGGCTGTTCTTATGTTCTTATGAGGGGGAGGAGGGCGTGATGTGCAGGGAGGTGGGCATGGCCAGACAGTTCTACTACCGGTTCGGTCAAACCATCCAGAACCTGCTTCAGTACAACACTGCTACCATTGCCTTCTGTTCAACCCCCACCAATTCAAGGGGCATCAGCCACCTCTAGGAAGTGTAACACATCACACACTCTCGTAGCCCACAGTCACGGTAATCAGACACACCCATTTTAATATGCCATGAGACTCTTCACTGTTTACATATGAGTGCTAAATAAACAATGCTGCTGAGCTTCTACTAAATTCTGGATTTACTCAAATCATTATGGTAGCAACACTCTAATTCTGGGGGGTTTTTTTACACAAGGGGGACAAAGAGCCTCTGTAGGATCGGGGCCGCTGGACGGCCGTGAGGTCCCGGAGGAGACTGATCAAGGAACGATACGAGGCAAGATGGAGCGAGATCAGGTCAGTGGTTTATTGAGGAAAAAGCATCATCATATATAGATCAGAAGGCAATGAGGGATAGAATCGTCATCTGACAGAAAATCACATCACCCATTTACTCGGGTTAATGGGAAATCTCTCTTGGGGAAGTTAATTAACTTGGACAAACACTGACAGGGGAAAACCATTGTTCGGGGTTTACACCAGAGTAAATATGGCCACTATTTGCACCAGGGATAAGGCTTAACTGTGAGTGAGTAATTGCTTAAGACGTAACGGAGGTTAGTGATCTGCTTCTCTCAGCGGAATCACTGGTCAGGTCATATGTGGGTGAATAAACCCTTATGATTACTACTATTAATCCCCTCCCCCAATTTCTGGGCCCGCAGAGCCCACGGACCAGGAGCCTTCTCGACCGGAGTGGCCTCTGCCAGCCGCCGTGCTGTGCCAATTGCGCTCGCGGAATCCATAAGCCTCAAGGCCCAAAACAAAGCAAAACAAAACAATATACACAGCTGTTTATTTGTTTCAGTTGACTACCTTATCCTCATAGGAGACATCTTTGGGGCTGGACCTCAGATTTGGATCCTTAAGGGCTGTAATGTTTGATTGTCTTCTATCTGGGTCTTCTGTATGTTATCTGCTGTCAAGTGAGACCTGACACAGTCACTGAAATAGGACTTTGGTGGGATTCAAAAAAATTTACTACCTACTCGGTGGGCGTGGTATGGTGGGTATTGCCAGGGGGAAAGCCCTGTGTTGCACCTGAATTAGGACTACTTTATTTCAAAATTTGGATGGGCGGGGCCAGCCGTAATTTCTGCTACTGGTTCTGGCAAACTGGGGCAAACCAGCTGAATCCCACCACTGATTTCGGGGTAACTGTGGTATTTCTGGAGTAGTTTCTCCAATTCTATCACCACTCTGAGTTTCCATGATAGAGTGAGGATTTGAACCCAAGTCCTCTGAGTTCTAGTCTGCATGCTACCAATACATTACACTAGGTATATTCACCTCCTAGTGCAGGAGTTCCCAACCTATGGCCTGTGGACTGGCACTGACCTATGGCACCATTTCATGTGGCCCACTACCACTGCACCTGGAAGTGGGAGCGGGCTCATTTTCGACAGCTGTAAAATGCACCCACACATGTGTAAATGGGGTTACATCATACGTAAATGCGCCCACAGCTGTCGTAAACATGGAAGCGGGCACATTTACTTTCACTTCTGGGGTGTGTGGTCCAGCTTGCTCAGCTCTCTGGGGGGACAGGGACGTGGTCAGGGCTGCTGAGTAAAGGGGTTGGGAACCCCTGTCCTAGGGCATCCACTGTTAGATGCATAAAGGAACTAGACTACTGATCACAGGTAGTCAATTTCACTCCTTTCTTGTTTTTTTATGAAGATGGGGTTATAGGTAAAGATAAAGGTCACCCATGCTCAAAAGCCAGTCATATACGACTCTAGTGTATGGTGTTCATCTGCATTTACAGCTAAAGAGCCAGTGCTGTCTGCATCTGCAGAAGTTTCTGTGGTCACGCGGTAGGCATGACTAGACACCGGAGCACACTAAACACTGTTACCTTCCCACGGAAGCGGTACCTATTTATCTACTTAAAATTTCTTGTTTTTGAACTATTAGGTTGGCAGGAGCTGGGACAGAGATGAGAGCTCACTTTGTCATGCAGCACTCGGGTCTCAAACTGTTGTCCTGCTGACTTTCCAGTTCTCACGTTCAGCGTCTTATCCACTAAGCCACCACAATCCCTGATGGGGATATAATTGGCCATAAATATGAATCAGGAACATAGGACTGACCAGCTACCTCATGAGAGTGAGATGGCTGTCTTCTGATTATTGTGTACAATGTCTAGTTCCATCCTTTGTGTAGTTATCACAAGGTCATAGTAAATCAGTGTGCAGTACTAAGAGGGTTGGTAAAGTGGTTTTTTAAAAATGACAGAGTCCATAGAAAACAGTTGTAGACACACAACTTTGACTGGGACAGATGATTTCTGGACTCAAGAAAGGAAACAAAACCATATACCAAACATAGCTCCTAACCACACAAATGTTTGTCCTGGATTTACACAAACTTTCTATCTTATGCCCTGACATTTCAAGTACTGCCACAATTCACACAGAAATGTTTAATTATCCTGGAAAGGTATATTTCAAATATCCACATTTTAAAAGTACTTCTTCCCTCGTGTCCGTCACTGCAATTATCAGCACCCTCTTGCCCAACCATTTCAATGGCAAAGTGTTTAGCAAGTTATGGTAAGCATTTGAATTGGGGTTGAATCATTTTAGCACTATACAGTTAAACTAGGAGGTAGGAAATTAAAAATACAATTTACAAATTGCATTACCGTTGTAGTCCTTACCAGTGGAAGTAGGAAGCAGGTAAAAGGAGTAGGGCACCTCTACACCAAGTCTCATTCTGTGCATCAACAGTAATGTCATTGGATATACCCAGCAATTGCCTTGAAGGACCAATACTGGAAATGCTAGAAAAACACACAAACCCTGCCAGCTGAACAAAATATACTCAATACTCATGCCAAAAGATCAAATCTACCAGCTACTGGTAATAATGTCATGTATTGATGGAATAAATATTGAAAGGAACAGTGAAGAACAAAGCATAAACAATGGGGAAAATATTGCTCTAGTCTAGATACTCTCTGAAGTGCTTGCTCAAATTTTGGGGTGGGGGGAGTTGATCATCAGATCACTCTCCTTCTTCTGCACCCAAATCATTGCTCCCCTAATCTATTACGTCAAGATACTTTGCAAAGTCAGGGAGCTGCTTGTTTTCAAGTTTTCTTTCTAAACCACACATCCACAGTGTGTGTGTTAGATATACTGTATATAAAACAATCAATGTCAATACACAGTGCTGTTATTGATTGGTAAGGAATGCCCCCAAGCTTTTAGAAAAGAGCAAAGGTGATAATGTTTGGCGGTCAAAGAAGGGAGAAAAGAGCTCGGATTTTTCCTCTCAGATACTTCGTGTAAATATTGGAAACCTTGTTGTTTCTTAAGAAGAAAATACCCAACTCCATCCATAAGATTGGCCTGGTAGATATTTGACTGTGCAGCAAAATGATGCAATTGGCATTGTCTACAACTCTACACTGACAACAGTGAATGCCTTTTTTGGTTAATACACTGCATTATGTCTGCAAGTATTCATTAGAAGTGGTTGGCCCAGGTCTGGAAGAAATTATTTACAAGCAATTAATTTTTTTCTTATTACTGTATTTCCTTTTTCCAAGGCAGAAAGTAAAATTACATTACAATGTGATTGTAACAATAAAGGATAACCAGTCCTTCCATAGACTGTTACATCTAATCATTTTTGTAGTTACAGGAGTGTAGCCTCTAAATGTCACACATTCCAACTGCTGTATCTTGGGCTGTTGTCTTGCATGGTACTGTGGGATGAAGCCAGAACAATGTAGAAGGGAGGCAAGTATGTTTTGCCCCCACAGGCCAATGACCTTTGGCATTCAGACTTTTTTTTAAAAAGTGACAAAACTGGTAACTATTTTATTTACTTTAAAGTTAAGTATTAATTTTAAGAAACTACAACTATCACATTAATGAACTACTGGAAGGTGTATAAATGCATTGTTGTCATGTGCCATCAAATTACCTCTGATTTACAGCGACCCTATAAAACAGTTTATAAGGGATAAATTATAAAATTATAAGATTATTATTATAGATTATAAGGGGGAAAATGGAATAGAACCAATCTTAAACAGAGACAACAAATGAAGTGGTTTGCCCATTTGGAGAGAATGTCTTGACATTTCATACCATACAAGGCTTATGTGAAAAGAGAAGAAGGATGAAGGAAGGGGATAGAAAACTTCAGAGATTTATTACAAGAACACCAAATAATGTTGTGGAGGCTGCTAGAAGTGTCAGAGCAAGAACCTTGCATCTCACTCAACACCCAAAGGGGTGGTGGTGGTAGAAGAAGAAGAAGAAGAAGAAGATCATCATCATCAACAACAATAACAAACAACAACAACAACGTAAATTAGTGACATCCAAAATGCCCTATTGTTTTGCAAATCCAAGGCTATCGCTTACTTTTCTGAGTTAACCCACCTCTTATTTAGTCATCCTCTTTTTTTGCTGCCTCCATTTTTTCTAATTTTATTGCCTTCTCAATGAGTCTTGTCTTCTCATGCTGAGTTCAAAGCCTCAGTTTTATCATTTTTGTTTCTAGAGATGCATTTTGATCTAGGCCCCAGCTATTTGTCTTTCCAGTAGTCCATAGTTCTGAACTATAAGAACACAGTGGTCAAAATTCTCTTGCATAGCTTTACAAGTGGCAGACCTGTTATTAGAGGCTAATTGCCCCAAGTTAAGAAGTCAATATACTAGTTATAACCTGTACACCGAGCCTTTCAACTCAGTATGCAACTGATCATGTCTATGGTGATTTCTTAACATGGGACAATTAGCCTCCAAAAATTGTGCCGTTCCTGCTATGCCATTGTAAATACGTAAGAGGATTTGGGCCAGTATATAGTCTGCTTTTCCTCAAAGAACAATGAAGTTTGGGCCTGTCCAGACTGCCTCTCTGGCCTAGCCTGGAAAGTCTTGTTTCCCATTTAGAGGGAGGAGTGATGTGCCATTTGGTGCATTCCTCCCATCTGAACAGCGACTGATCTTTTGAATTTTATTTGAACACTTCTGATCATCAATAAATGGCCAGGGAAAGTGAACTTGTGCTGATTATTTATTTATTTACTAGCAGATTTTGCCCGGCGGTGCCAGGCTGTTTTAAACTGTGTTGGAAGGTTTTTGTTTTATGTTTATGCAAATGAGGTTAGTTTTTAATTGTGGTTTTTAAAATTTTTATTTTTACACATGGGCTGTTATAAACTGTGATTTTTTATTTTTGGTTTTTGTTTTTTGGTTTTTAAAAAGAGGAAAGGATGATATAATTTTTTATAATTATTGTATTTAACCAAATAATGCGTTACTATGTGAATTTTTGAAAATAGTTGTACCTTGGATAATAATTTTTAAAATGTGTAAGAATATGTTTTTTTTAAATCAATGTTTCTATACTGTGTTTAGATGTTTTGTTTTGTTGAGTGAAAACGTATTTCTTTTTTTTAATTATTTGTGATTAGTGTGAATATTTTTGAATGTTTTGATAACTTATTTCAGTAATTTGGGAATTATTTGTAATTATTTTGTATATTTTTGAATGCTTTTTTCTCTTGTGGCCTCTGGGTGAGGCTGGTGAGCTTTTCTTGTATTTTACTATTTTTCTCTACTGTCCTCTGGGTGTCGCTTCTTCTTCCGGTAAATAGTCTCTTTCTTTCCTCAGTTTAGTTCCGGTTGTCATGGAGTGAGGACGTCTCCTGGTAAGGTCTCTGGTTTTATTTTTAAATTTTTTTTGGGGGGGGTGTTTTGGGTTTTGGGGGGTCTGTGTGTTTTTTTCTTGTTTGTTTTTGGAAGTTTTTGTGTTTCCTTTTTGTGTTTTTTATTTTTTGTTTTGATTATTTTTGACTGTTTTTGGATTGTGTTTTTGGATGTTTTTGTGTTTACTTTTTCTATTTTTATTTTGGTTTTGATTATTTTTTATTGTTTTTGGATAGTGTTGTTTTGTGTTGGGGTGGTGGTATTTCCGTGGTCCGGCCTGGGTGGCCAGACCATGGAAATTGCCTCGCCGCTTCATGCGGCGTTGGGGTGGGGGGGTTTCCGTGGGCCGGCCTTGGTGGCCGGCCCACGGGAATCCCATCACCGCTTGATGCGGCATGGGGGGGAGGTATTTCCATGAGTTGGCCTGGGTGGCCAGACCACGGGAATCCCATTGCCACTTGATGCAGCGGTGGGAGGGTGGGGGTTTCACGGCCTGCCTTTTTTATTTTTATTTTTCGCTCGCTGGCTGCCTCAGTGTTCTGCGCGCTCATGGTGCGCAGGACGCTGGGGCTTGTAGTTTGGCATGTGCGTTTTTGGCTTGTGCAGCGTTTTTTTTCTGTGGGTTTGATTTTGATTGGCTGCGGCGCATTTCCGAACGTTCCTTTTGCTCGCGGCGCGGGGCAAGGAACGTTGGGAATTGAAGTTCCCTTTTTTTGTTTGCATCCGGGGGGCTCCTGCCCCACTGGTGCAAAATTCAACCCGACAGTTACCTGTGAACCCCGGTCGGGCGAGTGCACGGAGGCTCGGACGGGGCTAGTGGGGCCTGGCTAAACATCCTTTGTCACATTCCAACGGTTAATGCACCATTTTATAGGTATAGATTGACTATTTTTGATCCGGACTGTTTTTTAAAAAATTTCAATGCATCCCTATGGCAATGCTGCATTTTATGTAAAAAACCGTATTATGTAAAAAGCTACAGAATGGACTTATGTAACTCAAGGTTTTATTATAATTTGGATCTTAAAGTCCCACAAGATCTTAACCATCTTATCCTCATTCTCAATCATCATGTCAAGTTTGTGTTCTCACCAGTAATTTGTAGATGGTATTCCATAATTCACGCACAGGTTCTAATGTAACATTGCTGCAACTTGGTTATAGCATCCTTTTTCTGTTGAGTCTTACTTCATCCACTGATAACATTTATTTATTATTTATTTATTTATTTTATAAATTTATACCCCACCCTCCTGGTGAAAACACCACCCAGTGTGGCAACAACAAGTAAAAAAATAATATAAAACAGCCAGAACATTTACAATTAAAACGCATACGCAACCTACAATTAAAAAAAGACAAGAATAAAAACAGCATAAAACTGGCTATATACTAAAAAAAACTACCCCCCCTCCCTTCCCACACATTAAACCAAAAACAGAAAACACCAGAAGGCTTTCCCACAGAATTAGGCAAACCAGCGGAGCAGGGAAGTGGATCCTCTGGAGTCCCACACCCGCTGGCAAAGCCAAGTCTTCACCATTTCTTTACAAAGCCTACATTTATTGTCAGTCCCAATTTTTTTCAATTTTGCTTTAATTATGTTGGTTTGAAGTACTTGTTTTTGCATGGCAAATATAAGTCCTTTGGTCTCCTTTTTGGGATATCACATTTTAGTCATACCCAGTTATTAGCCCTATCCAAACAACCAAACAACCAAACAACCATGATCATCTTTAGTTTTCCTTCTTGTCTGATAACCTGGATGTAATTGAATGAAAAGCAGGATATAAATGCAAATTATAAATGAATAAATTAATATAGTTACTATATTATATTAATATAGGGCTTCTAAAAAAAATTAAATGATCTGGGTGGATGTTATAATCCCTATCTGCATCCATCTATTCACCCACTTGCGCACATAATCCAGTAACATTGTAGTCATGTGGATTTCAAATGAAACATGTGCCCAGGAAAGTTTCAACCAGGGATTCTCAACCTATGGCCTGTAGGCCGGATAGGGGCTGCGGCGCCAATTTTCTTTAAGGATTTATATCCCACCCTTTTGCCACCCTCTTGCCCTCAGGGCGGTACACAATCACATAAATCACATAAGTATTATACAAATCCCCTTTAAAAATTCAATAAAAAACTATTTTAAACCATCCCAAATTTAAAAAGACCCTCCCTTCCCCACCCATCAATAAAAGGGACCTATAATTCTAACAGAGCCAACAAGCGGGAGTCAGCACCCCGTTGGCCCCCTATACGTGCCTGCCAGCCAGGTTTTCAGCCCTTTCCTAAAGGGCAGCAGTTCTGTCTGCAGCCGTAGGTCTGCTGGCATGAGGTTCCACAGGGTTGGGGCAGACACGGAGAAGGCCCTTCTCCTTGTGCTAGAGAGGCGAGCCCCTCTAGCCAATGGAACACAGAGAGAGCCCCTCCAGTCTGCCCTGGTGGGGCGGGCGGATTATCTTGGGGTGATGCGATCTCTTAGGTATCCTGGCCCACTACCATGAAAGGCCTTAAAGGTCATTACAAGCACCTTGAATTGCACCCAGAGACAAACTGGTAACCAGTGCAGCTCCCGAAGCAGAGGAGAGGCACGGGCATAGCGCCCGCACCCCATCACTACCCAGGCTGCTGCATTCTGGACCAGCTGCAGCCTCCGAATGGTTGTCAAGGGCAGCCCCATGTAGAGTGCATTACAATAATCAATTCTGGAGGTAACCAGCGCATGTGTGACCATGAGCAAGGAATCCCTAGCCAGGAGCGGGCACAACTGGCAAATTACACGCAACTGTGCAAAGGCCCTCCTGGCTACAGCTGCCACCTGTTCTTCTAGCAGCAGACGCGCATTCAGGAGGACCCCCAAGTCACGTACTGGGTCTGTCTGGGGCAGAGTAGCCCCATCCAAGACCAAGGATGGCAGCTCCCAGGATAATGCGGGACCCCAAACCTACAGCCACTCAGTCTTGCTAGGGTTTAGCTGTAACCCGTTGGCCCCCATCCAGACCCCCACAGCCTCCAGACACCTGGATGTTGACAGCATCACTTGGGTTCCCACGGGCCGAGATGTACAACTGTGTGTCATCCTCGTACTGATGGTACCGCAACCCATGGGAACAAATGATCTCAACCAACGGCTTCATGTAGATGTTAAATAGGAGATGAGAAAGCACTGAGCCCTGAGGCACCCCATATTGGAGAAGCCTAGGGCTGGACCTCTCACTCTCCAACCACACCGACTGGGTCCAGTCCTCCAGGAATGAGGAAAACCAAGACAGCACCGTGCCCTGGATCCCCAACCCTTTGAGCCGTCCCAGAAGAATACCGTGGTCGACGGTATCGAAGGCTGCTGAGAGGTCTAAGAGAGCAAGGAGGTCTAAGGGAGCAAGGAGGTCTAAGAGAGCAAGGCCATACGACCCACACCCTCACTGCTGCCGCCATTGCCACCACCGCCACCACCGCGACCATCCTTTATCCCTCCACCTGGCTTGGTGTGTCCCTAACACCACTCCATAGCAGGGCAGGTGTTGTAAGAAGGCTTACAACATCCACCCTGCTACGGGTCGGTGTTAGGGACACACCAAGCCAGGCAGAGGGGAAAAGGATAGCAGTGATGGAGGCAAAAGTGGAAACGACACATGCATGTGACCGCCCATGTCCTTCCTGAGTGCTGCTCTGGCTGAACGTGGGCAAGGACGGGCAGGACCCCTCCTTCACCCACGGCAGGCTGGTAAGCAGGGAAGTGGTGGTGTCGGTGGTATGAGGGGGAGTGTTTGTGGGCCAGGATGGTGGCATGAGGGGAGTGTTTGAGGCAGTGGTGGTGGTGGTGGGGTGTGTGTGTGTTGGTGGCGGCAGTGACAGCAGCATGGGGGAAGTGTTGACAGGCCGGACTGGTGGTGTGTGGGGGAGTGTTGGCGACAGCATGGTGGGGAATGGTGGGGGCTTGGGGTGGTCCTGCCACTGTTGCCCTGTTGTGTTCTGTAAAGCTGTGCCTTTAACAATGTACCTTAGCCATGTGGTAACAATGTAACCTTTCTGTGTGCAACATTATAACCTTCAGCTGTATCAATGTACACCTGATAAGGGAACGCGAGCTAGTGACCACTAGATGGCAATAGCGAGCGTCCAGCTCTCATGGCTCAGATTCACCTGGATCAGCAGCGCGGGAAGATTCCCGCCACCTCTTCGCCTGGACAAGAAGGGCGTGACCTTCTACGACGTCACGCAGGCAGCAACCAATAGTCTGTCGACGAGCCACTTTCAAATGTATAGCCAGCTGTATATATTGAGCTACCCATCCGCCATTACCACATGTTCCTCCGGATCATCATGCAATAAACCTGTGTTAAGCCAACCCTTCGGCTGTTTCATTGTCTTTGGTCCCTTACACTAAATTGGCGACGAAGGTGGGATCATGGCAGCCCACGGGATCAAGACATGCGCCGGTTTCGAAATCAGGAAACCGGGCGACTGGGAGATCTTCGAAATGGACTTCCAGGCAGCACTGATTGAGTCCGAAGTCACGGAAGAGGCAAAGAAAAGGGCCATCTTCACCAGGATGCTCGGACAAGAAACCAAAAGGACCTTGGTGGACCTGATCGCACCGAGGAGGGTGAGTGAATTCAAGGCCAAGGAACTCATGCAGATGCTGCGTGAGCACGTCCGGCCCGCCACGGCGATGTTTCCCGCTTGGAGCGCGTTCTGGAGGCGAGTCCAAGCGCCCGGGGAGACAGTCGCCGCATTCGTGGCGGCCGTGCGGCTGGCGGCCGGCCCGTGCAAATGGGAGAATGTCGAAATCACCCTCCGGGACTGTGTGCTGTGCGGCCTGAACGACGCCGAAACCCAGCGCACATTAATGAACCAAGAGCCGCCTCCCACGTTGCAGGAGGTCATCAGAGCAGCACAGGCCGCGGAAGCTACAAAGGCTGGGGTACAAGAACTCCAGGACTGGCGGCCGAGGCCGAGCAAGGCAGAGACTCCGGTGCATACAGCCCGGCGAGCTTCGAGGTCGTCCGCAGAGAGCAGCGACGACGAGGACGTCCGGAGGGTCCGGAAAGAGAGCCGGCGGTGCGACGGCTGTGGAGCGGCCCACGACCGCGTAAAATGCCCATTTCGGAAGGCCGAGTGTCACAACTGCGGCCGCCGCGGGCACATCGCCAAGGTGTGCAAGAAGAGGCGCGAGACCCGGAGAAGCTCGGCAGACCGTTCCGCGGGACAAGACCGCTCAACGAGACCCAAGGACGGCGCTCAGGCCACGCGGAAGCAGGACGGCGTGGGCCGCATCTCCGATGGCAGCGAGGACGACGCCCCAGTATTCAGCGTGTCCGTAGGACACCCCCGCTACTTTGTTGAGGTACTAGTTCAAGGGGTTCCCATTAGAATGGAAATTGACTCGGGGTCCTCATATTCAATCATTTCCCAGAGGGAGTTTTGGAGAATTGCCCCCCACAGGCGACCCAAGCTCAAAGCGTTGAGGTCCACACTACGGGACGTGCAAGGGAACAGCATTCCAGTGTTGGGGGTTGGAGAATTTCAGGTTAAATTCAAGAAGCACGCCGCGTCTCTCCCTCTAGTCGTGCTTAAAGGGGGAGATTGCAGCCTCCTCGGGACTCAATGGTTCCAGCCCCTGGGTTTGTTTATTGGGGGGGTGCATGCCGTTGGGATGCACGTCGTTGGGACTGACCCGATTCAGGAGGTGTGCGAGGCGCACCCCGAAGTTTTCAAAAAAGGACTGGGGAAATTCAAGGGGCCCCCAGTGACATTCGACCTGGACCCGGAGGTCCGCCCAATTCGACTCAAACCACGCCGGGTGCCGTTCGCACTCAAGGACAAGATAGAGGCGGAACTGGACAAGTTGGTGGGCCAGGGAATCCTTGTGCCTGTTATCTTAAGATAACGCTTATCTCCTCAAAATCTTTCAAGGTCAGGGCATGTTGGCAAAATGACCAGCTCTCATTTTGTCCCCCCTCCCAACTCTCTGGCAGGGTCATTGACCGATGGTTCAAAAGGACAATGAACTTGAGTTGTGAAGTTCATTCCCATTCATTGAATTTAGAGAATCCCTCAGGTGTTGCTCTGTCCACTAGAGGTACTAATCCCAACGACGTAATGCATCCAAGAATCACTTTGAACCTCTGCGCTTTTAAAGCTCCATTTTTCAACCTTGAGACATGGTGACAAGTAACTTAAAACAAAGTAACCTTTCCAATTTCATGACACACTGCACATCTTCAGAAGTATAAAGGCACAAGAGGTATGTAAAGGGCAAAAAGTTTAAAGATGCTTTTAAATGTCTGTGGTTGGGGAAGCACATGGATGTGTTCTCTGTTAAGGGAAAGGAAGGAAAAGGTTGCAAAATAATAGTCATGCTGGCTGACAGAGACAGGAGAGAATTTAGATCCGTCATCTTGGAAATATGAAGTAAACACAACCCACCTATGGACTGAGAAATGCTGCTTCTGTCTCCATCCCATGCAAAGCTCACAGCTGTTGTGTATGGAGATCAGTACCTTTAAGAATGTAATTGTGAATGATTACAATGTAACTCAATGTAAAACAGCTGACATGATACACAGTTCAGCTGCCTCTAGAGGATATCAGAGGCAGCTGCAAGCGCTCGGATCACATGGTACAAAACAACACCCTAATTCCCCTGAGCTCAGACACCCTAATTCCCCTGAGCTCGACCAGCCTGCCACACAGCCCAAACGAACACGCGGGCCACCACATTGGTTAAGGGACTTCGTCCCATCCTAGGGTGGAGGAATGTTGTGTATGGAGATCCGTACCTTTAAGAATGTAACTGTGAATGATTACAATGTAACTCAATGTAAAACAGCTGACATGATACTTGGTTCAGCTGCCTCTAGAGCAGTGGTTCCCAAAGTGGGCCCTATGTCCCACAGGGGACTTCAATTGCCAGAAGCCTAAGTCAGTATATTGGCTGATCAGTGCTTTGAGGAATTGACTTAGGCTTCTGGGAAATGGAGTCCAAGAACCAAAATTTGGGAAACACTGCTCTAGAGGATATCAGAGGCAGCTGCAAGCACTCGGATCACATGGTACAAAACAACCAACCATAGGCTCCCGCGGGAAAGATTCCTGCCACAGGTAAACCCTTGTAAGGTAGACCGTACGTCTCAGTGATGTCACGAATACCTCAGCCAATGGTCAACCATGTAGATAAATTCAAATGTACTGTAAGCATATATAAGGAGCTGCGCCTCCGCCATTACCTCATGTTCAGATTGCATACCGTGCAATAAAGATGTGTTTGGCTCTGTGATGCTGCCTATTGTGTATCAATCTGCATACGTCAAATTGGCGACGAAGGTGGGATAATGGCTTCCCACAGCGTCAGGCTACCTCCGTTTGAGGTGAAAGACCCAGAACAATGGGATCTGTACAAGTGCCAGTTCAGGCACGCGATGGCCACAGAGTGCATCGAAGAAGAGGAACAAATGCGCTCGTGCCTGCTTGCCCAGATTGGTCTCCCCGTGCTGTGGCTACTGATTCATATGATGGCGCCCCGGAAAATCGAGATGGTTCTGCTCGAACACATCTTGGCGGCCCTGTGAGGACACTTTCAGCCTACAGTGTCCATCTTCCCAGCAATGGTTGCATTCCACAGGCGAGACCAGCAGCTAGGCGGGTCCATGGCAGACTATGCGGCCGCGCTCAGGTCAGCTGCTGCCCCGTGCTGGTGGGAGAATTTGGAGAAATCCCTGAGGGACCACCTATTATGCGGTTTGCGGGACGAAGAAGTTCAGCAGAGGTTGATGACCCGAGATCAACACACCTTCCAGGCCATCCTGCGGGAGGCCCAAGCGGCTGAAGTGGCGAGGTCCAGAGTCAAAACCCTCAAAGTAAGGCCTTGAGGGGTCCCAGTCTGCTGTGCAGGCCCCAACCCCCAACCAGCCCCCTCTCATCTTCAGAGGCCTCAGCACCAGCCAGGTCCGGGTCCAGTGACGACGACAACATCCAGAAGGTCTGGAGGAAGGCGACTGAAAAGCACACCGGGGATAAGGGAGACCGCCGATGCGATGGCTGCGGAGCGTCCCATGACCAGAAAAGGTGCCCTTTCAGAAAAGCCGAGTGCCACAGCTGCGGACGCCGAGGCCACATCGCCAAGGTTTGCAGGCGAAAGCACAGAGGGAACCAGGAGGCTGCGGAGCATCCTTGATGGAAGGCGGACGGCATCAGAAAAATCTCCGCAGACGAGGCCACCGTGAACCGTGTGTCTGTTGCACACTGACGTTTTTTCGTTGAGGTACTGTTACAGGGGGTCCCGGTTAGGATGGAAGTAGATTCGCGTTTGTCATACTTCATCATTTCCCAAAAAGAATTCTTGCGCATTCCCCCCCCCCACGCGCGGCCAAAGCTCAAAGTCCTAAAGACTAATTTGCGGGATGTGCAGGGCTATGGCATCCCGGTTTTGGGGGTGGGTGATTTTAAGGTGAAACTCAAGAGGTTCATGGAGAAGCTGCCCCTAGTGGTTCTCAAACAGGGGTCCAGTTGCCTCCTGGGGACTCAGTGGTTTGCCCCTCTGTGTATCGAACTGTCCGGCATCAACGCCATAGAGACTGATGCCGTGTGAGACGTGTGCGACGCACACCCAGCGGTTTTTGAGAAGGGGCTCGGGAAGTATAGGGGGCCCCCCGGTCTCGTTCGATTTGGATCCAGCAATCCAACCCATCCGGCTCAAGCCACGATGAGTGCCATTCGCCCTCAAGGACAAGATTGAGGCGGAACTGGACAAACTGGTGGGTCAGGGGATTTTAGTTCCAGTGGACTCTGTGGAGTGGGAAACTCCAATTATGACCGCCATAAAATCAAATGGGGAGGCTAGAATTTGTGCGGACTATAAATGTACCATTAACAAAGCTATTTGCCCTAATGCATATCCGGTGCCGGTAGTTAGCCATTTACTAGCCACTTTTTCATGGGGGTAAATGTTTCACTAAGTTAGATCTGGTGCAAGCCTATCAGCAGCTGACAGTCATGCCTGCTGCCGCAGCTGTGCAAACAATTGTAACACACAAGGGTGCCCTTAAAGTAACGCGCCTCCAGTTTGGTGTAAATTCGGCCCCCAGGATTTTTCAATCTTTAGTAGAATGCCTCCTCAAGGGTCTCCCCGGGGTTCTCCCATATTTTGACGATGTTTTGATTACTGCGGGGAGTGAGTCGGAACTTGCCAAAAGGCTGGACAAAGTTCTAACAGTATTCGAGAAAGCGGGGTTAAGATTGAGACGTGATAAATGTGTGTTCCTTGCGATAGAGGTAGAATTTCTAGGGTTCAAAATAACCCCCCGATGGTGTTAAGCCCTCCGATTCAAAGGTTGCGGCTATTCAAAATGCCCCTCGCCCCACCGCGAAAACAGAGTTGCAGTCCTTTTTAGGGCTCCTAAATTTCTATCATTCTTTTTTGCCAAGGAAAGTTTCCATAGCAGAGCCTCTGCATCATCTTTTAAAGAAAGATGCGGTTTGGCGGTGGGGGGGACAGCCAGGAAAAGGCTTTCAAAGAGTTGAAACAGCTACTCTCCTCAGAGGCAATCGTAACCCATTTCGACCCCAGGAAGCCCGTGGTGCTAGTTTGCGATGCATCACCAGTGGGGGTGGGGGCAGTGCTGTGTCACATGTTAGAAAACGGGTGGGAAGCCCTGGTTGCCTTTTACTCCAGGTCACTTTCAAAGGCAGAGCACAACTATGCACAAACTGATAGAGAGGCTCTTGCGATAGTCGCAGGAACCAAGAAATTCCACGACTTCCTCTATGGTCGGGGGTTCACCATTGTGACTGACCACAAGCCTCTGCTGGGCATTTTTATCACGTGCAAGCCCACACCCCAGATTCTGTCCCCAAGAATGCTGCGGTGGGCCATATTTCTAAATGCTTACCAGTACATGCTGGTCCACTGCCCAGGCAAAGAGATCAGCCACGCTGATGCACTTTCCCGGTCCACCCTCCCAGAGCTAGGAGAACCCGAATGCGAGGTGGAGCAAGACCACCAGGTGTTGCTGATCGAGTCCCTCGATTCACCACCCATAGTACCCACAGATCTCGCCAAGGCCACGGCGAAGGACAAGGTTCTGTCCCTAGTAACTTCATGGGTAAAGAACGGCTGGCCCATGACTCCACCAGCTGAGGAGTTCAAGCCATTTTTCCAGAAAAGAGTTGAACTCTCGTTAGAAAGGGGTTGCCTCCTCTGGGGCCAACGGGTGGTCACTCCCGAGGCGCTATGCGCAAAAGTGCTAAAATTGTTGCACATCAGCCACCTGGGGATTGTGCGCTCAAAGGCTCTGGCCAGGAGCTATTTCTGGTGGCCCCAGATAGACGCGGACGTTGAACATATGGTGGGCACTTGCAAAAGTTGCCAGGGTTCTTGACCTGAGGAGTCCCAACTTCCTCACAGAGAATGGAACACAGCCTGCGGTCCATGGTTGTGGGTACACATCAACTTCGCTGGTCCGTTTCAAGGCTCCATGTTCCTCCTCGTGGCCGATTCTTTTTCAAAATGGTTGGAGGTCATCCCAATGTCCAATACGTCCTCTGCCGCAACCATTAAACACTTGCGGAAGCTGTTTAGTTGTTTTGGGCTGCCTGAAGTGCTTGTCTCAGACAATGCCAGTACCTCCACTTCCACCAAATTCAAGGCATTCCTAGAGAGGAATGCAATTCGGCACATCACTTCAGCCCCGTTCCACCCCGCAACGAATGGCCAGGTTGAGCGCCAAGTGCAGACGACTAAGGAGGCACTTCGGAGAATGGGCCCTGGGGATTTAAATTTACAACTGTGCCAGTTCCTCATTTGCTACAGAGCAACCCCCCTGGCATCCGGTCTCTCGCCTGCAGAACTCCTTATGCGTAGGAGGCCCATAATGCTTTTTGATTGGCTGGATCCGACCAGAGTGGAGGAAAAAGGGAGGAACGTAGAGATGGGAAGCACCAAAGTTTTCGCTGTAGGGGACCCGGTGCATTGCAGGAACTATGCGGTCACCGGCCCAACATGGGTCCCAGGGCTTGTGATTGAACAGACTGGGCCAGTGTCCTATAAGGTAGAAACAAGTGCGGGGTTGCTCTGGAGGAGACACGCCGACCAACTCTGGTGTTGGGTCTCGGGCGTCCAGGGTGAAGAGAGCCAGGATGAATCAACGTTAGGGTCCTCCCCCACCTGCGTATTCCAAGGGGGAGACACAGAGTACCTTCTCCCATGGGAGGATCCTTATATCAATTCCTTCCCCAAAAATGCGAGGTCGAATCCCTGTCCTTTGTACCTTCCTGGGGGGGAACAGGGAGATAACACAGACCCCGAGAGTTCAGTTTTTGGTTTACAGGTTTGGGGGGGGGGGATTTGCGGTGTGTTCCCCCACCCATCCAAGAGAGAAGCGGGGTTTTGATTTAGTCCCTGGTACCCCCGAGCCTTTGGTCTCTACCCCTGCTCCCAGAGAAACGAGGCAACCTTCTGTTGAGTCGCCTGCCACTTCGAGCACTACGTGGGACTGTGTTTCTAGGTACTCCTCTTCATTTCCAAGTTTTGGGTTCGGGCGATCCCCTGCCCCTACGAGTACAAGAAGGAGTTTTAAGTTACAATCTCCCCTCCCAGGTTCCCCTTCTGAATTGGAGCAGTATTCCCAACACACAGCTAATGAGTCTCGTTTTCCCATTGCAGTGCAAGAATCTGTGGAGCTCAGACACCCTAATTCCCCTGAGCTCGACCAGCCTGCCACACAGCCCAAACGAACACGCGGGCCACCACATTGGTTAAGGGACTTCGTCCCATCCTAGGGTGGAGGAATGTTGTGTATGGAGATCCGTACCTTTAAGAATGTAACTGTGAATGATTACAATGTAACTCAATGTAAAACAGCTGACATGATACTTGGTTCAGCTGCCTCTAGAGCAGTGGTTCCCAAAGTGGGCCCTATGCCCCACAGGGGACTTCAATTGCCAGAAGCCTAAGTCAGTATATTGGCTGATCAGTGCTTTGAGGAATTGACTTAGGCTTCTGGGAAATGGAGTCCAAGAACCAAAATTTGGGAAACACTGCTCTAGAGGATATCAGAGGCAGCTGCAAGCACTCGGATCACATGGTACAAAACAACCAACCATAGGCTCCCGCGGGAAAGATTCCCGCCACAGGTAAACCCTTGTAAGGTAGACCGTACGTCTCAGTGATGTCACAAATACCTCAGCCAATGGTCAACCGTGTAGCTAAATTCAAATGTACTGTAAGCATATATAAGGAGCTGCGCCTCCGCCATTACCTCATGTTCAGATTGCATACCGTGCAATAAAGATGTGTTTGGCTCTGTGATGCTGCCTATTGTGTATCACTCTGTATACATCAAAACAGCCAACTCTGTTTCAGAAAAAGATTCAACCATTGCGGGTATCTTGAAGAATGGCAAAGACAAGCAAGAAACTCATAGTGAAAGAAACTGATAAAAGCAATGTAGAGATGCAGAGAACTAGTCTCCTTCCCTTGCCTAATAATCGACCATCAGTGGATCCAGAGTAGCCAGAGAGATGCACATTCTTATACAATACAAAGAATGTGGAGGAAGCAAGCAGTCAAACTGGGAGTTCCAGGTGACCCTCCCCCACTCCCCATTACAACGACCCTATGAAACACACACTAGGTGACCTCAGACCAGTCCCAGCCCCCTCTCCCCTCTTGATCAAGAAAACAAGGGAGTACAAATTGCAGCAAAATTACCACAGGGCATCCGCTCAGACAGTAATGATGAAATTGTAGAGGAAAGAGAGAAAATAGCAGATGTATCTTTTTTGACAGGTCACCCACATAAAAGCAACGCTTTAAGAATCCCATGGATATGCACATCATCCATAGCAGTTCTCTCTCACACACAAACACATACACAAATACAAACTCGTTCATGCACTAACATGAAGACAACAGCACCCAAAAGTGGAAAATTAAATTAGAAATCAAATGGAGGGGGAAAGGTTTGCTACAAAACACTGCTGGAAACTAAGCAAATCATGCACACAGTGAGAGATTTAAATGATAGGGATGGCTACCAAGCATGTACCAGTGGGGGAGGGGGAAGGAGCCTTCAAACTGTTAAACAGGTAATTGTTCTGCAAGATATCCCTTAGGATGCACAGATGTTTAACTTTGTCCTCTGTGGGTTTACAACAGTGCCACAGTGGGAAGAAGAGAAAGCAAAATATCACAAACTTTATGTTCTTTGACTTCATTTTGCCATTCTGAACATGTCCAAAATGACAGTACCTGAAACAGAATGTGTACTATTTAGTAAATGTACATGTCGTTTTAATGATAATTGGATGTTGGGCAAGCATCCCTGCCCCAGCTAATGCACTCAGCAGTAACTCACCAACCAATGCGTTTTCTTGAGCGTCAACCTTGCAGTCTTAAGTGTGTGCACAAAGACATTCTGCCTTAGCATGGAAAAAACAAACCCAGCTTGGAAAAAAGATATTTTAGTTTTTAGTTTTTGTTTTAAAAAAAGAATATTTGTTCTTATATTTGATGGATTTTACAACCAGCTATAGAGTGCAATAACACCAAGGTTGACTTCCCTGGGCACAGTCTTGGAGTTTTAGAAAATAAGAATATTTCTGTTAGCCAAAAGAAGCTTTTAGACACCAAAATAAAGAAAATATTCTAATTGCATTAGGCTAACAAGTTTCTAGCTATTCAGTTTTCTAAAAGGCTTAGTGATCTGACTTTTTTGAAACAATAGTGACACTGACTATTGGCTGCCTGGAAAGCTCCAAGATAAGCAATGAATATATTCCCTTTCTTCCAGAGTAGAGAAAGAGAAAAAGAAAGGGACTCTTGATTGAATGAAAAAGAAGCAAAATTATTCCTTCTCTTCTGTCTTCCTCTTTATACTTTAAGCTCACCTCTCACATTTACATGCAACACTTGCAAGAACAGATTACAGTGATTCACCTATTATTATGACTGCTCAGTCCTGTTACACTAAGCCACCTAGATGAAGGAAGGAAGGAAGGAAGGAAGGAAGGAAGGAAGGAAGGAAAGAAAGAAAGAAAGAAAGAAAGAAAGAAAGAAAGAAAGAAAGAAAATGACACTTAACCCATGTTTACAGCTTATCATACATTTTGTCCTGTAGCCCTCTTACAAATCAGGAGGACTACAGAGAGAGCTACATTAACAAGCTGCAAACAAAGCTGTTTAGTTAATTTCCTCCTCTCTCCTTGTGTGGCCAGTGAACTCAAATTTAGCCAGAGACACTAAAATTCCCTTGTGACTTCACAGTAAGCAAATTTGCATTCTTGTAGTTGAGACTATGTTGCAATGGTAGGCTGGAAGGAAGACGCATGGAGGCAGCTGTGTGTGGCGAAGTCCAGCCCCAACCAGAGTCGGGAGCAAGTATTTATTTCCTGCCTAGGGGTGAGGACGCGTATGTAAGATAATCGCGTCACCCCTGTACAGAAGGCTTGTGTATGTGGCATTTTCCGGTGGTCCAGCTACAATGCCAGCTCTTGGAAGTTACCCCGTGGTTAATGGACAACCCACCTTGGGCTGGCAAAACCCATTGTTCCTGCCCTAATCTCAGAGCCTATGTGGATTGACCCCGGGCATCTAACTTTGTCCCTTGTTTGCCCCTGTCTGCTTGCCTAGCTCTATTTGCCCTCAGCCTGGGCCATTGTTAATTCCTAACCTACCCACTTATCTCCCAATTTCCCTTCCAGCAGAGCCCAGTTGGTTCTCGGGACTGTGGCCGCCTGTGCGGACCCCTGAGGAGAGTTTAAGCCAATTATTGCGAGCAACCCACAAGACTTTAGTGTATTTTAACCAGGGGTGTGATGGCTAAGGTAAAAGGGCACTGGACAGGAAGTGATGAGGGCATCTAACCCTAACAAAATATATACATTCCCACCCAACTTCTAATTTCAATTCCTCCTGCTTACAAGGCTCCTGCTTACAAGGCAAAATTGCAACCTCTAAGCCTCAGAGGTTCCACTGTCAATTGAGCTTTTTTTTGTAATTTTATCTTTGGCAGCACAGGAGGTGGAAGGCAGGCAGAGGAACACGGAGCCCCGCTTGGTTGCTTGTTTGCTTGATCATTCTGAGCATTGCAGCTTGGTTCAGATTTTTGGATTGACACCCAAGGGGGGCGCCATGATACTGGGGGCCTGGAGGCGCCGCAGGCTGAGCGGGCCAGCCCACCACTGGTTTCAACCAAACTAAAAGAATTGTAGAACATTTAAAAACTAACATACAGTATTTATTTCAGTGTGAGATTCCATAGAGACAATTCACCTCTTCAAATGCGGTACTTTGTGCGGTACTTTAAATCCAGAAGAGAGAGAGACAGAGACACACACACAGAGAGAGTATACATGCATACAAATTACAGTGGGTTTTGGTATCTCATATTTTTACTGTTAATCTTCCAGCAACACAAGAGGCGACTTTACACATGGACATCACCAGATGGCCAACACCGAAACCAGATTGACTACATACTCTGCAGCCAAAGATGGAGAACCTCCATACAGTCAGCAAAAACAAGACCTGGAGCAGATTGTGGCTCAGATCACAACCTACTGATTGCAAAATTCAGGCTTAGACTAAAGAAAATAGGGAAAACACGGAGACCAGAAAGATATCACCTAGACAGCATCCCTAAAGAATACGCGGTGGAGGTGATGAACAGATTTAATGGCCTAGACTCGGTAGACAGAGTACCAGAAGAATTATGGACGAAGATGAGGGACATCATGCAGGAAGCAGCAAAGAAAATCATACCAAAAGAAAAGAAGAGTAAGAAAGCAAAGTGGTTGTCTGATGAGGCTCTTAAAATAGCAGAGGAAAGAAGGAACGCCAAAGTCAAAGGAGAAAGGAAAAACTACAATCATTTGAACACAGAATTTCAAAGAAAAGCAAGGAGAGATAAGGAAAACTACCTAAAAGAACAGTGCAGAGAAATGGAGGAAAACAACAAAATAGGCAGAACCAGAGATCTCTTCAAAAAAATCGGCGAAATCAAGGGAACATTTAAAGCAAAAATGACCATGATAAGGGACAAAGACGGAAAGGAGCTAGCTGATGCAGAAGAAATTAAGAAAAGATGGAAAGAGTACACAGAGGAACTTTACAAAAAGGACCTCAACACTCCTGACAATCACAATGATGAAGAAATTGAACTTGAGCCAGACATCCTGGAGAGCGAAGTCATAAAGGCCCTAAAGAGCACTGCAAACAACAAAGCTAGTGGAAATGATGGTATCCCAGTTGAATTCTTCAAAGCGCTAAAAGATGATGGCGTCAAATTACTGCATTCAATATGCCAGCAGATTTGGAAAACAAAACAGTGGCCACAGGATTGGAAAAGATCAGTATACGTCCCAATCCCAAAAAAGGGCAATGCCAAAGAATGTTCAAATTATCGAACAATCGCGCTCATCCCACATGCCAGCAAGGTGATGCTCAAGATAATACAGGATAGACTTCAGCAACATGTGGAGAGAGAATTACCAGAGGTGCAGGCTGGTTTCAGAAGAGGCAGGGGGACTAGAGACCACATTGCCAACATACGCTGGATCATGGAGAAAACAAAGGAATACCAGAAACAAGTTTACTTTTGTTTTATTGACTACACTAAGGCATTTGACTGTGTGGACCACAACAAGATGTGGCAAGTAATTAAAGAGATGGGAATTCCAGAGCACCTCATATGCCTCCTGAGAAATCTGTACATGAACCAAGAAGCAACAGTTAGGACAGAACATGGAATAACAGAGTGGTTTGGAATAGGAAAAGGAGTAAGACAAGGCTGCATTTTGTCACCATGCTTATTCAACCTATACACAGAGCACATAATGCGCAGTGCAGGGATGGAGGAATCACAATATGGGATTAAAATCGCTGGGAGAAACATCAACAATCTGAGATATGCAGACGATACCACCCTAATGGCAGAAAGTGAGGAAGACCTAAAGAATCTCTTGATTGGGCTGAAGGAGGAGAGTGCAAAAGCTGGCTTGAGACTCAATATCAAGAAAACCAAGATAATGGCAACAGGCCCAATCAGTTCCTGGAGAATAGACGGGGAAGAAGTAGAAGCAGTGACAGATTTTACTTTCTTAGGATCAAAGATCACTGCAGATGGGGATTGTAGCCATGAAATAAAAAGGCGACTGATTCTTGGGAGACAAGCGATGAGAAACCTGGGGAACATAGTGAAAAGCAGAGACATCACATTGCAAACAAAAATTAGAATAGTCAAAGCAATGGTTTTCCCAGTAGTAATGTATGGATGTGAGAGCTGGACAATTAGGAAGGCTGAACGTAGAAGAATAGATGCCTTTGAAATGTGGTGTTGGAGGAGGGTTTTGAGAGTCCCCTGGACAGCGAGGAGAACAAATAGGTCAATCTTAGAAGAAATTAACCCTGACTGCTCATTGGAAGGTCAAATAGTAAAGATGAAGCTAAAGTACTTTGGACATCAAATGAGAAGGGAGGATTCACTTGAGAAGGCATTGATGTTGGGAAAGGTGGAGGGCAAAAGAAGAAGGGGGAGGCCAAGGATGAGATGGCTAGATGGCATTGTAGACACAATGGGCACAGAGCTGGGAGGGCTGGAGGACAGAGGCGCCTGGAGGAAAATGGTCCATGGGGTCGCAAAGGGTCGGAGTCGACTGTGCGACTGAACAACAACAAACAAAGGACATTTTCACCGAATTCCTTCAGAATTTGACCTAAGGAACACAAAAAGGTTATGGGCAGGAGCAGTGATGCACTGTAAAAAAAAATTACTACCCACTCGGAGGGCGTAGCTATCTGTGGGCGTGGCTATCTCACACTCACACACCCTCAAGGAAAAAAAGAAAAAGAAAGAAACCTACCTTGCTCTCTTGCTTCACGGAGATGAGGAGGAGGAGTCCCAGAGCAGCGGCACTACTGGGAGGTGAGCAGGGCGAGTTGGTGGGCTGGCGCTGGCTGGCCTCCCCCTCCCAGCTCAGCACCGCCGGAAATGTGTCCCTGCCACCGGCGCTACTGGGAGGTGAGTGGGGCGAGTTGGTGGGCTGGCGCTGGCTGGCCTCCTCCTCCCAGCCAAGCATTGCCGGAAACGCGTCCCTGCCTGCAGCGCTACTGGGAGGTAAGCAGGGCGAGTAGGTGAGCTGGTGCTGGCTGGCCTCCCCCTCCCAGCCAAGCACCACCAGAAATGCATCCCTGCCGGCAGCATTACTGGGAGGTGAATGGGGTGAGTTGGTGGGCTGGCGCTGGCTGGCCTCCCCCTCCCAGTCCAGCGCCACCGGAAACATGTCCCATTTGCCTTGCCCAGGGCCGAAGGTGCAAGGGAAGTGCGGAGATGAAAGCCCGCCTTCGGCCCTGGGCAAGGCAAATGGGAGATGTTTCTGGTGGTGCTTGGAGAAGGAGGCCAAGAGATGGGCATGGCTGGCAAAGTGGGCATGGCCTGTAATTTATACTACAAGTTCGCCAGAATCGGTGAGAACCTGACACAGTACAACACTGGGCAGTAGGAGAAACAAAAGATCTAACCATTTTATGACTTAATCTAAACATTATTTGCCAACCCATTGCTGTCTCCTGATGGGAATGCTCAGGTTAGGCAGAGCTCATCCCAAGCTACCCCTGACAGTGAGCCGGAACTATAATATAGCTACATCACATGTTGGAATCAGCTGTGATTGAGTCAGTCTGCCTCTCTCGCTCAGATCTGATGGAGGGAGGGAAGGAAGACTTTTGGCAAGTTATTTCACAACAGCCATCTGGCCCTGTGTGGCATGACCCTAAATACACACACCCTCAATCACTCACACACTCACATGTTTGCATGTCAAATTGCTCCTGGCAGATGCCCCTCCTCCTCTGTTCTCAGCACACATTGCCCAGGAACACAGAGTGAGATCATTGCATTGCTGTCAGAGTCATTTGTTTGCGGCGTCACCACACACAGTGTCTTCTGAGCGCCTGTCTTGCTCCCAGATGCAAAGGACATGGCCCAGTGGCTGGCCTCTCTCTGACCTTGCACACAGTGGATGCTTGACAGCTCTGGCTAGTGGGCTATGGAGCATAAAGAAGAGGGAGAGGTCGAGAGATTGCAAAAATATGTGTACCTATAAAAGATGAGGGAGAGGCCCAGGAGCAGTGGGCCACCTGCAGAAGGGGAGGAAAGTCAGAGAACCAGGGCTGGGCTACTCAGGCGGTAAAACTGCTGTGCCAGCAGATCTCTGTGCTATATATAGTGTCAAGTCAGAACCAATGTTCAGCAACCCTAAGAGGAATTTCAAGATAAGAGAGATATCTAAGGAGTGGTTTTATCATTTCCACCCAGACAGTGAGTTTCCATGGCTGAGCATGGATTCAAACATACTGTGCCTGAGTCCTAGTCCATCACTCTGTTACACCACCCTGGGTTTGCCAGCAGAGCTAGTCTTTGGATATTGGGTGGCACCATGCCACTCCCACACTCCCACACCCACACACCCACGGCTCTATGCCTTTTTGTTGATTCATCACTTTCCTCTATCCTGGGACCAAGGTTTGGAAAAGTTTCTTTCTTTCTTTCTTTCAGTTCAACATTATTGGGAAATTCTGGGGTAGTCTTCTCCTTTGCTTCCTCTTTTACCCCTTTGGGTGTCAATGGAGATACAAAGTTCTTCCTGGGGACAGCTGTCTAAAAAAGGAACTTTCCCAAACTCTGCTTACACCAGAACCATCAACTACTTCACTCTCTTCTTATTTCTTTACCTCTGGCCACACAGTAACTCTTGGCAGTTAGCTAGCTAGTCAGAGTTCAAGACTGATTCATTTGAGAAATCTAAGAAACAGAGCAATAGCAGCTGTCAAATCCTTCCCTCTCACTTTCTCTCTCTCCCTCCCCCTTCCCAGCTGTTGGAGAACAGCAGCGTGCTGTACCAGCCACATGCTGAGTGCTGATTGTTACAGGTCTGGGGTCTTGGCTGATCTGGAACAGTCATGACTAGTGGGCTAGAAAATTAAGAAAGGTGACTCTCAGTGAAGAGGTCAATTGGCAGTGCCCTGTTACGGAAGTGGCTTAGCCCTCTATATAGTGGAGTGGAATGGGTTTGGGAGAAAGCACAAGCAGGCAAATCAACATTTATCCAGGTTTAGTAACTCTTTTGCTTGTAGGAGGAGCTTCATGATATCGCTACCACTCCTTTCGTAATGCATCTCCCTATCAAAGGTGCTTACTAGTATTCATTTCCCTGCTCCCACCCCAGCCCATCTGGTAGCAGTTTGAAATCTAGGCGAACATCTGGGATTATCTGGCTGACCCCTCCAGTACAGAGTCATATTCAGATACCAGAACCTATGCCGGGGGGGGGGGCTATGTAGTTTCCAAGTCCTTTTCTGAAAACAGCCAGGTGAGCATTATAAACGTCCTGCACTGGGTCAGAATGGACGGTGTTGATGCCGGACAGTCTAATGCCTAGTGGTTCAAAAGTGTCCCTTCAGAAACGCCAACTGCCACCACTGTGGAAAAGGGGGCTACATCGCAAAAGTCTGCTGACAGTGCCAGAAACAGTCTTCGAACAAGTTCGACCGCCTGAGGCGGAAGGGAGCATCCATTTCCAAGATTTCTGCTACGGAGCCACTCGTCAGCCATGTCTCCAGTTTGTCCCATCGTTTCTTTGTGGAGGTCCAGCTGCAGGGCATTCTGGTCAGGATGGAAGTGGATTCGGGTACATTCTATTCCATCTTGCCCCAGAAAGAGTTCCTACGAATTTCCCCCAGTTTGCACCCAAAGTTGCGGGCTTCAAAACATCCCTCCGGGACGTGCAGAGTTGCCAAATCCCAGTTCTGGGGGTGGGGGATTTTGCAGTTAAATTCAAGAACTATGCAACGAGACGACCTCTCGTAGTGGTCAAACAGGGCACAAACTGTTTACTTGGGGTGCAATGGTTTGAACCACTAGGCGTTAGACTGTCTGGCATCAACACCGTCCACTCTGACCCAGTGCAGGACGTTTATAATGCTCACCTGGCTGTTTTCAGAAAAGGACTTGGAAACTACATAGCCCCCCCCCCATTTTGTTCGACCTCGACCCAGCCATGCGGCCTATTCGACTCAAGCCTCACCGTGTCCCATTCGCACTAAAGGACAAGATCAAGGCTGAGCTGGACAAGCTTGTGGGACAGGGTATATTGGTTCCCATGGACTCCGCAGAATGGGAGATGCCAATAGTGACTGCTATAAAATCTAATGGGGAGGTCAGGATTTGTGCTGATTATAAATGTACGATTAGCAAGGCCATCAGGCCTAATGCATATCCGGTGCTGGTAGTGAGCCACTTATTGGCTGCTTTACATTGGGGAAGGTGCTTCACCCAGTTGGATTTGGTGCAAGCCTATCAGCAGCTTTCAGTTACGCCCCCTGCTGCTGCGGCTCAGACAATCATTACGCACAAGGGAGCCTTTAAGGTGACTTGCCTTGAGTTTGGGGTAAATGCAGCTCCCGGCGTTTTTCAATCTCTGGTTGAACGTCTTTTAAAGGGTCTCCCTGTGTCCTCCCCTACTTTTACGATGTGCTAATCACTGTGGAGAGTGAGTCTGAGCTGGCAACAAGGTTGGACAGGGTGTTGCAGGTTTTCGAAAATGCTGGGTTACGTCTTAGAAAAGACAAATGTGTTTTCCATGCAAGGGAAGTGGAGTTCCTGGTGTTTAAGGTAACTCCTGAGGGAATAAAGCCCTCCAATTCTAAGGTTGCTGCTGTGCACGACGCCCCCTGACCAACCGCCAAGCCTGAGTTGCAATTGTTCCTGGGCCTGCTTAACTTCTATCACTTCTTCCTGCCCAGGAAGGCTTCCGTAGTGGAGCCACTGCACCGTTTACTCAAAAAAGATGCAGTCTGGCGGTGGGGGCAAAGTCAGGAACAAGCGTTCCATGAGTTAAAAGAGCTTCTGTCTTCCGAAGCAGTCTTAACTCACTTCGATCCAAAGAAACCTGTGGTCCTTGTGTGTGATGCTTCACCAATGGGGGTGGGGGCTGTCCTTTGTCACTCTCTTGAAAATGGGAAGGAAGCCCCGATTGCATTCTATTCAAGATCCCTATCCAAAGCTGAATGCAACTATGCCCAGACTGACAGGGAAGCTCTGGCCATAGTTGCTGGGACAAAGAAGTTCCATGACTTCTTGTATGGCAGGGAATTCACTATTGTAAGTGACCATAAACCGTTGCTAGGGATTTTTGTTACTCCGAAGCACACTCCGCAGATATTGTCCCCCCGCATGTTACGTTGGGCTATTTCTTTGAATGCCTATCAGTTCACTCTAATTCACCACCCGGGAAAGGACATCAGCTATGCTGACGCTCTTTCAAGGTCTCCTTTGCCAGACCTGGGGGAACCTGACTGTGAGGTTGAACAAGATCATCAGGTGCTGATGACTGAATCTCTCGATTCGCCCCCATTGTGCCTTCGGACATAGCCAAGGCATCCACAAATGACAAACTTCTGTCACAGGTGATTTCTTGGGTCAGGAAAGGGTGGCTGCCAACTCCTCCTGCTGAGGAGTTCAAGGTGTTTTCAGGAAAAGGTTCGAGTTTTCACTCGAAAGAGGTTGCATACTGTGGGGTCAAAGGGTGGTCATTCCTGCAGTGTTACGCTCTAAGGTTCTCAGGCTGCTTCACATTAGCCACCCAGGAATTGTACGCTCCAAGGCTTTGGCTCGGAGCTATTTTTGGTGGCCCCAGTTAGACCAAGACATTGAACAATTGGTGGGCATCTGCCAAGGTTGCCAGTGTTCTTGACCCAAAGAGTCCCGACTTCCCTCCCGGAAATGGGACACTGCCCGCGGACCCTGGTCGCGAATGCACGTTGATTTCGCTGGTCCGTTCCGAGGCACGCTCTTTTTATTGGTGGTCAACTCATTTTCAAAATGGTTGGAGGTTGCCCAGTACCTCCTCGGCTGTCACCATTAAAAAGCTTTGAAAGCTATTCAGCTGTTTCGGACCTCCGGATGTCCTAGTGTCTGACAATGCCACAACTTTTACCTCTGCTGAATTCCAGGCATTCCTCAAAAGGAATGCTATTCAGCATATAAAGTCTGCCCCGTTCCACCCTGCCACCAATGGTCAGGTGGAATGTCAAGTCCATACTACAAAAGAGGCTCTTCGCCGCATGGGTCAGGGGGACATTGATTTACAGCTTTGCCAATTCCTCTTTTGCTATTGGACAACCCCCCTGGCCTCAGGGCTATCTCCAGCTGATATTTTAATGCACAGGAGACCGGTCTCTCTGTTCAACCGGTTGGATCCTTCCAGGGTGGAGGATAGGGGTGTTAATGTGGAAATTTCTCACAAAAAGGTCTTCTCAGCTGGAGATCCGATGCACTGTAGGAACTATGTGGCTGCAGGACCAGCATGGGTTCTAGGGGTTGTGGTGGAACAAACAGGACCAGTGTCCTACCAGGTCAAAACAGGTACTGGTTTGCTATGGCGGCGCCACGCCAATTAGCTCAGACATAGGGTTACGGAGTTTCAAGAGGTACAAGGTGATACTACTCAGGGCAATTCCACATTAGGGTCCTCCCCCACCCACTTATCCCAAGGGGGAGATGAGGAGGGTGGCTCAGCAATCAACTGTAATCCACAGCTTTCTAATTCTAGCCAGCCACAATTCCGCTGGAGGTCGTCAGCAAGCCTAGAGCGTGGAGATGTGCCTTTTGAGTTACAGGATCAGGGGGAGTTTTCTGAGTGATCCCCCACTCGTCCAAGCAAAAAGTGGGGCTTTGAATTCTCTCCAGAGACCCCCCATCCTCCTTTGTTCAAGTCTATCTCTACTCCCACCCAGAAGAGGCAAGTTTTTGTTGAGTCATCCCCTACTCTAACTTCTCAAAGGAGGGACTTTTAGTTGAGTTTTTCCCCTTCAAATTCAAGTTTTAATTTCGAGCGATCCCATGCTTCTGCTTCATCCAAATGGGGTTATAATTTGGTTTCTCCCTCCCCTGGTTCCACTTCAGTGCTCCCAGAATGCTAATAGCTTTAATAGAAACCCCAGTGTCGGGTATCATTCAATGAAACCAAGTCTCCCTAGGTCTACCGAACCCAGTCAGGGATCAGTCCGGCCCAAAAGAGTCTGTGGGCCACCACAATGGTTAAGAGACTTTGTCCCATCCAGGCGGGGAGGAGGGATGTTGTGTTTATAACTTAAATAGTGCTTGTAAAACAGTTGTATTAATGTTGCGGGATCAGGGTGATCCTCCATTTTGTCTTCTTCTTGGTACTGACCTATTGCAGGACTTGCGTTCCCACCCTTTCTAGCAAGACACACAAAGTCTTCACTCAGGTCCGGTAACCTTCCAATCACCCCACTCCTCTTCTAACCAATCATATGGTTTCCTATCCAAATGTATCCATTGTACAGTGTATATAAGGAGCTGTTCATGTTCGGTTTGCTTACAATAAAGTTGTGTTTGGCCTGTTTATGCTGGCTGCTTCTCTTCAATTTCTGAACATCACAGATATGGATCTCTTTCTTGTACACTGGGCTTCTTAACAGAACCACCTCTCCACTTTCCCCAAGATACCCTGGAAGGACTTAGTCAACAGATTCAATACTCAAGGTTCTTCAGACTCACAAAAGTCCAGGAATGGAACATACTCCCTCCTTGCTACTCACAACTTTAAGATCCACATGGATCTCAGCCAGACCCAGAACCTGATTGCAAAGAGCCATCTGTGGTGAAAACAGATGGTTGTGTGAATATACCCAGGCAAACCAAGCCATGAAGAGCAGCCCACATGAATGATGTGTGAAATAGATTTTGACACCGCTGATTCTATATTTGAAATGGTTCACTGATATAACAGAGGGAAACGTTTATACATGCAATAATTTCCTTTTGTGTGTACAAGGCATAGGGAGGTGCCATGTTCTTTCCAGGAGACTTCAGATTTTAATGCCAGATTTTTGCTTTATGACTGAATACAAATCTGCAGCCATCAAAGCTGCATCTCATTTTTAATTGCTCCCCATCCCAATGTGTTTGCAGCATTCATTACCATGTTTTAACTAGCTAGGGTGATAGGAGTTGTAATCCAGACTATCTGAAGGGCATCATCTTGAGGGGGCTGCTATTACAGCGAGAGTAGGTCATCTTATAATGAGAATTAATGCTAATAGAAAATGGGGTGTGCTCTCATTTTAGAAATGAATGGGAAATGAAATTAATTAACACCCACCCACCCCATTTATTCCTTTGTGGTTGCGATGTCTTCATTTACTTTTGTCTGCTTTGTATGGAAGAATTGTTTTGAACTGGAAAAGTCAATTCAGCTGAGTGCAATTCCCAGAAAAGTTAAAAGATTGGAGGGGTAGAAATTTAGGGTGGAATCTTTACCTATAAGGAAGGGGTGTGGCCGTATGTGTGCGGGATGCATACCCACAGCCCTGGAGCCTATCCCGTAATGCTCCACACACACCTACCTTTTGTCCCTGAGATCAGCACCGCAAGGGTCCGGGGGCCGAGAGTGGGGCCAATGCCCCACGAACACAAAAAAACCAAAAGACTACAAGTCCCAGTGCCCTCTGTGGCATGCCTCAGTCAATCAGGCAGGAGGACCCAAGCATGGAGGAGGCGGGACAGCCGGCGCACAACAACAAACCAATGGCTGACATGCATGTACTACAGCTCAGGGCCCTGCCTTACCAAGGTGGACGGAGCCCGGGCTGAGGGGATGGTCTGGCCCTTTCCCCCCTCATCGCATCCCAGCCCTTGGCCACCCTAGCTGATCAAGGACGGCCATTCTCTTCTGTTGCCTCCACCAGCCCTACTCCCGCCGATTCCTCCAGGCTATGGTCCAGGCTACTGTCAGTTACACCCACTGTCCATTGTGCCTGGTCCCGACTGTGTCCACACAGCCACCACCCAAAGCAAGCCTCCACCTGAAGCCGAGAGCAGGGCAAGGCACGCCTGTGAATAGCGAGCTGCGTTGGCACCAGTGGCCCTGCTGGCTCGAAGCCGTCCAGACTGGACACACTGGAGGAGCCTGGCAGACCGCCGGGCCAGACCGGATAAGGGAGGACTGGCCGGCGAGCTCGGCAGTGGCACTCCACCCACGGGCCTCTGTACACAGACCCTCCGCTCCACAAGTGGCCAACCCCTCCACCACCTCAATACCGTCCCTGCACAGGATAGGCTGGATTGCTCATTTTCTGAGATCCAGATGGCATAAGTACCAGCCTGAACCTCAGCATTCCTATTTCTACCTTTCTGGATCCTTTGGGGTTATTCTTTTTTAGCTGTGGGTAGGGTTACTCTACATGGTAGCCCGTAAGTCCCTACCCATCCATTTTTTTATAATTTTTTTCCTTTTCCCCCAGAGAAATATGGCCAATTTAAGCCCATTTACACTTGAGGAGTGTATTGTGACACATACGTGGGTACATGAGCACAAAAATACTGGTGACACCCTGGATACAATAAGTGGCAAATTTAGAGAAAGATTCAATAGGGACTTACAGGCCACCCTGTACAGTAAAGCCCAGATAATGCTAAAAATTGGTTCCACAAGTCTTAGTATTATCCTATGGAATGAATTGCATAACGTTAAAACTCCATAGAGATACATTGTAACCGGCACATGCTTTAGCGAACGTTATCCGATGCATCCCATAGGATTTCAAAATTATGCGATGCAATTTTTTTTCCGAATTGCTTTACGTTGCAGTTTTAGCGTTATCTGATGCAAACATTATCTAAGGTATTACTGTACTTTGGTTTGTTGCTACCTTGTGCAATCACTGGGATCAAAACAAAGTGGGGCATGCTGCTTTAAATTTCCCAATATTGCTAAGCTTAGCCACTTAATAATACTGGGAATTTAAAAATGTCCTCTCCTGTTCAGAGGTGGGACAGAGAGCGTAAGCAAAATGTGGTGTTTTTTTTAACCTATTAGGTTAAAACCTATTTTTAAAAGGAGGAGGACACAGGAGGGAGCAATGAAGGGGATTATTTTCTTTCTTTTCTTGAATGTGGTGGGCAAAATAGCAGTTGCTAGAGGTGCATATGCTATGTGGATTCAAAGATTGTACCAAATAGCAAACTGGACCTCTATGTTACCTTAAGCAGTCCTATCTGTCTTGGTCCAACTGAGCTATCTAGCTAAGCTCTTCATTATCAAATGAAACCAGTGATGCGCTGCAAAAATGTTTACTACCCCCACCATGGGCATCGGTAACTGTGGCCATGGCTTACTCTGTGAGCCACTCCCACTTGGCCTCCCTATGCCATGGCCTGGGGTAGGGAGGTGGGTGTAGCCAGTCAAGTGGCCGTGGCCTGGGGAATTTCTGCTACCGGTGCTCGGGCACCTGTGGGCACCTGGAGCAGCTCAACACTGAAGGAAACCCCTTAATTACTTGGTATTAGGCAGCTCTCATCCCCACCCCCCACCCCGGGATACCAGAAGATGGAAATATCTGTTTTAGACTTTTGCAACAAAGAGTTTTATGGCCCTTTAAAGATGAAATACAAACTTTATTTAACAGCCGGGTTTGTGGATTGCAGCTGGTTTTCTCAGATGCAGAAGCCTCATCAGATGGTGATCAGTTGCTAGCCTGAAAATGTCGCTCAGGCTCTTATTTAAAGCAACAGGAAGGTGATAAGATAGATATCCTTTATGCCTCTTTATTCAGAAAGGCTGAATCTTAAATTGGATGGGTTTTATGCCCTGGGATGGGCAGCAAATGGCTGAGAATATGCCATTGGGATGGAAAGCACAGATGTCCCAAGTAATAGAACTGTGGCAGGAGCTCCTGTTTAAAAAATGACGGGAAAATAAACAAAAATGGTTAATGAATAATGAATTAACAAATGTAATTCAAATGAATTGAAAATGAACAGAATTTAAAAATGAAATCAGATGGGTTCTTTGCCCCCCCCTATACATACCTCTTTAATAATAGTAAAGAGAGGGTGATTCAATGGCTTACTGGATATACCAGTAAGGCTTACTGGATATAGGACTGGGACCTCTCCCTACAACCTGCTGATAGGCAAGACTCACAATAAATACGGTAATAACTGCATGCCATCAAATCAATTCTGAGTACAGTGATACCTCAAACAACGCCCAACTTGGTTCCACAAGTTTGGACTTTATACAGATTTGGACTTTGTATGAGGCATGCAAAATCCTAGCTGTGATGCCTCATACAACGTCCAAATCCTTGCCGCGATGCCTCGTACAATGTCGTTTCCATAGAGATACATTGTACTGTAACAGCACAGACTTCAGGACAAAGTCAAGGAAACTGACAGAACTTTAAGAAATCATTGTCTAAAGGCTAAATACATTACAAAAACATGTCAAACAACCCTGATTGTCCAAGAACCTGAAGAATGCTGCAAAAATCCCATGAGTGCTTCTAAAAATTCTGATGAAAAAATTCAAAAGAATCTAACATCGTGCTCAAAACCACTCCTACACACTCTTCACCTCCTGCAAAACCCACAAGAGCAATGCACGCATGTGTCCTGCCTTTTATACTGCCCGGGTACAATGCAACCTGCGAAAAACCCCAATGCCTCATACAAAGTCGCAGCGACTTTGTATGAGGCAACTTTTTTCAAGAAATTAGGCGATGTTGTATGAATTTGATGTTGTATGAAGCGGACTTTGTATGAGGTATTACTGTAATGGCAACCCTTCCCTGCATTTCATCAGTAAATACATAGAAGTGGTTTACCAACTTTTCTTCTGAGGGCATTCTGGGACTGTGCATCTTGCCCAAAACTACACAGGATGGCTCTACATCCAGGAGGCAAAATAAGGAATCACCCAAGCTCTGGCCAGCAGCCAGATACTTAAACCACTGAGCTATCCAGCCAGCATAGGTAAAGGTCATCCTTGCTCAAAAGCCAGTCATATCTGACTCTAGGGTTCAGTACTCATCTCTGTTTCATAGCCGAAGAGCCAGCGCTGTCCACTTTTGCAGATGTTTCCATGGTCATGTAGCAGGCATAACTAGACACCTTTCGTGTTCACGGAATGAAGAAGCAGATGAGTGAAGTAGTGAAATTCAGCTCTTTATTAGTGGGGTTTGAACACAGTTTGGATGGGGCGAAATTCAGACTTATATACACTATAAACAGTAACAGCAACAATAATACAACAAGCCCATTGGCTAACAGACTGTGCACATTTTTCGATCCACTTATTTGCATAAGAATAGATACATGAGAAAAGGTACATTCTGCTCCTATAAACAGTAACAATAATGCAACAAGCCGATTGGCTAACAGAGTGTGCACATTTTTCGATCCACTTATTTGCATAAAAATAGATACATGAGAAAAGATACATTCTGCTCCTATAAACAGTAACAATAATGCAACAAGCCCATTGGCTAACAGAGTGTGCACATTTTTGATCCACTTATTTGCATAAGAATAGATTCATGAGAAAAGATAATTCCGCTCCTGTCAGAAAACAGTTAACATACATAACAACACCAAAGCACACGGAACACTGTTTACCTTCCCACCGAAGTAGTCCCTATTTATCTACTTGCAATTTCTTGCTTTTGAACTGCTAGGTTGGCAGGAGCTGGGACAAAGATGAGAGCTCGTTCCGTCCTGCAGTACTCAGGTACCGAACTGCTGACCTGCTGCCTTCCAGTCAGCGTCTTAGCCACTTGAGCAATTGCAGTCCCTCATCCAGCTAGCATACTTGCTCACAAAAGGCTCTTTCAAGGGCTAACCTTATATCTGTATTGTGTAGCGATGTCTGGCCGCTAGGGCGGCGTTAGAGCCCGGAGGAGACTGATCAATGACAACACGAGGCAACAGGAGCGAGATCAGATCAGTAGTTTATTGGAAAAAGGCAACATCATTTATAGGGAAAAAAGCGCAACGGTGGCAAGCTGTCATCTGACAGGAAGATTACCTCACCCATGTACACGGGTTAATGGGGAACTCCTCAAAGGGGAGTTAATCAACTGGGGCAAACATGGGTTTAGGGACCTCATTGTCTTGGGGATTAAGCAGGGACAAACATGGCTTATTTGCGCCAGGGATTTCCCGAGCCGGGAGATGAGCTATGCACTTAATGTTTGACAGGAGTCAGCTATCTGCTTACTTGGCAGCGTCGCAGGTCAGGTCACGGTAATTGGGTGAATCAAACCCTATCTTTTATTCACCCCCCTTAACTTGGCTGCCCGCAGAGCCCGCGGCTCAAGGAGCGTCCTCCTGAAGCGGCCTCTGCAAGGGCCGTTTCCATGCCCGATGGGCATGGGGAAACCGCAGTATTGATATATTGTATTTTGTGGTTACTATAATGTAATTTGTGGTTGATTTTTTTGTATTGAACCTGCTTGTACATTTATTGTATTTACATGTTGTAAGCCGCTTTGAGTGGCACTTGTGTCAGGAAAGCGGGATAGAAATTAAACGTAATAATAATAATAATAATAATAACCTTCCCTCCATGGGAAGTGGGGAGGAGGAATCTCAGTCATGTGCATGTTGCTCTAAAAGTATTGTCATTTTTAATGATACAGTCAGATCCTATTCCTGGAAAACAGACTTATACAGCTGGAAGGGGAACGCTTTTGGTTCCCAACTGTGGGCAGAAGTCATGGTCAGGGAGGTGTTTGTGAAGAAATTTGGAGGGGGGAGAGACTGTGAGATTTTTGTTTAAAAAAATATTGTTAGATAAAGGTCACCCTTGCTTGAAAGCCAGTCGTATCCGACTATAGGGGTCAGTGCTCATCTCTGTTTATACCCAAAGAGCCAGCGCTTTCTGCATTTGCAGATTGTTCCTTGGACATGTGGCAGCCATGACTAGACACCGGGGTGCATGGAATGCTGTTTAACTTCCCACTGAAGTGGTACCTATTTATCTACTTGCAATGTCTTGCTTTCAAACTGCTAGGTTGGCAGGAGCTGGGACAGAGGCAGAAGCTCACTCCGTCGTGCAGTACTCGGGTCTCAAACTACTTCCCTGCCAACCTTAAATATGTTTCTGTGACAGGGCTCATTCATATAATTTTTGGATTTCTAAAGAAAAACTATTTATGCTTATTTTAAAAAACTGACTCCTATGCTTTTGTGTTTATTTTAATTTTAATTTATGAACTGACTTTTTTTTCAAAAGTAAGTTGGATGGGGAGAGATAGGGAGGCAGTAGGTTTTTTTTTCAAAAATCGAAAAGGGAGCATGATAACAAAAAGTATAGGAATAATTGATCGAACCCAACCCCTACCAATGCAGAGAATCTCTCGCCATAGTGTACCAAATTCTATTAACCACCCCTAAAAACAATAAAAACTCCTAAATAAAGAGCCAGCCCATCATTTTACAAGGCAGTTTGCTGCAGTGTCAAACAGATGGTACAATGTTAAGGCTAAACCTTTTTCTTGTAATATGAATCCACTGTCTCCCTCTGGAGAAAACACAAAGCACATTGCTCCATCCATCACTGCAATGACATCCCTTCAAATATTTGAAGATGGCTACCCTATTACTTCTTAATTGTATTTTCTCCAGGGCTAGGCTAAAACAAAACAAACTCATTCAAGAGCTCATAGGAGTTGGTCTCCAGGTCCTTCACCATCTTTCTTCTTGTCTTCCAAAAAATTTCCAACTTGGAGAGAGTTCCCTTTAATTTTGATGTGGACACTATACTTTAGGTGAGATCTATCTGAAGCCAAGTAGACAGGTGCCATTCCTTCTCAAACTCTGGACTTGGATAAGTTAACCCTCCCCCCTTACAAAATATTTCAGAATCTGGCTTGGGGACCCTTGAAGATTTAGCCCAAAAAGTTATGATTGGCAAGCTATGATATGGATGATACATAGTGTGTGCTAGTAAGATTCACAAATGGCCTTTATTTTAGAACGGGGTGGCCAACCTTTTTCTGTCGCAGGCACATCCCCAGAAGCAGAAACAGGTGCATTTACAGCTGATGTAAATGCGCCCACTTCTACATTTACACCAGCCATAGGCGTGTTTGAGCATGAGCGGGCGCATTTTATGGAGGACGTAAACATACCCACTTCCACTTCTGGGTGCAGCAGAGGCAGCGACAAGCCAGATAGAACAGGGGCCCCTGTTTTAGAATGATACAATCTTATGGACAGGATGTTGGAAGTCTGCAGGACCTATATCAATTCAGAAAGCAAAGTCAAACTTTAGTGTTCAAGGAAATGAATACAAAGACGAATGAAGTAGTGAAATTCAGCTTTTTATTAGTGGGGTTTGAACACGGTTTGGATGGGGCAAAACTCGGACTTATATACATGATAAACAGTAACAGTAACAATAATAACAAAAGCCCATTGGCTAACAGAGTGTGCACATTTTCGATCTACTTATTTGCATAATAATAGATACATGAGAAAAGATACATTCCGCTCCTGTCAGATTCTAATTTGCCCGTCATAACGAAATCTCGCAAGATTACGCTGTCTGGCAAGATTTTGTAGCTGTTTGACAGTTTAGGAAAGCGCGGGAACATGGCGGTTTGAATCGCCTTGACAGTTTAAGCACAGTTAACATACATAACACAAACCCAACTTGGAAACAAATTACTAACACTTAAGTGGAAAATAGGAGAGACCAGATCCAAGCCACCATGATTCTTGGTTGTGTCTTGAGATTGTATAAACTCTCTCTCTCTCTCTCTCTCTCTCTCTCCCCCCAGTTCTCTTCTGCTAAAGGGTTAATAACATGGCACAGCAGGAGGAAACTGATTTTTGGCCTTAGCCCTCTGCTAATATGTCTAATTGATACCTTAATGAAGGTCCTAATTCTTTTCTAATAGGATGAGAGCACTGTCAATGTTGGGTTACCACAGGCCAGTGGCCTGCCCAGCCTCTCCTCCCACAACTCCATTTTGCTCTGTCTCCTTCTTTCATTCTTTTCACCCATTGCCCATCCATCTTCCTGTCCCCCCCCCCACTCCTTTCCTCGCCAGGCTGGCGCCTGGGGCTTCCTTGGCAACCCATTATCTCAGCAGGCCTCGACACACTGACAGCTCACCTCTCTCTGATTCGACAGGATTAACACAGCAGCACTTCTACTCCTGTGACCAACGCTGGTATCACCCTGCCCCAAAGCCATTCAAAGCCATGCACCATGGGCCTTGTCTCCGATGGTAATGGTATGAGCACTCTCCTGCCTCTCAGCCCTCTTCCAGTTTCAGCTACTCTTTCTATTTAGTTATTTACTATATTTATAAGTCACTTTGTAACAAAAATATTCTTAGAATTATGAACTGTAAATAATAGACACTCAGGCAGGCAGACAGACAGATTGGTAAATTGATATTTACGTAAACAGAGTTATTGTATAAAAAACTATACACACACATGCACTTACACATTGAAATAAGCAGGTAAAAATAGCACAAAAACTCTATCCTCATGTCAATTAATTCAACAGAACAATCACAAGAGTGACTGTATCTTTCTCTCTCTCTCTCTCTCTCTCTTTCTTTCTTTCTAAAATGAGTATTGCAAACAAACTTCACAAAAACTTTTTTTATATATACTGTACTTACATAACAAGCAACAACTATAATGATATCACAAAACTGGATGCTACAATTTGTACATCCTGGGTTCTTTTCACCAACAACAGAATAGGAGTTGTTAGAAGAATTAATAAAGAATTCAAATGTCTATTTGAAACCCAAGAAGAATAAACTCTAAGATATATTTATCAACCGAGTAGGTAGGACATCAACAATGTAAAGGAGCTTCTTAACTGTTAGAGCAGTATGACAGGGGAACCAACTGCCTCGAGTGGATTCCTACCCTTCCAACTCAGCGATTCTATGAATGGGCTCCACATATATAGTCTCTAAAAACCTATAATAAAATGCCACTGCATTAGATCATAAGAACTTTGGTGTATGAAACCAAGACACAGGACACAGCCTCGGGCTGGGTTAACTCAGGTTTATTGCATCGTGGACAGAGGGAACATGAGGTAATGGCGGATCGATAGCTCTTTATATACGGTAGTAATACATTTGAACGTGGTGCCATGGTAGCCCATTGGCTACTGTCTGCGTGACGTCATTGCGGGTCACGCCCTTCTTGTCCAGGTGTAGGTGGTGGCGGGAAAGCTTCCCGCGCTGTTGCCTTTGATGAGTTCGGACCAAGAGAGCTTGGACGCTCGCTGCTGCCAGCTGGTGGTCATTAGCTCGCGTCCTATTACAGGGTTTATATGATACAGCTGAAGGTTACATTGTTGCTATAGGCAAGGTTACATTGGCTCAGATACATTGTAATCCATGCGGAAGGTAAAACCATTAGAACACAACACCCCTCCCCCCTAGGATGAGACAACGTCTCGAGCCCACACTTAAATACACCCCCCCCCTAGGAGACAAAGTCTCTCAGCCAAGATGGCTTATTTCGAACACGCTGGGGTCTCGATGCGGGCTGCCTTTCCCCGGGTTTGCTACCTTCTCTTTGTCCCCTGGTTTCCTGCCCTGTAATTGGAGAGGGAGACTCGTTAGTGACTTGCCGCGGCTCCGCGGCGTTGTTGGGAGGTGTGCTCTTTCTCAGGGAAGAACCGGGGGCACTGGGGGCTAACGAAAAACCCCTCTTCTCGCTTGGATGGGTGGGGGAACACTCCTGAAAACCCCCCCGGCTCGCAAAATCAAAATCAAAATCAAAATTACATTCGGGGGACGCGGCGGCGGCCGCACATTCCTTTTCCCTCCCCCCGGGCTCTGATAGAACTGGGGTATCAAAAGGATATGAGTCGGGATCACTGCTTTTCCCCCCGGTTTCGGACTGATGTCCCTCATTGTCTCCCCCTTGGGCTAAACGGGTGGGGGAGAACCCTATCGCTGAATCCTGTTGCTGAGCCCCACTGACCGGCCCTTCACTCACTCGGCGCCTCAGTTGGTCAGCGTGTCTCCTCCAGAGGAGGCCGGTGCTCGTTTCCACCCGATATGACACTGGCCCCGTCTGTTCTATTATCGTTCCTGGCACCCAGGCTGGCCCTGCGCTGGCATAGTTCCTGCAGTGAACAGGGTCGCCGGCGGCGAACCCTTTCGAGACTGCCAACCCTATGTTTTTTCCGTTATCCTCGACTCTCGTCGGGTCTAGCCTGGACAGAATCGTGGTCAGTTTTCGCCGCATCAAGAGCTCTGCCGGCGAGTAACCTGACGCTAAGGGGGTCACCCTATACGCTAATAAGAACTGACACACTTGGTGATTTAGGTCCCCCGGGCCCATGCGCCGAAGCGCATCCTTTGTTGTACGCACCAACCGTTCCACTTGGCCATTCGTGGCCGGGTGAAAAGGCGCGGATGTGACATGCCGAATGGCGTTTGCCTCCATGAATGCCCCGAACTCCGAGGAGGTGAAGCAACTCGCGTTATCGCTGACTAAAGTGTCGGGTAAACCGAACGTGGAAAAAACTCTCCGTAGCTGGCTAATTGTCGTGGCGGAGGACGTGCTCTTTACTGGGATAACCTCCAGCCACTTGGAGAACGCATCCACCACCAGGAGAAACATGGTTCCTCGGAATGGGCCAGCGAAATCTACGTGCACTCTGGACCACGGCCCCCTTGCTGTGTCCCATTCCCTATGCGGGAGGCGGGCCGCCTCTGGTCGGGATCCCTGGCATGCCTCACAAGTGCCGACCATGTGCTCAATGTCCGCGTCCAGCTGTGGCCACCAAAAGTAACTGCGGGCCAGCGCTTTCGAACGAACGATGCCCGGGTGGCTGACGTGCAGCAGTTTGAGCACCCTCGGCCGCATGGATGTAGGAACCACCACCCGTTGGCCCCACAACAGGCACCCCCTTTCTAGGGACAACTCTAGTTTTTTCCGAAAGAATGGGTCGAATTCCGTGCTTGGGGACGATGCCGGCCACCCCTTCTGTACCCATGAGCTGACTTTCTCCAGCGTTCTGTCCTTGCCTGTCGCCCTAGCAATATCGGCTGGTACTATTGGGGGTGCGTCTAAGGTCTCAATTAGCAACACCTGGCGGTCTCTTTCTACTCTAGCCTTTTGGTCGTCCGACAAGGGCAAAGGGGATCTCGACAGTGCATCAGCATGGCTGATCTCCTTCCCGGGCCGGTACTCCAACTCGTGTTGGTATGCGTTGAGAAAAATAGCCCATCGCAGCATTCTCGGGGATAGGATCTGCGGAGTGGGCTTGCTTGCCGTGAAAATCCCTAACAGGGGCTTGTGATCCGTCACGATTTTGAACGGGCGGCCATACAGGAAATCGTGAAACTTTTTGGTCCCCGCTACTATTGCCAATGCCTCCCTGTCGGTTTGTGCGTAATTTCGCTCTGCTTGGGACAGGGACCTTGAATAAAACGCAACCGGGGCCTCCCTTCCGTCATCCAACACGTGGCAAAGCACCGCTCCCACCCCCACCGGTGATGCATCACAGACTAGGACCACCGGCCGCTTGGGGTCGAAATGCGTTAGGATTGCGTCGGAAGTCAAGAGTTGCTTTAGTTCTTTGAACGCCCTCTCGTGCTCGTCACCCCACATCCATGTCTCCTCCTTTTTAAGCAACCGATGAAGCGGTTCGGCCACGGACGCTTTCCGCGGAAGGAATGTGTGGTAGAAATTGAGGAGCCCCAGGAATGACTGTAGCTCGGTTTTGGATGTGGGGCGAGGGGCCTTCTTGATGGCTGCTACTTTGGATTTGGATGGCTTGATACCCTCGGGTGTGATCCGGAACCCTAAGAACTCGACCTCGGTTTCGAAAAAAACACATTTGTCCTTCCTCAGCCTCAGCCCCGCTTTCTCGAACACAGTTAGTACTTTATCCAATCTCTTTGCCAGTTCGGCCTCACTCCCCCCTGTTATCAATACGTCATCAAAATAAGGCAACACCCCCTCCAGCCCCTTCAGGAGGCGTTCCACAAGCGACTGAAAAAGGCCGGGTGCCGAGTTCACGCCGAACTGTAACCGCGACACCTGGAACGCTCCTTTATGTGTGACTATCGTTTGTGCCGCGGCCGTGGCAGGAGTTACGGGGAGTTGCTGATAGGCTTGTGCCAGATCGAGCTTAGCGAAACACTTTCCCCCATTTAGCCTGGCCAAAAGGTGGCTGACCACCGGCACCGGGTATGCATTAGGGCGGATCGCCTTGTTAATTGTACACTTATAATCAGCGCAAATGCGCACCTCCCCGTTAGCCTTCAGAGCTGTTACAATTGGAGTTTCCCATTCCGCGGAATCAACAGGAATAAGAATCCCCTGGCCCACCAATTTGTCCAGTTCCGCCTCTATTTTGTCCTTTAGTGCGAAGGGCACCCTGCGCGGTTTGAGTCTTATCGGGCGGACCTCCGGGTCTAGGTCGAAGGCTACAGGGGGTCCCTTGAATTTTCCAAGTCCTTTTTTAAAAACGGCGGGATGCGCATCGCACACCGCTTGTATTGGATCCACCCCCACTGAATGTACTCCCCCTATGAACAGACCTAAAGGCTGAAACCACTGTGTCCCTAGGAGGCTACAACTTCCCCCCTTGAGGACATCTAGGGGCAGTTCCGCAGAATGTCTCTTAAACTTAACCCGAAATTTCCCGACCCCCAACACCGGAATGCTGTTCCCCTGTACATCTCGTAGCGTGGACCTCAATGTTTTAAGTTTGGGCCGCACGTGGGGGTCGATTTTCAAGAACTCTTTCTGGGGAATTATAGAATAGGAGGACCCCGAGTCAATTTCCATCCTGATAGGGGCCCCTTGTACTAGTACCTCAACGAAATAATGGGACTGTTCCGCGGACACGCTGAACACTGGGACGTCGTCCTCGCTGCCGTCCGAGACGCGGCCCACGCCGTCCTGCTTCCTCGTGGTCTGGACGCCATCTTTGGGCCTCGCTGAACGGTCCGGCCTGGTCGAACGGTCTGGTGACTGCCTCCGGCCCTCCTTCCGTTTTCTGCATGCCTTGGCGATGTGCCCCCGACGGCCGCAGGTGTAACATTCGGCCTTTCTAAATGGGCACCTCGCGCGCTCATGGGCCGCTCCGCAACCATCGCAGCGGCGCCCCCCTTTTCGGACCTTCTGGACCTCCTCGCCGTCGCTGCCTTCCGAGGACGACTTTGAGGCCCGTTGAGTTGCGTGCACCGATTTTTCCGCTTTGTCGGCTCTGGGACGCCACTCACGCCACTGGTGCATCTTGTCCACTCCAGCATTCGTGGACTCTGCGGCTTCCGCGGCCTCTACGACCTCTGCCAGCGTGGGTGGCGGCTCCTTGTTCATCAAGCTGCGCTGCACCTCTTTGTCTTTCAGGCCACACAGCACGCCGTCCCTGAGGGCCATTTCTAGGATGTTGTCCCATTTGCAGGGGGCGGCGGCTACCCTCATGGCGGCCACGAATGCCTCAACCGACTCGTCCGGCGCTTGGACTCGCCTCCAAAACGCGCTCCGAGCGGGAAACATCGCCCTCGAGGGTCGGAAGCGCTCCCGTAGCAGCTTCATGATGTCGTCCGCCTTAAATTCGCTCACCTTCTTCGGAGCGATGATGCCCACCAGCGTCCGCTTGGTTTCCATCCCAAGCATGCGGGTGAGGATGGCCCTCTTCCTCTCCTCATCGTCTTCCTTGACTTTGAGTTCCACCAGCGCCGCCTGGAAGTCCATCTCAAACAGCTCCCAGTCTTGCGGTTTGGTGATGTTGAACCCGCTCTGTGCCCTGGCTGCTCCTTGGGGATCCATCATCCCACCTTCGTCGCCAATTTGGTGTATGAAACCAAGACACAGGACACAGCCTCGGGCTGGGTTAACTCAGGTTTATTGCATCGTGGACAGAGGGAACATGAGGTAATGGCGGATCGATAGCTCTTTATATACGGTAGTAATACATTTGAACGTGGTGCCATGGTAGCCCATTGGCTACTGTCTGCGTGACGTCATTGCGGGTCACGCCCTTCTTGTCCAGGTGTAGGTGGTGGCGGGAAAGCTTCCCGCGCTGTTGCCTTTGATGAGTTCGGACCAAGAGAGCTTGGACGCTCGCTGCTGCCAGCTGGTGGTCATTAGCTCGCGTCCTATTACAGGGTTTATATGATACAGCTGAAGGTTACATTGTTGCTATAGGCAAGGTTACATTGGCTCAGATACATTGTAATCCATGCGGAAGGTAAAACCATTAGAACACAACAAGAACAGAAGAACAGCGTTGCTGGAACAGGCCACAGCCCATCCAGTCCAGCATTCTGTCTCACACAGTGGCTCACCATTTGCTTCAGAGTATTCCCAGGCAGATGCCTTCACCTGCTTAGGATTCCCTGGAAATGGCATTGAGAGATATCCTGCCTATCTCTCCAACCCCGAGGTTGTCCTTAAGTATCCATAATTATAGCCATTGATACACTTGTCCTCCATGAACGTGTCTAATCCTTTCTTGAAGCTGTCAAGACTGACAGCTGTCACCACTTCATCTGGCAGGGAGTTCCATAGACCAGTGATACTCTGGGTGAAAAAGTACTTGCTCTTATTTGTTTGAGAACTAGTACCCAAAAGTTTCATGGAGTGCCCCCTAGTTCTAGTGTTATGCGATAGGGAAAACAGTTTTTCCTTATCTACTTTGTCCACATTTTTGTGGATTCACCCTTCTAGTGCCCCTCCTGCATAAACATACTGACATTCTGCTACCTGAACCAAGGAGGCAAGGGCTGCCTCTCCAGCTCATCTGCACTTTCTAACTCAGTCTTTTTCTAGGATTTCCCCACCTTTTGGGCTGAACCAAAGAGTCTGTAGGAGTTACATGATCACATAGGACCAAAAAAAAAAAGGTTTTTTTTCCAATAAAGAGCCTTATGGCCACTTAAAGAATAAGGCCAAGAGTGTACTGGGTCACAATATCCTCACAACTCCAGATAACTCAAGAGCTTTGACATTTTAGTCAAGAAAACATCCCAGACCTGATTGGGCAGGTGATTTCTAACTGTTGCGCAATGACTGTGTGGTGTACAAATTGGTCAGTTCAGATGTTAAACAGGCACACACAAAACCATGAACCAATGCTTGGAGACTAGCACTGCCAGTTGTGGCAACTGGCTGACTACTCCCTTCTCTGCATAGGCAGACGTTTAGCTCCACTGGTATTCAGTCAATGAGATCTTTGTAAAACAGATTAATTATGTAAGCACAGACATACATACAAACATGGGCGCACGCGCACACAAAACACACACACACACACACACACACACAAAACACACACATACAACACACATACACATTGCCAACTATTTTAAAAAGATGGACATTTTGATCCTTTAGAAAACATACACATAAGAGACACATACTGTATGGCCAAATGCAAAACAGTTCCTTTCTTTGGACCAACCCAGATCCTGAAAAACTGCCCAAGTGTTGGTATCCTCCTATATTCTTCATCAGGTAAGATGGTAGAAAAATCAGAGAATGGGTGAAGTGAAGAAGCAGGGAAGTCAAATCATTAGGTGCAATGTTCTATCCATGGCATTTTCTTCTTTTTAGGGAAGGAAGGGGAGTGAGACATCTATGGAAACATCAAAATGACTGGATGCAGTCCCCCCCCATTGTGTAATAAAGATGGATCCTAAGTCAAAAAGATTGAAAATCATTCCATTAGATTATGAATACAGGGGACTCAACTTCAACTGGAGATGACTGTGCCTGTTTTTGGATCTGTCTCTTTAGACTTTAGCACGGCTCGAGTAATATTATCTGACATTTTATTTAAGCCCAGCTTCCAGCATCCCCACCCACCAAACCTTTGTGTTCCGTTAGAATGATATCTCTTTTTCAGCATTTCAGCATCTCATCTCTTGATACATTGGCTTTTTTAATGAATCCTGCATATTTGGAATCAACCAGGTCCTGCAGGTTCTTTCCCCATCTCATGGTGGGCAATCTTCCCAATTTACTGGCTTTTGCTTATTTCGATTAAGGTTACAGGACTTTTACAGACTTGGTTGCTTGCCCCATTGAAGGGCAGCATGTGCCCACTCCAGCGTCAGCTGGCATCCTGGGGGTTGATCTGAACCCATCACTTTGGAACCCAAGGGCTCCTGTCCTGCCAGCTGAGCCACATCAGATGTCAAACATGAACTGAACAGTTAGACACACAAACTCCACAGTGGTATATAAGCCAGGTTTCAGGCATAACGCTGAACCACCTAGTGCTGCATTCCAGTTCAAGCTAACCTAAAGGTCTCTTTTACAAGCCCCCAGGAAGGGAGTCTATAAGATGTCCTTCATCCAGGATAGTAAAAAGAAATGTCACACCCTTTCCCCTTCCCATGGGGCAGTTTTGCTTTGAGCAGCTCTGGCTGGATGAATATTAGTTCGCTTTCCCCCATAAAGAATACTTGTTTTTCTCACATTGATATCGTGTCCGTCACTGGCTGTCCCCAAGATATTCTTTATTTAGCATTAATCAAATGTCATTTAACGGAAGGGTGTGGATACTGTGGAGAGTTGGGGGCCCGGGAATCACATATTGTTACTGCGACATAAGGATGCTGCAGTCAAACTATACAGGGGGAGAAGGCAGCTAATATTAATTGATAATTAAATGCATCTAATTAATGTTTAATAATTAACACTGAATAATTGCAGAGATGGACAGTCATTAAATAGTAGGAAACCCCCCCCTTATATATATATATATATATACTTGTGAGTGGAAGAGGACTTTCAAGGGGCTTGTCATGTCACAGGTGTAGCTTTTCAAAACCCTTCCCAAATTCCCAGATCTATTCAAAGATGCACAGTACAGGAATAAAATACTAAAAAGCTGCCACCCCTTCACAATCAGGGCCATCATTTCTTGCTGCCAGCAGAAGGAAGGAGAGAAATGTAGCATTTCATAGCATTTGCTACTTGCGTGACTAGGAAGATAATCAGAGCCTGTTCAAGTCCTTAATGTGGACTCAAAGCACTGGATGGAGAATTATGATGGGCTGTCCTTTGGGCATTCTGGACTACAATTCTCGCTGCCCCAGGCTGTCAGCCATGTTGGTTGGCTTATGGGAACTGTAGACCAACTCTCTGGAGGGCCAAACATTAGCAGTCCTGCCACTGCAGAGTATTCTTAAGTGAACATTAAATGTTATGTCACTTTTACTTGTGAGTTGAGGTTCTCCACAGTCACAAGTAGCACTGTCCAGTCCAGACCAGAGATTGTTGTTGCAGAAGCACAACAAAACTCTAGAGCAGTGGTTCCCAACATGGGGCACAGGCCCCACAGAGGGACTTCAATTCCCAGAAGCCTAAGTCAGTACATTGGCTGATCAGTGCTTTGGGAAATTGGCTTAGACTTCCGGGAATTGAAGTCCAAAAAGCAAAAGTTGGGAAACACTGTTCTAGAAGGAAATAACACTGAATGAAAGCAGAATGTGTCCAGTAGTTGCCTGTTGTGGGCAGCAGGGAACAGCCAGCCAGCCAGCCAGCCAGGAGGTAGATTGGAAGGGTGGAGAAGGAGGAATGAATGGTTGATTATCTGGAATATGAACAAGAACACTCTGCTCCAAAACTTTTATTATGGGTGGGCCCTATAATGCTGTGAAGTGTCAGTGCTTAAACCGGGAAACAAAAAGACGTAGGGTTAACTCAGGGAACATCCTAGAACTGTACGCAAAATATAAGGCAATCAGATTGACCAATGAACAATATATAGGATCCAGATTCTATATAGGGATATTTCCACTATGTCAACTTTTAAAAAACAGGCACAAAATTGTGTGCAAGCTTTTGAGGTGAGGCATGGTTTTGCAAGACACCTGGTATGGGATAAAGATGCAGTTGGCCACGGAAACTGAGTTGGGGCTTGAATGTCTCTCTCACATATCTTAAATGCCCTGTCAGGGTCACGATGAATTGGAAATGACTTGACAGCACATAACCACAGCAACATGGTTTTCCAACAGACCATAGGAAAGAAGAATGGAGAAGGAGTTTTAAAAAAGTCAAAACAGACCATATCTCAAAATGTTTATCTCCCGCACTAGCCCATTTATGTCTAAGAGGAGAGAAACAGTCAGTATTCAAATGTGATGGCAGCTGACCTACCTACTGCTGTTTGAACTGCAGTAGAAAGTAGCCACTCTTTTGGCTGAGAGCAAAAAACTGAGGAAAATTCCAGTCCTCTACTGATGCAAAATAAAAGACTTGCTCTGAATGTTGGTCTAACTCTTTGCCCTCTTCGAAGACTATGGCCCATCACAAGGTGGAGATCCAGGCATCCATTAGATAAGACTTCATAGTCAGGGGGTAATTTAAGACAGTGTTTCTGAACCTTGGGTCCCCAGGTGTTCTTTGACTTTATTTTATTTTATTTGAGCCACCCAGAGTCTTCTGAGTTGGGTGGCAATACAAATTAGAAAAAATAAATAATAAATAAATTCATAGATACCCAAGTCAGTACACCTGATGATCAGGGCTCTTGGAAACTGAAGTCCAAGAACAACTGGAGACCCAAGGTTGAGAAACTCTGGACTTTAAGATGTTGTAGCATCTTAAGAAATACAGCTTCTTAAAGTGCAACTATAATGAACATCAGTAAACTTTGAAGGATTCCTATTCATGCTGTTTTTACCTTAAAATAAGTAAAAGTGAGCCGAGCCGGGTACCATTTGTAGAAATAAAGTGCTGGGTTGAGTGATCCTCTCTTTGGATTAGTAAAAAGTAAGAAACAATGGGAATATCTGAGTTCTTCAGAAGTCTTTAACAGGCAAAAATCATGTAATATTTGAGATTAAGACAAAAAGCCGCCAAATTGGGCCAAATTGGATGTGATGGCCAAGTTGCTCTGATCCCAAATATTTTTGGGGAACGAGATAGCTAACTTTTTAGTGATCTAGTAGAGATATTACCCATCTAAGAACTTTATTTCTATGGCTAAATTACCTAGCTACATTTTCTATAGACTTAGAAATGTGTCTTCCACAAGCCTCAGTGCATATGGACAAGATGGTTTTATGTGGGGAGAGGGGCTTGTTACAAGTTTTTCCTGGACAACTCCTTACCCTGCCCCCTCCCTTCTCCCTGACAAGGCCATGCACAGCACCACAAATGTGCTGCATTTTCACAGCTATTGAGTCATATGGTGTTTTTTCTCAGAGCTTCACAGTGTTGCTGCCTTTGTATTTGAGAAACGAACAAAGAAAGCCCCTAGTGCTATGAGCCAGGCTTCCAGTCCTCTTCACAAAGCCTCTAGCCTCAGGCTGCAAGGACTGCTTCTCACTGAAAAAAGGAAGGCGGCGGTGGTGGAATCTTTATCACATCATCCCTCCCCACCACCACTATAAGGCTGATGGGGGACCCACAATCAGACCTTGGTGCAGTCAAGCCGCACTGCCTAATGAGACCCTATGCAATTACTGCAATATGTTGCATCGCTGCTCTGTCACAAACAGACAAGCATCACAGCCTCCAAAAACCCAGTCCAGCAGGCAGACCAAGCAAGAAGCAAGTGGGGGAGAGAGCCACAAACTGCACACCAATGATGTGAAGGGGGGGAGGGCATTGAGGAGGGGCGAAGGAAAGAGCTTACGGGGTGGAGGGGGGAGGACAGCTATTAAGGAGCCATAAATAATAAGTCACACACAAAAGCATTTCCAGGGCCCCCTGAAAATATAAGGCCAAGTCTGGTCTCATGTTGGAGGAATATCAGATTTCACACGTATCCCTCCAGGAATATTCTTCTACCAAGGGGAAGCATTGCATCAGATACCTAGATTAGAATTTTTTAAAAAAACTCTATTACTGTGAAATCAAGAAAAAGATCCTGCCGCTTTGGATTTCTGCTCACTCTCACTTCTCTAATGCTGTGGGGCGGGGTGGGGGAGGGGGAGGGAATCTATGTGGATTTTATATTCTAACATAATGGGTTTTTACTTACATTACAGATATTGTTCATCGTCCTTTATTATTATCATCATTTATTATTTTGATAGTGCTTCACATGTGCTAAGCACTTTACAATCAATCAAAACACATTCCTGTAATGAAAGAAAAAGTTATACTTGAGAAGATCCTGACATGATCAAGATTAAACCCATTATGGCAGAGCCCTTATCTCCTCTACAGGAGGGTCTCTTCTCCCAAGATCCATTAGGATTTTTGCATTCCAATTATTAAATTGTTCAGGTTGCTATTTCTTGCATTATGCCAGACTCACGGCACACAAACATTCATGGCCAGGTCATTTACTCTTACTTCATAGACACTTTGGTTTGATATGCCCTTATTGTGTCTCTATTAACCCTGAACCCTATTTCTTTATGGATTTTAAAATGTATAAAGAAGCTATTTATTTGTCAATCTCTCCCTCTCTCCCCATCACCTCCTCTCATGGACATATAAATACATCTCCCCAGATGCTTAATTGAGAAACTATTGCATAAATAGGTTAGATCAGAAAAGGAGGGGACAGAAAGGTTTGTTTCTTTTACAGCATTGTCTTCCTGGCCTCATCCTGGCTGCTGCATGTGGGGTGGTGTCCATACTGGATACATTCGCCACAAAGCCTACCCTCTATCCCAGGGATTCTCAAACAACAGCCCATGGGCCAGATTCGGCCTGCAGCATATGGCCCATGCCACCACCAGAAGCGGCCCATGCCACCACCAGAAGCGGAAGCAAATGTGTTTACGACCACTGTAAATGAGCCCGTGGCTGTCATGAACACATTTACAACAGCCACAGATGTGTTTTACAGCAGTGTTTACAGCGGGGGGGGGGCACCAGTCCAGCCTGCTCAGCTGTCTGAGGGGGCATGATCTGGCTCACGGATTGAAAAGGTTGACAATCCCTGCTCTAACCCTAACCCACTTATTTTGAAACACGCATGCATGCCTACAGACGGACATACAACCTAAACACCATTTGCTTTCAGTCTTTTCAATTGTGGTGAAATATTTGTACACAGAAAGACAGAGAGAGAGCGCTCCCGAACACTACAAATACAGCTGGTGGGGATGAAGGGTGTGAGGGAAAGAAGGAATCAGCTCCCCCAATACCCCTGGGCTTGGTGTGTGCCCACACACCACCCGCCAGCCGTCACGCTGCTGCTGATGATGGATGAGACAGCGTGAGCGGCACCTCCTGGAGGGGTGGGGGGAGGCGGGAAGAGGAGCTGAAATTCATTTCCAAAGAGAAATAAATAAACTTGCCAGCCCTGGGGCTGCCACCACTGCTGTATTAGCCAGGCTTTAATTTCATTCTTGATTTGATATGATTTCATTGAAAGTTGGGGGGAGAAGGGGCATTTATCTATGGGAGTAGAGCAAATGGGTTAAGTAGATTATGGTGCATGTGCAGGAGAATGATTGCGCCCAGGATCCTTCTCTCCTTGAATGTGAGGAATGAGTTGGAGCCTCTTTCCATGAAGGAGGCCGGCGTTTTGGGGTCCACTTCCATGAAGAAATTCCTAAGCCTGTTTTTATCAGGGGGTTTAGACAAGTCTTCATCGATGATAAGCGTCCTGGCGGCTACCGCTCATCAAAATGGCTAGATGTTACAATGGGGGAAAACAAGGAGAACCTGCTTCCAAACACCAGCTCTCTCTCTCTCAAGGAAGATGTTCCCTTCATGTTGTTTTTGTGGCTTTCCCATAGACACTGAAGGCCAACGTGTGGCTCTTACCTATGATGTGATTCTATGTTATCCTGTAGCATAATGAAGCTTCTTTTTTAATCTATTTGTTCTAAAATCTATCTTTTCCACAGGTTTCTTGCTGGCCACTGTGAGAACAAAATACAGTAAAACCCTGGGTTATGATGGGTTGCTCTGATTCTTCACTATGTTTCTCCATATCACCAAGTTTCTTTCTGGAATTAACTTCTGAGTGTCATGTCAGGGATATTTTCCTTCCGTCTCCACCCCACCCCACCCCACCCCTGTTGGATTGTGAAGGCAAAAGGTTCTCTAGTTATTAATTTCCATGACCAACTTTAGAGATGAAAATTGCATACTAACAAATCAGGCAACCTATAACCCCCCATCCAACCTCCATCTGCCTTAACCAGCACAATCAATGGTAAGGCATGCTGGGGGTTAAAACCCAGAAATGGAGAGAGAGTCTCCACCCCAACATAGTACCTGGATTTCTCTACAGCAAGGACACAAATTGATAAGTCTCCTCTCCACCTTTAAGATTTTTTTCCTTTGCAAACCCAAAGATAAAGTAGATGGCTCTCCATCTTTAAGAGCTTAATGAAAAAGAGGAATAAGAACACTTCCCCCAGTATATAATTCAAATCCTTGATCAGAAAAGAAAGTGGGGAGAAGAAGGCTGACAAGCAACTCAAAGGATGGAGCAGCAATTGCAGACTACTGTCTCTTGGGAAGGCCCCAAAGAAGCCAAAGACAGTAGATCATGTGGAAAGAAAGAGAATAATCCTTGAGTTACTTCAATTCTAGTTTTTCATCGGCAGTTGTCTTTTCAAAAGATGAAAGATCACTGGCAGGATGGAAAATCAGCCCTGGTTGAGATGGTTGCTACTCGTATCTGAGTATGCATATATATCACTAGCATTTTTTGCCCTGCCCTGCCGGGCAGGTATAACTTGTGTGTTGGTGGTTCGGGTGGTTTTGGGGGGTACACACACACACACACACACACACACACACACACACACACACACACACACACACACACACACAAAACCATACATGCAACACACACACCACACAACACAACACAACCACACACACAAAATACACACACATACATAACACAACCATACACACAGCACAACCCCACACACACACAACACAACCACACACACAATACACACACAACACAACACAACCACACACACACACACACACACACACACACACACACACATGCCGAAGCTGCACGGAGAGAGGAGGAGCTCCCCTTTCTCCCCACAAAGCCTCGGCGAGGCCACACACACACATACACACAGCTCAGAAGGATGCACCGAGTGCGAAAGGCCTAGCCAGCAACAGGTAAGTGGGGCGGGGGACAGGGACTGAGGGGGGGACGGGTGGGGGGCGGGTTCATGTTCCCCCTTTCTCCTCCCAGACCAGGGTGGGTGGCATGGTCCCCGGACCCGTCCCCCCCCTCAGACAATGTTCCCTGCCCCATTTACCTGTTGTCGGCTCAGTCGTTTTCTCTCTGCGCCTCCCCGGCCTGGCCTTCTTAGCTGGGCCGCTCACCTTCCGTGCCTTCGTGGTGCAGCCTGCCCTCTGTCCCTGCCGGCGTCAAGGCCTTTTCCGGTCAGGTGGGGGGCACAAAAAGCAGGCAGCCCAGCCGGCAAATGATGTGCCCGCCCGCCGTGGTGAGCTGGGGATGGCTTCCCTCCGGGAGACGAAGTGTCTCCCGGAGGAAAGTGGTTTGTGAGTTGGCCGGCCTTTTTTTTTTATGCGTGCACCACTTTCCCGGCCTCCTCCACGTTCACGTCCCTCAGCCTGATTGGCTGATGGGTTGCACAGCACGGAGGACACTGGGAAATGTAGGGTTTTTTGTTCGTGTTCGTGGGGTGGTTGCCCGACTCTCAGTGACCGGACCCTTGCAGTGACCCACAGATGGTCTAAAGGTAAGTGTGGCTGGCTTGGTACTGGATGGTTGGGCCAGGTATGGCCGCTAATGCTGGACACACACCACCCTACCCCCTTCTTATAGGTAAAAATGGAGCCATCTCCTGTGGCACGTATGAAATGAGACATGCAGGATTTGACACTGGGACTGCAATGGACTGCCGCAGCCTTGAGGATATTAGCAAGGTGCAACTTCACAGCCAGTCCATCTGGCATGGCCTCTTCAACCTCCATGATCATTGGGAATCAAAATTCCTCCTCCGCTCATTTTGCTGTTGGGCCCAATGTGATGGTTTCTAGTGGCATTTCATCTACTGAGGGAACCATCACCCCACCCAAACGAGCTCATCCGCCCTTAGCCGTTGGCCTCTTTAGGGAGTCAGGTTATTTACGGCCACCCAACACTCGGCATTGAGTTGCTGACTGTACGGTCTACTCTATTACTGTAGCGGGATGTCCGGCCAGACACAAAACCAAAAGATAAAACAAGCCACATCGTGTTTGTACACTATCCAAAGGCAACGGTAGATGATGCCTCTATTAGTATTTGAGAAAGAAAAGTCATCATCAGACCTAAGCAGGCACTACTTTATAGTATCACTAGCAGAGGTTGCCCGGCGTTGCCGGGCTGTTTAAAATGAGTTTTTTTTAATGGACCATTAGAAAGGTTGAGCGAAGAAAATAGATGCCTTTGAGATGTGGTGCTGGAGGAGAGTTTTGAGAGTCTCTTGGACAGCGAGCTCATTAGGGAAAGGAGTAGAAGAGGAATATGTGTGTGTGTGAGAGAGAGAGAGAAAGAAAGAAAGAAAGAGAAGCTGTGTGTGTGTGTGTGAGAGAGAGAGAGAGAGAGAGAAAGAAAGAGAAGCTGTGTGTGTGTGTGTGAGAGAGAGAGAGAGCTCATTAGGGAAAGGAGCAGAAGAGGAATATGTGTAAGTGTGTGTGTGAGAGAGAGAGAGAAAGAAAGAGAAGCTGTGTGTGTGTGAGAGAGAGAGAGAGAAGCTGCGTGTGAGAAAGAGGGAAAGAGAAGCTGTGTATGTGTGTGTGTGAGAGAGAGAGAGAAGCTGTGTGTGTGTGAGTGAGTGAGAGAGAGAGAAAGAAAGAGAAACTGTGTGTGAGAGAGAGAGAGATAAAGAGAAGCTGTGAGTGTGTGTGTGAGAGAGAGAGAAACTGTGTGTGTGTGTGAGAGAGAGAAAGAGAAGCTGTGTGTGTGTGTGTGAGAGAGAGAGAAGCTGTGAGTGTGTGTGTGTGTGAGAGAGAGAGAGAGCTCATTAGGGAAAGGAGCAGAAGAGGAATATGTGTAAGTGTGTGTGTGAGAGAGAGAGAAAGAAAGAGAAGCTGTGTGTGTGTGTGAGAGAGAGAGAGAAGCTGTGTGTGAGAAAGAGGGAAAGAGAAGCTGTGTATGTGTGTGTGAGAGAGAGAGAGAGAGAAGCTGTGTGTGTGTGAGTGAGTGAGAGAGAGAGAAAGAAAGAGAAACTGTGTGTGTGTGAGAGAGAGAGAAAGAGAAGCTGTGTGTGAGAGAGAGAGAGAGAGAGAGAGAGAAGCTGTGAGTGTGTGTGTGTGTGAGAGAGAGCTCATTAGGGAAAGGAGCAGAAGAGGAATATGTGTGAGTGTGTGAGGGAGAGAGAGAGAAAGAGAAGCTGTGTGTGTGTGAGAGAGAGAGAGATAAAGAGAAGCTGTGAGTGTGTGTGTGAGAGAGAAAGAGAAGCTGTGAGTGTGTGAGTGTGTGTGAGAGAGAGCTCATTAGTGAAAGGAGCAGAAGAGGAATATGTGTGAGTGTGTGAGAGAGAGAGAGAAAGAAAGAGAAGCTGTGTGTGAGAGAGAGAGAAAGAGAAGCTGTGCGTGTGTGAGAGAGAAAGAGAAGCTGTGTGTGTGTGACAGAGAGAGAGAGAAAGAGAAGCTGTGTGTATGTGTGTGTGTGAGAGAGAGAAGCTGTGTGTGAGAGAGAGAGAAAGAAAGAGAGGCTGTGAGTGTGTGTGAGAGAGAGAAGCTGTGAGTGTGTGTGTGTGTGAGAGAGAGAGAGAGAAGCTGTGTGTGTGTGTGAGAGAGAGAGCTCATTAGGGAAAGGAGCAGAAGAGGAATATGTGTGAGTGTGTGAGAGAGAGAGAGAAAGAAAGAGAAGCTGAGTGTGAGAGAGAGAGAAGCTGTGTGTGTGAGAGAGAGAGAGCTCATTGGGGAAAGGAGCAGAAGAGGAATATGTGTGAGTGTGAGAGAGAGAGAAAGAAAGAGAAGCTGTGTGTGTGTGAGAGAGAGAGAGAAGCTGTGTGTGTGTGAGAGAGAGAGCTCATTAGGGAAAGGAGCAGAAGAGGAATGTGTGTGAGTGTGTGTGTGTGTGAGAGAGAGAAGCTGTGAGTGTGTGTGTGTGTGTGTGAGAGAGAGAGAGAAGCTGTGTGTGTGAGAGAGAGAGCTCATTAGGGAAAGGAGCAGAAGAGGAATATGTGTGAGTCTGTGAGAGAGAGAGAAAGAAAGAGAAGCTGTGTGTGTGTGAGAGAGAGAAGCTGTGAGTGTGTGTGTGTGTGAGAGAGAGAAGCTGTGAGTGTGTGTGTGTGTGTGAGAGAGAGAAGCTGTGTGTGTGTGTGTGAGAGAGAGAGAGAGCTCATTAGGGAAAGGAGCAGAAGAGGAATATGTGTGAGTGTGTGAGAGAGATAGAGAGAAAGAAAGAGAAGCTGTGTCTGTGTGTGTGAGAGAGAGAAAGTGAAGCTGTGTGTGTGTGTGAGTGAGAGAGAGAGAGAAACTGTGTGTGTGAGAGAGAGGGGGATAAAGAGAAGCTGTGAGTGTGTGTGAGAGAGAGAGAGCACATTAGGGAAAGGAGCAGAAGAGGAATATGTGTGAGTGTGTGTGTGTGAGAGAGAGAAAGAGAAGCTGTGTGTGTGTGAGAGAGAGAGAGATAAAGAGAAGCTGTGAGTGTGTGTGTGTGTGAGAGAGAGAAGCTGTGTGTGTGAGAGAGAGAGAGAGAAAGAGAAGCTATGAGTGTGTGTGTGTGGTGTGAGAGAGAGAGCTCATTAGTGAAAGGAGCAGAAGAGGAATATGTGTGAGTGTGTGAGAGAGAAAGAGAAAGAAAGAGAAGCTGTGTGTGTGAGAGAGAAAGAGAAAGAGAAAGAGAAAGAGAAAGAGAAAGAGAAAGAGAAAGAGAAAGAGAAAGAGAAAGAGAAAGAGAAAGAGAAAGAGAAAGAGAAAGAGAAAGAGAAAGAGAAAGAGAAAGAGAAAGAGAAGAGAAAGAGAAAGAGAAAGAGAAAGAGAAAGAGAGAGAAGCTGTGAGAGAGAGAGAGAAAAAGAGAAGCTGTGTGTGTGAGAGAGAGAGAGAGAAAGAGAAGCTGTGTGTGTGTGTGGGAGAGAGAGAGAGAAGCTGTGTGTGTGTGAGAGAGAGAGAGAGAAAGAAAGAGAAGCTGTGTGTGTGTGTGTGTGTGAGAGAGAGAGAGAGAGAGAGAAAGAGAAGCTGTGAGTGTGTGTGTGTGTGAGAGAGAGAGGGGCTGGGTTCCCTGGCTTGCTCGAGGTAAGGAAGCCCAGCGGGTGGTGGGGTTGTGGGCTTCCCTTACTGGGGGCTGCCTTGCGGCCCGCAGTAAGGAAGCCCAGCGGCAGGGGGTGTGTGGGCTTCCCTTACCGTGGGCTGCCTTGCGGCCCGCGGTAAGGAAGCCCAGTGGTGGGTTGTGTGTGGGCTTCCCTTACCGTGGGCTGCCTTGCGGCCCGCGGTAAAGTAACCCAGTGGCGGCGGGGTTTGTGGGCTTCCCTTACCGTGGGCTGCCTTGCGGCCCACGGTAGAGAAGCCCAAAGGGGTGGGTGAATTTGTGGGCTTCCCTTACCGTGGGCTGCCTTGCGGCCTGCAGTAAGGAAGCCCAGCGGCGGGGTGTGTGTGTGGGCTTCCCTTACCATGGGCTGCCTGTGGCCTGCGGTAAAGAAGCCCAGCGGCGGGGGGGGGTTGTGGGCTTCCCTTACCATGGGCTGGCTTGCGGCCCACGGTTAGGAAGCCCAGCGGTGGGGGGGGCTTTACTTACTGGGGGCTGGCTTCCCTGGGACGCGCCGGCTTTCTCAGAGTTCTGCGCGCTCATGGCGCGCAGGACACCGGGGATTGTATTTTTTCATTTGTGCTTTCCCTTTGTGCTTCTTTTTTCTCATGCGGCTCATTTTTAATTGGCCGCGCTGCGTTTCCCCACATTCTTTGTGCTCCCACCTCTCAGCCTGATTGGCTGTGGCGCAGCGCTGTTCCTTTGTTTCCCTTTTTCCGCATTTGTGGGGCTGTTGCCCCACTGCCGCTTTACTCAATCCTTCGTTGACCTGCGGACCCAGTCCGCCTGTGTTCCCGAAGGTTGAGTGCAGGCAAGTAGGGCCAGCCGTAGGAACCTATAGCAAGTTCCAACGGTTAACCCTTGGTTTTATAGGTTACTAGCAGAGGTTGCCCGGCATTGCCAGGCTGTTTAAAATGAGTTTTTTTTAATGGACCATTAGAAAGGCTGAGCGAAGAAAAATAGATGCCTTTGAGATGTGGTGCTGGAGGATAGTTTTGAGAGTCCCTTGGACAGCGAGAAGAACAAATAGGTCAATAATAGAAGAGATTAGCCCTGAGTGCTCATTATAAAGTCAAATAGTAAAGATGAAGATGAAGTATTTTAGACATCAAATGAGAAGAGAGGATTCACTTGAGAAGGCCTTAATGCTGGGGAAGGTGGTGGGCAAAAGAAAAACGGGGCGGCCAAGGATGAGATGGCTAGATGGCATTGTAGATACAATGGGTACGGAGTTGTGTGGACTGAGGAGGATGGCGTTGCCAGGCTGTTATAAACTGTGATCAGTTGTTGTGTGTGTTTTTGGAGGGGGGATTATAAAAAAGAACAAAGGATGATATCATTTTTTCCTTTTTTTATTTTACCAAATAATGTTTTATAATGTGTCTTTTTTCAAAAGTGTGTGTTGGTGGTTAAGGGTGGTTTTGTGTGTGTGTGTGTGTGTGTGAGAGAGAGAGAGAGAGAGAGAGAAGCTGTGTGTGTGTGTTTGTGTGTGTGAGAGAGAGAGCTCATTAGGGAAAGGAGTAGAAGAGGAATATGTGTGTGTGAGAGAGAGAGAGAGAAAGAAAGAAAGAGTAGCTGTGTGTGTGTGTGTGTGTGAGAGAGAGAGAGCTCATTAGGGAAAGGAGCAGAAGAGGAATATGTGTGTGTGTGTGTGTGTGTGAGAGAGAGAGAGAAGCTGTGTGTGTGTGAGAGAGAGAGAGAAGCTGTGTGTGTGTGTGTGTGAGAGAGAGAAGCTGTGTGTGTGTGAGAGAGAGAAAGAGAAGCTGTGTGTGAGAGAGAGAGAAGCTGTGTGTGTGAGAGAGAGAGAGAGAGAAAGAGAAGCTGTGTGTGTGTGAGAGAGAGAGAAAGAGAAACTGTGTGAGAGAGAGAGAGATAGAGAGAGAGAGAGAGAGAGAGAGAGAAGCTGTGTGTGTGTGTTTGTGTGTGAGAGAGAGAGCTCATTAGGGAAAGGAGTAGAAGAGGAATATGTGTGTGTGTGAGAGAGAGAGAGAAAGAAAGAAAGAGTAGCTGTGTGTGAGAGAGAGAGAGAGAGAGAGAGCTCATTAGGGAAAGGAGCAGAAGAGGAATATGTGTGTGTGTGTGTGTGAGAGAGAGAGAGAAGCTGTGTGTGTGTGAGAGAGAGAGAAGCTGTGTGTGTGTGTGAGAGAGAGAGAGAAGCTGTGTGTGTGAGAGAGAGAGAGAGAGAAGCTGTGTGTGTGTGAGAGAGAAGCTGCGTGTGTGTGAGAGAGAGAGAGAGAGAGAGAGAAAGAGAAGCTGTGTGTGTGTGAGAGAGAGAAAGAGAAACTGTGTGTGAGAGAGAGAGAGAGAAAGAGAAGCTGTGAGTGTGTGTGTGAGAGAGAGAAAGAGAAGCTGTGTGTGAGAGAGAGAGAGAGAGAAAGAAAGAGAAGCTGTATGTGTGTGTGTGTGTGTGAGAGAGAGAGAGAGAAAGAGAAGCTGTGAGTGTGTGTGTGTGTGTGTGTGTGAGAGAGGGGCTGGCTTCCCTGGCTTGCTCGAGGTAAGGAAGCACAGCGGGTGGTGGGGTTGTGGGCTTCCCTTACTGGGGGCTGCCTTGCGGCCCGCAGTGAGGAAGCCCAGCGGCAGGGGGTGTGTGGGCTTCCCTTACCATGGGCTGCCTGCGGCCCGCAGTAAGGAAGCCCAGTGGCGGGTTGTGTGTGGGCTTCCCTTACCGTGGGCTGTTTTGTGGCCCGCGGTAAAGTAACCCAGTGGCGGCGGGGTTTGTGGGCTTCCCTTACCGTGGGCTGCCTTGCGGCCCACGGTAAGGAAGCCCAGCAGGGTGGGTGAGTTTGTGGGCTTCCCTTACCATGGGCTGCCTTGCGGCCTGCAGTAAGGAAGCCCAGCGGCGGGGTGTGTGTGTGGGCTTCCCTTACCGTGGGCTGCCTGTGGCCTGCAGTAAAGAAGCCCAGCGGCAGGGGGGGGTTGTGGGCTTCCCTTACCATGGGCTGCCTTGCGGCCCACAGTAAAGAAGCCCAGCGGCATGTGTGTGTGTGGCCTTCCCCACACACACAGCAGCGGGGAGATTATGTGGGCTTCCCTTACCGGGGGCTGCCTTACGGCCCGTGGTAAGGAAGCCCAGCAGCGGGGGGGGTGTTGTGGGCTTCCCTTACCGGGGGCTGCCTTGCGGCCCGCGGTAAGGAAGCCCAGCGGTGTGGGGGGGGTTGTGGGCTTCCTTTACCAGGGGCTGGCTTGCAGCCCATGGTTAGGAAGCCCAGCGGTGGGGGGGGGGCTTTACTTACTGGGGGCTGGCTTCCCTGGGACGCGCCGGCTTTCTCAGAGTTCTGCGCGCTCACGGCGCGCAGGACACCGGGGATTGTATTTTTTCATTTGTGCTTTCCCTTTGTGCTTCTTTTTTCTCATGCGGCTCATTTTTAATTGGCCGCGCTGCGTTTCCCCACATTCCTTGTGCTCCCACCTCTCAGCCTGATTGGCTGTGGCGCAGCGCTGTTCCTTTGTTTCCCTTTTTTCGCGTTTGTGGGGCTGTTGCCCCACTGCCGCTTTACTCAATCCTTCGTTGACCTGCGGACCCAGTCCGCCTGTGTTCCCGAAGGTTGAGTGCAGGCAAGTAGGGCCAGCCGTAGGAACCTATAGCAAGTTCCAACGGTTAACCCTTGGTTTTATAGGTTACTAGCAGAGGTTGCCCGGCGTTGCCAGGCTGTTTAAAATGAGTTTTTTTTAATGGACCATTAGAAAGGTTGAGCGAAGAAAATAGATGCCTTTGAGATGTGGTGCTGGAGGAGAGTTTTGAGAGTCTCTTGGACAGCAAGAAGAACAAATAGGTCAATAGTAGAAGAGATTAGCCCTGAGTGCTGATTATAAGGTCAAATAGTAAAGATGAAGATGAAGTATTTTGGACATCAAATGAGAAGAGAGGATTCACTTGAGAAGGCCTTAGTGCTGGGGAAGGTGGTGGGCAAAAGAAAAAGGGGACGGCCAAGGATGAGATGGCTAGATGGCATTGTAGATACAATGGGTACAGAGTTGTGTGGACTGAGGAGGATGGCGTTGCCGGGCTGTTATAAACTATGATCAGTTTGTGTTGGTTTTTTTTTGGGGGGGGGATTAAAAAAAAGAACAAAGGATGATATAATTTTTTCCTTTTTTTATTTTACCAAATAATGTTTTATAATGTATCTTTTTTCAAAAGTGTGTGTTGGTGGTTAAGGGTGGTTTTGGGTGTGCACAACCACCACCACCCATAGAATACCACTCCAATCACCAACACACATATTAAAAATTTATGGCAAGGCAGGCGTGTCGTGTGTGTGTGTGTGAGAGAGAGAGAGAGAGAGAGAGAGAGAAGCTGTGTGTGTGTTTGTGTGTGAGAGAGAGAGAGCTCATTAGGGAAAGGAGTAGAAGAGGAATATGTGTGTGTGAGAGAGAGAGAGAGAGAGAGAAAGAAAGAGTAGCTGTGTGTGTGTGTGAGAGAGAGAGAGCTCATTAGGGAAAGGAGCAGAAGAGGAATGTGTGTGTGAGAGAGAGAGAGAGAGAGAGAAGCTGTGTGTGTGTGAGAGAGAGAGAGAAGCTGTGTGAGAGAGAGAGAGAGAAAGAGAAGCTGTGTGTGTGAGAGAGAGAAGCTGTGTGTGTGTGTGAGAGAGAGAGAGAGAGAAAGAGAAGCTGTGTGTGAGAGAGAGAGAGAAAGAGAAACTGTGTGTGTGTGTGAGAGAGAGAGAAAGAGAAGCTGTGAGTGTGTGTGTGAGAGAGAGAAAGAGAAGCTGTGTGTGTGTGTGAGAGAGAGAGTGAAAGAGAATGAGAAGCTGTGAGTGTGTGTGAGAGAGAGAGAGAAAGAAAGAGAAGCTGTGTGTGTGTGTGTGAGAGAGAGAGAGAGAAGCTGTGAGTTTGTGTGTGTGTGTGTGTGAGCGAGAGAGCTCATTAGGGAAAGGAGCAGAAGAGGAATATGTGTGTGTGAGAGAGAGAGAAATAAAGAGAAGCTGTGTGTGTGAGAGAGAGAGAGAGAAAGAAAGAGAAGCTGTGTGTGTGTGAGAGAGAGAGAAAAGAGCTGTGTGTGTGTGAGAGAGAGAGAGAGAGAAAAGCTGTGTTTGTGTGTGTGTGAGAGAGAAAGAGAAGCTGTGTGTGTGTGAGAGAGAGAAAGAAAGAGAGAAGCTGTGTGTGAGAGAGAGAGAAAGAGAAGCTGTGTGTGTGTGTGAGAGAGAGAGAAGCTGTGTGTGTGTGTGAGAGAGAGAGAGAGAGAAAAAGAGAAGCTGTGTGTGTGTGACAGAGAGAGAGAGAAGCTGTGTGTGTGTGTGAAAGAGAGAGAGAAGCTGTGTGTGTGTGACAGAGAGAGAGAGAGAGAAAGAGAAGCTGTGTGTATGTGAGAGAGAGAAGCTGTGTGTGTGTGTGAGAGAGAGAGAGAAATAAAGAGAAGCTTGTGTGTGTGTGTGAGAGAGAGAGAGAGAAAGAGAAGCTGTGTGTGTGTGTGTGTGTGTGCTTCCTTTACCAGGGGCTGGCTTGCGGCCCACGGTTAGGAAGCCCAGTGGCGGGGGGGGCTTTACTTACTGGGGGCTGGCTTCCCTGGGACACACCGGCTTTCTCAGAGTTCTGCGCACTCACTGCGCGCAGGACACTGGGGATTGTATTTTTTCATTTGTGTTTTCCCTTTGTGCTTCTTTTTTCTCGTGCGGCTCATTTTTGATTGGCCGTGCCGCATTTCCCCACATTCTTTATGCTCCCGCCTCTCAGCCTGATTGGCTGTGGCGCAGCGCGGTGCAAAGAACCTCGGGAAATGAAGTTGTTTCCCTTTTTTCGCGTTTGTGGGGCTGTTGCCCCACTGCCGCTTTACTCAATCCTTCGTTGACCTGCGGACCCAGTCCGCCCGTGTTTCCGAAGGGTGAGTGCAGGCAAGTAGGGCCAGCCGTAGGAACCTATAGCAAGTTCCAACGGTTAACCCTTGGTTTTATAGGTTAAGAAGATATTCATCATTACACAGATTTTTTTTTAAAAAATGGTTCACCCACCAATTGAAAAGGCAGTAGAGCACCCAAATATTAGAAAAGAGAGAAATAATAGTATGAGTTCAGCACCACCCATCCAGTACAACAGAGAGTCTATTGGCCTGGACAAACAAACTAGGGGGGCTGGGAACAAGGAAGCAGCCACTGCCTGCCAGGCACAAACCAGAAATGTACTCACCAAAGCAACCAACCACAACTACACAAAACCCAGAACAACAAAAGATGAATGCTCCAAACTGTGTCCAACCACCACCAACCACCACTCACATAATGCAGTAGAATGAGATGGAAAAACATTGGAGGAAGAGGAAGAGACCCTTAATCTTATTGTGAGACTTTGATTTCCTCCCTACATACCATAGTCTTCCAGAAGAGAATATTTATTTATTTATTTATCCATACAAATTGTATAGCTGCCCCAATCGATATGCGACTCTGGGCGGCATACATAAAATCCCTAACTATAGAAACCCTTAAAATTCCTAAACAACACTGAAAAATTCCACCTGCACCAATTAAAAATCTAATTTAAAACTTTTAAAAGCATGGGTGATCCTGCTTTAAATGATCCCTGGGGGGGGGGGCGTTGCTCCCTCTCCACCTCTCTACACACTCCATTTCTGCCTCCAGCATCTTCTAGATAAAAAGCTCACAGCATACAAGCAAGTCCTATGCTCCTTTGTAACAAACAGGAACAAATGGGAGCAGTATTAATGCAGCCCTATTTTGAAGAGTTGTGACAGCCCATTGCCCCACATTTCAATTTCTGCACATAAAACACAGATATAGTGTCACAGAGGATACTTCCATGCAACTGTACCTAATCTCAGTCTGGAATCTGAGAATGAATCAAAGAATCATTGCCTATTGTCAAGAACTTAAGAAAGATTACATTATTATGTGTGTATTAGAAGATTAGAGAAAGGTTGAGAGACCAGGCTTGTTTCAGTTCAAGCGCAACTTCTCACAATAGATTCCAATCACATTCTTGAGACGTGACATCACTAGGTTTAGTGCCCCTAGTGGATACATATCACCTGAGAGAGACCCAGGGGGATGATCAACATTGTATTTGACCAATAGTGAACTCAGCTTTCATAGTTCACTTGCTTAACAGCTGCTCATTCACTTTTCTTTTTTTTAATAATATTTTTATTGAATTTTTGACAGACATACAGAAAGAAAAAAAACAGTAACAATAACAATACAATATAATGATAAATCAAAAACAACATCAATACAGTATTGACTCAAATTCATAGGAGCTAGCACATAATAGTACTTAAACTGACTATTTATCATATAACCAACAATCTAAACACCGCATTATAAATTATTACACAATCATAAGAATAAAAGCTTTCTGTGCTACCACTATTATTATCTTTTGATAGTTACACATCACCCTGTGAATATATACAATGCCCGGAGAGTTTAGTTTCTATTTCAACTCCAAAAACCTCTTTGAGATGGTACAGGTCCTGAACTGTCGTTTACCATAAGAGAATGATCCACAAACGGTTTCCAAATGTTCCAAAACCTATTCTCCTTTAATCTATCTCGTTTTACTTTGATCTCCCATGTCAATTTATCGTTCAATGCTAAACTCCACATTTCTTTATACCACTCTCCAATCTGTATATCAACATCATTTTTCCAATTTCTAGCTATACATTGTCTACCCGTAGTTAATACAATTTCCAGTAATTCTTTTTCCTCCTTATTCAAACCCAAACCTTCCACATTTGTTAAAAGAATGGTACCTGACACCAACTTAACACTTTTACCCACAATTTCACCAAACTCCCCTTCTATTCTTCCCCAAAAATCCCTTATTTTTTTACAACTCCACCACATATGTTCATATGTTCCATCCGTTTCTTTGCATCTCCAACATAATTTGTCTCTTTTATTATCCATCTGATAGAGTCTTAGTGGTGTCAAGTACCATTGCCACAACATTTTAAAATTGTGTTCTTTAATTCTTACAGACATTGTTCTCATAATCCTCTTTTTCCATTTATTTCTCCATTCAACCTCCCCAATTTTTATATTCAAATTTTGTTCCCACTTCCGTTTCAAATCTTCATGTGGATCTTTACCCTTATTCAATATAGTATACAATTTGCTTACAAGACCCTTAATACTCCTTTCCCTTTTTCTTATCTTTATTACCAATTCTTCAAATTCCGTCTTTATTCTATCTATCCCTGCTTCTCTTCTATATTTTTTATTCCAGCTATCCACCTTTAATTTCTGAAACCAATCCAAATTTAACTTCTCAAATATTTTTTTTCTCTTAATATCATCATCACAAACTTTTAACCAGCCCTTCAGTAAAAGCATCTGATTTTTATCCAATATTTCCTTTTTTTCCTTATCTAATTTTATTGGAAAACACACCATATCAGTCAATTCCAAAATTGGAGAGAGATTTGGGACCATGTCTTTCTTTACCATTTTCCACACCTCCATGAGTCCTCTCATCATAGTATTATTTGACCTTTTCGGCTTGTCCTTTATTCCCAAAAAAATCATGTTACCTATATTTCTATACTCTTTCATCTCTAGTTCCTCCCAAATTACCTTTTCTCTTGCCAGAGTCTTCACAACATTCTTAATTTGGAATGCTCGATAGTATGCTAACAAGTTTGGCATGCCCAAACCCCCTTCTTTCTGAGACAAGTACCAGAACTTCTTTGAAAGTCTAGATTTTTTACCTCCGTTACAAAACAATTAAACATCTTTTGAAATTCATTGATTTCCTTCTCCTTCAAATGGATCGCTAATGCAGCAAATAAAAAATTAATCTTTGGTAGCAATATCATTTTACAAATTGCAATCCTTCCGAACCATGACAGCTTCAGCTTCTGAAACTCTTGTATTTTATTCTTGAATTCGACTTTCAAGCTGTCATAGTTCAATCGTTTAAGTTCTTCCAATTTATTTGAAATATTTATCCCCAGATACTTCAGCTTATCTTTAATTTGTATATTAAGTGTCTCCACTATCCTTCCCATCTCTCCTACCCCCATATTACACAGCATCAATTCTGATTTATCCCAATTTATCATTAATCCGGTTGTAGCTTCAAATACCTGTAAATGATCTTTAATCCTATCCATTACCAACTCCGGATTTTTCACCATAAGCAATGTATCATCCGCATACATACTCACTTTATTACCCATTATCCCTTCTATATTTGTATCATCCCTTATATTTTTTGCTAGTATCTCCATTGCCATAATAAACAGGATAGGAGATAGAGGACATCCCTGCCTAGTACCAGCCTCCAGCTTTACCACATCAGTAACCTCTTCGTTTACTCTAATCCTAGCATTCCCTTTTTGATATAATAAATCAATTACCCTTTTAAATCTGTCGCCAAACCCGTAATGTTTAACTATTTCCTTGATTGAAGACCACTGTAATGAGTCAAATGCCTTAAAAATATCTAATGATAATAAACCCACCTTTTCCTTCATTTGATTAACATTATCGATTAAATCTAATACCCTTCTAGTCAAATCCGCCATGTGCCGACCTTTTAAGAACCCAACTTGATCAACGTTTATATATTCCCCCATAAAACCATTTAGACGGTTGGCCAGTATTGCTGTGAAGATTTTGGCATCCTGATTTATAAGTGAGATTGGTCTGTACGATTCCACACTTTCCAAGTTCTTACCAGGCTTTGGCAGTAGAATGATTGTAGTATTATACCATGAAGTCGGAATTAATCCTCCATCTAAAATATAATTATATAGCTTCACTAATTTTGGGACCACCACTTCTTTAAATTCTTTATAAAACTCTGTCGATAATCCATCGTCCCCCGGGGCTTTCCCCATCTTCAACCCATTAATTACCTCATTAACCTCTTTATCATTAATCCTTTCCTCCATTTTCTCTCTGTGTTCTTGTTTTATTCCATTCCCTAGCTGTCTCTCCAATATCTTTTTGAGCCTCTCCAAGTCTACCTCCTTTTTTGCATATAATGCTTGATAAAATTCCCTCACAATTTTACATTTATCTCTATTCTTATTACACCTTAAACCTTGTTTATTAACCAATACCCCAATTTCTCTTTTTTCCCTTTTAGCCTTAGCTGCTCTTGCTAGTAATTTTGAACTTCTATTGCTAAATTCAAAATATTCTCTGTTTAAGTAGATCAAGTCTCATTTAACTTTATCAATATCTTTACCCATTAATTCTGCTTTAAGTCTTTGCAATTTCGTAAAGATTTTTTTATCTTTACTATTTGCGTGATCCTCCTGTAACTGTTTTATTTCTCTTTCTTTTTTCTGTCTGTTCTACCTTATATCATTTATATTTAAAACTCGCCAACTTTATACTTTCCCCTCTGAAAACCGACTTCATGGTATCCCATACAACGTTGAAATTAACCTCGTTATTATCGTTCCACTGCCAACTTTCTTTCCATCTTTCCATAATCTGCTCTTTACATTTTTGATCTTTAAATAAATTAGGGTCATACCTCCAACTTCTTCCACTTCGGGTATCTTTTTGTAATTTCATTTCCAAAAGTACTTTGGCATGATCTGATTCCTTTATGATCCCAATTTCCATTCCTTCTATATCTTTAATCAAGTTTTCCGTAAGAAAGACATAATCTATTCTCGAGTAGGTCCCATGAACGTGTGAAAAAAAGGAATATGCCCTTTCAGAGCCCTTAAACTCTCTCCAAGAATCCTTCAAACCCAACGCATCCATCCATTTATCCAACACCTTCCCTTTCAAACCGATCCCACTTCTTCTATGTTCGTGCAATCTAACCCCGACCTTATCAAGTTAAAATCTCCCGCCACAATAGTTTTTGCAACATTCTCTAATTCCACTATTTTCCGAACTTTTTCTAGAAAATCCGCTTGATGATCATTTGGCACATAAATATTTACCAACATGATTTCCTCATCCTCTATTTTTCCTCTTACAATCAAATATCTACCCTCTTGATCAACAATACTTTTTGTAATCTCAAATCCTAATTTTTTAGAAATCATAATTGCCACCCCTCTCGCTTTTGAAGTTCCAAACGCCATCCCAAAAAAAGTTTATTCGTGTCCTTTGACTTCTGGTGCATTTCCTGTAAAAACAATATATCGGGTCTATCTTTCTTCAGCGCCAGTTCCAACCTACGTCTCTTAAGAACAGAGCCTGTACCCTTTACATTCCATGATAGTATTTTAATATTTCCCATAACCTATCTCCTTTCTAAACTCTGAACTCTCCATCGGGCGTGCCACCACTAACCCCTTACCCCCATCCCACAAAAAATTACATATAACACACACTATCTCTCTCCCCACCTTCTTCAAAAAAAAAGCCGCCTTTGACAACCAAAGAGGGGAGAGGGGGGACATGCAAGATGTGCCTTCCTACCAGTGCTACGCGCTACTCACCCTTATATATCAATTAAATACTTTAAATTTTAAAAATCTAATTCTCATTGCTCCTTACTTGCCTCCTCCTCCACCATGATCAGCGAAAGCTCCTCCTCCTCTTCCCCTCGCTGCGATGTTCCACCTGTTGCCCCACCGGCCTCCGCCCTCTCATACTCCCTACCCAAGGCTCCCGATTCCATCAGTTCCTTCTTGAGATTTATCCACTCCTCCGAATCTCTTTTTACCAGCTCCAACAAGCTCAAATACTCCAATGGATTGGCCCCTTCATCAATTACTTGCATTCTTTTGTCATAAAAAAAGTGCAGTTGCTGTGGAAATCTCTAATTATACCTTATATCTTTACTCATCAGCAATTTAGTTACAGGCCTCATCTTATATCTCCACGTTCTTTCCTTCAATGAGATATCATTATAAACTTCTACCTCAGAACCATCAAATTTCAGAGCATCAGAACCAACACGTTTCAAATGGGCCATTACTCTTAACTTGTCGGCCCAATTTGCAAATTTTACCAAAACATTTCTTTGAACCATCCTCCCTCTTCTTGGGCCCACCCGAAATACACTTACAAAATATTCCTGAACAAATTCTTTTCCCATATTCAAACCATTTAACCACTGAACCACTCTTTCTCTTAACAAATCCGGTGTCCGTTCCACCACCCCACGGATCACAATATTCTGCTTTCTCATCATTTCTTCCACAGCATCAATTCTTCTCTCTTGTTCATCCAATTTCAGCTTATTCTCCCGCACCACCTCCTGAGTCCCTTTTATTTCCTTTTTTATGGCAATTACCTCATCTTGAACCAGTTTTACATTTCCCTCTATTTTTTTCAAACTTAAATCCACCTTTTTTGAAAAGTCTGCAACAGATGATACCACTTTATCTTACTTTTTCATCATTTCATTTCTATCTTTCACCCTTGATTCCTCGTTCTTCTCCAATTTCTGAAACAGCTTGCCAATTTCCACCATAATTTGGGTTTGATCATATGACTCTGGGGACGGGGATGAAGACTGAGGGGCTTCCTCCATTGGTGCTTTTTCCTTCCTCTTAGACTTCACGGCTGGCTCTTCTTCCTTTGCTTTCCCTCTTGTACCTTTATCCATAATAATACACAATATAAGAGTCCGATGTTGCAGAACGTTGTAAAACTTAATCAGTCAGACAGGACCTGCAACACTGCAACCCCTGGTACCACAAAGCCAAGAGGGAAACTTGTATGAAGGAGGAAATCCAACAAAGAGTTAAGTACTGTAATCCACAAAAAAAGATAGAAGGGACCGAAGTGTACTCCCAACAAACAGCAAAAAAGAAAAAAGAAAATAAAATAATAATCCACATCAGATCCGTTTCCCCGAGGCACACATTCCAACTGATCATCTTCCAAACTGCAAATGTAAAGGCTCCAAGGAAACAGTCACCCAAAACTTTTCTTTTAAGCCCAAGCCGCCAAAAAAAAAAGGGAGGGGGAGGTATGAAAGAGAGAGAAGCCTAAAATCCAAGCAGGGAGGGGAAAAGATGTGAGAAGCGATGTGCTCAAAAAAAAAAGTAATATTTGTAATCCACACGGTGAAGGAGCAAAAAGAGGACCAATTAATCCTTCTCTTGAGACGGACAAATCAAAACGCCATTTTCCAGCGGTTACCTTAACTTCAGGGTAAACCCCCCCTTCTTCTTCTGTGGAACGGCAAACTTTTCCCGCACGCTTTAAGCTGGGAGACACACTGCTGCTGCTTTCCAATACTATAGCCCGAACAGGAACTTTTTAAACCACTTTGCTATCGACCAAACGCGCCGCGGTTCTCCTGGGGTGCAGGGAAACCATAAACCCAAACACGATCACTTTCGTTTTCCAGGACCGCCGCCATTAACGAAACGACAACTTGATTTCATATACTTCCACCCATTTCCATTTCAAAGCCCAGGCTCTTCTAAGCAAAGTCCCCAGCTAGTTTTAAACTTTAAACTTTGACTTTCCTTTCATGCACTTACATACAGTTATTTTCTTGCCAGACAATTTCTTGCTTCTCTGCTGTCTCGCTGGTCCCGTTCTCAGCTCCTCGGCAGAAAAGCCGCGACTGCCGTCGCAGGCCTCACCCGCCCAAGAAAGCCTCCCGAACTTCGACCATCCGACCTCAAAACTTCCCAAAATTTTCCAAAAAGGCAGGCAGGAGTCTCATCCACAGGAATTACCACTTTAAAATTTTTCTATTTCATTCAATCACATTAATTACCACTTTGCTAGGCGCGAGCGTCCGGATCAAGATGTTACTCGTCGGCCATCTTAGCCACGCCCCTCCTCATTCACCTTTCTAAGGAGTTGAGAGGGGGAAGCCCAGGAAGGGATCATTATGACCCAGACCCGAATCTTTACACCTGACATCTGAACTCTTAGATCCAGAGATAGAGGATTTGGGAGATCCAGATAAGGAATCTGGCCCGACTCATGGAAAGACACCTGTGGAAAGTATAAACAATCCCAAGGGAACACACATTCCAAAGGTATGGGGAGAGGGAAAACTTTGTATTAAAACCCCTGATTTTAGCTAGTTAGAGAGGAACATCTGAAGGAGGCTGGAGTCCTTGTCTTATCATTATCAAATCGGAACATCAGATGGACCCTTAGAAAATCTTCAACCAGAATAGGGGCAAAGAGCCCAACACTTAGCAGAATTCCAGCATTGGCTAGACTCAGTCTCTGAGATAGAGAATGAGATGGAAAAACTTAGAGAAGTTAGCTCTTCATCATTTTCTTATTTTATTAAGTTTAGAGGTAGAGTAGGATAGGAACCCAAATGGGGTACTTTGTTATTTTCTTAAGGAAAGTATTTTTAGATTTAATAGTTAGTCTATTATTCTGTTTTCTGAAATGGATTGTTTTTGGATTTTCATCATTGCTTCAATAAAATAAGCAAAGACAATAACACATCTTTGTTTTGTGAACCTGGGGGAGCAGGGTTCATGCGCTGAGATAAGAAGGGGGAAGCGGAGCTGAGAATTGCTACTTTCCCACATAAGAGACTCTTTGTGATGTGCCGGGGCAAGCAGACTGGATCAAAGGGAATACTGGCTCAGACTTTGCTGATAACAGGACCCAGGCTGGACTGTGTGGAAGCATTTTTTTCTCTCATCGCCTAGAGATCTGAGTTAGGCTTGAGTTAAAAGGACTCTAACCTCTGCTATGTCCCTGGAAAGGTGGTTGCTCAAGGCCTTGTCCTGTCGTCCTTGATGGGGGTTTCGCTAGTGGACTGATACTGGGTTGAGAACAGCCCTGCCCCCAGGGTAAACATCTTCAACACCTATGAGAGCCATTTCATATATGACATTGAGATAACCTGGAATTTACCACCCATCCTGCACACGTTGGGGGATCAGGGCTAACTGTTCCTTGTCACATTCAAATGCTATATATAGTTTTATATGAACTCTGGAACTGGGAAATATGAGGTGGGAAGTGATCCTAAGTAGAAGCGGTATGTTTACCCACCTGTCCTCTGGCTGGGTGCAAATAGAGCTTGGCTAGGAAAATTTAAGGGTCAGAGGTCACTCTTAGGCATGAACACTGGCATAGATGAGCTTTCTGTTCTTTCCCCTAAAACTCTTTCAGACTTGAGGGAGACAAAACCACCCATATTGTGCTGTGCCTTGGTATGTCAGCTTTTTAAGAGCAGAGTCCATTTTAGGGTAGTAGCTTCTGCCTGGCAGATGTTGTTGGATTACGGTAACTATCATCCTTCACTACTGGCTATGCTGGATATGTTTGAGAGCATCAGTGTTCTATTTGGGTTTGCAAGACTGCAGTTTACCTTCCCAATCCTATGTCAAAATAAAAAGCCAGAGATGGAAAAAGAACTTGACTAATCAAGTTAATGGCAAAGGACAATCTTATCATCACCCCCAATACCAAGTGTTAGTGCATGCTAATAATACACAACATGTATACAGGACTAGAGCCCTTCTGCCCCCAGCTGCTGCCCACCTTCAAGCTTTCATCTGATGCTACCTATCCTGCTCGATGCAGGGAACTTAGGTTAATGATGGACTGTGAAAGGGAGTGCTACCCTTCACCTCATTCTGCAGCATGCCACACCAGACGCTAGTCTCCCACCTGGTTCAAAGAGAAACAACAAGGAGATACCTGCATGAGACTAGAAACACAGGTAGCAGCCAACAGGAAGGCTTCTTTGCCGCCAAACCTCTGTTGGCATCTGTCTGTGTTTCCCTCCTGGTGATGTCTTCATGAAGCTGCCAACTGCTTGGCTGTCAGGGCCAAGGGGCCATTTCAGCTCTCCCTATTCAGTGTTTCTTGAGAAGGAAGCCTGCCTGCCAGGCTCAGTTGAAGCCCCCTGAGCTCCTGCCCGTGGCACCTGATCGATGGGATGACTGATGGGCTTGTGGGGATGTGTGTGGTGGAGAAAAAGTCTCCCTAGCTCCTCAAGCATTCAGGAGCTGTACCTGGCCCTCACCTCTTCTATCAGCAAGGGTGGCAGGCAGCTGATCCTCCTTGGCACCAACACACACACACACACACACACACGTTTGTATTCAGGGAATGAAGAAGCAGACGAGTGAAGTAGAGAAATTCAGCTCTTTATTAGTGGGGTTTGGACACAGTTTGGATGGGGCAAAACTCGGACTTATATACACTATAAACAGTAACAGTAACAATAATACAACAAGTGCATTGGCTAACAGAGTGTGCACATTTTCGATCGACTTATTTGCATAAGAATAGATACATGAGAAAAGATACATTCTGCTCCTGTCAGAAAACACAGTTAACATACATAACATTCTTCCCCTGTAGGTAAAAACAAAATCCTTTAACCAGGATGGCGGTCTAGTTTCCCTTCTGGGTTGGACGCTTGGCTGAGCCGGCTCAGGGGCTTGTAGGATGGGTGACCTGACTGGAGTGAGGGATTGACTAGAGGGGGAGGATTGTAAACCCAAATTTAAGCCCCGTTTGTCAGATGGAGGAGCAGGGGATCGCTCAAAACCAAAATCTAATTCTATGGATGAATAAGACGACTCAGGGTCCCTCCTGTGTGTACTAAGAGTGGACGGCGACTCCAAGCAAAATTGGTCATCAGTAATTATGGAATCCAGAGTGCTAGGTTGGGATAGTGCAGGGGTACGCGTGGCCAGAATAGGGGAGCATTCCACAAATTCCCCTTGAAATCGGTTCCTAGAAGACACTTCTGGGTCAATGTTGGCTGGCTGCTGACTATTACCTCTGCCCCGTGGGTTAAATGGGTGGGGGCCAACCCCAGTGTTGAGTGTCTATATTCGTCTTGTGGGTCCAGTACTCTGGGTCTCAATTGATCCGTGTGCCTCCTCCAGATCAGACCAGTGGCTGTTTCGATTCTGTAAGAAACAGGACCAGTTTGATTGATCACAAACCCAGGCACCCATGTAGGGCCACCAGCTGCATAACTGCGGCAATGTACAGGGTCTCCAGACAAGAAACCCTTCTGGTGTTGGATTGCTATATTTGTGCCTTTGTCCTCTACCCTAGAGGGATTCAATCTGTCCAGCAAGGATGACAGTTTCCTTCGCTGGAGCAATTCAGCAGGAGACAGCCCTGAGGCAAGGGGGGTGAGCCTATATGTGAAAAGAAACTGGCATAGCTAGAGCTCCAAATCCCCTTCACCCATACACCGAAGCACGTCTTTAGTTGTGCGCATCTGCCGCTCCACCTGGCCATTGGTGCCTAGGTGGAATGGGGTGACAGTGATGTGCCTAATTGCATTCCTTTCCATGAAGGATTGGAATTCTTCAGATGTGAACGTGGACGCGTTGTCGGACACCAGCACATCTGGAAGTCCAAATGCTGCAAACAGCCTTCTCTGGTGCATTATCATGGTGGCTAAAGTGGTATTAGGCACTCTAATCACTTCCAGCCACTTAGAGAATGAGTCTACAACCAACAAAAATAGGGCACCCCTAAATGGACCTGCAAAATCTATGTGCAACCTGGACCATGGGCCCCTAGCAGAATCCCATTACCGAGAGGGAAGGTGGGATTGCTCTGGGCAAGAGGATTGACAGCTGGCACAAGTGCCGACCATCTGCTCTAGGTCTTGGTCCAGTTGAGGCCACCAAAAGTAGCTATGGGCAAGGGCTTTGGAACGTACAATTCCCGGATGACTTGTGGGAAGTAAATGTAAAACCTTTTTCCTGAGAGTGACAGGAATGAGCTCCCGCTGGCCCCATAGAAGGCAACCTCGTTCCACTGACAATTCCAAATGCTTGTGGTGGAATGTTCGGAATTCCTTGGCTAGAGGAGAGACAGGCCAGCTTTTTTGTACCCAAGACATTACTTTAGTCAATGTTACATCCTTGGCTGTAGCTTTGGCTATATCTGAGGGGATGACCGGGGGCGAGTAAAATGCCTCAATCATGAGGACCTGGTGGTTGCTTTCGATCTCGCAATGAGTTTCCCTGACCTCTGGCAGTGGAGAACATGACAGGGCATCAGCGTGGCTGATGTCCTTGCCGGGCCTGTGCACCAAAGTAAAATCCTATGCATTTAGGAAAAGTGCCAACACAACATCCGTGGGGACAGAATTTGAGACGTGGGCTTCCCATTCACAAAGATTCCAAGGAGGGGCTTGTGGCCAGTTACAATGGTAAAAGGGCCTCCGTAAAGGTAATCTTGGAATTTCTTAGTGCCTACCATGATTGCCAACGCCTCCCTGTCTGTCTGAGCATAATTTTTTCTCAGGCTTTGAGAGCAAACGGGAATAGAATGCTACAGGGGCTTCCCTCCCGTCACTTAGTACATGGCATAACACAGCTCCCACCCCCCACCCCCCACAGGGGATGTATCACACACAAGTACAACTTCTTTGTTAGGATCAAAATGAGTTAATACAGCATCCGAAGATAGGAGCTTTTTAAGTTCTAGGAATGCTTACTCCTGGCAATGGCCCCAGTGCCAAACAGTATCTTTTTTAAGAAGCCGATGTAATGGTTCGGCAACTGAGGCTTTGCGATGGAGAAAAGAGTGATAGAAGTTTAACAATCCTAGAAATGATTGCAATTCGGCTTTACATTTCAGCCTGGGTGCATTCCACATGGCCGTCACCATGGAGTCAGAGGGCATGATACCTTGGGGTGTAATGCAGTACCCCAGGAACTCCACTTCCCATGCCAAAAACACACATTTGTCTCTTCTGAGACGTAGACCGGCCCTCTCGAAACGTGACAGGACTCGATTGAGCCTGGTCGCTAGTTTGATGGTGTCCTTAGCGGTGATCAGGACATCGTCAAAAATATGGCAGGACACCAGGCAACCCTTTCAAAATACGTTCTACAAGAGATTGAAATATTCTGGGGCCGCATTCACCCGGAATTGTAGTCTAGTTACCCCTATGCGTTACTATGGTCTGGTCTATGGCAGCAGCAGGAGACACAGTCAATTGTTGGTAAGCCTGGGCAAGGTCAAGTTTTGCGAAGCAATTTCCTCCAGGCCAGGAGGCAAGAAGGTGGCTTACCACGGGCATAGGATATGTGTTCGGGTGAATAGCTTTATTGATGGTACACTTGTAGTCAGCGCATATCCTGACCTCCCCGTTACTTTTCAAAGCAGTCAGTATTGGTGTCTCCCACTCTGTGGAGTCCACTGGCACTAGGATGCCCTGCCCCACCAGTTTGTCCAGCTCAGCTTCTATCTTCTCCTTTAAAGCAAAGGGTACCCGGCGTGGCTTCATCCAGATGGGCCAGACATTTGGGTCAAGCTCAAAGTCCACAGGGGGTCCTTTGTATAAACCTAAACCCTTTTTGAACACCTCAGGATGTGCAGCACAAACGTCCAGGATTGGGTAAGCGTCTATTGCATGAATGCTAGAAAGCCGGATTCCCAGGGGCCTAAACCATTGGGAACCAATAAGACAGTTAGTGCCCTGCTTAACTACAACCAATGAGATCAGTGAGAAAACACTCCCAGAAAGAACCAAGATGATAGCAAATGTGTTTAATAATCTTATAAGTGTACTTAATAAATCTTTACTGACTGTTGGCTGAATTACTGCCTGAGTAGTCTACGAAGCGCCAATGCATATACAACAACACACTGCGATATACAAATATAAGTTCACAATGTAAGAATGCTTCCCCCTCCCCTGAACGACTCTGTATGGAACATAAGTATTCCCCACCAAGAAGTCTCTGTTCGTAAGACCAGTACTTGTGTGCTAAGTAAATCAGTCCGTGGCTCCGATGTAATTCATGCGTTGCAAGTACCAGGTCTTCGAAGGCAAGGAATGCTGAAGGTGGGCTACAGCGTGTCGTCAATTGGAGAGAGTTCAAACATGTCCCATTACAGGTGTTGGAGAGGAACGGTGTTCTAGAAAGGTTTCGATGTCCCTCCAGTAAGCAGACATTTCGAGAGACTTTCTCAAGAGTCTAAAGCATACAGTAATAAGAAGAACACGACAAGCTAAAATCTGCAAAAATCATTGCACAAACCACAAGAATATACTATGCAATTATATAACTATATAAAGCGTATAGACATTTCAGTACAACATCAATAAGACGGACAAGCACATAACTAATAGGATTGAATTACGCGCGCTGAGACCTCCATAGTATATTCCTATTGTGTTCTCGCATTAACCAAATCTTGGGATAGTCTAGTATAAATACCCCTGAGCCAGAAGACTCATCTGAAGGTAATCAGCTCTGATGACAGGTCCTGTGTACCTCTGAGTTACAATTGTTAAAGGTATAGGGCATGAATCTACAGGTCTAAAGCAATTCAACAAAGCTCCCTATAGGACCGGAATCACAGAAATGCGGACAGGTCCCACTCCGTATTTAAACCATGGGGTGACAACGTTTTAAAGTGGTGGATATAGAATGCCTCTCTCTGCAATAGAAAGCACTCAATGTTGATCACCTGATAAAGATTTATTAAGTACACTTATAAGATTATTAAACACATTTGCTATCATCTTGGTTCTTTCTGGGAGTGTTTTCTCACTGATCTCATCTTCACACCCCAGCCGTTTTTCCGCGCTTCTAACTACAACCATGGCAAAAATGTGCGAATGTTTTTTCAATTGGAACCAGGCGATGCTAAGGAGAATGAAGATGAATTTTGCTGAGCTTGCACAGCTGAGTCGGTGGCACTGGTGGTGGAGTGGCGATGCTGGAAAAGCTTGATGCCAGACCGTGCGGCCTCAGACGCTACCACCTCTTCTAAGACAGCCTTGAAAGTTAGCATCTTCCTGATCATGAGGTGACATTGAGCATCTTCGTCCCTCATGCCGGCCAGCAGACGGTCCCGGAGTGCTTCTTCGATGTTGTCCCACTTGCACAGGGCGGCAGCAATGCACAGAGCGGCGGCGTAGTCTGCAATGGACTCCCCAGGTCGCTGCTCCCTTCTGTGGAAGGCCACCCTGGCCGGGAAGATCGAGACCTCTGGCTGCAGGTGTTTCCTCAATGCGGACATGATTTCTGCAAGCGGCACCACATCCACATGCCTTGGGAGAACAAGGTGGGTTGCCAGCTGAAGCATATCAGAACCGCACTGAGCGAGGAAACAGGAGCGCCTCTGGTCTTCGACGGTGATCTTCTGCGAGGCCATTGCATGGCAGAATTGGCGTTCGTATGTTGGCCATTTCTCTGGATGCACTGAGTCAAATGGGCCGATGTTGCTGCCATGTGGGGATGCCATCCCACCTTCGTCGCCAGTTTCGTGTTCAGGGAATGAAGAAGCAGACAAGTGAAGTAGTGAAATTCAGCTCTTTAATAGTGGGGTTTGAACACAGTTTGGATGGGGCAAAACTCAGACTTATATACACTATAAACAGTAACAGTAACAATAATACAACAAGCCCATTGGCTAACAGAGTGTGCACATTTTCAATCCACTTATTTGCATAAGAATAGATACATGAGAAAAGATATAATCCGCTCCTATAAACAGTAACAATAATGCAACAATCCCATTGTCTAACAGATCCACTTATTTGCATAAGAATAGATACATGAGAAAAGATACATTCTGCTCCTGTCAGAAAACACAGTTAACATACATAACACACACACACTCACACAATCATAACACAATAGACAGAAGACTTATTCCATTGCCCCCACCCCTCAAGATAGTCCTAAGAGCCAACACACAGGGATGAACAATGTGAGGATTTTGGTTAATAGGCCTCAACCCACAGGAGCAGACTTCAGGTTAATTAATCTAGACTAATTGACACTTCCTGTCCCTCTACCTTCACAATTAATAATGTGGATAATAATAACTCCCACTGCACAAGTGAGTCCCGGATGATTGTAAAGACTCACCCCTTTCTCTCTCCTCTCATGTATTATAGACCAAGAACAGGCCCCTTACGACCCTCTGATTGTAAGTGTACTTAACTCCTGCCATTCCTACCTGTCACAGCAAATTGTGAGGTGCTGGGAGCTGTATGATATCTTGGGAGCACAAGCACATGTGCACACGTGTGCACACGCACCACCCCAAAAAGGTAAAAACCAGGCCTAATTGTTTTCTCATAATGTGTCCAAAGTCTGGCCTCAGACGGCAGCAGATCTGATGGAGCAGCGCTGGTAAATTACAATACACACATCAGCAACACAAAGCAGAGCCTCTGGCCATTAAGACTGAATGATACTGGGAACAAGAAATGAAAGCAAGGACCAGAAGGGCCAAGATGTGTGAGTTATTGTTGTGTATGGATTGTAACTGTATACTTGTGCCTTTAAAGATGAATGTAACCGGTTCCACAGGAAATGCATACTTATCATAGCTTGTATTGAGACATTGTATCCAGCTGTATATAATGCGAACTGCTACCAGTGGTGGTAGCAGTGAGCATCCAGCTCACATGGTTCATATTCCCCAATCACTCTGGCCGCGGGAAACCTTCCATAGATACACCTGGACAAGAGGGGTGTGTCTCAGGATGACGTTTCTCTGACAGTAGCCAATGGGCTACCGTGTAACCACATTCAAATGTATAGTGACCGTATAAAAAGAGCTGTACCTCCGCCATTACCACATGTTCGTACTGTACTCCATGCAATAAAGATGTGTTAAGCCAGACTACGGCTGCTTCCATTGTCTTGGTTTCAGAACACCAAATTGGTGACGAGGATGGGATATGGCGTCCCAGAAGTCGAGGATTTCTGAATTCGACGTGAGACATCCCGAACGATGGGATCTATATGAGCTTCATTTCTGAAATGCGATGGATGCTGCCGACGTTACCGACGAGGGAAAGAAATGGTCCCACCTCTTCACGAGCATCGGTTTCCCCACTCTGGAGCTGCTGGTTGGCCTCCTGGTGCCAAGAAAAGCAGATACGGTACCCCTCAAGGAGATCCTAGCAGTCCTGTGGGGACATTTCAAGCCGAAGGGAACCTTCTTTCTGGCCTGCATAGCCTTCCTGAGGCGAGACCAGCACCCAGGGGACTACGTGGGGGACTACGTGGCGGCCTTGCAAGTAGCGGCAGGCCTGTGCAAGTGGGAGAACTTAGATGTGATGCTCAGGGACCAGCTGCTGACGGGTCTACGGGACGAGGAGACCCAGAGGAGGTTAATGCAGCGGGGCCGCGACCTGACCCTAAAAGATGCGTTGAGTGAAGCCCTGGCCACTGAGGCTGTAAGGAGCGGGGTAAAGACATTCAGAGTACGGCCCCCAGCTCTAGAGGGGTCGGCCGTCACGGTACAAGCCACGTGGCACACTCCGCGGGAGCTGAGGAGCCCCCCATTGTGCCCAGAGACATCTTGCTCCAGTGAGGATGACGACATCCGAAAGGTACAAAAGAAGTGGGCAGAGGGGAGGAACTGCAGGCAAGGGGACCGCCGATGCGATGGTGGTGGAGCATCCCATGACAGAAGCAAGTGCCCATTGAGGAAAGCCGAGTGTCACAACTGTGGCCGGCGGGGCCACATCGCCAAGGTGTGCAGATGCCCGCGAAGCGAGAGCAGGTTTCCAGTGGAATGCGCCCCGTGGAACACCCCACAGAGGCAGGATGGCATAGGCAGAGTCTTCGACGATGGCGACCCAGAAGCTCAAGGACAATGCCATGGCCGTCCACAGTGTGTCCTTAGGGCACCCCTGTTTTTTTGTTGAGGTACTGTTACAGGGGGTCCCAGTTAGAATGGAAATAGTCTCGGGGTCGTCGTACTCCATTATTTCCCAGAGGGAATTCCTGCGCATTCCCCCAAATAAGCGACCCAAACTCAAGGCCCTAAAGACGCAGTTGCGGGATGTTCAAGGGGTTGGAATCCCATTGTTGGGGGTGGGGGAATTCTTGGTACAATTCAAACATCACAGGGAGAAGCTGCCCCTAGTAGTCCTGAAGGAGGGGGGTTGTTGTCTCCTGGGAACACAGTGGTTTAGGCCCCTGGGAATTTCAATAGAGGGGATCCATGCCATTGGGTCTGACCCCATCCAGGACGCTTGCAGTGCACACCCGACAGTATTCAAAAAGGGGCTCGGGAAATTCGCGGGCCCCCCAGTTTCATTTGATTTGGACCCGGAAATCCGGCCCATTCGGCTCAAGCCTAGGAGGGTCCCATTCGCCCTCAAACACAAAATAGAAGCGGAACTGGACAAATTGGTGGGCCAGGGGTTTTTGGTTGCAGTGGACTCTGCGGAGTGGGAAACTCCTATTGTGACTGCTTTGAAGCCTAATGGGGAGGTTAGGATCTGCGCAGATTATAAATGTACAATAAATAAGGCAATCTGCCCTAATACATACCCGGTGCCAGTTGTTAGCCACCTATTAGCCATGTTGCACGGGGGAAAGTATTTCACAAAATTGGATTTGGCGCAGGCGTACCAACAGCTGACCGTAACTCCAGCTGCCGCTGCTGCGCAGACAATTGTAACTCATAAGGGGGCTTTTAAGGTCACGCGCCTACAGTTCGGCGTGAATTCGGCCCCTGGGATTTTTCAGTCCCTCGTGGAATGTCTGCTTAAGGGGCTCCCGGGGTCCTCCCATATTTTGATGACATGTTGATAACAGGGGGGAGTGTGACGGAACTGGCTAAGAGGTTGGACAAAGTTCTGTCTATTTTCGAAAAAACAGGGTTGAGGTTAAAGAAAAGCAAGTGTGTGTTCCTAGTGAGGGAAGTCGAGTTCCTTGGGTTTAAAATAACTCCTGACGGAGTAAAGCCCTCTGAATCAAAGGTTGTGGCCATCCAAAATGCCCCTCGCCCCACCGCGAAACCAGAGCTGCAGTCATTCCTAGGGCTCCTGAATTTCTACCATTCCTTCCTGCCTAGGAAAGCATTGGTTGCGGAGCCACTGCATAAGTTACTTAAGAAGGATGTGGTTTGGCGGTGGGGAGACAGTCAGGAAAATGCGTTTAAAGAATTGAAGAGGCTTCTATCCTCAGAAGCGATCCTGACTCACTTTGACCCCATAAAGCCCGTAGTTCTAGTATGTGATGCCTCACCAGTAGGGGTGGAGGCAGTACTGTGCCACGTGCTAGACAATGGGCGGGAGGCCCCAATAGCATTCTAGTCTAGATCACTATCACGGGCAGAGCGCAATTACGCGCAAACGGACAGGGAGGCTCTGGCCATAGTTGTGGAACAAAGAAATTCCACGACTACCTGTATGGTCGACCGTTCACTGTTGTGACCAACCACAAACCCTTACTAGGCATCTTCACCACAGGCAAGCCCACGCCACAGATTCTGTCCCCCAGAATGCTTCAATGGACTATCTTTCTCAATGCATACCAGCACACGCTGGTCCACCGCCCAGGAAAAGACATTAGCCATGCAGATGCTCTTTCCAGGTCGCCCCTGCCAAAGTTAGGAGACCCTAAGTGCGAGGTAGAAGGAGACCACCAGGTGCTTCTGATCGAAGCCCTCGACTCACCCCCAATAGTCCCCGCAGACCTCGCCCAAGCCATGGCCAAAGATAAGACTCTTTCCCGAGTGAGCTCCTGGGTTCAGAAAGGGTGGCCAACTGTGTCTCCCAGGGAGGAATTCATGGCTTATGTTAGGAAAAGAGACGAGCTCTCCATAGAGAGGGGCTGCATCCTATGGGGCCAGCGGGTGGTTATTCCCGAGTCCTTGCGCTCGAGAATCCTCAAGCTATTACACGTCAGCCACCCCGGGATCGTCCGCTCTAAAGTGCTGGCCTGAAGCTACTTCTGGTGGCCTCAAATGGACACTGACATAGAGCACATGGTCGGCACTTGCGAGGGGTGCCAAAGTTCTCGTCCCGAGGAGTACCAACTTCCCCACAGAGAATGGGACACTGCCCGGGGGCCATGGTCTTGGGTACACATCGATTTCGCAGGTCCTTTCATAGGCTCCCTTTTTCTGTTAATAGTGGATGCATACTCCAAGTGGTTGGAGGTTATCCCCATGTCCAACACCTCCTCAGCCGCAACCATAAAACAATTGCGCAAGGTGTTTAGTTGCTTCAGGATACCGGACGTGCTTGTGAGCGATAACGCCATTTGGCACAGGCATTCATTGAGAGAAACGCCATTTGGCACATCACCTCTGCCCCTTTTCACCCCGCCACGAATGGTCAGGCAGAACGCCTGGTGCGAACTACAAAGGAAGCATTGCGGCAGATGGGGCCCAGAGATCTGAACCGGCAACTGTGCCAGTTCCTGCTGTGCTACAGGGTGATGCCACTGGTGCCTGGGCTCTCACCTGCAGAGCTCCTCATGCGCAGGAAACCCGCAATGCTTCTGATTAGGTTGGATCCAACCAGAGTGGAGGATAAAGGGAGGAACATAGAATTGGGAAGCACCAAAAGTTTTAGAATAGGAGAGCCTGTGTATTGTAGAAATAACACGGCCGCAGGGCCAGCCTGGGTCCCGGGGGTAATCATTGAGCAAACGGTGCCAGTATCGTACTGTGCAGGGACCAGCACAGGTCTACTCTGGAGAAGGCATGCCGACCAACTGAGGCGAAGGGTTACCGAGGGGCAGGACACTGAAAACCAGCCCCAGAATTCAGCGTTAGGGTTTTCCCCCACTCGTTTATTCCAAGGGGGAGACACAGGGTATCCCTCAGGTTTGAATGCAGAGTGTCAGTCTTCAACTAGGGGGGAGGGGTTGATACAAATCCATATCCTGGGGATACAATGGATACCTTGGAAGAGAGGAATGAGTTTGACCAAGAGGGAGAGTTTGATTGTGATTTTGATTTGCGAATCCGGGGGGGTTTCCAGAGTGGTCCCCCACCCATCCAAGCAAAGAGAGGGGTTTTTCGTTAGTCCCAAGTGCCCCCATTTCTCAGCATTAGAGTTCACCCCTACCCCACGTCTACAGCCCTGGATTCCCCTTTTTCTGCATACTTGTAACACTGTGGGTCTGGAAATGAAATCTGGTTAAACTGGAAATTATACCTATAGCTACATTTTATGATAGAAGATACTAGCCCTAATGATTATTCATCAAAATGCATAATGAGCTGGATTTCCCCCCGCCCCCTTAATAATCACATGTGTGAAAAGATTGGAAGGATCTGTACTTATCTTTGCTATGGGATCTGGGACTCTGATGTCTTATTCTAAATTCAGGCCTGGAGGCTGCAGGCAACTGAACAAATGTGTGTCTAACCACGGCCATGATGCTCTCTACATTTTCTCTCTCTTTGGATTTTAGCATGAATTCCATTGCCTCATGTTGCAGGATGAGAAGGGGTGGGTGTGTCTTGAATGCAGCCAGTTACATACCGCCATTCTTTCTACAAATTGTTAAATCCAAAAGAATGCCAGTGTAGTTAAAGAGCAGAGCCAATCTTAACCTATAAAACCAAGGGTTAACCGTTGGAACTTGCTATAGGTTCCTACGGCTGGCCCTACTTGCCTGCACTCACCCTTCGGAAACACGGGCGGACTGGGTCCGCAGGTCAACGAAGGATTGAGTAAAGCGGCAGTGGGGCAACAGCCCCACAAACACAAAAAAAGGGAAACAACTTCATTTCCCAAGGTTCTTTGCGCCGCGCTGCGCCACAGCCAATCAGGCTGAGAGGCGGGAGCATAAAGAATGTGGGGAAATGCGGCACGGCCAATCAAAAACGAGCCGCACGAGAAAAAAGAAGCACAAAGGGAAAACACAAATAAAAAATACAATCCCCAGTGTCCTGCGCGCCATGAGTGCGCAGAACTCTGAGAAAGCCGGCGTGTCCCAGGGAAGCCAGCCCCCAGTAAGTAAAGCCCCCCCCCGCCGCTGGGCTTCCTAACCGTGGGCCGCAAGCCAGCCCCTGGTAAAGGAAGCCCACACACACACACACCCCTGCTGCTGGGCTTCCTTACCACGGACCGCAAGGCAGCCCCCGGTAAGGGAAGCCCACACACACACACCCGCCGCTGGGCTTCTTTACCGCGGGCCGCAAGACAGCCCATGGTAAGGGAAGCCCAGACACACCCCGCCGCTGGGCTTCCTTACCGCGGGCCGCAAAGCAGCCCATGGTAAGGGAAGTCCACACACACCCTGCCGCTGGGCTTCCTTACCGCGGGCTGCAAGGCAGCCCCCGGTAAGGGAAGCCCACAAAACCCCCCGCTGCTGGGCTTCTTTACCGCGGGCCGCAAGGCAGCCCACGATAAGGGAAGCCCACACACCCACCCACCGCTGGGCTTCCTTACCGTGGGCCGCAAAGCAGCCCATGGTAAGGGAAGTCCACACACACCCTGCCGCTGGGCTTCCTTACCGCGGGCCGCAAGGCAGCCCCCGGTAAGGGAAGCCCACAACCCCACCCCACCGCGCTGGGCTTCCTTACCGCGGGCCGCAAGGCAGCCCCCAGTAAGGGAAGCCCACACACACACACACGCTGGGCTTCCTTACCTCAAGCCAGCCAGGGAAGCCAGCCCCTCACACACACACACACACACACACACACACACACACACACACACACACACACACACACACACACACACACACACACACACACACACACACACACTCACAGCTTCTCTTTCTCTCTCTCTCTCACACACACACAAGCTTCTCTTTATTTCTCTCTCTCTCTCTCACACACACACACACAGCTTCTCTCTCTCACACACACACAGCTTCTCTTTCTCTCTCTCTCTGTCACACACACACAGCTTCTCTTTCTCTCTCTCTCTCTCACACACACACAGCTTCTCTCTCTCTCTCTCTGTCACAAACACACAGCTTCTCTTTCTCTCTCTCTCTCACACACACACAGCTTCTCTCTCTCTCACACACACACACACACAGCTTCTCTTTCTCTCTCTCTCACACACACACACAGCTTTTCTTTCTTTCTCTCTCTCTCTCTGTCACACACACAGCTTCTCTTTCTCACACACACACACAGCTTCTCTCTTTCTTTCTCACACACACACACAGCTTCTCTTTCTCTCTCACACACACACAAACATAGCTTTTCTCTCTTTCTCTCTCTCTCTCTCTCACACACACAGCTCTTTCTTTCTCTCTCTCTCTCTCTCACACACACAGCTTCTCTTTCTTTCTTTCTCTCTCTCTCTCACACACACACAGCTTCTCTTTATTTCTCTCTCACACACACACACACATATTCCTCTTCTGCTCCTTTCCCTAATGAGCTCTCTCTCTCACACACACACACACACACACACTCACAGCTTCTCTCTCTCTCTCTCTCTCTCTCTCTCACACACACACACACAGCTTCTCTTTCTTTCTCTCTCTCTCTCTCACACACTCACAGCTTCTCATTCTCTTTCTCTCTCTCTCTCACACACACACACAGCTTCTCTCTCTCTCACACACACACTCACAGCTTCTCTTTCTCTCTCTCACACACACACACAGCTTCTCTTTCTCTCTCTCTCTCTCACACACACACAGCTTCTCTCTCACACACACACAGCTTCTCTTTCTCTCTCTCTCTCACAGCTTCTCTCTCTCACGCGCACACACACACACACACACACAGCTTCTCTCTCTGTCTCTCTCTCCCACACACACATATTCCTCTTCTGCTCCTTTCCCTAATGAGCTCTCTCTCTCTCACACACACACACACACACACACACACACAGCTACTCTTTCTTTCTTTCTCTCTCTCTCTCTCTCTCTCTCACACACACATATTCCTCTTCTACTCCTTTCCCTAATGAGCTCTCTCTCTCACACACACAAACACACACACAGCTTCTCTCTCTCTCTCTCTCTCTCTCACACACACACACACACACACACACACACGACACTCCTGCCTTGCCATAAATTTTTAATATGTGTGTTGGTGATTGGAGTGGTATTCTATGGGTGGTGGTGGTTGTGCACACCCAAAACCACCCTTAACCACCAACACACACTTTTGAAAAAAGATACATTATAAAACATTATTTGGTAAAATAAAAAAAGGAAAAAATTATATCATCCTTTGTTCTTTTTTTTAATCCCCCCCCCCAAAAAAAAAACCAACACACACTGATCACAGTTTATAACAGCCCGGCAACACCATCCTCCTCAGTCCACACAACTCCGTACCCATTGTATCTACAATGCCATCTAGCCATCTCATCCTTGGCCGTCCCCTTTTTCTTTTGCCCACCACCTTCCCCAGCACTAAGGCCTTCTCAAGTGAATCCTCTCTTCTCATTTGATGTCCAAAATACTTCATCTTCATCTTTACTATTTGACCTTATAATCAGCACTCAGGGCTAATCTCTTCTACTATTGACCTATTTGTTCTTCTCGCTGTCCAAGAGACTCTCAAAACTCTCCTCCAGCACCACATCTCAAAGGCATCTATTTTCTTCGCTCAACCTTTCTAATGGTCCATTAAAAAAAACTCATTTTAAACAGCCTGGCAACGCCGGGCAACCTCTGCTAGTAAGGTTATAAAAGGCAACAAACCATACTTCAAGCACAAGTCTTGCTAGCAGCAGGCTAAGAAAACACAAAAATTGTAGTCACCAAAAATCATATTTACAATAAAGTGAGTCCAGCAAGAAAGAATCAGAGATTAAATTTACAAAGAAAATGCAAGCTAATAATAAACATGTATTTAAATATGTTAGGTACAGGAAACCAGCTAGAGGCAATAGGACCTTTGGATGATAAAGGTGTGAGATGAATATTGAAGGAAGATGTGGAAATTGCAGAGGCTAACCAAATTATTTGCTTCCCTCTTTTGCTACAGAAGATGGTAAAGAAATAATAATACTGACACATAAATCTTTATTTTCAGGCAATGCCATCCAAATTACTGTATCCATCTGAGGCATTTTAGGCTTTGTTAGTGATCAAAGCAATTTTTAAATCTGCACCCAGAATTTGGGAGGTATTTTATGGGAGAGAAAAAAACACCCAAGCACACAGAAGCTTCTCCCCCTATTAAAAAAGGACCAACCCATGATAAGGTTTCTCATCTTGACAATCTGGATATGTGGATTCACAAGTCTAGAGAAGCTCTTTTGCACTTTTACAGATATGCATTTTTTGGTATAGCCACTTAGAATCTGTCACAGTGAAATACAGTAATGGCTTACTATCTGAAGAGTATTACAAAGTATTAAAGATCTAAGATTGGGAAAATGTTTGTTTTTAATTACACCCTCCCAAATGACCCAGCTAACATGGCCAGTGGGCTTGCTGGTTGGAGGATTCTGGACACTGTAGTCCAGAAAAGTGACTTTTACAACCTCTCTTGAAAGTACTGTACAATGAATCTATTATTTCCTTTCTCGCTGGCCTTTCATTCTCTCTCTCTCTCTCTCTCCCCTTGTTCTCTGGCAAAAGAGGTTTGTTAAACTGCGGGGGGCACTGGTGACAGTTTTTTCCATTTGACCCATCCTTTTGTTGGGTCCTTTCTCTGCTTCATGATTTCCCTGCTCTTCCTCCTTCTTCTCCTCACAACAGGATGCCACAGCCCAGTATTGTGTCTATTCCTGAAATTGTCCTGCCTCACCAAGCGCTCACTATGAAATCAAGGGTGGCAAGAGGGAAATTGAAGACCTTGAGGGGACAAGATGATGCAGAGCTCAGTTTGGCTCCAGACAAATATGAGCCTGTTGCAGCTTAACCATCCAAGGGTTAGGAAGCAGGGCGGTGTCTGCGTACACGGAGGGAATTTGAGGATACAGCCAATAGTGCTTGGAGTTTTCATTCACTACACAGATTTCCCACTGTCAAGCCCAAGCTGTTGGGGGAGTTCTATGCTCACGAGAGGTCACTGTCTCAGATTTTTGTCACTGAGCCTTTTTTTGCTATGTTGGCCTTCTAAAAGACAGGCATTCAGACAACAGGTTCAAAAAATAATTACACAGGCAAGCTTGCCATTTTCTATCAAATAGACTTTCTAGCTGATGTCAGTTTCACACCTTCCACTTTGTCTTACTTTCTCCACCAACTCACCCAAATGACTAAGTAGTAATACCTTAGAACTGCAGGAGGTCTTTGTGACAGTATGCAACACAAACATCTTTAACATGGTGTTGAGTCCGAGAATAATATGCAATGAGACAGCAAGGTTGAGGTTTAACCAACAGTGATTTATTACAGCTCGGTTCGGACAAGGGAATAAGGGGACGAGGTGGCTACTTATATACAGGCAGAACGGCAGTTAAAGAGATACATTTGCCCGGGCTACCGAAAATGCAGGAACCTGTGCTAGAGCCAATCAGATTACGATGACAGTGATACGAATTAAGCACCTTAGAGAAAGGGTGCGCTTTTGCTGCAAAGACTTAATGGCGTCTTAAGAATTAAAGCAATATAGCGTTTGGACACAACACATGGGGACTCACAAGTGCACACATACCCTCACAACAAAAAGCAACAGTATATAGAGGAGGTTAGGGGCTGCAGTGGTCAAGATGCTGAACTTGACAACTGGAAGATTAGCAGGTCCGCAGTTCAAGACCTGAGTGCTGCACGATGGAGTGAGCTCTCATCTCTGTCCCAGCTCCTGCCATCCTAGCAGTTCGAAAGCAAGAAATTGCAAGTAGATGAATAGGTACCTCTTCGGTGGGAAGGTAACAGCATTCCGTGCATTCTGGTGTCTCATCATGGCTGCCACATGACCATGGAAATGTCTGCAGATGCAGACAGCGCTGGTTCTTTGGTTGTAAATGGAGATAAGCACCGTACCCTAGAGTCTGATACAACTGGCTTTTGAGCAAGGGCAACCTTTACCTTTACCTATATAAGAGATTCCTGGTGTATGCAGTTCTCTTGGATCTGCAACTTTTAAAGCTTCAATGCTTCATTTGTCACAAACAAAGAAAAAGACTCATTGAAGGGCCATCATCCCTGTTGTGTATGTAACTGAATGTGCGGTTTCCCCATGCCCAATTGGCACGGAACCTTGGCAGAGGTTAAACCAGTTGAGCAGACTCCTGGCCACTGGCCCTTGCCAGTACGGAAATTGGGGGAGCGGACTAATAGTATAAATCATAAGGGTTTATTCACCCACACCCGACCTGACCGGCGGTTCTGCTGAGAGGGCAGATCGCTAACCTCCGTTACCCATTAAGCAATTACTGACTCACAGATCAGCCTAATCCTTGGTGCAAATAGAAGCCATATTTACCCCAGTCTAAGCCCTAAACAATGGTGTTTCCCCTGTCAATGTTTGCCCCCGTTAATTAACTTCCCCAAGAAAGATTCCCCATTAACCTGAGTTAATAGGTGATGTGATTTTCTGTCAGATGACGATTCTTTCCTGCATTGCCTTCTGATCTATAAATGTAGATACTTTTCCTTCAATAAACCACTGATCTGATCTCGCTCCATACTGCCTCGTATCGTTACTTGATCAGTCTCCTCCGGGACCCAACGGCCGTCCTAGCGGCCCCGATTCCTACATCTGGTGACCCCGACGTGATCTTACCCGTGAGTAAGTGATGACACGGTCTGGTTCTGCGCTTGAACCGCGTCCGATCGTCCCGGAGGACAGCGCGGCAACCCGGTCGGTAAGCCAGCCAACCGGGCAGATGGCCCAAGCGGCGGGGCAGTACCGAAGAGGCATCCTACAGCTTGCTACCGACTTTCGCGGAGGCATTGCGGTTACGGAAAAATGCGTTCCCCTCAGGGCAGCTGTGAACCCCTGACAGCGCAGAGGCCGCCGAGGGCCCGTGGCACGGGGCCACGCTCCGAGCTCTACCCAAAGAATTGTCGCCAAAACCTATTGCTTGCCCAAAGACGCGTCGACCCGTCCCGAGGAGGAAACTTCAGAGGACCCTTCGCAGGTAATATGGGGACTTGCCCTCAGCGGCAACGTCCGTCCGCTAGCCAAAGAACTCATGAGCAAGAGTTCAGAATCCTGGCCAGGGTGTTTCAGTTAAGGTTTCACAGCGGAGAACTAGCGAGACTTTTGGTGTACCTAAGGGAACACTGCCCACTTTACCCAGAAGTGGGTACGTTAACCCTTAAACTTTGGGATCAGATAGGAGACTGCATTCAGCAACCCCCGAAAGCTCCAGAGCGCGTAATTCGCACATGGGGCAAATGTAGGAAGCTCTTAGCGGAGGTAGATCCAGTCCAGATAGAAGCCAAAGAACCCCCAGCGCCAGCCGAACCATTGGCGCCCACAGCGCTCTATCCGTCACTCCAATTCAGGCCGAGTAGTGTAGGGAGCTTTCCCTCAGTGACAGCTGCAGACGTCACCGACGGAATGCATGGAATGAGGAGTGCAGGCGCTTCTCTGACAGTTACAGGCTCCCAGACCAAGAGTGCCCTTCAGCGCACAGTGGAGGAGGAAATTAAGAAGGGGGAATTGCCAGCAGAAGAACTAGCTGAGCTTAGTCAGATTTGTCCAATTCGCTTGGAAATGGATGCCCTCACAGGGGCCCAGCAGGTAGTTCATTCACCAGTCCCGTATAAGCTCCTCATGGCTATATGGAAGGCCATCACAGAGACAGGACTCCAGAGTCGCTTTACTAGGGGCACGCTTCAGCAAGTGTGCGAGAACACCATGTTCATCCCGCACGACTGGAAATCCGTCATGCGGATGATGCTCAACCCCAGCCAGTATTTGCTATGGGACAGCGAGTATCGCCTCGAGGCTCAGACAAGGGCTGCCAGGTTGGGAGGCGCAGTACTTCCTGACCAGTTATATGGGTCAGGGGCCTTCGAATCCATCGATGCGCAAACCAACTTGCCACTAGCTACCCTCCAAATGTCAGCCGAGGCTGCCTTCAAGGCATTTCTCAAGGTTCCCGCAACTGGCAAAGCGGCAAAAAATTACACCGCAGTCAAACAGGGAGCCCAGGAGCCCTACATGGACTTCATCAATCGCTTGGAGGAAGCGATCAGTAGGCAGATAGATAACGAGGAAGCCCAACAAGAGCTCATGATGAAGTTGGCCAAAGATAATGCCAATTTGGACTGCCGTAAAATCCTGCAGTCACTGGGCAACCGTCCCAACTTGACTCTCACAGACATGATCAGGGCTTGCGCCGACGTTGGCACAGAATCCTACAAAATGGGTCTGTTGGCCGCGGCGGTGCAGGGAGGCAGGAAACCCAGGCCCAAAGGAGCATGTCACAATTGTGGCAAGGTCGGTCACTTCGCTAGGGAGTGCCGATCCAAGGGAGGCGGACAAAATTCCGGCCGTTCCAAGGCTCCAAACACCCTGTGTCCGAAGTGCAAGAAAGGCTATCATTGGGCCAGAAATTGTCCGAGTTCGGGAAACCGGAACGTGGGCACGTCTCTGGCCCTGGTCCAAACAGAGACATCCCTCGCTCTGGGAGCGCCAGAGCTAGACTAGATTCCATTCACATTCCAGGCATTGTGAGGGCACATGCCAGCCACAAGGGTAGTACAGGGCTAGAATTGACTTGCCAGGCGGACGTCACATGCGACTTGCCAGGCACAGTCTATCTGGTGGACTCCCAGTACATGGGTCCACTGCCCAAAGGCTTTATAGGTTTAGTTTTGCCTCGCAGTGTAGCAGGAGCACGCGGAATTCTTGTAATTCCGGGAGTCATTGACTCCAATTTTTCAGGCGTTCTCCAAGTTCAGCTTTGGACGCACTTACCCCAGACAATTCACAAAGGAGACACCTTAGCGCAACTGATTATGGTTCCTTGTAACTCGCCAGCAGACAGCCAGGGAAGGCTCAGGGACAGCTCAGAGTCCCGGTCAGAGGACCGTTCGAGCGCCAGTGAGGCAGTGCAAGGATACCAAGTCTTAGCGACAGTGGAGACCAACATTGAGTGGAAACAGCGCCCAGTTTTTGAGGTATTTCTGAATAAAAGATCATTTTCAGGGTTATTAGATACCGGAGCTGATGTGAGTGTGATAAGCAGAAGCCAGTGGCCACGGGAGTGGGCCATTGAGCCGGTCTCCGAGGCAGCATCCAGGAAGCGTTTAGGAGCCGGGAGTGGGTGGAAGTCACGATCCCAAGGGCTGACGGCACAGCGGTCATTCGTCCGCACATTCTGGACGTGCACATCAACCTTTGGGGGCGAGACATTTTACAGCAGTACGGTGCTACGCTTACCTTCGGGTAATGGCGTTGCCACTTAAATGGCTCACCGATACGCCGGTCTGGGTGGAACAATGGCCGGTAGTGGGGGAGAAATTAGCCGCCCTAAAGCAACTGGTCAAAGAACAGCTAGACGCAGGACATATAGAGCAGTCCACCAGTCCTTGGAATTCGCCAATTTTTGTCATAAAGAAGAAGTCGGGGAAGTGGCGACTCCTCCATGATCTCAGAGAGATCAATAAATGTATACAGCCAATGGGTCCGCTTCAAAGCGGCATCCCAAATCCAAATATGCTCCCCGAGGGGTGGGAGATCGTAGTTGTAGATCTCAAGGATTGTTTTTACACGATTCCCTTAGACCCCAGGGACAGGGAAAGGTTTGCCTTTACGGTGCCGGTTGTGAACCACAGTGAGCCCACGCAGCGTTACGCGTGGAAATTCTTGCCACAGGGGATGCTCAATTCGCCCACCCTGTGCCAAATTTATGTTCACAACGCACTGGCAAAGTTTCGAAACCTTCACCCCAAAGCCTTAGTTTGCCATTTCATGGATGACATCTTGGTCGCAGTGCCGCAACTCGGCAGCGAAATGTTTTCAGACCTCCAGGCCAGCCTGGGGGAGAAAGGTTTACTCATTGCCCCAGAAAAAGTGCAGAGAACCGAGCCCTTCTCATACTTGGGTCATCGGCTTCTCCGCTCTTTCGCAGCACCAGTTTTGCCCCAAATCAATTTGAAGGACTCAGTCACCCTGTTAGAGTTGCAGCAGGTTTTAGGGAACATTAATTGGGCCAGACCGTATTTCCGATTGGATACGGATCTTTTGAAACCGCTCTTCTCGCTGCTAACATTAGGTAAGCAGCTGGCAGACCGGATACACATTTCTCGAGAAGCGCGCTTGGCCCTCGAGAAAGTCAACCAAATTCTCAGCCAAAGGTGGGTGGACAGGATTGCTCAGGGGCCATATGCTCCGATCCTGAACTTGTACATAGTTCGGGCAGGATCCATGTTCACCGGAGCCCTAGGAATAGATTCCGAGAAGGGAGTGAGTATCGTGGAATGGGTGTACTTGCTGAACACCTCTTCCCGAAACATCGTTCCTCCCCAGGAATTGGTCTCCGCGGTGGTCTACCGCGGGAGGCTGAGAGCTAGGGACATTTCAGGGCACGATTTAGCAAAGATTGTAGTCCCGTTCACCAAAGAACAGATTCAGCAGTTGATGCAGCTCGGTGACTCGCTTCCAATAGCTTTGGAGGGATTCACCGGATGCTTGGCATACCACTTGCCGAAAGACCCCAGACTTGTCTCACTTCAAACGCAGACAGACAGCTTGTTCGAATTGCTTTCGCTGGTTCCACTTCAGGGGGCCAGGACAGTTTTTACGGATGGGGGTCGCACATATGGTGTCTTGACTTGGCAGGAGGGCCAGGCTTGGCGCACGCTGTTAACTCTTCCACAGAAGTCCGCGCAGCAGGCAGAGTTGGCAGCGGTGAACCTTGCCTTGCGCACCTTCGCCTAAACATCATTACTGACAGTCAGTATGTCAGGAATTTGCTTCACAGTCTACCGGGAGCATACATCACTCCCGCGATAGACAAGAATTTGCTCAGTCTGTTCCTCACTGCTCAATTTCATTTGCGAAACCGCACGGAGCCGCTCTATATTGCCCACATCCGAAGTCACCAAGACCTACCGGGTCCGATTTCTGCGGGCAATAGTAGAGCGGATGCGGCGGCAAAGGAAATTCAGCAACGTTCAGTGTTAGGTGTTTTCACCACGCCAATTCAGAGTCATGCATTCTTTCACCAGAATGCCAAAGCGCTCGCCAGACAGTTCAATCTGCCACTTTCTCAAGCCCAAGGCATAGTTCGCTCTTGCCAAAATTGTGCAGGGGCACCGGGGGGGCCCTCGTGGGGGGTTAACCCACGAGGGACAGAGGCCAATCAGGTGTGGCAAATGGACGTCACGCATGTTCCGCAGTTTGGCAGATGGCAGTACATGCATGTTTGCATAGATACCTTTTCACAATTCGTTTGGGCAACGGCGCAGAAAGGGGAGACTGCTTCCCACGTGGAGCAGCACCTCCTTTCCTGCATCGCGGCAATGGGCAAGCCGCGGCACGTGAAAACCGATAACGCACCGTCCTACAGCTCCAGGCAGCTGGCGGCCTTCATGGCCACTTGGGATATTAAGCATACTTTTGGCGTTCCTTACAATCCGCAGGGGCAAGCGATTGTGGAACGGGTCAATCGGACACTCAAGTCCTATATTGACAAACAAACAGAAAGGGGGGAGCCACCAGCCCTCCCCAAGTCACAGGCTCAGGCACAGCATTGTCTGAATAAGGTATTGTTCACGTACAATCACCTTAATGTTTTTTCGGATTGCACGCCACAGGAGAAGCACTTCCGCCGTTCGGAGGCTCTCCCACGACCGATGGTCCGATACCGGGTGCCACCGGACCCTTCCTGGAGGGGCCCGGCGCCGCTCGTAACCTGGGGAAGAGGGTATGCTGCAGTTATGTCTCCTACAGGTGTCGTTTGGATTCCAGCTCGGTGTGTCAAGCCTCACTTGGAGCCACATGGCGTGGACCCAGACCGATCCGAGTCCGATCCCGGAGATGGAGGACCTCACCCTGACTGAGGGGACCCGGCGGGAGAAGCGGCGACTGCGGACGACAGCGCCGAGGATCACCTGGGGGATGGTCAAGACCCTTTGCAGTGAGGCCCAGGACGCCCTCCGACGCGAGGAGAGGGAGCCGACACCGGAGAATTTTGTGGCTGCAGTCTTTGCCCAGATCAATGCCAACTCCATGGCATTCACCATCATCCTGATCCTCTCCCTACTTGCGGGGGGAGGCGTTCAGGCCGTCTCACTGCAGGCCAACGGTTTGATGCCAGGCGAAGATTTTTCAGCCCGGATGCACTACAACTGATGGGAAAGGTTGGCGGGCCTCGTCAACCAGTCCGATTTTTGCCTGAAGCAGGACATTGGTTCTGCCTCAATTCTGGGCACCTGTCTCATCCCTGTGTGCCACACTTTGGACGTGCACGCCAGGGATGGCGACTGGCTGCTGAAGAGGATTTTCGGCCCGCATCTCCCTGCGAGCTTCACAGCATACACTCGCTGGGGGGGGGGGAATGCAGCTGACAATGACTCTGCCGGCTGACGCAGCCACTCTCCACACTCCTCGAGTGGCGGTCAGCCCGAACTCTATTTGTGCTAAAATGGTCGGCTGCACTGCAGTCGGCCGAACCCAGCGCCACTGCCTCAACACTGGCAGCAGCAATTGGACTTGTGATAAACCAGAGACACTTGGCTCAATGTATGCTCATGTCACCCTACCTTCGGGTTGGTTCTTCACATGTAACCAGTACACGTGGAACTACATTCCTGCAAATGTATCAGATTCTGTATGTTGCATTAGTCGTTTGACACTGTTGCTCCCCACCAAGGATATGATTACCCCAAGCACAAATGTTTCAGATGTTTCCTCACCCATACGGCACACTCGCACCACCCAGTTAGACAGCTCATGTGAGAGCAGCTTTAGAGTGGTGAGTTCAGCCGAATACGTCTCGTTGGCGGTCAGCACTGTTGGCGTGCCAGGCTTAGCCGTCGGCAACGCTCGGAGGATTGGTCGACTGGCTTGCGGACTAGCCAAAGCCATTAACCATACCTCCTCGGCGATAGCGCTGCTCAACCAGGAGCAGGCAGAGCTTCGCCATGCCATACTTGACAATCGAGCGGCTATAGACTATCTCTTATTGCTACATCATCTGGGTTGCAAATCTTTTCATGGTATGTGTTGTTTTAATCTCACTGATAACTCCCGTAAGGTGCAGAATCAGCTCACGGACCTCCACACCATAGTCGAAGGCATCAGGGAAGGTTCCGCATGGGGGACTTGGCTGAGTTCATTGAGGGACTGGATGTGGTCATGGATTCCATGGGGATGGCTTCAGACGGTACTCAAGGTGGTTGTGGGAGTGATTGTACTAGGCATAGCAATATGCTGTTTCGCGCAATGCATTCCCTCACTGATATCTAAGTGCCGCTCCCGGAGGGAACCTCGAAGCGTCATTCCCGCTCATCAGCTGATGCCACTCCTACGCAGGGCCGCCTGTCAGGTCTATAAACAATAGAAAAGGGGGAGATGCGGTTTCCCCATGCCCAATTGGCACGGAACCTTGGCAGAGGTTAAACCAGTTGAGCAGACTCCTGGCCACTGGCCCTTGCCAGTACGGAAATTGGGGGAGCGGACTAATAGTATAAATCATAAGGGTTTATTCACCCACACCCGACCTGACCGGCGGTTCTGCTGAGAGGGCAGATTGCTAACCTCCGTTACCCATTAAGCAATTACTGACTCACAGATCAGCCTAATCCTTGGTGCAAATAGAAGCCATATTTACCCCAGTCTAAGCCCTAAACAATGGTGTTTCCCCTGTCAATGTTTGCCCCCGTTAATTAACTTCCCCAAGAAAGATTCCCCATTAACCTGAGTTAATAGGTGATGTGATTTTCTGTCTGATGACGTTTTTTTCTGCCTTGCCTTCTGATCTATAAATGTAGATACTTTTCCTTCAATAAACCACTGATCTGATCTCGCTCCATACTGCCTCGTATCGTTACTTGATCAGTCTCCTCCGGGACCCAACGGCCGTCCTAGCGGCCCCGATTCCTACATGAATGTATTGTTTTAACAGTTTATATTTAATTGTTGGGATCGGGTGATCCTCCATTTTGTGTTCTTCTTGGAACTAAGCTCTTGTGGGACTTGGGTTCCTGCCCTTTCTAATGAGACGCGGAAAGGCTCCATGGTCTTGGGTCACTCCACGATCACCCCACTGTTCTCCCAACCAAACCAGTTGTTTCCCGCCCGAATGTATCTTTCCTGCATTTTATATATAGGCGCTGCTGCGCCATTGCTCTCTATGTTCAGTTCCCAAAATAAAGTTGTGTTTGGCCCTGTTATGCTGGCTGCTGCGTATCAATTCCTGAACATCAAAATCCCCTAGTCGCTTGCTGAGATCTGCACTAATACATTTTCCCTCAAATCTGCACTAAGATGTTTTGCTGCCAGAGGCAAAGAACAAAATGGATGCATATGCATGTTCATACCAACTGCTGAGCAATAGGATTAACTAATTTATACTGTCGCCAATATATGTATTGTTTGGGGGGCATTGTTATTGTTTGTTGTTTACTTTTATTCTGTTTGTCTATTCCTTATGTTTAATCTCTTATTTTTATTGTAAGTATTTTTTTAAAAAATCTTGTAAGTCACCCAGAGTGGGAGAATATTCCAGCTAGGAAGGATATAAATGCAATAAATAAAATAAATACACATAAATGTACTGACTCAGACTAGGCTGACAGGTCAATTGCATTTTGATAGTAGTAAAGTGCTGGAGAAGATCTTTGAGTGTCTCCTGAACCGCAAGGAGGTCAAATCAGTCAATCGTAAAGGAAATCAACCCTGAATCCTCCTTGGAAGGACAGATACCAAAGCTGAAGCTGAAGCACTTTGGCCAGCAAATGAGAAGAGAGGCCTCCCTAGAGAAGGCCTTGATGCTGGGAAAGATTGAAGGCAAAAAGAGAACAGGGCAGCTGGATGACTTTGAAAATGTCATTTGTCCAGAATACATAACTGAAGTTAATTATTTAGAGGATTCTAGGTACCCTGGAGCTCTGGTGGTGCAGTGGTTAAACTGCTGTACTGCAACCAAAAAGTTGCAAGTTCGATCCTGACCTGGGCTCAAGGTTGACTCAAACTTCCATCCTTCCAAATTTGGTAAAATGAGTACCCAGCACATTGTGGGCAAAATGCTAATTAACTTGCGAACCACCCAGAGAGTGCATTAAGCACTATGGGGTGGTATATAAGTGTGATTGTTTTGTTTAAATTCACCCAAGGTTGAAAATTCTGTCTGTTCTAAAGGTTGGACAACAAGGTAGCTCAGGAGGTCCCTGGGTGAGTGATAGTAGACTAACAAGGATTTTTGACTCTCAGTTACGCATATGCAACAGCAGCCTATGCGCCTACTGAAAGACAAGAAAGCCCAAGGTGGAAGCCCAAGGGGAGTTTCGTGTGCAGGGACTGTATGGTTGTGTTCTGGAGCTGCAAATGTAGTCTTGGGCTAAGTAGCCATCACTGGTTTAAAGAAATGGACTACAACACACAAAACCTGAGGCCAAGCAAAACTCGGTCTTTAGGGTGTCATAATACTTTTTGTTGTCATGTCATCCAAGCTACGTGAGCCTTTCTGATTTGTATGGCCCCCATGGTGCCCACTTCAGAGCACTGGGGAGTAAATGTAAGGTTTTAATAGAGTTAGGGAAGCTGGCATAGGCTGGATGCAAGGAATCAGTGTAACAGATGGTGCATATGTACGTGCACATGCATATACACAAACACTCCTCACAACCCAACACTGTGCTCCTGATATCCAAGCAACATGGAATAAAAGACAGTCAGGAGAAAGCTGCGTGTATTAGATCTGTCTTAAGATCAACAAGAGCTTGAGGAGAATATATTCTTCGTATTTTGCTCCATATATCACTGCCAGGAACTGAATTGACTGTGCCATGTGCCATAGATAGTTACATCATCCTCACCCAATTAATTATGAGCAGTTTTCGTATGACATGTGGACTTCTTGCAAGTTCAAGCCTCCTGTCCAATTTGTTCTGCCAAAGATCCTTCCACCTCAATCTTTACAGGGCCCTTGTTATCACAGCTGTGCCCTCTGGTCTGTCTCTACCACTGCTCATTGGTCACCCTGGTGGTCTCAACTCTAGGCTCCAGGCATTTCTTGGTTAGTCTTTCTCCCTCTTCTGACCTTCTCACCTCTGATATCCTGTCTCAGATTTCTATGTCATTCTTTGGTTTTTCACACATAATATAGTAAAACTTGTGGTTCCACAAGTCTTAGTGTTATCTGATTATTAACGTTATCCGATGCATGCATCGGATAATGTTAAAATCCTATGGGCTGCATCTGATAGCGTTAAAACTCCATAGAGATACATTGTAACCGGCACAGGCTTTAGCTAACGTTATCTGATGCATCCCATAGGATTTTAACATAATGCAATGCAATTTTCCCCCCAGATTGCTTAACGTTATGCTATTTTAGTGTTATCTGATGCATCATCCGAGGTATTACTGTAAAATAAAACCCCACTAAACTCTTATTTGCTATTTAACGTATGTGCAAAAGTTTTTTAATATGAGGCAAAAAGCTGGACTGAGCTACCCATTCAATCTAATATACATTTCAGTCAATGTTGTTTTCTATTCCAAACTTTGGATTTTCTGCAAATGCAAGGTACTAGTGTGGTATAGTGGCTAGCATATTAGCTTGGGACATGGAAGATTTAGCACTTACATTCTACCCCTCTTAAGCTGTGAAACAAGGGATTACCCTTGCTTTCCACTTCAGCTACCTTGCATGGTTGGCATCTGGATAATGCAGGCAAGGGGAAAGCCATATCTGAGATTTTTTTTAGTGGAAAATAAATATAATCAATAAAATAAAATAGCTCACTTTAAATGTTGTACATAATTGTAAAAACAGATACTCAGTGAAATGCTAAGACCATTTTGGCGCTTTATATTTCAAGCTCAGAGTGAATAAACAACTTTCTAAAGAGTTCATAGGGAAGAGGGAAGATGAGCCAACACAAATGTATACTCTTCATCCCAACTACTACTCAACTTTGATTAATCTAAAGCTTGTTTCTTTTAAGGCACGGGTGGCCAACCTTTTTACATTGCAGGCCTGACCACCCCCCGGACAGCTGAGCAGACCAGACCACGCCCCCGGAAGTGGAATCAAGTGCATTTATGGCTGTTGTAAATGCGTCCACTTCCGCATTTATGACAGCTGCATTTGCGGATGCGCAGGTGCATTTTACAGCTGACATAAACACGCCCGCTTCCACTACCGGGTGTGGTGGAGGTGGCAACGGGCCAGATGGGATGACGTAATGGGCCGGGGCCAGCCCACAGACTGTAGTTTAGGAACCCCTACATGGAGGAAAGTTGTGGTGCCTTCTTAAAAGTCAGGAACAGGTTGTAGAGAACTAAAGTCAGAGGAGACGAGGATCCTGGCAAGCTATATAATCCTGAGCTTGGAAAAGCTACACTTTGGATTACAACTCCAGGACTCGCTCAGTGTTGTGTATGGAACTTGTGCCTTTAAGAAATGTAACCTTGTCTTTTAAGTAACCTTGTATCCAAATGAACTGTGAATGAGTCCCAGTGATTACAATGTAACTCAGCTGTTCTTGCTAGCAATTCAGCTGCCACTAGAGGCAGCTGCAGAGCTCAGACCACATGGTTCAGATCACCCAATCACGGAGTAGCACGGGAAACATTCCCGCCACAGGTAAACCTTGTAAAGTATTCAGTACATCACAATGACGTCACTGATACAGCAACCAATAGGCGCCCATAGGGCGAAATTCAAATGTACTGTAAGGATATATAAGGAGCTGCGCCTCCACCATTACCTCATGTTTAGATTGCATACCTTGCAATAAAGATGTGTTTGGCCCCCTGAATGCTGTCTACCACGTATCAATCTTCAAACATCAAATTTGCGATGAGGATGGGATAATGGCTCCCCACAGCATCAAGTTACCTCTGTTCGTCAACAAGAAACCAGAGCAGTGGGCTCTGTATGAGTGCCAGTTCAAACATGCGATAGCCGCCGAGCACATTGAGGACGAGGAACAGATGTGCTCCTGCCTCCTAACCCAGATCGGCCTCCCCACACTACAGCTGGCGATGCACATGATGATGCTGCGGAAAATCGACGCGGTTCCGCTCGATGAGATCCTGTCGGTGTTACAGAATCACTTTCAGCCAAAAGTGTCCATTTACCCGGCCAGAGTCACTTTCCACAGGCAGGACCAGTATCCGGGTGAGTCTGTGGCAGAATTCGCCGCCCCCCTCAGATTAGCTGCTGCCCCTTGCCAGTGGGACAACTTGGAAGAGGCCCTGAGTAACCGCCTGCTGTGCGATTTGCGAGACAAGGAGGTCCAGCAGACGCTGATGGCCCGTGAGCACCTCACGTTCAATTCCGTCCTGAGGGAGGCTCAGGCAGCCGAAGTAGTGAGGTCTGGGGTGAGGGCGTTCAGGACGAAGCCAGCCTCACCTGGAGGGCCTGGGTCCACCATACAGGCCGCCCGTCGCTCCCCCGCCACGCATCCAGCTCATCTTCCCCCCCGGAGGCCTCCTCATCCTCCGGGGCCAGCTCCAGCGATGACGACAATGTCCTGAGGAAGGCGCCCAAGAAGCAAGCAAGCAACAAGGCCCACCGCCAATGCAACGGCAGCGGAGAAGCCCACAACCAGAAGAGGTGCCCCTTCCAAAAGGCTGAGCGCAATCACTGCGGACGCCATGGCCACATCGCCAAGGTCTGCAGATGATGGCAGAGAGAGGACCAGGAGCCAGCCGAATGCCCTCGACAGAAAGGAGGCGCCATCGGAAAGATTTCTGCGGAGGAGCCAACCGTATGTCACACACCAGCGGTTCTTTGTTGTGGTACTGTTACAGGAGGTCCCAGTTAGGATGGAGGTGGATTCTGGGTCATCCTACTCCATTATATCCCAGAAGTTTTTCCTTAGTATTCCCCCCAATTCTTGCCCAAAGCTCAAGGCCCTCAAGACGTCCTTGCGAGACATGCAGGGCAACCTGATTCCTGTTTTGGGGGTGGGGGATTTCAAAGTCAAATTCAAGTGTTTCATGGAGAGGCTGCCCCTAGTGGTTCTTAAACGGGGGTCCAGCTGCCTCCTGGGGAGCCAGTGGTTTGCTCCCTTGGGTATTGAACTGTCTGGCATCAACGCCGTAGAGACTGATCCAGTGCAAGACATGTGTGACACACACACAGCGGTTTTTGCGAAGGGACTTGGGAAATACAGAGGGCTCCCAGTTTCGTTCGACCTAGATCCTACAATTAGACCCATCCGGCTCAAGCCATGACGAGTGCCCTTCACCCTCAAAGACAAGATTGAGGCGGAACTGGACAAACTGGTGGGTCAGGGGATTTTGGTTCTGGTGGACTCCGCAGAATGGGAGACACCAATTGTTACTGCTTTAAAATCTAACGGGAAGGTTAGAATTTGCGCAGATTACAAATGCACAATTAACAAGGCTATTTGCCCTAATGCAAACCCGGTGCAGGTAGTTAGCCATTTACTAGCCACTTTACATGGGGGTAAATGTTTCGCAAAGCTAGACTTAGCTCAGGCCTATCAGCAGCTCACGGTAACTTCTCCTACAGCAGCTGCACAGATGATAGTGACACACAAAGGGGCTTTTAATGTGACACACCTCCAGTTCGGCGTAAATTCAGCCCCAGGAATATTTCAATCTCTTGTGGAATGCCTCCTAAAGGGTCTCCCCAGGGTGCTCCCTTATTTTGATGATGTTTTGATCACTGCAGGGAGTGAGTCAGAACTGGAAAAGAGGTTGGACAAAGTCCTAACAGTATTCAAGAAAGCGGGGTTAAGATTGAGACGGGATAAATGTGTGTTCCTGGTGAGGGAGGTAGAGTTCCTAGGGTTCAAGATAACCCCTGAAGGAGTTAAGCCCTCCGATTCAAAGGTTGCGGCTGTTTGAAACGCCCCTCGCCCCACCACGAAACCAGAACTGCAGTCATTCTTAGGGCTCCTAAATTTCTATCATTCCTTCTGGCCAAGGAAAGCATCCGTAGCAGAGCCTCTGGATCGTCTTTTAAAGATAGACGCAGTTTGGCAGTGGGGGGACAGCCAGGAAAAGGTTTTCAAGGAACTCAAACAGCTGTTGTCTTCTGAAGCAATCTTGACCCATTTCGACCCCAGGAAGCCCATGGTGTTAGTTTGCAATGCTCCCCCAGTGGGGTGTGTGTGTGGCAGTGCTGTGCCACATGTTAGAAAATGGGCAGGAAGCCCCGGTTGACTTCTACTCAAGGCAGAGCACAATTATGCGCAAACAGACAGAGGCCCTTGCAATAGTCGCTGGAACCAAGAAATTCCACGACTTCCTCTATGGTTGGGGGTTCACCATTGTAACCCACCTCAAGCCACTGCTGGGTATTTACACCACGAGCAAGTCCACACCCCAGATTCTGTCTCCTAGAATGCTTAGGTGGGCTATATTCCTCAATGTATACCAGTACACACTGGTTCACCACCTGGGCAAAGAGATTAACCACGCTGATGCACTTTCCTGGTCTCCTCTCCCAGAGCTAGGGGAAACCGGGTGCGAGGTAGAATGGGACCACCAAGTGTTGCTGATTGAGTCCCTCGATTCACCCCCAATAGTACCCACAGACCTCGCCAAGTATACGGTGAAGGACAAGGTCCTGTCCCTAGTTGTTTCTTGGGTAAAGAAGGGGTGGCCCGCAACTCCCCCAGCTGAGGAGTTCAAACCTTACTTCCGGAAGCGAGTCGAACTTTCAATAGAGAGGGGTTGCCTCCTGTGGTGCCAGCGGGTGGTAATTCCTGAAGCATTGCATTCAAAGGTGCTCAAATTGCTACACATTAGCCACCCAGGAATCGTGTGCTCAAAGGCTTTGGCCAGGAGCTAGTTCTGGTGGCCCCAGATAGATGCAGACATTGAGCACATGGTGGGCACTTGTGAAAGTTGCCAGAGTTCTCTACCAGAAGAGTCCCGACTTCCTCACAGAGAATGGGACACAGCCCGTGGACCGTGGTCTCGATTATGTATCGATTTCACTGGTCCTTTCCGGGGCTCGTTATTTCTCCTAGTGGTCGATTCCTTTTCAAAGTGGTTGGAGGTCATTCCAATGCCCAATACCTCCTCTGCCGCAACCATTAAACAATTGCAGAGACTATTTAGTTGTTTTGGGTTACCCGATGTGCTTGTCTCTGACAGCTCTAGTACTTTCACCTCCGTCGAATTCCAGGCATTCCTGGAGAGGAACGCAATTCAACACATTACATCTGCCCCTTTTCACCCTGCAACAAACGGTCAGATTGAGCTCCAAGTGTGAACTACTAAAGAGGCACTTCGGCGAATGGGCCGTGGGGACTTAGAGCTAAAATTGTGTCAATTGATTCTGTGCTACAGAATAAGTCCCCTGGCGTCCAGGCTCTCGCCCGCCGAACTCCTGATGCACAGGAGGCCGGTCTCACTTTTCGACCAGTTCGATCCGACCAGGGTGGAGGATAAGGGGAGGAACATTGAAATTGCACACAGCACACAGCAATTTTTTAAAAGTATATTGTAGGAACTATGCAGCCGCCGGCCCAACGTGGGTTCCAGGGGTGGTGACCGATCAAACAGGGCCAGTTTCCTATCAGGTAGAAACAAGTTTGGGGCTACTATTGTGGCGACACGCCGACCAGCTTGGGCGTCAGGTCACAGACACCCAGGGGACCGAGGATCAGGGTGGTTCAACATTAGGGTTCTCTCCCACCCACTTATCCCAAGGGGGAGACATAGCAGTTAGTCCCCCAAGAATTCCTGATTTCAGTTTCACCCATCCTTTTCAGTGAGACTGGGAAGAATTTGAGTGCCCAGACCTCGACAGTTTAAATTATGAGTTACAGGATCGGGGGGAGTTTTTAGAGTATTCCCCCACTCATCCAAGTGAGCAGCGGGGTTTTGATTTCTCCCCAGCAACCCCCTGTCCTCTTGTCTTCGAGTCCACCTCTACTCCCATGCAGATGAGGCAACGCACAGTCGGGTCACCCCCTTCTCAGAGTAGCAGGCGTGAACTTCCCTCAAGTCAGCCTCCTCCCCTCCCAGGTTTTGATATGCAGTATTCCCTCCCGGGTTCCTCTCCTGATTTGGGCCAATGCTCCCACAACACCGCTAACACTGCTCGTTTCCCCTCTGCAGGACAAGAGTCTGCGGAACCCGGAACACCCCGTTCGTCCAAGCCCAACCAAGTGGCTGTGTGGCCAAAACGCACTTGCGGGCCACCACGATGGTTGAGGGACTTCGTCTCATCCTAGGGGGGAAGGATGTTGTGTATGGAACTTGTGCCTTTAAGAAATGTAACCTTGTCTTCTAAGTAACCTTGTATCCAAATGAACTGTAAATGAGTCCCAGTGATTACAATGTAACTCAGCTGTTCTTGCTAGCGATTCAGCTGCCACTAGAGGCAGCTGCAGAGCTTAGCCCACATGGTTCAGATCATCCAATCATGGAGTAGCATGGGAAACATTCCCACCACAGGTAAACCTTGTAAGGTATTCAGTACATCACAATGACGTCACTGATACCGCAACCAATAGGCACCCATAGGGCGAAATTCAAATGTACTCTAAGGATATATAAGGAGCTGCGCCTCTGCCATTACCTCATGTTCAGATTGCATACCTTGCAATAAAGATGTGTTTGGCCCCCTGAATGCTGCCTACCGCGTATCAATCTTCCAACATCAAACTCAGCCAACAGAGCTACTTGTCAAGGCCACTGGGAGATTCGAGGATGTGTGGTGCAAAAAGATAATTTTTCTGAGCTCAGTCTGGTACCACGCTAGACAGATTACCATTAGCAGACCCTCCTTCATCACTCTGATGAAGTTTCTTTTACCTATCATTTTGATTTAATGTTGCCATGTTATTAATGCTTGATCTCTCAATGTCATTGAATACTTCAGTATGGCTTTCCTCCCCTGGTCTGTGCAGTGTCCAATCAGAAATGCACAGCTTATGAGGATATCTCTTTATGCTAATAGAATCATATACATTTGTGTGTGTGCAGTACCATGGCATTTTCCTTTGCTTAACGGTAATCTCAGTTTGGGATGCAAACTGAGACGCATCTAATGTTAATCCCAAATTCAACCAGACTAGACCTGTTGGAATGATTGTGACTTGATTTCAATGTGTCTATTTTTTCCTGTGACTAACATGAGATTTGGTACATAATAGCAATTGCATACTATCAAGTCAATTCTGAGTTATAGTGACCCTTTCCAGATTTTTCTAGGTAAAGAATATTCAGAAGGGGGTTGCCCTTCTTTTCAGAGATTTCCTGGGATTGTACAACTTGCTCAAGGCCTGGCTTCTTCTCCCATGAAGCACAATGGAGAATTGAACTCCTATTGTCTAGCTCTGCAGCTAGATACCTAAACCACCGGGTGACTTCAATTCCCAGAAGCCTACGTCAGTACATTGGCTGATCAGTGCATTGGGGAATTGACCGAGGCTTCTGGGAATTGAAGTCCAAAAACCAAAGGTTGGGAAACACTGACATAGGCACTTCAAAAAGGGTTTCTACTATATAACTGCTCTACCTCATTTAGAGCATTTAAAACACTCACAGCTCCTCTTAATGGCACCAAGTAATAGCAAGCAGGGATTTAATAAATTGATTAAGTATGTGCTACCAACTTAATTCCAACTCATGGCTGTCAGGGTTTTCTATGCACTGTGTTGTATAAAGTACTCTGAAGTGCTTTGCAAGTACCTCCTTCTGAGGGTGCTTTGGGATCATGAGGCTTGCTCAAGTCACATAGGTGGCAAAGCAGATGATTTTTAGCAGGCCATTTGCCCTGGGGAACAAAGTGAGGATATTTTGGACTTGCACCCCCTGGCTCCATATCTAGGCATGTGTTGTGTATTAAGATAATAGTCAGTGTTATTACTTATCATAATGTGTTAAAATGGCGACTTGAGCCATTCCAGTGAAAGGTAAAATTGGCATGCCCTTTCCTCAGTTCAAGGTGCACTCTTATGCAAATATGTAATACCTGATTGGTTACTATTTTGGATCCTAGCGGGGATTCGTCGTTCGAATATAGCATTACTGATTGGTTAATTAGGGTTGTCCAAAAGGTTGCTAATTTGTAACATGGGGTAATGGCTGCTCAGACGCTATATAAGCGCCACTTGCTAATAGGGAGTTGGCTCTTGGTTCGCACGCTCGCACAGCACACACACGTGTGGATTACCTTCAGTAGGCGCAGGTGCAGAACTAATCCCAGGTAGCAGAATATAGGAACGAGCACAGACAAATCATGTCCAGTTAAGCTGTAGTGTTATTTCCAAGAGTAGTGAATAAACTGTTGCATTGTTGTTTGATTCATCGCTTGTTGGACTCTTCATTTTAAAGCTTAAGACACAACATTTGGCGATGAAGGTGGGATCTTCAGAAGTCCAGATGGCTGATCTCATTCCTGTAGTTCTAGATCCATTCAACATCTCCAAGCCAGAAAAATGGCTGTTCTATGAACTCCAACTCAAGAATTATTTTATTGCAAGGACGCTCGATCCGACCATGAGAAAGGCAACCTTCCTAGCCCATTGTGGGTTAGCTACTCTTGAGCTTGTGTCCAGATTGTTGCTGCCCACAACTTTGTGGAAAATTTCCCTGCAAAGTTTGTTGGACCTTCTTCGCAATTATTTCCAGTCTCAGGTCGTTCTCCAGCAGATAGAATTGCCGGGTCCGGCTAGGAACCCTGATGACTGTGAGGGAACGACGGGACTTGTCCTCCAGGGTTTTCTAAGAAAACTCCAGGGGACACGAGCACCCACTCCGGGAATTGTTGCCAGGGCTGCGGTAGGCGCAACCTTCGACAAGATTGTCCGAGCAAAGGTGCAGAGTGCCATTTCTGTGGTAAGAGGGGCCACATCTTCAAGGTATGCCGTCAGCATTCGGAGTTTGAGGCCAGTGAAAAGGGCCGTCCTAAGGAAAAGTACTTAATCTCCAAGGTCTACATGGGTTCAATGGGTTGGTGCAAGAGCTCACAGACGGGTTCGCCGACGACATCCACTTGGAAGGGTTTTTGTTTTGCATGGAAGTGGATTCAGGATTGTTCCTCTCCATTATGTCTGAATGTGAGTTCCAGCGCATTCTCCTTGCTAACCACCCTAAGCTTAGGGCCCTGCCAAACAAGTTGCAAGGCTGCCATGTTCTGGTGCGGGGCATAGGCAACTTTGAGGTTTTCTTCAACAATATTTCCACACGTCTACCTCTCGTGGTGTGCAAAATAAGTAAGGCCAATCTCTTTGAGTCCCAGTGGTTCTGGCCCCTAGCCATTTCTTTCACGGGTGTAAATTTGGGTGGGAGTGACCCTGTCCTTAGTGTGTAAGACGAGGCCCCGAATGCGCCAATTTCTGGGACGGACTTGTCTAGGGGGCACCCTGAGCATTTGTACTCTGATGAAGACTTTGCACCTATGGACTCCCATCATGTGCACGTTGCCCAAACCAACTGTGACTTTGCTAACTTTGAGGATTGTTCTAAAAAGACTTGCATTTTGCCCGAAGACTCTATACTGTGTGAAGCTCCTGAACTTTTGCAGCAGGGCGACTTAGAGCCAACAAACCCTGAGTTTTGGGACAGTTTAGCAATTACCTCACTTAAGTTAGGATTGGACTTTGCAAGTGCAACTTTTACGGATCCTATTTTGTCACAAATTGTATTGTGGGAAGAATTGGGGTGGCCATCACTGCCTATTTATGCAGAGTTTAAAGTTTTCCACAAAGACCGGAATAAGATAACATTCTTGGGAAATTGTTTATAGTGGTTAAGCAAAACTATAACACCATCCCGGGTCCGGGACAAGGTTCTGCATAATATACTGTTCGGGTTTGCTGATATTGCTTGCTCTAAATTGACCGTAAGGAATTATTTCTGGTGGCAGGGACTTGAGTAGTCCATTGAAGCTTGGGTTCAGAAACATAATACTACACTCATTCCCAGGGGGGAAGGGAAGGTTTCAGGTCCCCAAGGGAAAATGGGAATGGGAACAGAGTTTCCAACGGTAGAGGGAAGTGAGCCATTTCCCCTGAGGTTGGAGGGGGGTTTACCAGCTGGCTCAAGGGTAGAGGATATGGAACTGCATTCCCCGAGGGTGGAGGGGGAATTACCATTGTGCTCAGGTCTGAAGAGAATGGTGTTGTCCAAAGGAGAAGCAGGGAATACTGTTAGTCACCACGGGGATGTATTATTAGGGGCTACTTTGTACACTCCCCGGGAAATCGCTCCAGGCTTTGCAACAATTGAGTTTATGGGTCAGTCAGACTGCCGGAGGTGTCGGTTTTCCGCAGAGTAGGGTATTGGGGAAAGCAGGTTCCAAATTGTGTGGAAGGTAGAAGTTGCCTGAAGCACAAGGTCTGCATCCATGATGGATTGTTTGTTTCCTTCCCCAGTTCTGAGAAGTTTCCCTAAGTTCCATTAACCTGCGGTTGCAGAGCAAACATAACTCAAGACAGGGAGCAGGTTTGCGCAGAGGAATTATATGACGAATTGTCAAGCAGGAACATATAAAAAACTTGGGGGGGGGGGAGGAATGTTGTGTATTAAGATAATATTCAGTGTTATTATTACTTATCTTAATGTGTTAAAATGGTGACTCGCGCCATTCCAGTTAAAGGTAAAATTGGCATGCCCTTTCCCCAGTTCAAGGCGCGCTCTTATGCAAATGTGTAATACCTGATTGGTTACTATTTTGGATCCTAGTGGGGATTCGTCGTTGTTCAAATATAGCATTACTGATTGGTTAATTAGGGTTGTCCAAAAGGTTGCTAATTTGTAACATGGGGTAATGGCCACTCGGATCTTAGCCTTTAAAACCAAAGGTTAACCGTTGGAACTTGCTATAGGTTGCTATGCCTCGCCCTACTTGCCTGCACTCACCCTTCGTGCACACGGCCGATCTGGGTCCGCAGGTCAACAAAGGATTGAGAAAACAGGCAGTGGGGCAACAGCCCCACAAACGCAAAAAAAGGGAAACAACTTCATTTCCCAACATTCCTTGCGCCGTGCCGTGCCAGAGCCAATCAGGCTGAGAGGCTCTCACACGGCGCGGTGCAAGGAACGTTCGAAAATGCGCCGCAGCCAATCAAAAGAAAACCGTTTAAAAAAACGCAGCACAAACACAAAGCACAAACCCATAACTACAAGCCCCAGCGTCCTGCGCGCCATGAGCGTGCAGAATGCTGAGGAAGCCGGCGCAAAAATTAAAACAAACAAAAACAAAAACACCGGGAGAGCAAGTCCGCCAAGCTGCGGGAACCAAAGACCCCCTCCCCAACGGCGCCTGAAGCTCCTAATCGGAGTTTCCCCTTTAATATCACTGGGTGGGGTGAGGGTGTTGTGCTCCCCCTCTCTACTGGCTCCCCTGGGGTTGGGAGGGTTGGGGGGACCAAAGGAGTCTGTCTCCCCAACCCTCCTGACCCCAGGGGACCTGGCAGAGAGGGGATTCCCCTTCCCCCCCCACACACACACACGCCCCATATTAAAGAGAAGAAACCAAGCGGTTACTTCTCTTTAAAAATGGAGTTTTTTTGGGGGGAACCCCCTCTCCGATGGCTCTCCTGGGTCCGGAAGGGTTGGGAGACAGACCCCTTTTCTCCACCCAACCCTCCTAAACCCAAGGAAGCCAGTGTCGAGGGGGATCACAACACCCCCCCCCTGATATTAAAGGGGAAACCACAATTGAGATTTCCCTTTTAATATCAGAGGGTGGCCTGGATTCAATCCCCTCTCATGGGTCCCATGAGTCTGGAAGGTTTGGGGAGACAAAAGGTGTGTCCCCCCCAAGCCTTCCAGAGCCAGGGGAGACAGCAGAGAGCGGATCCCCCCGTAGGACACCAAAAAACACAAAAACAAACAATCAAAAACATTCAAAAATACACAAAAACAAACAAAAATAACCCCCAAAAACAATACAAAGTAAACAACAATAAACATTTCCAAACACACCCAGCACCCAGCCAAACACCACAAAATCCAACCACCACC